>JABACO010000001.1:4834263-5022956 GCA_013339895.1 Ephydatia muelleri
CACCCTATAGCGTAATGGTTATTTCTTTGGTATTGTGTATTGATGTGTTCACGCTTACCATACATCAAGTGGTGTTAAACACACAAGAACTAAATTTCAACCATAGAAATGTTTCAGAAAGGCTAATTAAAGCACTTTAAATATTTCAATAGAAATCAATATAACATCTATTAATTTACCATAATGTACATGACATTATATTATGGTAATGAGGGTGAGCTTTAAATAAAACAGAATGGAATGGAGGTATAAGAAGCCAGATTAGAAGAAATAAGAAGTGAAATTAGAGATAACCACAAAGTGGTCATGCACCCAATCCTTTGGTGTACAGCTGCCTATCCCATTGCCTATTCTAAACCCCCTATGGTCCACCATGGTTACCAATGATAGTCCCCTGTGGTTGTATGAAGCTGGGAGTACCTGTCCTGGTTACAAAATCTCCTTGTCCCCTTGTCTTCTGGTCTTTTTACTCTCTCTCTCTCTCTCTCTCTCTCTCTCTCTCTCTCTCTCTCTCTCTCTCTCTCCACTTACACGACAACATATAGTGCACACAATGCCATCTTGGTGCTAGGTCTCATCAAGTAGTACCCATCTGTCCAAGGGTAAGGCTGAATGAGATCACGAGGCCTGGTGGGAGGGAAGGAGGGGAGGGAGGGGGAGGGAGAGGGAGGGGAGGGAGAGGAGGGGGAGGGAGAGGGAGGGGGAGGGAGAGGGAGGGGGAGGGGGAGGGAGAGGGAGGGGGAGGGAGAGGGAGGGGGAGGGAGAGGGAGGGAAGGGAGGGGGGAGGGAGAGGGAGGGAAGGGAGGGGGAGGGAGGGAGGGGGAGGGAGAGGGAAGGGAAGGGAGGGGGAGGGAGAGATGGGGAGGGAGAGATAGGGGAGGGGAGGAGTTAATGCCTTCAGCAACAGATCCATCACACGTGAGTTCCTCCTCTGGACATCTACCCTCTAATAGGGTTACCTACTGGCACATACCTCATTGTTATTCACGTGATGAAATCCTGCCACGCCCCTTAGATCCGTGTTATTTTCTACCCATTGCCAGTGATGTTGAGAGGGCGTGTATGGTGTTGATGGTAGGAGGGCAGAAGCAGAAAATAGAGAAAAGAAATTCAAACCCCCAGAACAAAAAGTTTTGAAAACAGACATCAGCATTTCTTGCTGCCAAAGGAAACTGTTATCGTGTGTACCCAGTTTAAAACATCATCACACGCCCACCCTGCACAAGAAAATAACACAGCCGACTAAAACACTCGCAAAAAAAAAAAAAAAAAAAAAAGTGGCTAGGCTCCTCCGTGATACGTACAAAGCACATTAGCGATATGTATGTGTGGGTAGCACATCAGTAACGGCGCACGCACGCATGCACGCACACACACGCACACACGCACACACACACCCCTACCAGTTCGGCCTCTACTCAGTACACTGATACGGATGCGTAGATCGAAATATGCATCCGTCTGGCAAAACGGCTGAGGCTGGCTAGAGGCGTTGACTTTCAGCAAAACGAATTCAAACGCGATGCACACACACAAACACAAACACAGAAAAACACACACACGCACACATCACATCCACCCATCATTTCACTTCCAAAAAAATTCATAATCGTCACACATATATACATACAGAAGACGATTCCATTGGGATCGCATCTCGGTTACATATAACTTACCCATCGCTTAAAAGTTCATTCTAAGTATAATTGGCGTTCGATCGTTATCAAACTGAAGCTCTCCGGCCACTCTAGTATTCTCGTCGCGGACTATGGCATCCGGCCGGGGAATGTGCGACTGGGCAATGTAAAATAATAATTATAAAGTAAGTCCAGGAGCGTGGCGGGTTCTTAGAAACCGAGTGACACTGTTATTGGGGACAGGTAGTACAAAAACTCGACGAGATAAAATAAGGACATGCAGAAATTGCGATAACCACATCGTGCATGGTCTACATGCAGTCTCCAAAGGGAGCCTTCTGAGAAACCATTGATTTAGAACTCCACCCGTTATATATATATTGGTCACGATATCCATGACGACGCATGCACCTCAACAGGTTTACCCTGATGAAACGCAGCAACACACACACACACACACACACACCACACACACACACACACACACACACACACACACACACACACACACACACACACACACACACACACACACACACACACACACACACACACACACACACACACACACACACACACGCACACACACACACACACACACACACGCACACACACACACACACACACGCACAAATACTACAGGTATGCACATGCCAAACACAAGATAAATTCACACACATGCACACACACGTGACACATGCAATACACATACATAATGGTGCGGGGAGCAATGTAAACATTTTAGTAACTTGATGAGAGGACAATATGAGCTCACCATTATACAGTATGCATCAATTTGTATACCGGTAGGTCCGTTTTATTTTCAAACGGCCAACCACAAAAAGTAGGTTATGCCTTCAGAGTAGGTGACAACTGATGAGTTCACACCTTTAAAAATGCATGCAACCTCACTCTGAAGGACGACTGCATACAGGATAGCGACTTGGCTTTGCAGCATCAATGGTGAAAATTCATCTCAAAAAATCAAAGTGTGACCAGTTTGGTATGGGGGCAGACATTCTTCTAGGGCGCACCAAATGCACCATTTGTCCAGTAGAGGCTCTCTTGGCATTCATCAGTTCACACCGGGACTTTTTATATGCGGTATTCAAGCTCTCTCATAAAAATGTTATGCATGCTGTTCATCTGACATCATACCTGTAGTTGACTATAACTTGAGGTGTTCCGATGGCAGAGCATACTTCATCCCCCGAATATTTTATCCGGGAGGATAAAATTTGTGCTAGTATTTTTCATCCGGTCAGATAGTATATTTTAACCTACTCTGGTATACTTTATCCACGTTGGCACGTGTTGTAGTTTGGCTTGCAAATGTGTGCTTCGCATATCGACGAGCAACGGTATAGTGTATTGGTTGAGTACCTCACTTCTGGCAGAGATGGTGACCTTTGGACCAGCACAACACAACACAGCACAGCACAATACAACACAGCACAACACAACACAGCACAGCACAGTACAACACAAAACAGCACAATACAACACAGCACAACACAACACAACACAGCACAGCACAACACAACACAACACAGCACAGCACAACACAGCACACACAGCACAGCACAACACAGCACAGCACAGCACACACAGCACAGCACAGCACCAGCACAGCACAGCACAGCAACAGCACAGCACAGCACAGCAACAGCACAGCACAGCACCAGCACAGCACAGCACAGCACAGCACAGCACAGCACAGCACAGCACAGCACAGCACAGCACAGCACAGCACAGCACAGCACAGCACAGCACAGCACAGCACAGCACAGCACAGCACAGCACAGCACAGCACAGCACAGCACAGCACAGCACAGCACAGCACAGCACAGCACAGCACAGCACAGCACAGCACAGCACAGCACAGCACAGCACAGCACAGCACAGCACAGCACAGCACAGCACAGCACAGCACAGCACAGCACAGCACAGCACAGCACAGCACAGCACAGCACAGCACAGCACAGCACAGCACAGCACAGCAAGCAAGCACAGCACAGCACAGCACAGCACAGCACAGCACAGCACAGCACAGCACAGCACAGCACAGCAACAGCACAGCACAGCACAGCACAGCACAGCACAGCACAGCACAGCACAGCACAGCACAGCACAGCACAGCACAGCACAGCACAGCACAGCACAGCACAGCACAGCACAGCACAGCACAGCACAGCACAGCACAGCACAGCACAGCACAGCACAGCACAGCACAGCACAGCACAGCACAGCACAGCACAGCACAGCACAGCACAGCACAGCACAGCACAGCACAGCACAGCACAACAGCACAGCACAACACACACAACACAGTTTAAAATGGGCACGCATGATACATGAGCCTCTTGATCTGTAGCTGCACATGACTGCATCATTTAAAAAATCTGTATCCGTTATGCAACTCGATTATTGTTTACCGGCTCAGTGACTGAATGTAGTAAATATTTATGCCGAAACCAACCAAGAAATGGAGTATCACCGTGAGTGTTACGATCCTTTGAATTGGGGACAAAAGGTCCTACGCCCCAAAATGGCCCTTACCTCACCGAGCAACGGTTGTAATGATTTGTACCCGTTGGAATTCGTTACTGACTTTAGACGAGTCGAAGATAAATCTGAACAAGGTATATTTGGGCATAAAAGATTGTTTCGGTGTGAAGCATCCTTCAAAGCGGCCTACTTACGCGGAGGTAGGCTATAGCAAACTAGTTAGTTCCCAACATGCGAACTTCCAGTTGAGAAAAAACTTGCACAAAGTATTGTACATAGATCGAGCTTTCGTTTTATCTTACTCTTTTCCTGAGACGCGATTTGTACGCTAGCAACAGTAACGTGCAAACATTCATGGTTGTCAAGTGAATGTACTAAGGAACCGTCTTGTTTTTGTGGTGCTGCATGTATGGAGGGAGTGTACGTGTATAAATCCACTATACTACGAAGCAACAGCATGTTTTGGCGTGCGTTTTACTCTCTTTGTGGGTAGTGGCTGGGCACGGATTGAAATACTAATTAAGTGCTCTTTGACGATGCGCCTTAGCCGCTTTTGTTTCTAATTGAACTGTAGGTGGTGTTGAAGCGGCGCTGAATCGATTCAACACCTAGTTCACCCGACATGCCAAGCAATTTGGGTGAGATAGTTTCATTGGAGAAATTGGTTCGAAAGTAGTTCATAAAGGAAACAATAGCTCCATCTGTGAAAAATATCACATAGTTATAATCGGTGCACGTGACATCATGTTGCTATTACCTAACTCTCATCTGTTTGGTCATAGATGGAGTGGCATGCTCCAAGCCTAGCAAATGCCCCTTCAAATTTGTATGCAACCTGCTGAGCAACCATGAGAAGAACAGGATACTGCTGGGCCACATTTTTGAAGGTCTTTGCGCAAAGTTCGTTTCGATGCATGTTTCACTTTGGCCTTGTCCTTTTGTAACCCTTACAAGAGTTATTGGGGTGAATTGTTGATGTAATTATTATTACTATACAAATTTACTTACTCTTCTGCCCTCAGTTGCAAAACATTTGGCCCTGGGCTTTCAGACAGCATTCTTTGAATCACAGATACCATGCATGTGTACCTCACCTCATTATCAACGTTGCAAACATGTTATTGGCACACTCGTGCTGAAGTATCTGTGGTACATGAGTTGCAGAGAAGCAATATATCACTTAGGAGGGACTAGAAGACGTCAGGAGCTGCATTAATGCTGGAAGCAGTTAAAGGTGAGTTGTCATGACAACAGGGATATCTGTTGTTTGCCAACGATGTCATGCAGGCATGTTGTGATACATTCTGCACAGGCTAGACTTTGGCATGGTAGCCATACTGGTCTGTGCAGAATACAAAGGCAGAGTGGGCACTTTAGATAGTTGATGGCAGATAGTGATTGTGTAAACTGTTTGATGCAATGAACTCAATACGTGCAGCTAATGGCTGTAGTGATTCAACTTGACGTTTGGTCATATGTTTTGTCACATTTTTTTCTTCATACCACCTTTCACCAGCACCTCAAAATGCTGGCACACCTAAATGTGATCATGCCATTAAAATGAAATTAGCTCTTCACTCACTTCACACTTATGGCTTTCCACTTGTAGGGCGTGACCACTTGTAGGGCGTGACCACTTGTAGGGCGTGACCACTTGTAGGGCGTGACCAAACTTCGGAAAGGACTAGCTTTCTCTGACTGGAAGCGTTTAACACTCTCTCCATATTTAGCTTACCAGGTTTGCAGAACGATGGTGGGTGGATCTCCATATGATCAACGATCACATCGACACCAAAAGCTAGTTTAAGCTCCTTTTTGTAAGATTGGGAGTTGTAAATGGTTCTTTTAGATTTCTTTGCCACCATCACCCTCCCACCGCACACCCTACAATGTTTTATAAGCTGACTACAATAGAACATCATCGCAAAGCGTCTTAAAAAACAAAGATGTTCATAATTATTCATCGAGTTCAATAGCGATTTGATGTGTCGCGTCTCGAGACATGACCCAGCTTAGATTGTTTTACAATGCCCTATAGATTCTGTATTTTATCGTCACAAGTCACCTGGAAGTTCGCAAATATCCCGCAACTCGTAACGAATTAAGGACCACGTGATTGATATAAGCGTTGAGCCAATGCAATAAATATGTGAGCAGTAGATTTGGGTTTGTGCTCAGACTATCACTATGCATAGAATTATCAATAGAGAGGCGTAGTGAAGCTGCGTCGTAGCAGCAACAGGCCTTGAATATGTTTGTGCGTTAATGAGCTAGCAAAATCGTTTCTTCGTAAAAATGTGCAATTGGACATGTAAATATCCGTAAATGTCCCCCACGAAACATCCGTGGTATAGTACTCGCGCAAATATGGAGTTTCCGAAGCAATCCTGCATGATGACGTATGCATGGCATGTGTATCAGGTGATAAAACTGCTGGGGGTTTACCCAGCTGACGGGAAATGGCCATGGAATGCGGGAATTGCAGACGTAGACACGTAGGCTAGCGCTCCGCACGGCGCGGTTCAGTGCATGATCAACCGACGCCGGTAATTGATGAACCAGTGTCACTGCGGATCTTGTCCTTGCCTAAAATTGTTCCCCAGGACAGAATCTGCATGCGCTATATAGCGGATTCCGTCTCCATGTACGGATGCGCGGGTATAAACCCGCTATAGTGAATTTTGTCCTGGACACATTCTGATAGCGGATCTGTCCGGTGGGGACACTAATTCGCTAGCCTATCTTGTCCCACCTTCGCAGAATAGCCCCCCCCCCCCCCCCCCCCCCCCCCCCCCCCCCCCCCCCCCCCCCCCCCCCCCCCCCCCCCCCCCCCCCCCCCCCCCCCCCCCCCCCCCCCCCCCCCCCCCCCCCCCCCCGGGGCCCCTATAGCCTTTGTGTTTATTGCCGCACTTGTAGGCAGCCTGTTTGGTCCGACGGACTATAACAGGCTCTTGCCGAACTTGGTCCTAGAGCAGGCTGTCTACATTATATGCAGCTCATATTGGTCCTAGGCAAAGGCAACTGCCTATACTAAATTACTATGGAACGAAATGTTCGTTTTTACTTACTCAGTTCCGGAATACAATTATAATAGTTCACTTTGTGAAAGCAACCATTTAGTCTTGAAAATGTAATTATTGTTCACTTTCGTACCCCTAAGCCACGTGCAATTCAATCTATATGACACGGATGAAATCAGCTCATGCACGACTCATGAGTACCAAAACCAGCAACCATAGCTACCATAGTAACGACAAACGTAAACAATTAACATGTATAAATGTTCATAAATGTCAAAGAAAGAGTTATTGGGTGCAAAGGGACAGAGCCCTCTTGTTTTCTTCTGCTGCCTAGTCATGTCAGGAAATTGCCAATGAACACATCACCATGCATGAAGCGTTCTTTGCAGAGGTTGAAGCAAATCATAGTGATGTCTGGTACACTGTAGTTGTGGCATCTTCAGGACTGTCCATAAGTAAATTGAATGATGAGCAAACAATAATGATACATGCATACATAATTGCTACACACTATAACTGTTAAAATGCATAATTATACGATGGGGACAATGAAGGTGGAAGATGAAGACGATAAGTGTTGTACAAGTGTTTTTTTTGTATTTTGTTTACATAATCATTTTTATTAAATCATGCATCATTATAATAATGTATATGCATAGTGCAATGGTGCCACCAAACCTCTATACAGTATAATATGAAGCCCAGGAACAGTGGAAAGTGTAAACTGTGTATATGTAAAAGTTATCAATGTGTCTGATAACTATTCAATACTTCAACAAAAGCCCCTTTTGTATTTCCATCTGAAATTTCACTGCAAGTTGAGTACTTTAAATGCTTCCAATAGAAGGGTTTCTATGCTTCAGCAAGTATAGATAATTTCATTCAACAATACTGCAATACGTTCCTATGTCATTTTGTCAGTAGAACAGTTAAGCCAAACATCGTTCTCTGACAAGGCCACTGTGTCTGCATTATCATTTGAGCCAGATTTTATGCTTCTCATTTTTGGTGCAGGAACAGCCAGGATGATAAAATGATGTGCAGCAGTTTTGCATTTGCATATTCTTGCATGTTTCTGCAATTAAAAACTGAAGAGGTGAGATTATGAATAAGAAGTCATAATGTGAGGCCGAGGTTGCATTTTCTACAACACGAAACTCTATTACCTTATATTGTTATGAATATTTCTTCATCACTGATTTGTTTTGCTGTTGCTAAGTATGGAAGGTCAATGACAATGGTGACATCAAGGATGATAGCAGTAACCTCAAGATGGTGGCAGCAAGAAGGAGGACTATAAATATGGTGGATGGTGATAGAAGGAAGAGGACCATGAAAATGGCAGCAGCATGGAAGATGAAAACTGTAAGGAGGTAGCTGTTGCTGCTATCATCCACCATGTTACCTGTGTCCTCTCCATTGTAGTGATCTTCCTCGCTCTTCATCATTATTCTCCAGCGTCCACATCGCTTCCACTATCCTCCCCTGCACCATTAAAGTCTTCACCATGCACCTATCTTTCCAATGCAACATCTGGTCATACCAGCGACCTGCGGAAGCGGTGACTACATTAGAGAAATAGATGATGCACTCAAGGTAGCAATGAATGTGGAGCAAAGTGATCTAAATGGAAAATCAGCTCATATTCTGGAAACGCAATAGCAATAGTAGATACCTATCCAAAGGTTTGTGAAATGGCAAACAAGTGGGGGCCTGTGCTTCCCTAGGAGTGTCCTCGATGTATGTTTATACCATACATCGAGGACAATCCTAGGGAAGCGACAATACTAGGGAAGCGACGTCTTAAATAGGAAAAATACGGCGACCACACTAAAAATTATGGCAAAAGTAGTGTACTAACAATCCCTCATGACCAATGCTGAGAAAAATCTGGCGTGCTTGGTATTGAAGTACCCCATACATGTCTATGGGAAGATATACGGGAATATTCGTTGATTCGCAAACCGCGAATTAATTACTTAACGGATATGGTTTGGTCTTGATTTTAGTTAAAGAATGGTTAATGGAATATTTTAAGTATCATAATCAGACCTGCTAGTACATCATAGAGTTGGTTAAAATTCAAATTGAATTAATAAAGCAAGATGACCGCCTATGTATGGGCCATTTCTGGATATGTGGAGGACAGACCTAGTCACACGCATGCTACCAACGTATGAATTAAATCCAGAATGAATGAGACCGTCTGACTGCCATACATCGTACATACTTGTCTGGTCGGATGTCATCCTGGTCCCCTGACTACCTCTATACTTCGCCCCGCATTCCTTCGAAAAATTTGTAATTAAGGAACCCTGCAGACGTCCCAGCCCCTTCTTCGCCCCCTGAAGATGTTGGTTCAGAATATGTATGTATCGATATGCGGATTTAAGAAGGACTGCATGTATGATAGCATGATTACAGTATATGAGTGAAAGACTTAAAATCCTTTATAATTTTGAAAGTCTGGGGACCCCTGATGCAAGTCAGACTCCAGACTACTGCGTGCAGTGTATGTTTTTTTTTTGCCGGCTTTTGTCGTTGTCAGTTTTCATTAATGGTTGGAAGGGGAAAGTCTTGAGTGAGGCGCGAATATATGTAATGAATCAATAAGCTCACATGAAAGGCTATCTTTCGACTGTCTAAAGTTGGACTACTGTAGTACAATGGCGTAGTGTATGGAAAAACAACTCAGCAGGGCGTGGCACATTATCCCCCAACGTTATTGATGAATGGTTTAATTATCATGTACGCAGCTCGTGAACAATGCATCGTACGCAGGTGCTTGACGTGGACAGCGTTCCCACTCATGTGTTCGAGCTCAAGTCTCGCACGCCCAATTCCTCGTTGCTACTAGTGGTCCCGGGCAACCCTGGAATGGGACACTTCTACGTCCCCTTCGCCTCCAGATTGTTCGAACTCGGGCAGGGTTCGTTTGACGTTGCCGTGGTGTCTCACGCCGGTCACTCGCCCGGATACTGCAGGCCGACGGACGGCGGCGGAAACGACTGGTACGCTCTGGAAGACCAGGTGGCCCACAAGATGGCGTACCTCCGGGATCACGCGAGCGGCAAGGAGACGCTGTATCTGGTGGGCCATTCCATCGGATGCTACATTATCCTCCACATGCTCAAACAGATCGCTCCCGATCGCGTCTCTAAAGTTGTTTTTCTGTTTCCCACCCTGGAGAGGATGGCGGAGACGCTCAATGGGCGTCGCCTCATGCCCTTCTTCAATTGGTGCCTTCGTCCCGCCACCGCGCTATTGTGGCTCGTCACGTGGATCCCTTTAGCCGTGCGAAACGCTCTTCTTAGATGCACCTATTTCCGATCTACTCCTTCGGACCATCTGGATCACATGGTCCAAGCAGTAGCTAACATTGACTCCAAGAGCGTGTACAACATCTTGAATATGGCTCGCCAGGAGATGGAACAGGTAACGGACCCGCCTTTGGGTTTGATCCGTGATCACGTTCACAAGATGTCCTTTTACTACGGAGTGGACGACCACTGGACGCTACAGTCATGCTATCTTGACATGGCGGAACGGTTTTCAGACCACGACATTCAGTTGTGCACACGTGGTTACCCGCACGCCTTTGTAATGGAGGCGTCCACGGAAATGGCGGGCTACGTACATTCCCGGCTTAGATAATTCTCTTACGTCCCATCAAGGAAAAGAGTTGATTGTAACAATACTTGAAACTATACGGAGGGTTTGGATTTCAATTGTGGTTAAAGTACTAGGGTCAGCAACAACGAATCTATGTACTGCATGCTCATTATATAAGCAATATCTTTGCTTACGTAAAATTACCATGGCTCTGTTATCTCACCATTTGGTTTAGGCCTGCATGTGGCCTCCGATGAATGTCAGGCTGCTCTGCTGAAGTGGTGGCTCAGTGGAGACACCTACTCTCTGCCCAGCCTTCAGGTCATCATGCGGTCATCTAGGGGACATACGTGGGCTGAGTCATTTGGTTGGGATCACATCCATACACTCAAGTAGAATGGCCTGGACACATGCAGCCATGATCTTATCCATTCTTGGATTACATTGTGCCTACATTGACTTACGTATATCGATTTCTTTACAAAATCAGCTCAGCCAAACAAAACGGTCGAGAGGTACAGAAAGAGTTTCAAATGCATTTTCTTTACAAATACCACTAATAGTATATTGCGAATGTGTAAGATCGATCTGGAATTGCTTGGAAAAAAAGTGCACCTGCAGCGGCTTGTTTGCTAGGTTGTCCGACATTACGGGCCTTTTTTGACCAAGGCAATTGTCCCCAAGACAGTCGTAAATATGCAGTGACTATCTAAATGCTTAATATAGTAGATGGCTGCATTAGAAGATAGCAATTCCACCACGGAAGGAATTTTTCGTTCTTTGAATATCCCCAAAATAATCATGATTTCCTCGCGTCTTACGTAAACCCGGCAAAAAAAATGCAAGGCAAAGTACATATGGGACAGTTCACGAGAAAAATGCACCACTCATATATTATAAAAATGTTATAAAAATGCATCACGTTTGCATCGCTATAACTTCCCAACGATTAACGCTATCGACATCCTATTTTCACCACTTCATACTACACCATTTCTCTACAGTAAAATGCATTTTGGAGTCTTGGACTATATCCGTGCCGACGTTCCTACGTGCGATACCCCCTGGGGTTCAAAACTACCATATCTTCGTGTAGGAGCGGTCAAATCGCTTCAAATTCGGTATGTAGGTAGAGAGGTCGCTATACCTATCGATTTGTTCTGTTCGTTAATTTTTATGCCATCTGTTACGGAGATACAGTTGAATAAACTACGTGCACGTTTTCCCGCTTGATTCGCGCCAATGTAATAATCCCCGCCTCCCCATACATTGAGCGGAGCGCAATTTGCCCAAATCATTGACGCGAAACGAGCGCGAAAATGTGCACGTAGTTTGTTCAACTGTATCTCCGTAACGGATTGCATAAAAATTAACGAACAGAACAAATAGATAGATATAGGACCTCTCCACCTACAAACCGAATTTGAAGCGATTTGATTACTCCTACACGAAGATATGGTAGTTTTGAACCCCAGGGGGTATCGCACGTAGAAACGTCGGCACGGATATAGTCCAAGACTCCAAAATGCATTTTACTGTAGAGAAATGGTGTTGTATGAAGTGGTGAAAATCGGATGTCGATAGCGTTAATCGTTGGGAAGTTATAGCGATGCAAACGTGATGCATTTTTATAACATTTTTATAATATATGAGTGGTGCAATGTTCTCGTCAACTGTCCCATTTATTTATTAATTGTCAATACATGGTTCTAATGTTAATTTTAAAAGCGTCACGAGTGTGCAATAAAACTCGATGTCTCACTAGTTAGGCCACCACTGTATTCGGTAGAACTCCAGTTTTGAATGAGCTACGTGGAAGGGGTTGAAATAAAGATAAAATAATGGATAAACTAACCGGCATAAGTGCCTCATAGGTACCTCAACGTGTGAGATATCGACCTGGTTATTTTTAGACTCTCCCCTAAGCTTAAGGTCACGCTTCAAGTGATAGGGAGGTATGAATGTACCATTTCATTAGACACATTTGGCAGCTGTATGTGCACAAGCTAATCAGACTGCATTGTTATTCTATAGGTGTGACCCATGCATACATGCACCAATTCTGTGAATCTCCTCAAATTCGAAGTTTGCCTCATTCTCTTTTGTATGCCAGCATGACTTGTGTGTAGATAATGCTTGCGCATTGCTGTAAATAAAAGTTAGTTTGCTTCCATTACACAATCACTGCACGATTATGTACTGACCACTGATACCAAAGCAATTTATATGTATAAGCAAATGCAACTTACACTTGAAAATATGCACTAACGTTGAATGCACCCTGCACTTGAAACTATACACTCCACTTAGCTTTATGTAAACAGGTTCGAAATAAATCACAAGTCCTACCTAACATAACTGCACTGACGCCTCTCAAAGTGTCATAGAACAGCCACTGTACGACATTGCTCAGATGGTGATACTGTTGGGCACTAATTTTGGCACCAAGTACACATAAGGGACATCAAGGGACTTGTTCCTCTGCTCTATGTCCCCTTCAATGCCCTGGAGTGCCTTCTGGAATCTCTTAATCATGTTCCGAGCCTTTTCCTCTGTAAAAATCTCATATGGGAAGTTTCCTAGGAAGTGCTGGGGGAAAAAAAAAAACAACGAACAAAACAAACCAGAATTTAGAATTGGATTAAACAATGACATTGCACTGATAAACATGCAGCTGAACCGGCATACCTCATTCCTGCTGAACTGGGACAGCGCATTGGTAATTGCCGCAGCTTTAGAAGTTACTGTCTTGTCCGGAAGGGCATCCATCACGGATTGCATATCGGCCTTACCCTTGGTTGTTGGGAGTGACCCACGTACACCAGATGGTGCATTGGGGGCATAACTGTAGATCTCATATTGTCCGAAGTTGATTGCAGCATGCTGGGCTGACCCCGTGAACATGATGAGTGTGCACAGTTCAATGAGCTTGGACCTGTCTGCAATCTCTTTTGGAAACCCATGACCCTGAATGCCCCCTTCGTGTGCAGGGAATCCATTGGTGTGGACGTCGTTGGCCCAGCTCTGGAGTTCTGAGTCACCTTTGACATCAGCATCCCTGGTGTAAAACTCTTTAATGATGTCAGTGACGAAATTCTTGATCGCTTTCCATATCTTCAGTCCATCATCCCTGTAGAAGTACCCGGGCAGTAGATTAGGGTCATCCACACCTCTCACTTTCACGCTGTGCTCAATGTTGGTCCAGTGGACGTTGAAACTGGCACCCCCTCGTCTCATCAGCTCTTTCTTCCCATCTCCACCAAGGGCAAATATCTGGTCAATGACCCCTCCATCATTGATAAGGGTCATCCTGGCACGGGCGTTGATGGCCATAGTGTAGCGGAAGTGGGGTCGCAGGAGCTTGTGCACGGGGTGTGCATCAGGGAGATTACGCATCACAGCAACCCCATATGTTTCCATGGCAGCGTGACAGGACAGATAGTGGGTTGCTATCTGGTGAAACTATGGGGAAAGGAAAAAAAGTTAGATGATGCGTCATTTCCCGTAATCCAATTGGAAAGGTTTTTGATGAGGTACTCTTTTTACTGTATGCACTAACATGACAGACATATTTTGTTCAATATAGCAACACGTAGACAAGTACAAACTGGGGGTGAGCGCTTGAAGTACTTCTAGTGCTCACCCCTTTCCATTCCCGTCACATCCGCATGCATGCTGATCGAAGTGTGTCTAGCTTGTCACTGTACCTGCGTGTTGGCACTCTGGTAGCATATCTTGGCCAACATCCAGTCTGCCCAGTTGTCAGTCGGAAGGAAGATGGGATTGTCTGCTCCAGGCTGCTGCTTCAGCTGGATGGCTATAGGGACCAGCTGGTTGTGTCCATTCACGTACAGAAGGCACATCGGGGCAGGGCAGGACCACCCCTCCTTGCAGCTAATGCCATCAAGGATTTTCAAGTCACATATGTAGACATGGCCGCCCTGAAAATGAAGATAACATTTACGTCAAACATTCATATAAATACTGCCAAACATATGATGCAGAACTGTTTGTCAGGAAATGCCATTTGATATAAGTGAGGGTTTGCATACAGAATGTGTGCAGTAATGGTGCCACATGATAGTACTTCATACGATATCATGCATTTTATATTTGCACACAGAAATAAATGGGACAGTTCACTATTTATATATAAAATGTTATACAAATGCTTCTCGTTTGAATCGTTATATCTTCCGAACGGTAAACGCTATCAACATCCTATTTTCAACACTTCATACCACACCATTTCGCTATGGTAAAATACTTTTTGGGATCTTGCACTTGCTCCTTGCCAGCATTGCAACGTTCGATACCCCACCGGGTTCAAACCCGCCATAACTTTCTGTAGGAGTAATGAAATCGCTTCAAATTCGGTATGTAGGTAGAGAGGTCCTATACCTATCTATTTGTTCTGTTCGTTAATTTTTATGCCATCTGTTACGGAGATACAGTTGAATAAACTACGTGCACGTTTTCCCGCTTGATTCGCGCCAATGTAATAATCCCCGCCTCCCCATACATTGAGCGGAGCGCAATTTGCCCAAATCATTGGCGCGAAACGAGCGCGAAAATGTGCACGTAGTTTGTTCAACTGTATCTCCGTAACGGATTGCATAAAAATTAACGAACAGAACATATAGATAGATATAGGACCTCTCCATCTACAAACCGAATTTGAAGCGATTTGATTACTCCTACAGAAAGTTATGGCGGGTTTGAACCCGGTGGCGTATCGAACGTTGCAATACTGGCAAGGAGCAAGTGCAAGACCCCAAAACATATTTTGCCATAGAGAAATGGTGTGGTATGAAGTGTTGAAAATAGGATGTTGATAGCGTTAACCGTTCGGAAGATATAGCGATTCAAACGAGAAGCATTTATATAACATTTTATATATAAATGCGAGTTATCATTTTCGCGTGAACTGTCCCAAATATTATATTATAAAATTGTTTACAAGTTTTAAAAATAGTTATCTCTTCAATAGTAAAAGGCTTTCACTCATACCATTAGTTGATGATAATTTTGGCAGTGACTGCACTTTAAATACTTGACCCATTCTTAGATAGCCAGTCTGCGTTGCTTATTGTAGGTACATCTCTAGCATAATAGTGCATGTGGGATTATGTATACTGTATTACAAAGGGAACTGGTTTATTATACTTATCATATGCAAGTGCACATTTGACATTCCCCCCACAGCTCCAGATGCAGTTACTTTCCCACTCATAGCTTGGAAATGAAGACAACTTGTTACTTGACATTGGGAGGTTAGAGATTCTGCATGCATGGTCACACCTAGCAAAGTGCACAGTGCAGCGAATCCTAGAGTGACTAGCTACATTTCATTGTTCAACAAGGTTTGCTATCTGAATAGGATGTACTGTGTATAGCTCTGATGATTCACTCTCACCTTCATCTCATCCTCAAGGCTGAGTCCTCGAGACAGTGACCCTTTCACCATATCAGTGGTGACGGGAAAATTGGTTGGTATTGATGAGCACCTTTCAATAATCACAGGATTAACTCCATTCAATATCTGGCGACCAAATTCTTCATCTCTTACCCAGCGACCAAGTTCGTACACTGCAAATTTGGGCTTTTCTATAGCATTGGCTAACTCTTCATACTGCCTCAATGAATCTATAGTTGTGAACAGAGCCTTCAAACTGATTGTTGCAACAGCACCGTATGTTCCCACTGTGAAATCAAGAGACTTCACACAGTCAAACTGCTCGTCAGTTGGAAGGTGTTTTACAGTGACATCAATTGCTGAAGGCAACTTCAGATCTGGAAAAACCTGCCACTTGTACAAAATTCTCCTCTGATCCATCTGAGTCTGCCGCTGATGCTGCAAGATTGCATTCCCTTCAATATCTTTCCCTGTAGCTGAGAGAGGGAATTAAATCCGTCACTACCTTCGCTACCATATAGTGCAAAATGGGTGAGCAACTATAGCTTGTTCAATCCAAATTAGCTACTTTGATTCAAAGTTTTGTATTTGTGATGTGAGAATGTGAGAATGCCTTCAAACTTCCGCATAATAAGAAAATAAAATTAAAAAAACATAAAAATAATAAAAAATAAAAAACAAAGCATAAAATAATAATGATAAACATTATAGAACCCTACGGATTAATTATTTTGTACATTAACTAATTCTCTGTTATACATGTGTGACTCCCAAAATATTTATTGTCTACTGTTTGAAATGCATATAGTTAGAGAAGTACAACGAATCGTTTGATCCAGTGTGAAAGAATGTTGGTAGTTTGCAGCGACTGCCATGACAAATTTTGATTTCAAGAAATTGATGGTTAATTAATAAAAATATATTCAAAACCTGGACAGATGTCAAGCCGGCAAGATCCGCTACTAAACTTACTCTATCCTGAACCTACGCGCATTGTAACCCGTAGCACGGCAAACTACTGGTCAGAAATAAAGCAGACACCTCGCAAGCTAGCAAAAGATTGCCAGCCATTCAGTGCCTACCAGCACTGCAGCGTCCCGGCAACAAACATCCTCAGTCACTGCAGTGATGTTTACCATCAAGAATGGTCCGTTAATCTTTTATTCGATGGATAGTAGCTTCAACATCCTATTAGTTAATAAGTGAGCTGAAAGATTTTCATTGTGTGTATCTTTTAAGTAACTTTATTATGTGTTTATCTGTATGCATAAGGTAATTACTCGTTTACGCTAATTTTAATAATTGAAATTGATCTTTAATTACAATTACTGCGCAGATAAATATAAACCAGACCACTGCTTACTTGTGTCAGAGGTACAGCTCACACAGTCCCCTTCACTAATCCAGTGGTAGCATGGGAACTCTTTCCAGTGCTTGGTCTGGAAGTCAATGCAATAGACGTAGTCCACAAACCACGAAGAACCTCCTAACCACTTCTGGGAGGTCCCCAACACGATCACTAGCACCTCGCCCAGATCTTTGCTACACTCGAGTAGAAACTCATCATAGCACGCAGTGTTGGCGACGGGTGAGTTAATGATGCTGTTGGAGATTGTTACACTCCCTGTCGATGCTTTGCTACCTATCAGCTGTATGAAAAGACAGTTTGTAGTTCCGGCGTTCTGCTCTGATCCCGTTACAACACGGACTCCATAGTAGAAGCAGTCAGCTACATGTATAAAGGATCGATGAGACGAGAGATAGATTTGGCGCAGGTAAATATATATATGGGTGTGACAGTGATGCGTTTGAACATAACTAAACGCATGCGCATGCGCACTCCTATTTACCGCTGTTGTATCCTACCACTGCACCATGCCGCATGGCCCGCTCAATTGTTACGACCGGGTCGTGGTGCTTCTGTTTTAGACATTGTGTGCCACAATAAACATCTGTTGTTAATCAAACCGCAATTGTCAATGCACTTATCAGTGACAACCAGCTACCTCCCATAAGGGCTTAATCAGCTGCAAACGAGCATCCTTATGAAATAGTCTGCCGAGTGATTCTTAGATCCAATCAGGCCATTAAGGATGCTCAAAACTCAAACGGTCATGAACTACATACGCAATTAAAGATGCCATACAAAGTTATATATTTGACGTTTTTCCCCCCAAACTGGTGCAGTGAATGGCACAAACTTTGTTTTGACCGACTCGCTGGTGCAAAATCATAATCCAGTTTCGTCCAATGAACATAATTATATACGAGATGCGATTTACACTCATCAAGTCGGGATCCAGCTGGGCGCAATTCACGTGCATGAGATGCAGGCAACTCACGTGTTTGAGTCGTGGGAGTTAGAGGGAAGGGTGCGCCTGCAGTGACGGCTCCGTTGGCCGCATTTGGCTTTGGCAAATAACAGTCTTCGCTTCGGGTACGTTGTATCCGGACATTCCGAGAAGTCTTTTATATATTTTCTTCTGGTTTATTCTAACTCCGCAGGGCGACGTGTTTAAATACTGCCGACATGCATATGTAAGCATGTAGTGATGTTATCATCATCATCATCATCACTCATCATATCATCAACAGGTTATGCGATTCATTTTACGCGCTATTGATTCCTAGGAAATGAAGGACCTTATCGATAGCAAAAAGAGGGTGTTATCTGTTATTGGAGATAAGCGTGACATTGCATGTGGCCAGGGCCTTAGCGTAACAATAAACAGGCACGCCCAGCTGTAAATGACCGGAAACACGTGCTAAATTCTGTATTTAGTAGACATTTTAGATACATTGGTGCTTGTCGCACCATGCCTTCACGTCACATGTATAGAACATTGAGAGAAACGAGTCGTGCTAAGAAGATAGCTAAGAGCGTGACGAGACTCCGACTGTTCGTTGCACTACACAGTCGATCCCTGAAGATAAAGGTTGCGAAATTTTAAGCCGATCCTGAGTGTGATAATACAGTGAATGAACTATTCCATAATTGGCGGTGCTGCCCGCTATCGTAGCATCAAAATTTGTCTTCAGTTATCGCAAACAGATGATGTCGCACACACCCGTGATGTCAATTGCACATTCTGCTCGCATGCGTGACATCAATAACAACAAATACTTAGAGAAAGCCCATATAATTCATGGCTCAGGAGAAACTGTTGCAGATGTCAAAATGTGTGGTTCAACATTTTCTAAGAATCAATTAGTAGCAAATACATCCCATTTGTACCGCCCGTCGTATAAATTCATGATTGGAGAAAACAATAACTTTTATATGCACCAATGAAAGAGTATTATTAAGTAAAACAATTGTATTATATACTTTTGTGATCTAACAGTGAAATTACTATGCAGGTCTCTTATTTGGTGTGCATGTGATATAGTTTCTGGCAATGTATACACGTATACATGTATACATGTAGTACTTCCATGCTTGGCTTCAGTGTCCCATGCATGGTTCAGTCGCAAGTGGTCGTTGGTGTATCATTTCTCATCTGCCAAGGTCATTAAGCGCATTGGTTCACTTACAAGAAGAGATTAATTCTAGATAAGGTTGTGTTTTCTCTCATCAGCGTCACATCAGAAACCATCGGGATGAATATCTTATTGTAATCTGGCAATCTGTGCGGCATTTTATTCCTAGGAATATTGAACTACATCCTGTATAGTCATTAGTGGCTCACTACTGTTTCATTAAGGGCGGAGAAAAACACCTTACGCCCAAATATCACGTGTATATGTGTGGTTGGCAACAGACGAAACGACTTGTGGAATGTGGATAACTTCTTTACGATACAAGAGTTCTTAACATTGGCGACGCTATATGTAAAACATTCCATCTCTTTTAAAGCGGCTCGGTAGTACACGGCGGAAAGAGTCCATGAATTTTGTGATAGCTGCTTTACTTTATGCATGTATACGTACAAAATCAGGAAGGTAACGTGTTTACAAATAATATCCGCTGCACGTATGCATGCATGTATATAGTCTCGTACCCAGACCCACATCGCAGCTGCGGATGGATTACATCACCGCTACGCGCCACTACTCGCGTAGCGGTGACGTAATCCATCCGCAGCTGCGATGTGGGTCTGGGTACGAGACTAGCATGCATGCAATGGAGTTCACCATAGAGTGACCAAAATTCAAAATACATTCTTTCGATCAAATCTCATCATAATGGGCGTGATTCACTCTGGTAAGGATATCTTTGGTTGAACATTATCTTGTCTTCGGGCAAAGGGTGTAGATATTACATTTGTCATGGACGCATTCTCAATCGACAGAGGGAACCAATGTATTAATATTCATAGTCGAGACTCATCAGAGGGGCGTATAAACCAAATGATTTAATCATGTCACTTACAGTATAAGTGCCACGTTTGTGCCCTGCGCTTCTACCATACATGGACTGTTGTCTAACTAGGGTGGTCAATTATCGGCAAATGAATTTATTGGCATGGCTACTTATTACACACCACACAGTTTATTAAAGTCAAATGTGTAAATTATTTTTTCATCTGATCTGGGGATACAATGTGTAGTCCCCCCACCCCCCCGAATACATTTCAGTACAACAGAGCGATGAATTTCCTTCCCTGTGTTTGCTTAACCACGCAGCTATTTTATCCTAAGATTGGCCCGTTTCCACTTTTCGGCGAGCAATCATACACTTCTCTTCGCCTGCTAGTTGCGTCCTTGAGGTTTTTCCCGTGTAGTCCAGACACCTACAACGCTGCAATCTCGATCAGTTTTCTTTATAATGGAGCGCGTGCGCCGATCAAAGTGGCTTCATGCGCGCCACTAAGTGCAATGTGCTCCCTATTGTTCAAGCCAGAGTGCATAGTTATGTGCGATAAAACGTTTTGTCTCTGCACCTCATATGCAGAGTCGATAAGAATGGTCAAAACGTACGAGGTAGGAATAATCATAGATAATCTTCCTTGCTTACACTGTGCACCACACAATACACCCTGCGCTTGAATGAGCCCTTAAAACGTAGTGCGCTTATGTCGACGGAAAACTGTACGTGTATAATGGATTTCATTGTACTTCCGTACAAGTAGATATTTTATTCTCTTTGAGAAAGCTGTATCAGTGGCTGGTGTGTAGGTTACACTGGTGAAAAAGAAAAAAAGATTGTTGGTCAGAAACAAGGCGCTAGTAGGATAGTAAGCAAGGGTTGGCCTGCACACCTAATGCCAAAAATGCATGGTTGCACATATAGAAAGGTTGCCTGTGGCATTAGGAAGGTGTTCCAAGACTTTAGTGACCTGCTCATCGATGCATGCTGGACAATGTGTTTTGAGATACAACCTAGGAGGCTGTAGTTGCTTGTGATCCTCAGGGCTTCCACAAAGATGAACATCGAGGAGGTGCACGTGTGCAAGTATTCAGTTGGAGTTTATTGTGCAGTGTGGGGAAGGGCACGTTTAGACGGTCAAGTCGAGGTAAAGTCGATGGAGGTGTGTGAGATGAAGCACAAGAATGTGATGTTCGTGGGTTGAAGGTGCTCAGTTCAGTGTTGGTAAAAGGTTGCTGTTGTAGGCTGGATCATTCATGTATAGCGGTTCTTGTCGCGAGCATTCACGTGCTTCCACAAAACGGACACTCGGAGTCTCATCCCGCTCTTGGCAATCTTCTTAGCACGATTCGTTTCTCTCACAAAGCTCTATACACGTGACGTAAAGACATTGTGTCGATTCACCTCTACTATTATAATACCACGTGTTTCCGGTCGTTTTGACGAATTAGCAGCTGGGCGTGCCTGTTTACGCTCTACGCTAAGGCCCTGGCCACATGCAATGTTACGCTTGAAGCGTTGATCTCCAATAACAGATAACATTCCCTAAGGTCAGCTAGGAATCAATAGCGCGTAAAATGAATCGCATCACCTGTACCAATGATGAATCTAATGTTCCAGTTTTGAGCATCCTTGGCCTGATTGGATCGTTGGCTTCATGCTTTCTGCATTCTGCTGCATAGGCTGCTGACCCTGCTGATGTGCTAGCATCCCTCAACATGGCTGGAGTTAAAGGAGAGGTGACGGTTATATCAATAGCTGGAGACCCTTGACCCAATCCTGAACAAGAACATCAGCTGGGCGAGTGTTTCTAAGATTGGATCTAAGAATCACTCGGCAGACTATTTCATAAGGATGCTCGTTTGCAGCTGATTAAGCCCTTATGAAAGTGAGCTGGATGTCACTGATAAGTGCATTTATCTGCGCAGTAATTGTAATTAATGATCACTTTCAATTATTAAAATTAGCGTAAACGAGTAATTACCTTATGCATACAGATAAACACATACTAAAGTTATTAAGTATAACTTAATTTTAATTAATAGATACACACAATGAAAATCTTTCAGCTCACTTATTAACTAATAGGATGTTGAAGCTACTAAGAATTCGATCCATCGAATAAAAGATTAACGGACCATTCTTGATGGTAAACATCACTGCAGTGACTGAGGATGTTTGTTGCCGGGACGCTGCAGTGCTGGTAAGCACTGAATGGCTGGCAATCTTTTGCTAGCTTGCGAGGTGTCTGTTTTATTTTTTAGTTTTGCTCTGACCAGTAGTTTGCCTAGCTACGGGTTACAATGCGCGTAGGTTCAGAATAGAGTAGGTTTAGTAGCCGATCTTGCCGGCTTGAAATCTGTCCAGATCTGGCTGGTTTTTGATTAAAAAAAAATTTAAATTGTGCAATTTCTTAGTATGGGATTGACTATTAATACAAATATCCCACAGAAAAATTATTTTATTCCATTTTCCTTCCGTGTGGGTCCCCTGTAATGCATTTGTGGGTCTAGCTCCTTACATGTGTGGATTAGTTACTTATTGTGCACTTGGTACCAATGCAATTATATTTATCTTACAAAAACTAATGAGTCAAATTTGTCATGGTAGTATAGCTGCAAACTACCATATTTCACACTGGATCAAACGATTGGTTGTACTTATCTAACTATATGCATTTTCAAAAGCGTAGACAATAAATACATGTATTTGGGTCTTTTGAGGGTCATATAACACAGAATTAGTTAATTTACGAAATTATTAATCTGTAGGGTCCTATTGTGTTTATTATTATTATTTTATGTATTATAAATTTTGGTTTATTCTTTTTTTAGTTTCTTTTCTTACCTTTTTTTTCTTTTTCTTGTGCGGATGTTTGAAGGCATTCTCACATTCTCACATCACAAAAACAAACTTTGAATCAAAGTAGCTAGTATTGGATTGCACAAACTGTAGTTGCTCACCTTATGGTATGCAAATTCTAAGGAGAGACACAAGAAACGGTGACAAATTGTCAACATAAAGGCTTGGTCCAGCGTATATTGTGGGAAAAATACCTATCTACTGACTGGTCTAGAAAGGAGATATCACTCAGATCAGTTAGAACATGCAAAGAGAGCTAAAGCAATTAGTCATGAGTATTAGTAGGATTAGTATGTGAGGATAATACATACTCTCTGTCTGGTCTAAAAAGAAAATACCATTTGAATCAATTAAATATATCAGTACCTTCTTCTAAAAAGGTATGTCATTTTGATCTCAGCTTGCAGTGTATGCATTCAATTGAATATGTCCAAAACTCACATTTTGCTTTGTTTTTGTTTACTATTGTATGTACAACAAAGGCATTGCTGGCTACAGGAAAGCCTTCAGCAATTGAAACTTTTCATCATGTTCTTTAGCAGAACTGTGACAGTAGTCATACTGCATTTATGAGAAACATTAAAAAATGTGGCTTGCAAGTGTGCAAAAACATACCCACAGATGGAAACTGCTTGTTTACAGCTGAACGTGTATGTGATCAACTTATGAGAGTCAATGCAAGTGCCATCTAAAGTAAGAGAAGAAGTAGTGAACTATATAAAGTGCAATTCGACAACATTAAGTTTTTGGTGAGATTATAGCTTGTAAAAATATATAATCACCAGAATCCACGATAAAGAAAAACTCAGGAACACATTTTGTGATGAAATCTGACTTTCAGCAACTATTGAATGGAGAGCGTATTGGAGATAATGTAAAGTACCGATAGTAAATAGCAATGAAAAATTAAGTAGTTTCATTATGGCACACTAGATCATCAACTTCTTTTTCCATATGCTTGAAATTGAAGACAGAGCAGTTAGTGCACAATTGTCATGCATTGCTATAATTTCAATCATTTCTTTCTTCATAATGATAGTTCAGAAAAGTGCATAAGATGTCTAAACTCCTTTGTGTTCATAATGTTGTCAGAAGAGAATGGCACAGGATATCATCGTTGTTTGAGGTAGTTTGTTCTGATAAAATCGGTTTAATGAATATCAAATTTTCAGACCAACAGTATCTTTGAGCATAGCTATATTTTAATACCATGCAATATTCCTGGCCACTGGTTCCTTGATGTAAGTGAGCTCGAGTGTATTTCATTTAAACCTTTACTCTGTTATCAACTATAGGTAGTAGACATATAAAATAGATGTGTGAAACTGTATGATTCCGCTTTTGAATCAATTCAAGGCAATGCTATCACTGTTCTATGGTAATTAGTTATAAGATGTATATTGATAAGTGAATATAATAATGAACATGATACAGTATAAGAACATATAATGTTGAGAATTATGCATGCAGCGACTTCTTGTTGCAAGAGCAATCAAGACAAAGATCTTTCAGAACATGTGATGATCCTTGGGTCACAATGTAAGAGAGTGTAATGTACATTTATATCTTCGTGTTATGTACTAAATGTTGTTTCAGAAGAATCCTAGCCTCAAACAAAACAACATCTATGACTGTGGTGATTATGTTTGCAAGGTAATCGTGCCTTTATGTGTGAATTAATTATACAGCCCTTTACATTCAACTGTAGTTTGCTGATTGTATAGTAAAGAAGATTTTCCAGTAAGTACTTTACTTTTTGCACTGTATGTAACTAATATGTATGACATTCATGAGTTATGCCTTGTAATTGACAAAAAGCATCATACTTTGCTCCTGGCTTGCATTACGGCTGATGGAGAGGTGATACACATCAACAAGATGCAAATCAAAGATATGTATTTACTTGCGCTAATGCAA
The DNA here is from genome assembly GCA_013339895.1 of Ephydatia muelleri. NCBI lineage: Eukaryota > Metazoa > Porifera > Demospongiae > Spongillida > Spongillidae > Ephydatia > Ephydatia muelleri. Next base: position 4,859,545 of record JABACO010000001.1, read on the forward strand.
CACAACAGTCCATCATCATTGGTCACTATCAATGATAAAACAGAACAGTGCATTCTGAACCAGTGTGCCGCAGGACTCTTGCCAGAGGCTAAAGCTTCTATTTGAATAGGTAGCATTTTATAAATTGTCATGAATGTATCTGACCTTGAATTAACATTTTTTACAGTTCACCAGGAATTCTTCTGAGACAGATAGTCAGCAAATATGGTCTTGCTTATGGCATAGTAATTTCTATCTAAACTATGTTTTCATCCACACAGTGAAGACATACACATACAAAAGTTTATTGCCAAGGTTCAGACACCACTGCCTGAGGAAATTAGTCCAGTTGATCCTTTACCTGACAGGTGCTTTTATGAAAAACATGCTAAGAATTTAAAGCTTTGGAAAAATACACTTCCAGCATTTGTAGACAGGTGAAAGTTACAAAATGGAATGCATTATATTGACCAGCCATACACCACCAGGGATCAGCATATGTCCTTTGCAGATTTAGCACAATCTTGCCATGATTATGAGGTTAGAATGTGTATATGTGCTGCTATTGACATGCAAATTACTTATTAGGAACATCTGCGGCTGATTTGCAAAAACCTTGTGAAGTCAAGCTTCTTTGACATTTAAATTAAAGGAAAGCATGATGAAGTGTTCAGCTCAATAAATCCTACTGAGCTTAAGTCACTATGGCCCATCATTAACTGCAAAGTGGTATGCTGTAGTCATGCATCTATCAATTAGAAAGAGTTAAATTCTTAATGAAGGTTGATGCAGTTCAGCACTTTTAATATGGAATTGCCATTGATGAGGGATATGGAGGCAACAGAGCAAATATCCTAGTCTGGGATGTTCTGTACCCAGAGGTAATCAATAATGTTTCTGTCACTAACAGCTGGTGATTTCAATGATTTCCAAGAGGCAAATAAATGAAATATGAAGAAGCAGTATTGTTTTATGTGGAAAATCTTTTGAACAGAAAGCTTGCCTTATTATTGAACTATGAAAGTATAAAATCATTATTGATAATCTGAGGTAATAAATTTTATGAAGCCATTAGTCACTTACACATCAGCGCAGATTATAATATTTGTTTAGTAAAATACAACTGCATTGTGCAATTAACAGAATATATAAGCATGGTATAATCTATCTTCTCAATGAGGCACCCATTTTCACAACCAAAGTCATGTGCACATTATAATATTAGAAGTTTCTCTTCCCACAGTTTTATGAGTCCTTCTCAGTTGCCGCTTGCCAGTTCTTTGATTCAGAGAGAGAGAGAGAGAGAGAGAGAGAGAGAGCGAGAGAGAGAGAGAGAGAGAGAGAGAGAGAGAGAGAGAGGAGAGAGAGAGGAGAGAGAGAGAGAGAGAGAGAGAGGAGAGAGAGAGAGAGAGAGAGAGAGAGAGAGAGAGAGAGAGAGAGAGAGAGAGAGAGAGAGAGAGGCGGGGGCAGATAATCTATTCCGAAGGGGGATAAGCTATTCCGGAATAATTTATCCGGGGTATAAACTATTCTATCCAGGGGATAATTTATAAAGGGGGATAATTTATTTTGTGCATGACACCAGATATATCGTTGCTCGTCGATATGCGAAGCACACATTTTCAAGTCAAACGAAAAACACGTGCCAAGGTGGATAAAAGTAGGTTAAAATATACTACCCGGGCCGACTTGATGAAAAATACTAGCACAAATTATCCCCGCCGGATAAAATACTCAGGGGGATAAAATATGCTGTGCGCCGGACCTAATCTCCAGTGACAGGCATCAAGGATGATAGCAGTAAGGGGGAGGACCATCAAGATGGTGGCAGAAAGGAGGAGGACTATAAATATGGTGGATGCATGGTGATAGAAGTAAGGAGGCAGGACCATCAAGATGGTGGCAGCATACTAGATGAAGGCTGTAAGGAGGTAGCTGTTGCGGTTATCATCCACCATGTTGCCTGTGTCCTCTCCATTGTAGTGATCTTCCTCGCTCTTCATCATTATTTGCCAGCGTCCACATCGCTTCCACTATCCTCCCCTGCATCATTAAGGTCTTCACCATGCACCTATCATTCCAATGCAACATCTGGTAATACTGGTCAGCGACCTGCGGAAGCGGTGACTAAATTAGAGAAATAGATGATGCACTCAAGGTAGCAATGAATGTGGAGTAAATGGAAAATCAGCTCATATTCTGGAAACGCAATAGCAATAGTAGATACCTATCCAAAGGTTTGTGAAATGGCAAACAAGTGGGGACCTGTCCAAACACTAACTCATATGGAGTGTGTTTTGTCGATTCATAAACTTTAGAGTTAACGGTGAGAGAATGTAGCATTACTTATCATTTTGTAATTAATTCATTGCTTAATGTTCCACTTACAGACTGTGCCGGCTGACCAGAGATAGTGGAACGGTTTTTAGACCACGAAATTCAGTTGTGCACACGTGGTTACCCGCACGCCTTTGTGATGGAGGCGTCCACGGAAATGGCGGGCTACGTACATTCTCGGCTTAGATAATTCTCTTACGTGCACCAGGTCCCATCAAGGAAAAGTCGTCTCAAAAGAGTTGATTGTAACAATACTTGAAACAATACGGAGGGTTTGGATTTCAATTGTGGTTAAAGTACTAGGGTAAGCAACATCGAATCTATGTACTGCATGCTCATTATATAAGCAATATCTTTGCTTACGTAAAATTACCAATTCGATAGGCCTACAGTTGTACAGCAGTTCTAACTAATTTCATGCATGCAAGCAAGTTGCTTCATGGCTCTGTTATCCCACCATTTGGTTTAGGTCTGCATGTGGCCTCTGATGAATGTCAGGCTGCTCTGCTGAAGTGGTGGCTCAGTGGAGACACCTACTCTCTGTCCAGCCTTCAGGTCATCATGCAGTCATCTAGGAGACATACGTGGGCTGAGTCATTTGGTTGGGATCACATCCATACACTCAAGTAGAATGGCCTGGACACATGCAGCCATGATCTTATCCATTCTTGGACAGCTGTTATCCGGCTATAGTTTAATTTAGTGGCTGCCAGGGACTGCAGAAGGTCAGCTGCTATATCTCCCAAGTCCCAACATTACTTGAGTTCTACCACTAGTTAATTAACCACAACTGCAAACGCGTGTGTACTGTGCATGTTATACCAATATGGGCATAATTGGATTTTTTTAAACTTTAGTTAGTTGTGCGTATTTTTTTATATGTAGAAGAATACCCTAAGTTAAAAAAAAAATCCAACTATCCTTATATTGGTATAACATGCATGCATAGATAACAAGTGGTAGAGTTAGGTGTGGTTTGAATGGAGCATCACCACATACATGTACATGTAAACAAAGTTCAGGAGCGATGTAGGGTGTGTGGTCGCTTGCTTGTGGCACCTACACTGTTAAAAAAAGGGTGTTGCCACAACACACTTAGGGGTGTTCGTACGCCTGTTTAGGAATAACACCCCATGGAGTGTAGTGGTAACCGCTCAGGAGTGTTACAGCCAACACCCCTGAAGTGTAGCCAATACACTCTATAGGGTGTTGACAAAGGCACCAATAGTTCGTGCATGCACCGTAATCTTACGATACTGATCTTAATAAACTATACAACAACAGTTGATGATTTTAATAAAAAGTTGACAACAAATACAAACATACATGTACAACAAAACTACAAACATGTCTTTAGGGCCTATACGACGATCGAGTAGTCCTGGAGTGTTTCTCTGCATGCTTCGGACACTAAACAAATGAAGGAAACACATGCATATATATAACGGTCAGGTTCCAATATGAGACATGTCTAACCTTTTTAAGTGAATCTTGGGTGCAGCCATCAGTCCGATGACGGTCATGTTCGCTAAGCAGATCGGTGACAATAACAACGTCAATCGTACAGATTGTTACGCTTACCTCGAAGGCTTGCTAGAGCATATTTGTTACAATTGTGGATAATCAACATGTCTCACGATGACAAGAAAGGACACAAATAGCTAGGGTACACTGTAGGTATTCAGGATGTCTAAGATATAGAGTTGTCCAAATGTGAGGAAAGCTATACAGGACTTTTGAGTAGTTCCAATTGCAAAAAGTGCACTTCTCTCAGAGTGTCCAACAGTATTTCTGTGTATGTGTGAATGTGTGTGTACATGTATGCATACACATACACACATGAATTATACACATACACACATGTGCATGTGTGTTAATATGTGTGCATTGTGTGTGTGAATTCGTGTGTATGTGCATGTGTGCCATGTGTGTATGCAGGCCTGTAGCCAGGGGGTTGGTCAATCCCCCCTTGTTTGATGCCTAATTGTGAGGCCCCCCCCCCCCCCCCTTTCATATTTGGCTAAATGTGAGGCCCCACCTCCCCCCTACCCCAACAGTCCTGCAGTCCTATTAATCGACCCCCCCCCTGCCAGACTTCCTGCCTACGAGCCTGCGTATGCATGTGTACATGTGTGCATTGTGTGTGCATGTGTGTGTATGTGTTCATATGTGTAAGTGTGTGTCTGTCATGCACATGTGTGCATGTGTGAATGTCTGCACATGTGTGCATGTGTGCATGGAGTGTGCTTGTGTATGCATGTATGTGCATGTGTGTATGTCTGCACGTGTGTGCATGTGTGCATTGTGTGTGTTCATTGTGTGTGTTAGCATGTGTATACGTGTGTGTTGTGTGTGCACATGTGTGTGCATGTGTGTGTATGTGTATGTATGTGTCTGTACGTGTGTGTATGTTAGCATGAGTCTGTCATGTACGTGGTACATGTGTGTGCATGTGTGTGTGCAGCGTGTGTGCATGTGTGCATTGTGTGTGTGTGCATGTGTATGTGTGGCATGTGTGTGTGTACATTTGTGTGATGCACATGTGTGTATGTGTATATACATGTGTGTGTGGTTATGTGTATTTGTGTGTGAGTACATATGTATGTGTGTACGTGTGTATACATGCATGCGCATGTGTGGTTATGTGTATGTGTGTGCAGCGCGTGTAAAAATTTGTACGTATAAGTGCATCTGTTATGCAAACATGTGCATGCATATGGACATTGTCAAACAATTAATAGTTATTGTATTTATCTCGTATCAGTCATTACACCAAACCAGACATACATTTTGACCGAAATGTCACAAAAATGATATTTAATCCCACAACACTGTACCTACAAAAAGGGTTCAAACACTGTCACTAGTGAAGTACTTTAGCCTACCCTTACAAGTGTTTGACAGCATTCATTCATCCAGCATATTTCTTCACGATAGCTATCAGGATCTGCATGTGGTATATATGTAGCCGCATGAATGCATGAACACTTTTAGCATACACCCAATGTTCAGCTGCAACAGGTCTGTTTATATTTTTTAAAAGGACTACCTTACATGCTTTCTGCTAGATGTCATGCAATATGCTGCTTCCTTGAGCTATATGTGATATTACATGCATACATATAATAGACACTTGTGAGTAATAATGTATATGTTCCCATGCCATTTTACTAGGGTGTGGTCTAAATAGAATCCAGATGAATTTTAATACACAGTCACTGTTACCACACAAGCACTGCCATTGTACTTAACCTTCACTCTCAGCACAAAGTGGCATGCAGTATAATAAACAAGCTTGCATCAAATTTGACATTTAGCAGCATACTGGGGTACTACAACACGCTAGCGAACTATACACACAGCAGTGCACATACATGAACATTGCACGCAAGCCTTCATAAGCATATCGAGATTACATGCATGCATACGGTAATTACATGTTGAAAAAGCAGCGTGTAGGCCTACTAGTATACCTATACTAGATATCCACACGCGCACGCGCCACTCGGGTCACCAACGCACGGGCGATGGCCAGCCTATGGTAGACGTTTTGTACTGGTACGTTGTGTCACATGTGTGCGTGCATACCACTTGAAGTCCAGTATCACCTCCAACAACGAAGTCACAGCTGCCATTATAGTCATATCATCTACCAAACCACGCCCTCTCTGTCAGAAAGTAATTACTAAACAAGGCTAGGAACTATCCTACTGGGGTGTAAATGCGGTAAATCCCACCCTTGCTGGGGGTTGCTCCTAACACCCTAACGTAGTCTGCCAACACCCCAAGATGTCAGCTCAACACCCTTGTGTGTTGCCATAACACTCCTTGGGCTGTAACACCCCTCAAACCTAACACCCCTCGGGCCTTTTTTTTTTAACAGCGTAGGGATAAGAAATCAAGGTGGTCATACCAATGCACAGAGTCACATTCAAACACGAATAACCCTGCTATCCATAGAACAATTGCAATGTCCTATCTCGTTATATATACTGTGTCAACCTCTGGAGCTATCATGTAGAGCACTGTTTGTACCGATTGCTTAGTGCATTGCTTCCTGCTCTTTAACTGCAGTGAGGTAAAGTGCCCTTGCTGCTTCATGGAGTCACCAATATAACCACAACAGATAAGACCAGCACCACCCTTGATATTGAAAGACATAATGGTGAAATGTGTGAGGTGCAAGAGGGAGGTTAGGGCAGGTGACTTTGATACGCAAGAGTGCAGTACTCTACCTACCAAAGTGGAGGTGAAGATGGCATCAAGGGTCCTGAAAAGACTGGCTTCCACTAGTCCAGAGCAATACCACAGTTCATGGGAAACTTCAGAGCTTCTGAAAATGCATCTATTAGAGGACCATATAATCCCTTGGGCAAAGTAATTGCATGTCGGATTTGGCCTACTTGGAGAGCAAGGGGCCGAATCAATACATGCCCGTGTCCACACGCTACACACAAAGGATCTCTATACCATATTCCATGCCAGATAAGGTCCAGCAGTTGCTCTCCATAACGAAAGAACAACTTCTGTTCATTGCCCCCACGTAACGTGGCGCCAATCCCACAGTAGGCTAGTAACCAAACACATAAACGTCAGACAATACTCCCGCGCCGGCCAGTAGTGTACTAACTTTTAGTATGTTTGATCTGTCAAAAACAAAAACCGTGGCTACAAATATATTAGTACCTTTAGTTCTCTTTACGAGCAAACCTTTATGTCTGCTTTCTGATTGTCGCAGGTGTGGAGAATCGCTTCTGTATCGACGCTAGTCTCGCAAGCCAGGCGTACTAAGACGTACCACGTGACTGGGGACTATCACGTGCTAGTCCCCAGTCCACGTCATAGTACGGTACGTCTGGTACGCGAAGTGAAGACCAACCCGCTTTCAAGGCTCGTAGCTGGCAGCTACGAGCCTTGAAAGCGGGTTGGTCTGACTAAGCTTGCCGTAGCAAGTTGACTACACCTTGTGCTTTGCAACACAAATAGAACAAAAGGTGTACCTTTCCTTGTAGGGTGTTAAAATGGCGATTAGCCCATCGCTGTTTGTCAGTGAGCTCAGGTTTTCGGTTGTCAAGATCGTTGTTAAGGGCATGACATCATCATTTCAATATTTCGGACAACGACACAAAACATTGGGCAGTGCAAGTAATATAATGCTGTCACACATCAAAGAATTCATAATTCTATCAGTTATTCTGTCACCAAGTATAATTTGCTGCGTGGACAAGAATTAGTACTGAAGGATACTTCACTTTAACTCCATTCCACAGTTGGTAGTAACTCGTTCAAAGTTCTAACCGAATACAGTGGTGTATTCGGTTAACGACTCCCTAACAAGGCCATCACAATACCGCTTACGTCAGTGGGCGTGGCATATTTGCAACTGGACGCCCGGCCCACCACGCAGCAGTAATGCAGGTGCTTGACGTGGACAGTGTTCCCACTCATGTGTTCGAGCTCAAGTCTCGCACGCCCAATTCCTCGTTGCTACTAGTGGTCCCGGGCAGTCCCGGAATGGGACACTTCTACGTCCCCTTCGCCTCCAGATTGTTCGAACTCGGGCAGGGTTCGTTTGACGTTGCCGTGGTGTCTCACGCCGGTCACTCGCCCGGATACTGCAGGCCGACGGACGGCGGCGGAAACGACTGGTACGCTCTGGAAGACCAGGTGGCCCACAAGATGGCGTACCTTCGGGATCACGCGAGCGGCAAGGAGACGCTGTATCTGGTGGGCCATTCCATCGGATGCTACATTATCCTCCACATGCTCAAACAGATCGCCCCGGATCGCGTCTCCAAGGTCTTTCTTCTCTTCCCCGCCCTTGAGAGGATGGCGGAGACGCCCAACGGCCAACGCCTCATGCCCTACTTCCATCAATATTTGCGTCCAGCGACAGCTCTCGTGTGGCTCGTCACGTGGATTCCCGAAGCTGTCCGAAAGACCGTTTTGAAGTACTTCCATTTCAGATCTACGCCGTCGGACCATCTGGATCACATGGTCCAAGCTGCGATAAACATTGACTCCAAGAGCGTGTACAACATCTTGAATATGGCTCGCCAGGAGATGGAACAGGTAACGGACCCGCCTTTGGAGTTGATCCGAGATCACGTGCACAAGATGTCCTTTTACTACGGGGTGGACGACCACTGGACGCTACAGTCATGCTATCTCGACATGGCGGAACGGTTTTCAGACCACGACATTCAGTTGTGCACACGTGGTTACCCGCACGCCTTTGTGATGGAGGCGTCCACGGAAATGGCGGGCTACGTACATTCCCGGCTTAGATGATGTATATTGCGGTGTAACATATTCACATAATCACGAAATTTGCGTCATAATTAAGGGAACGGGCGGGTGTGTAACCGACATTTAGTGTTTGAGACATAACGTTATTTTGGGGGATCTAAAATGACGCTATCTTTCCAGAAATAGTTTCCAAGTAATGTGCATGCATATGAGGGATCGAAAAGGGCCAAACGCATACATTGTAACATTTCCAGTATACGCTCAATAGAAATGTAACCGTTGCATTGCAACGCAAAATCCAGAGTCTTACAACTTCATGACAGAACTCCGCATCTCAGTGCATTTGAGAACTGTATATGGGACAGTTTCCGCGAAAATTGCCCCACGGTTAAAATGTTATAAAAATGCATCGCGTTTGAATCGCTATAACTTCCCAACGGATAACGCTATCGACTTCCTATTTTCAACCCTTCATAGTGAAATGGTGTAGTATGAAGTGTTGAAAATAGGAAGTCGATAGCATTATCCGTTGGGAAGTTATAGCGATTCAAACGCGATGCATTTTTATAACATTTTAACCGTGGAGCAATTTTCGCGGAAACTGTCCCATATTCTTGAAAACATGCGTTAGGTCCCTTTTCGCGGTAACGGTCCCTATATGCATAACAATTTGCATGCAGACAATTTTGTGTGTCGTAACGACCAGAAATACACTTTTAACAACTAAACAGCCTAAAGGAGGAATATCAGGCTAGTTGTAGCACCCTACCTACTCAGTCTTCAGTATTATAAACTTCACCGTGTTTTGAATCACCCAAACCATTGAGCACAGTCACGTGCTCACTCATACGGGAGATTCCAACGCATCAGTATGCATAATGTGGAAAGGCATTTTCAAAGCAGCAAGTTAAAAAAGTCATACAATAACTCAAAGGCAGGAGAGAGTAGTGTGAACAATCAATCTGCAAAATTTTGGAAAGCAGATGTTGGTACTCGTGAAAATCCACAAAATGTTTCTGTCAGTGATCGATTAGTTTCCTTATTTGCATTTAAGGGCCACGCACCGCTGGCAATGCATGCAGTTATAACAAATCTTCCCTGCGGCACCAGAAGAGTTTGAAATAAAATCTTGCCAGGCCAATTTAGAGACAACGCAACTGAGAACCACTTGGAGATCCTAACGACCCTGGGAAACCTTATAGGTGAACCGCGTTCCCCCGGATCACCTCTAGTGAAGGTTCTTGGAGATGTGGATTCCACATCGAGATAAGCTGAACTTGTGTGCGTTTTCGGCATTACCAAGGCTGCTACAGTAGCTTGAGTTAGTAGTATCTGACATCTCAGATCCCTCCTCGCATACATGGTGTGAAAATTTACTCCTCTAAGTTTCTTCCATGTTTTTATTTTTTAATTTGGCTGTCAGTAGTTATATATAGCATACTTGTATGCATGATTATAAAGATTAACTATGCCTTCTCAATGATTCTCCCACCACAACTGGTCTGACATCTGGACCGCTCCTTATTCTTATTAAAGCCACTAGTCTGCCACCAGCCATGAATGTGGACACTACTTGAGGAGCCTTACCTTCACACGCATCCCTAAGGGAGGTGGTGATGGAAGTGGTAAAGTAATAGTAATTACAAATAAATTATTAACCAGATCGTTTTTGCGAAAAGGGACATACATACATACATACATACATACATACATACATACATACATACATACATACATACTACATACATACATACATACATACATACATACATACATACATACATACATACAATACATACATACTACATACATACATACATACATACATACATACATACATACCTACATACATACATACATACATACATACATACATACATACATACATACATACAGACATACATACATACATACATACATACAGACATACATACATACATACATACATACATACATACATACATACATACATACATACATACATACAGACATACATACATATCATACTACATACATACATACTACATACATACATACATACCTACATACATACATACATACATACATACATACATACATACAGACATACATAGCATACATACATACATACATACATACATACATACATACATACATACATACATACATACATACATACATACATACATACATACATACATACATACATACATACATACATACATACATACATACATACATACATACATACATACATACATACATACATTACATACATACATACATACATACATACATACATACATACATAACCTCATACCAGTCAAAAACACTTCCTTAACTTCTCCTCCTGTAGCAAGCTGTACAACACCTTTGTTGGAACTGGTAGAGATGGCCCTCTACAGCAGCTCAGCAGCTTGCCTCTCCTCCTCAGGTGTAAGTGATGGTACACATGCACTCATGCCCTTCATAATCACCACTTCTAATGTCCCTGTTGCAACCAGCACAATGTCTTCTAACATCTGATAGCAGCAGAGGAGTATCGCATTTGATGCTGGTCTGACATGTGATGGATCATCGTCTGAGCAACAGGGACAGCTTACAGCGCCAGATGCTGCTATGCACTCTGTGAGGCATACCAGTGAACTGCAGGTCAATTCTATAGTGGCTGTGAAAGAACATTGGAACAAAGTGCTCACTTCAGCTTCTCTATAAGATTGACAGGTTGTTCACGCTGGCCAAAGGTGACTAGGCTCATGCAATAAAGCTGGTGGAGAGGCAATCTTCTGAATTTGAGCTATTAGTAGTGTACTAGGTGCCTGGCGAACGCTTCTTTCTACTTTTGGCCTTTTCATGTGTCCACGCACATGCACTGAAGTGCTCGCACCATGATGTCATACTATTGTATTAGTACATTGTACCTTGCATGATGAAATGTATGTTTGTGCCATTGAAATACACTGACTGTACGCTTGTGATGCACCCCCTTCAATTAAATATGGCGCTGATCATTCTAACCATCAAATTGCTTACAGAGCAAGCAGAAACTTTCAGGATGTGTTGACATCATCCCCCAGAAGTGTTGATGTCAAAAGCTATTTTCAGATCAGCTGTGAATGCATTGCATTCATATGATCTTTTGCTTTGCTTTGGATTTCCACAGCCTCTGTCCACAACACTCTACAACACATGGGTACTTGCTCTATGCCATGCCTATAATCATGTACCAGGTACATATACATGTACGAATGAAACCACAACTTGTATCGATTATTCATGAAATACGCTCCGCTTGTTCGTGGTGATAGAAAATGCGTCACCACTTCAGGTTCGTATATACATATTGCCACATGCCTCCCGATCACTACCGTAGTATGCTTACCTTCCAATTTTGTTCCTGAAGTTAACGTCATCTTACTTTGTAATGGCCCCTTCAAAATACGTGCCAAGTGACTTACAAAAACGGCCTGCGCGACTCAGTAGCGGATCCGGGGGGGGGGGGGGGGGGGGGGGCTATAGCCCCCCCCCCCATCCCCCCTGAAATTAAAAATTCATAGTATACTTTGCATGGGTGTTTTAGGTGATAATACTATTAGTACAGCTGTTCACCAAGTTGTTAATTACGTGCACGTGCGTGTGTTTCATCGATGGCAGAGAGCATGGCAGGACCATCTAAAAAGGCTAAATTCAAAATATACAGACAGTCCGAGTCTCTTTTCGACCACTTGTCGCGATTGGGCACGTCGCAATCGGCGTCTGTCAGTGTAGTTAGATGAAGCTCTAACAAAATTCGCACAAAAGCACAATAGAAAAGTACAATTGATTTAATTACCGCGTGTTTTCAAGGTGCATGAATAACGTATCAGTATAATGTATTTTGCTCATTGTCATATTTTAGAACGGTGGTGCGGCGCATGGAGAATATAAAAGCTGGATCTGTAATTATACTTTCATTGCAGTTTTTGCAACGCAAAAAGCGCTGGCTTCTGGGGCTCCGCACCAGACCCCGATGGGGGAGCTTCCAGCGCTCCCCCATACCCCCTAGCTGGGCGGGAGGGGTGCCCCCCTCCCGCACCCTCCCCGGGACGGCTCCGCCTACAGTCAGCCCCTCCCCTTTTCAGCCCCCCCCCCCCCCCCAACCGTTCAGGCTGGATCCGCTAGTGCGCGTATTGTTTATGTGTCATTGTAGACTATGCGTATAGAGTGGGCATGCTTGGACAACGCGCGCGGAGATAGTTTTGTTACTACAGACGATGCGAGTGCTTTAAATTGGGCTACAAAGAAAGCAATAGAAATTGTTCTGTTCGTTAATTTATCCGTTATGGAGATGGAGATACAAGTGTGCAAAGAAATTGCATATTTCCCGGGCGTTACGCGCCATTAACGTTATACGACTGACTTCGAGGGCGTCCTCGTAATACGTTAATGGCGTAACGCCCGGAAAAATGCAATTTCTTTGCACACTTGTATCTCCATAACGGATAAAGCAAAAATTAACGAACAGAACAAATCAATAGCGGTAGGACCCTTCTACATAGGTACCTATTTTGAACCCATTTGGCCACTCCTACCTGAAGATGTGGCCGTTTTGAACACTACGGGGTATCGGACCTTGAAACGTCTGTACCCCGTACGTCTAATACACCAAAATGAAGTTTCACATACAGTAATGGTGTGGTATGTTGTGTTAGAAATAGGAACTGGATCCGAATATGGTCCAAACTGAACATACTGAAGCAAATCTTCTACTTTTTGAAATGTTTGAAGCAGAAGAGTCCCAGCCACATGTGAGTTCATGATGAGTGTAATTAAATGTATTAAATAATGTACTGGGAGTGCAAAAATGTACTCCTTAACCTGGGATTACAAAAGTGTTCTCCTTAACCTGGGAGTACAAAAGAGTACTCCTTAACCTGGGAGTGCAAAAATGTACTCCTTAACCTGGGAGTACAAAAATGTACTCCTTAACCTGGGAGTACAAAAGCGTACTCCTTAACCTGGGAGTGCAAAAATGTACTCCTTAACCTGGGAGTGCAAAAATGTACTCCTTAACCTGGGAGTACAAAAATGTACTCCTTAACCTGGGAGTACAAAAGCGTACTCCTTAACCTGGGAGTGCAAAAATGTACTCCTTAACTTGGGAGTACAAAAATGTACTCCTTAACCTGAGAGTACAAAATTGTACTCCTTAACCTGGGAGTGCAAAAATGTACTCCTTAACCTGGGAGTACAAAAATGTACTCCTTAACCTGGGAGTACAAAATTGTACTCTTTAACCTGGGAGTGCAAAAATGTACTCCTTAACCTGGGAGTACAAAAATGTACTACTTAACCTGAGAGTACAAAAATGTACTCCTTAACCTGGGAGTACAAAAGTGTACTCCTTAACCTGGGAGTGCAAAAATGTACTCCTTAACCTGGGAGTACAAAAATGTACTCCTTAACCTGGGAGTACAAAAATGTACTCCTTAACCTGGGAGTACAAAATTGTACTCTTTAACCTGGGAGTGCAAAAATGTACTCCTTAACCTGGGAGTACAAAAATGTACTACTTAACCTGAGAGTACAAGATTGTACTCCTTAACCTGGGAGTGCAAAAATGTACTCCTTAACCTGGGAGTACAAAATGTACTTTGTACATGATAAATTCTTACAAATGTATCACAAGCTCAGCAATACATACTTTTCTAACACATAGGTATACACTGGACCATATCAAAAAGTGACAGGGACTACAAGCAGAGTTATATCTGAATGTGACATCAGTGGGCTTGAAAATGGTCACTATGTGGCTTTGAGGGGTGATACTAATAACCTTCTCATCGGACGTTGTATCACCGTAATGGAGGATGAAATTGAGGTGTCATGGTTTGATGGTTCATATACAACCATTTGGCAGCCTTCAAAGAGGAAAGATCCAAACAACCCAAGAAAACATGTTGATTGGACAGATAGAGTCCCTAAATCATCAATCATTCTTTACGATTTTACATTCACTTCTACAGGCCGACTTAGAAAAGCCACTGTTGAACATTTAAAAAGCATACTGTCATAAACTCACAAGTAAATGAAAGAATTTAAGCACAATTCACATACCTTAAATAAAATTAATGTAATTTTGTGTCTTGATTGCGGTACAAAGAAATAATCAAATGATGCAATAAACAATGTGCACAAAATAAAACAAAATACATTCAAAAATGCACCAAAATACATAGATTCAAGCTTTTCAATGGTAGTTCTTCCAAATCAGAATAGTTCAGTTTAGATCAGACTGTGTTGAACCCGATAGCGTTAATATTTCGGAAGATAAATCGATTTAAATTTTATGTTATAAAAACAAGACCATTTTCGTATACACTGTAGAACGTTCCATATAAAACAGGTCCTATGTACATGCCTTGCAAATCGACATCGTTCGATACCCCACTGGATTCAAACCCGGAAGGGGTAATTGAGCCGCTTCCTATAGTCTCTTGTCGGTCAATCCAGCTTCAACTTCCAGTTCTAATGCCATGTGCCTCCACATCAGATGAACATTTCTTGAGACAGTTACAACTAGGCGTCTACGACGACCCATCGTAGCCTGAATGCAATAGTTAGCATCGGAAAGTCTCTTAATGACCCTATATGGGCCATCCCATGGCAGATGCAACTTTTTTGATCTTCCTTTCGTGACTGCTGGTGAATACAGCCAGACAAGGTCTCCTACGCAAAATGGCAATCCATGGACTATCTGGTTATACAACTCCTTCTGGAACTGTTGTTTTTCTCCAATGTGTTCCCGAGCAACTTCGTATGCCTTTTGCAAAGTCCTTTTCAAATTGCCAACATATTCAGGGAGCTCAACGTCTGGTGTATTGTCCATGCCATACATGAGGTCCACTGGCAGTTTGGCTTGTCTCCCAAACATAAGGTACAAAGGAGTATATCCTGTAGAGGTCTGAACGCTAGTGTTATATGCAAAACACACCTTTGGAAGACACTCCTCCCAATCCAGTGAGTGGTCCGCAGTAGCAGTTGCCAGCATACTTATCAGAGTGCGGTTGAACCTTTCAACTAATCCATCACCTTGGGGGTGATACGGTGTTTTGCAGATCTTTAGTACTTTGCACATTTCAGATACCAGTTTGGATTCAAATTGTCTACCCTGGTCCGAATGTAACTGTGAAAACTGACAAAACATTTCATTGGTCAGCTTCTTAGCAACTGTCTCAGCCTCCTGGTTCGGAATGGCATATGCCTCTCCCAACGTGTAAAGTAGTCTGACGCCACCAGCACATACATGTTCCCATTCTTGCATTTGGGTAGAGGGCCGAGGATATCTGTGGCCACAATATGGAGAGATAACCAGCCTTGACAGGTTGAAGTACAGCTTGATTCTTTGGCACAGGGCTCTTCCTATGTGAACAGACAACACACCTCTTGCACCAGTCAGTCACATCGTTGTAGTGCCCAGGCCAATAAAATCGCTCTTTTAACCTGGATAATGTCTTCTGTTCGCCTAAGTGTGCACTATTCAGACTGTTGTGAATCTCTTTCAGAATACTCTCCCTGGCTGCTCTCGGGACAACCAACTGTGCAATGCTTTCTCATCCATCTTTGCTCTCAAACATTCTCCAAAGGATGTCCTTATGCACATACAGCTGGTCCCACAACTGGAATAGTCTCCTGCCGCCAATAGTATAGCTTTGAACTGTATGGAGCTCAGGTTTCACTCCAGCCTCTATAGCCAAAAGAAGTGGGCCAATCTCACTATCCTCCAACTGTAGCTTTCTCATAGTGCATTCACCACCTTCTGTAGCCTCACCAACCACCATTGAAATGCAAGACAATTCCTCTTCATTGAGATTAGGCTCACTTCTGCCACATTGTGAACAGGGTATCCGAGACATTGCATCAGCATTACAGTGCTTTCGACCTCGGCGATGAATGATAGTGAAGTCATATTGTTGAATTCTCTCCAACCAGCGAGCTAACTGTCCTTCTGGTTCTTTAAAGTTTTTCAGCCATACAAGGGACCCATGGTCTGTCCGGAGCTTAAAGTGGCGACCTAACAGATAAGGGTGGAATTGCTTCACAAAGGTGACCACAGAAAGAAGTTCACACCTTGTGGCACAATATCTTCTCTCAGTCTTTGTCATTAAGCGACTTCCATACGCAATCACTTTCTCGGAACTGTCCTCTTGAACCTGTGACAGGACAGCTCGTGTCCAGGACAAATTCTTTGGAGAAGTCTGGATATGACAAGATGGGGGCAGTGACCAGACGACATTTGAGTTCTTGGAAGGCCAGTTCACACTCTTCTGTCCAAAGAAATGCTACATTGTGTTCCGTGAGATGGTGCAATGGTTTCACTATTTCTGCAAGGTGTTGGATAAAGCGCTGGTAGTAACTAGCCAATCCCCTAAAAACTGTTGAACCTCTTCAGCTGTTGATGGTGTTGGCCACTGTTTCACCTTCTCTGTCTTTGTAGAGTCTGTAGCAACTCCTTCTTCAGATATCACGAGTCCCAGGTATTTCACCTGTTTTTGAAAAAACGAGCACTTGGCTGGCTGAAGCTTTAACCCAGCAGCTCGAAGGCGTTGTAGAACATTCCTGAGGTGTTCTTCCACACTGCGACCGGGTATGATGATGTCGTCCAAATAGACCAAACACTGTGACCACTGCATGCCGCTAGAACAAGATCCATAAGACGCTGGAAGGTAGCTGGTGTGTTACAGAGGCCAAAGGGCATAACTTTAAACTCAAACAGGCCATCTTTGGTACAGAAAGCTGTTTTTTCATGATCGTCAGGCTTGACTTCCACCTGCCAATATCCACTGATCAGATCCAAAGTGGTGAACCACACTGACCCAGCAAGGGTGTCCAACATTTCATCTATACGTGGGAGAGGATATGCGTCTTTACAGGTGATGGAGTTCAGCTGCCGGTAGTCCACGCAAAATCGAAGTGTTGCCATCTTTCTTAGGGACCAGTACCACTGGAGATGCCCAAGGACTAACAGATGGCTGGATGATGTCTTTATGAAGCATGTCTTCAAGCATCTTCCTTGCCTCTTCCCACCTAGCAGTAGGAATACGTCGAAGTGGTTGACGAATAGGATGGGAATTTCCTGTGGAGATAGAATGCCGCAGTCTGTCAGTCCGGCCTAGGTCATTCTTGTTAACAGCAAAGACATCCTTATATTCTTGAAGGAGCAAGAGAAATGAATTTTTCTCTCCATCCGTGAGACCTTGTCCACACCTTTGCACAATGTTGTATAAGTCTTCTCTGACCAAACACTCCCTCAATGTTAAATGTTCATTTGCTGCCGTAGCCATTTGTACAGATGAGAGTTCTGCTGGCTGAACCTGTTCCATTGTGGCAATCTGGGTCCCTTTGTGAATGATAATGGGCTCCGTTGATGGGTTCAGTAGTCTCACTGGCACTTCACCTCTGCGTACATGTACCAGTCCATGTGCTACTTTGATGGGCATACGAGTAGTCACTGCACCCTCCACAATCCAAGTATCGGTAGCTGGTAATGGTTCCTGTACCTTTGCCATCACTTCAATCTCACTACTGGGTGGTAGATGTAATGTGGTCCCCAATGTAACATGAGCAGCTGCTTCATTCAGGGTAACACTGAGGGGCAACGTCATGTTCCTGCCAGCAAACGGCAACTGCCCACTGTGGGTCAATGATGCACTGGTTGGCCTGATGAAAATCAAGTCCGAATATAGCATCAGTTGTGAGACATTCCAAGACGATAAGGTCTGCAGAAAACAGCTCACGTCCAATTCTGATGCCAACTTGAGCAGCTCCAAGAATCTTCAATGGTGTACCATCCACTCACCAAGCGATGTCCAGTCAGGCTTAGCTGTTGCTGTTTCTTTGCGTTAACCTATTCCCACACATCCTTACGAATGAGTGAGACAGCAGCACCATGCAGTATCCAGTAGAAAACTAACGCGAATGTTGTTGATGAACGCTGGAATCTTGTAGGCAGATGACGAATTTATAGGTAGCACGGGTGTAGTAGCATAGTCTATTTGTGTTGTAGTACTCATTTGGCTGTGGGCGTGTCCCTCCTGGTAATTTCTTTTCTTCCCACATCCCACAATGGGACTCTGGGAGGGCATATGTATACGTGCCTCAGCCAGCGTGTCTTCAAGTTTTCCCATTCGCTGTAACAGAGTTGTCAATAAACCCTGTGCGTTAATGTCTGTTGTGGAGTTCTCGGTCTCGCCTGATGCTATGGCAAGCGACTCCGTTTCCAGTGTTAGAGCGACTGCTTCTGCTAGGGTTTTAGGGCGTTTTTGCCTCACACTGAACGCAACTTGTGTGTCCGATAATTGCTCCAAATAACGCATCACCACCAATTGTTGATCGCGCTTCCTCTTGCACATGTGGTATCGCTTTGTTGACCAGCCCACATAAGTCGTCGGCGAAATCATGCCATGCAGTGGCGTAGCAAGGTCTCCTGGCGCCCGGGGCGAGCTACTTGTTGGCGCCCCACCCATAAACTCAAGTCAAACGTATTTCACAAATAAATATTAGAAATAACATGCAAATGATACGAAATGCAGGATTGTAAATTTAATACTGAACCAAAGCAACAGAAAACTTAGAAAAGTTTTAAACTTTAAAATCATTAACCAAAATTTAGTTATCCGCGTTTTTTTGCTTGACTAGTTTTAACAAACTATTGTTAAATCAAACTGCGCAAAGAATTACTGTATCTACAGGTTAATTTTTCGAGCTTTTGCAGAAGCAAAAGTATTTATCACGTCATCGTAATCAAGTCTGGAGGCTAATTCGTGTTCAATTGATAATGTTGCAAGATTTGATAGTCTGTCTTGTCCCATTGATGTCCGAAGATAATTCATCAGGAGTTTCAGTTTGCTGAAGCTTCTCTCAGCTGTCGCCACACTGACAGAAATGGTGATGAATAACTGCAGAACAATAACTAAGTTTGGAAATGCATCCAGTGAAATGGACGAGATGTAACGTAATATATCAAGAGCTGAAAAATTTCTAACGTCACCTTGCTTCGTGGAGGTGTTTGACCGCATCAATCTTCCTAGTGCCAAGAGCTCCTCCAGCAATTCAATGTCGTCCAAATGTCCTGGATATTTTTTGCTCAAATCCTTGCACCTGCTCATCCACTTAGCCTTTATTGAACTCGTCTCATTATCAGAAGGTTGAAGAAGTGATTTGACGTCGCACACAAATCCAAAATCTTCGTCCAATTCATGTACTTTGCTGAATCGATTGGTAATTTCTTGAAGAAGAGCATCAATTACTTCTTTCACCTTCCTATCATATTCTTGTTTTGTTGACAACTGATCATCATTTCCAAGTTCATCATGCATTTTCTTTCTTCGTCTAATGCGCTCTTGAATAGTGATTCCATTTTCTTCACAATGTGCTGCGGCTTGTTCAACCGCTCCTTTTGCAAGCTGATCTCGGTCTTCAACCAGCATTATCCTTAGGGACTCTAAAGCCACCGCAGCCTCCTTTAAGGTAAGGTGCTTTGTCTGGAGAACTGCTTGTACTCTATCAATTTCTGGTAAGACCTTGCCCCACAGATTAAGGAAAACCAAGAATTTGAAGGACATAACATTATCCAATAATCCACCTGCATCAGAACGTGTATCCCTTGTATCGCCATTATTTCTTAGTTCTTCTAGGCAATCAATAAGTTCGTTGTACTGCTTAAAGACAGGCTTAACGGCTTCTGCCTTACTGCTCCACCTTGTATCTGCATGCCTTTTTAAGGAGATTTGAAGATGTCTTTTCATGACATCCCATCGGCCAGTGGACTGAGAGAAAAAGGCAAACAGTCTGTCCAGAGTGCCGAAAAACGTTATAACTTCAGGATTCACTTCAGCCGCATGAACCCCTGCTAAGTTCAAGCTATGATTGCAGCATGGTACAAAGACTGCCAGTGGATTTAGTTCCCGAATTCTTGTCTGAACACCTGTATGGATGCCTGACATTGTTGCTGCATTGTCAAACCCCAGTCCGCGACAATCTTGAATGGATATGTTATCTTGTTCAAAACACTCTAGCAATTGATTTGTAAAAATTGCAGCAGTTTTACCTTTCATTGCAAAAAAACCAAAGAATGATTCTCTTACTTCAACATTGTTCTGCTGCAGGACAACATACCGAACGATAATCGACATTTGATCCACGTGAGCTGCATCTGGTGTGCTATCGGCAATTATTGTAAAATATTTTGCTTTCTTTATGTCTTCAATGATTTTTTCATGCACTGTTCTGCCAAGAAGATTTATCACTTCATTCTGGATTGTTGGTGATAAATACGATGTACTTCTTGCAGTTAGAGTTACGGTTGTGAGATGCTCCCTCAAAACTGCATCGTATTTTCCAAAAAGAAGAATCAGTTCATAGAAGTTTCCTCTGTTATGCGACTTGTCATCTTCTCTATGGCCCCGAAGTGCTATGTTCTGTTTAGCGACAAACAGAATGACATCTAACACTCTCTTTAAAATTTCACGCCACTTCATTCGTTCTTGTTGGATAGCTTGTTCCAACGAGTGGTCAATCAATGCTCCTGCGTGCAATCCAGCCTCAAGTTCCTTCCAGCTTAAATAACACTGCCTATGATATGGACTCTTTTCATGATCAAGAATTCTTGGATTCAACTTTCTCCATTTAGAAAACCCATGCTGACTTGCGAATGAACTAACTGTACCTCCTTGACCTGATTGCGTGTGAGGAAATAAAATGCAGCAAAAGCAAAAGGCAGCTCCTTTGACAGGAGAATAAATTAGCCAGTCTCTAGGAAGTTCTTTACCATTTGCCAAAGTTTTTATGAACCACTGACTTGTCAGAGATCTGGAAGTTCCACGTTCATCAACATCTTCCACAAATGGGCCTGCTTTGTTTTGCAGTTCACCGACACCCTGCTCAACGAGTTGCAATCGCAGGGAGTCTTTAATTGGCCGCAGCCAAAGACCAATGTCTTTGATATACGTAGGAAACTTATCGGATTCTGGTTCTGACACTTCTGCAGAAGACTCATATGCAAAGTCTCCAGAACGATTTTCTTTTTCAAAAATATTTTCTTCATGCTTGGACTTTACTTGTATCGTGTCATCAGTTTTGTCGATATCAGATGTTTCTTCGTCAAATACTTGAGAACTATCTACTTTCTCCATTTCACTCTGCTCGTATTCATTGTCCAACTGATTTGGCTGCTCCGGCTGGTCA
This sequence comes from Ephydatia muelleri, assembly GCA_013339895.1. Classification (NCBI taxonomy): domain Eukaryota; kingdom Metazoa; phylum Porifera; class Demospongiae; order Spongillida; family Spongillidae; genus Ephydatia; species Ephydatia muelleri. The sequence goes on from JABACO010000001.1 coordinate 4,881,313, forward strand.
ACTTTTAAGAATTTAAGCAAAGAACCGCATTCCTTTTGGCGATCAACTTCACGCTGAGCCGAGCGCTTTCTGTAGTACGAACCTGAAGGTTTATTTTTAAAACTCATTTTTATTATCATAGTCTAAGGGCATGGACAACAAAGTTTTTTAAGCGAGACTAGCGGGTTAATAGAGGAGTTGCATGTGACGTCGCGCGCGTCTTACATCACTAAGTATGTTACTATAAATATGCGCTGCGTGGGTACGAGATAAACAATAACCGGACGGGAACAATAGAAGGCGGCAGCATTCGCTCACGTGGTACATATTTATAGCGTGCCGTATACATAAATAGCAGCATACATATGATGTAACTAAACAATGCAAGGCGCGCGTGACGTCAATGCAACTCCTCTATTAACTTATTTTCTGTTTACCTGCCTCTTCGAACTATTTCAGGCCAAGAGACACCGATCCAAACGATAGTCGTCCTATGATCGCTATATAATTTTTCCTTGAGTGACAACCGGTACCGTACGATTATCAAAGAAATTATGCTGAGCCTGACCTTAGACCTACTTTTAAAATTTTTGTTTGACCTATAAAAAAAATTTTTTCCCCACGATTTTAGCGCCCCTCTCAACTCGGCGCCCGGGGCGACCGCCCCCCTTGCCCCCCCCTTGCTACGCCACTGATGCCATGCCTCGTCACTCCGCTTCAATCTGGTTTGAATTTTTCTCCAGTACATTTCTGTCTGGCAATTGGATTCAAAGCGCTCTTTCATTGCTCTCGTCAATGCGGGTGTAGCTAAAACCAGGAGCAGGAGCAGGAGCAGGAGCAGGAGCAGGAGCAGGAGCAGGAGCAGGAGCAGGAGCAGGAGCAGGAGCAGGAGCAGGAGCAGGAGCAGGAGCAGGAGCAGGAGCAGGAGCAGGAGCAGGAGCAGGAGCAGGAGCAGGAGCAGAGCAGGAGCAGGAGCAGGAGCAGGAGCAGGAGCAGGAGCAGGAGCAGGAGCAGGAGCAGGAGCAGGAGCAGGAGCAGGAGCAGGAGAAGGAGCAGGAGCAGGAGCAGGAGCAGGAGCGGAGCAGGAGCAGGAGCAGGAGCAGGAGCAGGAGCAGGAGCAGGAGCAGGACAGGAGCAGGAGCAGGAGCAGGAGCAGGAGCAGGAGCAGGAGCAGGAGCAGGAGCAGGAGCAGGAGCAGGAGCAGGAGCAGGAGCAGGAGCAGGAGCAGGAGCAGGAGCAGGAGCAGGACGCAGGAGCAGGAGCAGGAGCAGGAGCAGGAGGAGCAGGAGCAGGAGCAGGAGCAGGAGCAGGAGCAGGAGCAGGAGCAGGAGCAGGAGCAGGAGCAGGAGCAGGAGCAGGAGCAGGAGCAGGAGCAGGAGCAGGAGCAGGAGCAGGAGCAGGAGCAGGAGCAGGAGCAGGAGCAGGAGCAGGAGCAGGAGCAGGCAGGAGCAGGAGCAGGAGCAGGAGCAGGAGCAGGAGCAGAGCAGGAGCAGGAGCAGGAGCAGGAGCAGGAGCAGGAGCAGGAGCAGGAGCAGGAGCAGGAGCAGGAGCAGGAGCAGGAGCAGGAGCAGGAGCAGGAGCAGGAGCAGGAGCAGGAGCAGGAGCAGGAAGAGCAGGAGCAGGAGCAGGAGCAGGAGCAGGAGCAGGAGCAGGAGCAGGAGCAGGAGCAGGAGCAGGAGCAGGAGCAGGAGCAGGAGCGAGCAGGAGCAGGAGCAGGAGCAGGAGCAGGAGCAGGAGCAGGAGCAGGAGCAGGAGCAGGAGCAGGAGCAGAGCAGGAGCAGGAGCAGGAGCAGGAGCAGGAGCAGGAGCAGGAGCAGGAGCAGGAGCAGGAGAGCAGGAGCAGGAGCAGGAGCAGGAGCAGGAGCAGGAGCAGGAGCAGGAGCAGGAGCAGGAGCAGGAGCAGGAGCAGGAGCAGGAGCAGGAGCAGGAGCAGGAGCAGGAGCAGGAGCAGGAGCAGGAGCAGGAGCAGGAGCAGGAGCAGGAGCAGGAGCAGGAGTTGCTACCTAAAACCAGGAGCAGGAGCAGGAGCAGGAGCAGGAGCAGGAGCAGGAGCAGGAGCAGGAGCAGGAGCAGGAGTTGCTACCTAAAACCAAGAGCAGGAGCAGGAGTCGCTACCTAAAACCAGGAGCAGGAGCAGGAGCAGGAGCAGGAGCGGAGCAGGAGCAGGAGCAGGAGCAGGAGAAGGAGCAGGAGCAGGAGCAGGAGCAGGAGCAGGAGCAGGAGCAGGAGCAGGAGCAGGAGCAGGAGCAGGAGCAGGAGCAGGAGCAGGAGCAGGAGTTGCTACCTAAAACCAGGAGCAGGAGCAGGAGCAAAGGATCTATCCAGCCACAGATGATTATTTCAAGTGTTACTGATGAAAATACTTTTACATTATGTATAGAGGAACAGATATGTTCTCTGTTTCAGTGTATGGGGATGAACTTTGGCAAATGCTGTAGCCCTTTCCCAGATTCCCCTCCACCTGAAGAAAGAAGTGAAGTCAGCGACGTTCAGAACTTGAGCACTGGGAAAACAGAAGTTTTTTTACTAATGTTATAAATTGTGGAACCACTGTTGTTCAGCAGTCAACATTTTTGAGCAGGAGCCCCTGGATGATTCCTTTTGATATTGCTTCTTTTCAGGAAGACTCACTGAGTATCTTGAGAACAACCCTTCCTAGGAATATCACAGTTGATGGTAGAATGTACGTGCTGGTGGGTTACACCCTGTATAAGGAAGGAGCATCTCATTTCACTGCTGCAGTTATGTGGAGAAATAAGTAGTGGTTTTATGATGGGCTCTCTGAAATAGACCAACACGAATGACACCTATGAAAGAAGCTTACATTCTGGACACAAAGGTTCTTATGTGATGTATGTATTATTTTAGTTATTCATCATGCATGCATACATGTATGTTATTTGCTTTGTGATCAATATATCAATAGTTAAATCATAATACTGTAAGTCATATCAGTAACACTTGAAATAATAAAGTATTATCATCTGCGGACTAGATCCTTTGCTCCTGCTCGTGCTCCTGCTCCTGCTCCTGGTTTTAGGTAGCGACTCCTGCTCCTGCTCCTGGTTTTAGGTAGCAACTCCTGCTCCTGCTCCTGGTTATAGGTAGCGACTCCTGCTCCTGCTCCTGGTTTTAGGAGCAACTCCTGCTCCTGCTCCTGCTCCTGCTCCTGCTCCTGCTCCTGCTCCTGCTCCTGGTTTTAGCTACACCCCCACGCAATGAGTGGCACCCAAAGAGTTTGCATGACCGAATCTGACAGCGACACGATTTCTACATGATGTTGTGCGCGCGTGTCGGTACTGGTAGTACGTACCGTGTTGTGTATGGTGATGGTAGCTGAAGTCATGCATTTCGATCGCTTAATGAATCTTGTTCGTAATAGAAGAGAGCCACTGACGTTTGTAAGAAGCGGAAACACGGTGGTACTTCAGTTGTGCATGTTAATATAGTGGCATGGAGTAGCGGGAACCCGGTGTCGTAGCGATGTAGGCCCCCCCTATAAATGGGTCCCACCGGCCCTATTTCCTTAGCGATTTGGGGCCGGCCGGCCTAATAACGCTAGGGGATTGGGACCCCCCATTTCACTAGCGATTCGGTACCCCCTTAGTGAAATAGGGCCCCCACATTAATTCATATTGGTTCAATGCATATAAGGTACACTTAGAAATAGGGTGCATGGGAATAGGGTGCATGGGTCTTGAAGCTAGTTACATGTAATTTTCGAACGGTACCTGAGGTTAACCATTGAAGTTTTAGATAGCAAGTACGAAATAGGGCAAGTGTACTGATATCATATCAGTACACTTATATGCCATATAAGACACAACTCAGAAACTTGTTGTCTTCCAAAGAACTATTTGTCTTTCAAGCACAAAAAACACTTCCACCGTTTTGGTGCCCTTTTAATAGATGCACATACATAGTGGTACCATTGGTAGCAAACTTCACACTGAATCATTTTGCCTGATTCAGGCATTCTGCAGGTACAGTGATGGATAATGACATGATGCCTCAGTGCACACCTCCTGATGGTATCTGTTGTGGTAGTTGCTAGAGGAAATGGGGTTAGTTCACTTCATTCAAAACAGGATAGCAGATGGGAACGCATCCTGCCTTGATCAAAAATAAGAGTCCTTAAAGTTGTCTCCTATTGCAGCATGCATGGTAAGCAAATGCAATACTAAAGAGGCCACAGTCTGTGGATCCTGACTGTTGCTGCACTGGGTATTGTGTGACAATCAAGGCTGAGTCATTTGCAGCACACTTGTACACAGTGCTAAACTGCTCTTTTAGACTCAATGGTAACGTTTCTGTATTACCCACAAGACTGTCATAAAGGAAGACACTGCCATCACTTAAGGCTGTTGTAACCCTATGCTCCTCGCCAGTGTAATGAATCTGTATGCCTAGACATTGCACATGGTAAAGCAGCCATGATTATGTAATTACAACATACCATCTGTATTCATTGGTTTGAAGCCTTTAACCTGACATAGCACAGTGGGTTGAAAACCAGACATTGTGGGAAACTGATCTCAAAGAAGCATTAAAGCAGCATAGATTACAAGATCATCCAACAAGCCTCCTTGTTCTAGAATTCTCTTATGATGTTTAGTCATCCCAACATCCAAGGAGAACACTCACAGTGCAAAAAGTTAGATATACGATACGGTATTTTTTTGCTTATATTTGAGAATACGCAAAATATACGCCTGAGTACTATATAAGACGGCGTATATTCAAGAATCCGCAAATGTTAAATACGTCACTGTTTATATAGGCACAATGAAGTGTACCCAGTAAGTATATTTATATCATACCACCGTGTATATTCAAGTTTCACATATTCTGTGTGTATATTTGTCTGCGAGTTATCAATTCCTGTATAAGCGTTCATAAGCATCTAATTACTAAGGAGCTGGCGCTTGCCTTTAGTACTTAGCATGCGACAGTCAGTACAAACCGAAATTGACACGCTCAACTGATGCCGAAGTCGGAATTCGAGCTTAGCTATATACAGATCGATGTAACTTATAAATTCACTTCGCACACACTACAAAACCCATCATGCTCACACTCGCACATACTTCTGACACATATGCATGCATACACATACGAATTCATTTAGTAAGATATATGCATGCAGGCTTGGATGCACGGTTCTTCCCTCGACGGGACGTGACATTCCTATCAATTGGCGAACGAGTGCAATGCAAAAGTTGATGCCGATATAGAATCACAATTATGTCGACATAGAACTGATCACAATTACACCATGTCATGACTGAGCAAACATATATTTACATCGCACACACAAATGCGACGTATCACATAGCCAATGCATTCGAGTAGTTATAGATGGATATTTTTATTCGTTGGACAGAGCAACAGTACATGATCTGTTCCAAAGTCAAACTTCACAGTTGTATCCCACACTGCACAACAGGACATTATGTAGATGATCCACCGTTTTTAGTTAAGGTGGCAAAAACCTTAAGACGATATTTTTATTGAAATGGTATGGGGGGAAAAGGTATACTGAATAGCTCCAGCACTTAATTCACATACAGGGCCATTCTGCTGTAATGATGCAGGCCTTTATACAGTAACAACAGGAGAGTGATGTTCTTTGGATTTTACTGTCAGTGATGTGAAGTGTTCACCAAATATGTCAATTTCATAAAACACTTCATGAGCCATGGGGATGTAAGCAATTTCTGAATTTGGATCGTAAACACTGTGAAGCCACCGTACTTCCTCAGAAGATAAAGCTTCTCATATTTAGCAGATACTGATGGACATCTGTCTGTGTGTGTGGACATCTGTGCGTGTGTGTGTGCATATGCGTGTGTGTGGACATCTGTCTGTGTATACGTGTGTGTGGACATCCGTAAGTATGCGTGTGTGTGGACATCTGTCATGTGTGTACGTGCGACTGTGTGTCCGTCTGTGTATTGTGTGTTTATGCGCGTGCGTGGTGTATGTGCTAGTGTGTGTGTGGACATGTACGTGCAAGTGTGTGTCATTACAATTTTGTAATGTTAATGTGTACCATTTTCGTTCTTACCATTATTGTTAAATTTGGCATGGATATACAGTACATAATGATACGGAAAGTATGGTATTGTTTTTTACAATTTCACGCAGGCTTGTAAATGTTGTAACATTAAAGATTTCTTATGCCAGTTCAAGAAATAGGTGATAGTCTTACTTGCCATATTTTACAATAGGTTTCTGCAGCGTTTCTATTCGAACTGGTAAGTATGTTGGGGGCACTAAAATGTATTTTTCTTTTGTGCGCATTTGATTAGGTCAAAACTAAAACAACGACAGCACCAACAAGTCCATCACTAGAGGTAAGTATGGCCATTTCAATTGGCGCCAAATGTTATTATATTCTCGTCTTTATCAGGTCACACTAAGTTAGTACTTGGGAACCGCTGTCTTAAGGCACTATGGTGTTTGAATATTTGTGTTTGGTGTTGTACCACTAATATGTGCGAAGAAAAGTTTTATAACCAAGCAGATGCAAAGGGAGGGGGGGGGGGGGGCGGAGGACTGGTTTACGGAAGGTCAAAGCCCAAATTACGATAGTGCGCGGTTCACCAAAGCGTGTAACATTAATGAGGTTTGCTAAGATACCTGAAACCGCACGTGACTGACTATATTGCATTATACGCATTTGCTTATAATGTTCAATACGCAGACCGGTTGTAATAGGTTAATGGCGCGAAATGAACGAGAAATGTGCCATTACTTTGCACAGATGTATCTCTGTAATGGATCAAGTAAAAATCAACAAACAGTACAAATCAATAGGTGCAGGATCCCTCTACGTACAAACCAAAATAGAAGTGAATTGAATTTTCCTGCCGGAAGATAAGGAGCGTTTGAATTCAAAGAGGTATCGGGCGTTGCACCACTGGCACGAAGCTAATGCAAGACTCCCAAATGTACTTTACCAAATGAGAAATAGTGTAGTATGAAGTGTTGAAAATAGAAAGTAAACAGCGTTTACCATTAGCGATTCAAACGTGAATCATTTGTATAACTTTATTAATTTTTATATAGACCTTATTCGACCGCAATATGAATATATATATGTCACACGCTCGTCCAATATTGGTTCAATTACATCACGCGACACGTCCAATATTGGTTCATTTACATCACGCGACACGAAGTTCTCTAAAGGCGAGTGGGTTCAAAAACTATCAGCGATCACTTTTCAATGCAAAAACTTTCATGCAAGGTTGGTTCCGTTTTTTTCTATCGATCTGGTGATCCGAGTGGTACGAGGTATTAGTTTGCCGTCCCTGTATTGAAAACAAACTTGTAATCCATCTGGCCATCCGTGAAAAGGGGAAAAAAGAACACCAGCGACATAAAAAAAGCTCTCTATCATACTGTGGGTGTAATAGGACTAATTTGACTTCACCTTGTTTTTTTTGTCATTTATAGCATAATCAAGACAAGGTAATGTAATGACTTCTACTGTGAGCCATTTTGTGTAAAGATAGAACACGAAACGGTAGCGCCAAGCAGAATCCACGTATAGTGGTGTCTGGTGGGTGTATTGAGATATACGGTGTAGGGTTGTTGAGATTCTGCGCCTCAATTGCGGAGTTTGAGCTGTCATGATTTACACAGCCCTTGTGATATGCCTCGAAGAAAACACTTTGTGGGCCGGCCAAACATGTCTTGAACTACTGTATGGGTCTGTGGTTACCCCTAGCATACCAAGCTTCTCTTCATAGCGTAACTTTCCCACCGTATCAAGCTGCTTAAACGAATCCGACAGTTCAACCATATTCGTGTATCTCATTAACGGCGACGCCTTTCCAATATATGTATATGTCACATGCATGTCACACAATAATATATTCATATTTGCGGTCGAATAAGGTCTATAGCGATGGGTCATTTTCGCGTGAACTGTCCCGATGTATATACAATATTTTTCAATGATATGGCAACTAACATCCATTATAGCTGTAAATCTTGAGCATGATGAATGCAAAGACGATGCGGCTGACTGGTGCAATTTGTTTTTGTTTTTTTAAAGCTGCACTTGCTAGGACTTATATCTGTTCAAGCTTACTGTAGGCGTTGTTCAAACATAATGTCGGCTCCAAAAGGTGCATGATACAGCAATTGATAAATATCCGTGCATGCGTTATACGGAGGGTCACGGACACCTATCATCGCATGGGCAAGTCCGCAACCGCAGCCTCTCTACATGATATGGCAGTATATAATGATGGTGGAAACGATAATGGAACAGGAATCCAGCGCACACTAGTGAGTTTCATTCGTCTGTAGTGATTATATAATTAAAAAGAGGCGGATACAGGATTTTCGAAAAGGGGGGCTTCAGATCAGACCTGTGGGAGGGGGGGGGGGGGGGGGGGGGGGGGGGGGGGGGCTGTACCTTGCGGAAAATAGGGAAGGAGGAGGAACTTTATATGATGACAAGGGGGTTGCAACCTCCCCCCGGGCCCCCCCCCCCCTACCTATCCGCCCCTGTTAAATACACTTATCTGGCACTGTGTTAACGAATTTCAAGGGGGCGGATTCTCACGTAAAGAAATGAAGGGGAAAAAAGCTTTTTGAGTGAATTGGCTGGGGTTAGTTTATCATATATTCGTTTTGGTTTTCTCCTTTAAAAGTGGTTTACGATCAGTAAACATTGGCGGCCATGATAAATTGTGCGTTAATTCGAATTGATTGTTTACACCATTGCATTTTTGCGGTACCACAATTGAAGTGTTGATGTCAAAGCGATGCTGCAGATTACAAAGTGTTAAACAAACTGCTGTGTAAGTGCGATGGTCAAAAAGGTCACGGTAGCCTACACCTGGTTTTCTTTTCTTATTACCTGACAGGTGACTGACTTAACGCTAGCTTAGCAATACATTTACACACAATTGACATACACCCGTGCGTGTTTACAAATAAACATTAAGGAGGAGGAAAAATCGTCATTTTGTGCACAAAACAGTGTGATAGGCGATATAGATTTGCACACAACCTGCCGAATTCGACTAACACTGCTCTCACATAACCATAACCTATTATGCTTCGCCCGGTAGCATTGTCATCTAGATTTGCTTGTAATATTCCTATCTATATATAAAACAGGTCATATGTACATGCCTTGCAAAGCTAGAAGCGGCGGTCAATAAGTTAGAAAATCGAAATTACCATAACAAAATCAGACCCTTGCTAACGAATGGTGTAGGCTAGCGTGACATTTTTTGATGCGTAATAGAACGTGACTTGACAGTCACTTCGTAATCGCTACCGCACTGACATTAACACTTCAATTGTGGTACCCCTGTAATTTTCCACTATTCAGAGCTGTTACTTTCCACTGTTCCAAGCCGGGAGTGTATTTCGATAACATTTATTATCAAAGAAAAAAACATTTTGATAACCTTCCTAGTATCAGAGGCCCGTACCCTGGACAAAGGGGGGGGGGGGGGGGAAGAGGGTTCGACGGCCAGGCTGCCTTCCCCTACAGTTTAGTTAAGCCACATCTACTGTTTTAACTTTTCATAGAAAAAAAATCCAGTTGTGTGCTGACGCGCTTGTTAACTGTACATGCTCATATATATATGGAACAGTGTCAAGCAAAATCACCCTTCTAAGTAGTTTTGCAAGTTTTTTGATTTTCCGCAAACTCCTAAGTGTTTCTATCAAATGGTCTTTACGCATCCAAAATTGGGCTATCCATCATAAAATTATAAGACACTGAATTTATAAGTAGCCATACATTTCAATGCAAGCATTACTTTTCTTTTGCTTGTCCTGGAATATTTGAAAAAGTATCACAAGGGTGATTTAGTTGGACACTGTCCCATATATATATAAATTATATGGGGTCGAGGCAGCGAAAAGGGACCTAGCGCATATTATAAAAATTTCCAGGAAGGAGCATCAAAGTCCACGCGTGCAATACAAATGTACTCATAATTAAAAATTCAGGACCCTATAACTCCATGATGGACAGGCTAATTTCCAGTGCGTAAGAAGGAAGTTGTAGAAGACATAGGTGTCTCTTTGAATATGAAATAATTTGAAAGCTTGGAAAAATATGCGCTAGGTCCCTTTTCGCTGCCTCGACCCCATATATATAATTATCTGGAACTGTGTCCAGCAAAATCACCCTTATGATACTTTATCAAATTTTTCAGGACAAGCAAGCAAAAGAAAAGTAACACTCGCATTGAAATGCATGGCTAATTATAAATTCAGTGCCTAATAACGTTATGATGGATAGTCTAATTTAGGATGCATAAGAACCATTTGGTAGAAGTTCTTTGGAGTTGACGGAAAATCAAAAATTTGAAAACTTGAAAAACTACCCAGATAGGGGATTTTGTTGGACACTGTTATATACACTAGTACATATGGCTTCTACAATTCCTGTCACTTTGACCGCAAGTGCGAATGCAGTGCAAGTGTTTAATGAGCTAGAGAGTAGGAATGATGGAGAATAGATTGATCTCACTGGTACAATAATCAAGTAAATCCGGACATAGTGGTTGATCTTTAAATTCATCTTACAGGCCTGTGCGCAGGATTTTAGAAAGGGGGTTTGATTTAGTGGGATAATGGGGGCGTCGGTCATCACAATGGGGTGAGTGTTGAGGGGGGTGTTACACAGTTCTGCGCTTCTGGCTCAGATTACCTATGCCATAGGACCTGACTGACTAGGAGCATAATGCGATTGGGTTTAAAGCTGCTAGTAGTATGTGTGCAAGGTAAAACGAAAAGCGCTGGAATCACCAATGCGAGTCTTTTATTGTTCAAAAAGTTCAGTGGCTTAAGTCACTAAATAATTACGAAGTCACGCTCCGTCAATCTATGATTGATGATTTAATATTCAAATCTTCCCTGTGCTTTCCTTTTATTCTGTTAATTGAACCCCCGTTCTAAAATTTTATGCATGGGCCTGGATGCTCCTATATACCCAGATCGTGAAATTGTGAGCCACTCCTAACAAATCCTCGATGAATGGATAGTGTTGATGGTTAAAATTGAACAAGGAATTAAAAATGAATTGTTTCACGCTGTCAGACTCCATGAAAATGTACAATTTTAGACAATGAAAATACAATCCCATTCTCATCTTAGTATAACTCTGATTGATCCTAAATGATACCATTTGTACCAAAAGCTATGGAATTATTATGCAGTGCGCATGAGGTTGAATATGATGCACAACATATCTTAGTTCCACAATGCAACTGATAATTCATACTGTTACTAAGACTACGCCTCCATACTTTTATTTAAATAAGTTAGCTGTCTCTAGGTTTTCTGCGCTTTAATTAGAAGATGCATTTGTATATGTATGCATCAACAAAAGAATAGAGCCAAACGAAAAGCTGAATACCTCAGATCAATTTTCGGAAGTATGCAAAGCAAAAGCCCACACTTATTATGCTGAACAGAAGTGAGTGAATGTAAGCACCAGCTGTGGTGTGGATTAAGAAACACAAGGAGCTTCAAAGAGGCTACATTAATCTATCAAACTCTTAATCATAGATTGTCCATTCGTGTGTTAAACCATGAGTTTAACTCTTTTTAAAAATCTGTAACCGTTTTGCTCAAGGAAATGTAATATTTCCACTAATATAGGCTCCAAAATACTCATTAGACACAGTGTAAGCAAAAACTATAAGAGCTCTAGCACTATAAAGTCATTGTTTACTGACTAAGTGCTGACCGCCATTTTCGGCATGAATAGTTGCAATGCCATTAACAACCTTGCTCTTCTAGAAGGCAGCTCTTTAGCCAATAACAGCCTTTGAAGAGGCACAAACGTTTCTATCAATAGCCAGTCCTTTAGCCATGGTTGTTAAGATGGCAGCAAAAAGAGGAGACTAACTACTACGAACACCTGTATTCATAGTCTTCAATAGGACTGCAACAATATGTAGATCCAGCAGATCAATTTTGAAATAAGACCATTTAATTTAGTGGTGTTATTCATCATTCTCACCCCTCCTCGCTCCTGCAATATAACCAGCCACACAACTGCAAATTTGAAACTATAAGCAATTTGTACTAAATACTAGTTTTCGTATTCATGCATTGGGTGATAATGACATGGTGTCCAATTGGACTGCAACAATAGCAGACCCCTCTTCCCAGATACGAAGGTGGTTATCAGGATCCCCACATGGTCTCTACTTGTGGAGGTGGAAGTGGGGGTTGCATGCAGGAGGGGTATACTATGTGGAGGGGGGGCGTTTATTGGGCGGAATGGTCCAAAAGGGGAGGGGGGGGGCCAACATAGAAGTGCAGTTATTGGTTCAAAAATTACTTTGCACAAATGTATCTTCCTAACTGACGGGTTATGTAAAAACATACAGGACAAATTAATAGTGACAAGGATCCTTCTAAGTATACATGGAGTAATGTCCTTTGTTCAATTGGGATAAGGTGTAACTAATACATTGAAATGATGCTGTATCATGATGTTGGAGAGGTTAATAGCTCTGTCATTTTGAAATTTAAACTTAAAGTGATCCATATGTAGAGCAATTAATATTTGGGACTGTTCATGCAAAAAGATTATATAGGCATAAAGTTATTTTTAAAATGCTCTCAGTTTGAATAGCTTGGTACCTCAGAATGATTAATGCTATCAACTTCAACTCATCATACCACACTATTTCTCTGTGATAAAAGTTTATTTGGTCCCTTACATTTTCCCCTGGAGAACATACAAATGGTGTAATCTCTATGGAAAAGCATAAATATCAGTATCTTTCTGCAGGAACGTTCAAATTTTTAAAGCTTTGAACATAAGTCAAATGCCAGATGAGGTTAAATAGTTTAAACCACATGTTCCATCACGCAAACACAAGACGAGACCTACCTGGTAACTTTATTAATAGGAATAAAAGAGTTATAGGCATTGTATTTATTTGTGCTGACTATTAATAGCATGGCCATTAAAATATTGCAAGCCAATTCAATGGAAAAAAAACCATGAAAATGATTCATGGAATCATTTGACAGCTCTTGATACAATGGCATGATTTGAATTTGCTCATATCACAAGTGATACGAAAATAAAAGAAAGCCGAGAAAATGGTTAAAAAAAGGGACTGGTTATAAAGGTCAGTTGACATATTTTGTTGGTATGTTTTCATGGAGTCTAAAAATCATGAAAGCATGAAACAAATGATGGTAAGTGCTCATGAAAGTATTATCCGCAGGTCTATAGTCTCACTATCTGTAGTCTCACTATCTGGCTTCAAGTTTTCACTTTTTTCATCAAGGCCCTAACTAATTTAATGAACAAATTATACATCACAAGCATAATTAGCCAACTAAAGTCCTAGTACTGCAATTAACCATTGGATGTGACTAGCGTCATGATATGCTGGACAGTGCTTGTGATTTTGGTACTGATCACTTCACTGCAAGTGTTGTTGAGCCTCCTCAATGCAAGCTCCATATACTTCCACATCCATTGGGACACATACTCTGTGCACTTCTGGTCATTTTTGACTTGCTTCCTAACTTCTGCAGAGGGCAGCTGAACACTAAGGGTTGAAAAAAGCGGTGAGACCATGCACAGTGGGGTCAAGGGATGCAAGTTTGGAGTTTTAGTGGATGCAGAGCTATAAAGCAGCTGATGTAAGAAAGCACTCTATGAAGTCAAGTACACAGAATGGGTGTGGTTACACACCTTTAGCTATGGAAACACATGGTGCATGGGGAGCTGAAGCACGCAGAACAATTTTGTTCATTGAGTCCCGGATTTCCATTCTTACCAACCAATTGATATCGAAATCAATGGTTGTTGTCTATAACCTGTATGGCAAACCTGCTACCACTCTTATTTGAGCAAATGCTTAGTGATTAGGTCATTGATACTGGATACTGCATTGGGGAACCTTTAATTTATTTGTGTATATTATTACTAATCATATTTGTGTATGTAATATTTATTTACTATTTGTCCTTGTGTCATAATATTATGCATGTTACACCATAAACTTTTAAATAGTAAAAAAAAATAAATTTTTTTTAGTACTGCATGGTAGGGTCCACCAACATGTCAGTAGCTATAATTGCAACGATCGCTCTGGATTTTGCTTGTACAAGTATAATACTGAGCCTGCCAGACAAGATTGGCCAGATGGCTTCTCCCATAGCTACTGTTCATGTATACGAGAGAAAGCACTGCGTGTCTCTTCACCCCAGGCGCCATATGTTTCAACCTCTAGTGGAATGCACAGCCAGCCAAGCTCTGAGCACTTACCATCATTTGTTTCATGCTTCCGTGATTCTCCAGCTGTTGCAGCTACACCAGCAGAAAACCCCACTTCAGTGGCTTAGCAGTGAAGTTACTGTGATGTCAAAGGCAGCAGTATCTTTAACTCCTCAGGTGGATACTAGGGTATCTGCAAGCCAGGGTTCTGAGTTGAGCATTGCATCCTCCCTCATTAAATAAAATTATTTCTATCATAAATATTAATGGTTATTTCACTACAAATATCATACAAGAATCATCAACCTGAGTAAATTCTTTTCCTTTCATTCTACAGGTCATCATAATTCTTGAATGCATTATACACATGCATCTGCTCACACTTCAGTAAAGGCTATACACACTTGATTACCTGCATTTGTTTCAGTTGAATTATTTTTCTTTACCCCAGCTGCTGCACAAAGCCTGCATTGATGGTGACCTATTCAAGGTGAAATATTTTGTGGAAAATGATGGATATGATCCTCAGCTGAAAGATGAAAGTGGAGATACTGCACTCAATGTGGCAGCATTTTCAGGGCAACTTGATATTCTTAAGTATTTTATTGATGAGATTAATTGTTCTCCTGGATGTTTGGGTCAGTATGACAGAACACTACTACACAATGCATGTCAAGATAATGGAAGCCTACATTTGGTGAAGTACCTAATAGACAAAATAACTGTCACCCCACTGTAAAGGATGGATATGGAGACACTCCTCTGAATGTGGCTGCACTCTCAGGTCACCTAGACATAGTAATCTATTTTATAGAAGAAAAACATTGCAATCCCGAATGTCCAGGCAAATTGAACCAGACACCATTATACAATGCCTGTAGAAAGAATCTAGACATGGTGAAGTACTTGGTGGAGAGACATGGATGTGATCCCATGTGTAAGGACATGAATGGATACAGTCCTCTCTTTGCTGCTGTGGAGTATGACAACTTCAGTGTGCTTAAATATTTTATTGAAGAAAGAAAGTGTGATCCAAAGAGCCGTGGTCGATGGGATACATCTCTACTGCACTTTGCATGCATTTTTGGTAACTTAAGTGTCGTGAGGTACCTGGTTGAAGAGAAAGGGGGTGAATGTGACCTTCAATACCAAGATACTGATGGCTTTATTCCACTTGATTCAGCCACATGTTCAAACAATGCCTCTATCATAGATTATTTGCAGAAAAGAATGGGAATTAAAATACCACCTTTTCAACCTGTAAGCTTTATTAGTGAGGTGTCTCTGTGCTAATCCATTCTCACTTTTAAAGCTACTGCCTCCTGGAGCTGTGCAGCGGCAAGCTGTGAGAACCAGAATATGGGTTCCTCAAACTTTTTCTGGCACTCCTGTGCAATGGGTATGTACAAGAATTAACTGCTTAACAAGTAAACGCACAAGTGTTGTCAATTAAATAGTTTAACCTAAACATGCATTGCTAGCAATGAATCTTGTTATTAAAATCTAATGGCGATTGCAGTTGCATTGAGAAGCCTTTGATTTTTGGAAAAGTAACTGGTGGTATGGACTGGTAAGAGATGCAAACAATAACAGTGAATATAAACAAGTGGCATTGGATAGTGACCTCCTTCAGCAATCCTTGCTTTCATAATAGTTCCTCCTATGCAACCAATGATCAAGACATGTGGAGTGCAACAGCAACTAATGTAACCATGGATGATTCCAATTGGCATTGAGCCTGGTCTACTACTATTATTGTGAATGAAGTGATAAGCAGATTCATACAACAAGTCATTTTCTGCATGTGATCTAACATGTATATATGTTAGGCGGGCTATGATAAATTGCACTTGCTATATCACACTACATACTAGAGACCCGTCGCAGCTCTGCACATTTTTCATTTGAGTATCACCATTAATATTAATGCACCTACAATGACATTTTGGTTTACATGTACATAGTTGTGATAATACTTGAATGCGCGCAACGTGCAGAGAGAAAAATGTGCGAACTATGAACTTCGAAAAAAGAAATGCCCGTCACTGACTGTCTGCGCATTGTAGAAAAAGAATTTAAATTCGAAAGAGCCACTTTTTAAAATTCCCAAACGGCCTAACCAGATGGTCAAGAAACGGATAGACAGATTATCCACACATTTATTCCAAATGAAGAGACCAAAAAGATGACCTTTTGCCTTTTTTGCTTGTCATTTTTGAACCTTTTAGGCTACAAGCTCCGGCCAGTTCCACCATGCCGGGAAACATGGGCGGACGGGCTGCATTTGCGACTATTGCCATATGTCGGCAAAACGGCTGAACCGGAAAAGTAGCACACAAAAAGAATATAATTACTATGGTAACTGTTGTGAAATAAACAGTTTGAACATCCGAATGACTAATTGCGTAGTTTATATATAACATATAGAAGCCATCACCAACACGTTCCGAATAGACCCTTCCCTTTAAAGAACTCCGGACGTGACATCACTCATTAACGTATACTTAACCCAATTCGTGAAGTACGTTGATTAGTGATGTCACGTCCGGAGTTCTTCTTAAAGGGAAGGGTCTATTGAAGTTTATACGGGAGGTCAAAAGTCATCCTTTCATATGGCTAACCAAGTGCCCTCGTTACATAAAATATATGCCATATTTGCTTGCAATCTCGTCTCTTCACTGTCTCGAGCATTATACGCTCCATGCATCCATATCATGTACATGTGGTAGCCAAAAACTACACTCTCGATAGTAACAGTTTCGATCTGTGATATCAATTATGTTTGCTTTAATGCACATCATTAGAATTACCTGCAATGGAAATACCTCATCTTGGGTTTATCTTCGCCTGGGAGTTGTTAATTGAATTAAACATATATTATTCGAGATGTGATGATTGCCTATAACAGGGCCGTAGCCAGCCACCTGAAGGGTGAAGTACTGTCGCTGTGTAGTTACATGGGGGGTGACTCTGATACGAGATCTGGTACGAAAGGCTTATACCGTAAGTTTTATGTATAACTGCAGGATAAACAAGATCGAACGATAGCGCGGTTTAGATGTAGACATGTATGTCTATACATGTAGAAGCTAAAAAATAAAACAAACCCAACACAATTGAAGTTGATACGAGAGGTCAAAAGTTATCCTCTGCATAGTGAGTGTGTGGCTACAGTTGGACTAAGTTTCAAAATGACGAGCACTGTGAACAAGCTCTATGAGGTGGAGAGATTGTGGCATCACGGGAAAAGGTTTTGCTTATTCACCTTTGTGGACACTGCTTCATATATTTTTCATGCAGGGTATAAATTTGGAGTATTTGGTTTTATGGTCTGACTATACAAAGAACAGGCATCTTGTGTATGCGATCATAAATATGTAACATTTGCCCTCCTCAAGGTACACTTAATCTGCATGTATCCTTATACATGTATACTTTTCAAATGTACAGGTCGTTCATAAACCCAACCCTGCCCATTTGTGTTGTGCTGGACTCTGCTAGTATATTCATTCATTATCGCAGCAGGCATGATATTTGATATCATTCCTTTGGACTGCAAGCTGTGAGCATTTGTTTCAGGTTGCAATTGTCTATCAAGCTGCTAACTACCCTATTTATAATTGTGTACAGTAACAGAAATTTGTCATAGCATGCACATATTTGGGTTTTTACCACAAATTTGATTAATTCCACAAGCATATGCATGTGTTCTGTTCACTTCGAACTACATCTTGTCTGTTTGGTTGGCCTGGAGGCTTACATCAGGCACTCAAACCATAGCCTATTGCTGTTGACATTGCCCATGTTTGAGGCTTGATAGGATTCATAATTATCAAAACACACAGGAAGCTGTGTGTGTGTGTGTGTGTTGTGTGTGTGTGTGTGTGTGTACTAGGATATGAGGTATTTGCCTATTGCTAGAGTTAGTATATTTGGAGAGCACTTAAGTGTGCAATTTTTAAGTAACAGCTTCAAACACATATACATTCATATACAATATAAATGCGCAAGATTTATACACACATGTAAAAAGTTGTACATGTTGGTGTCCTCTGTTCTCTTTTTCAGACCTCATTCACATACCATTCATTATCCATTCATAATCCATTCAGCTAAAAGAATAAAATTGGTAGCCATGACTCTGAACAGTCAGTCATACATGTACATGTAAATCAATGGCATGATGGCTCACACAGTCATAAGAACTAGTTTATGTGGGCCAATGCATGGAGTGTTTTTCAAAACCATTTTTTGCCTTACTAAACACATTTGTATGGCTTATTTACACAACACCAAACAAATTGCCCATGCACTGCTGATACGATGTGCTCAAGGCCATACAAAAAAGACATCTACCCCCCGCCTTTGCTATCCTAGCCTATACACTCCTCTACTATGTTGACACTTGTCTCTCCTTTCCATCCACAAATGTACACTCAACCGTTAATCTCTCCTTCCTTATGCAACTGTCATTTGCCCCTCCCCCTCTTGTATGAGTGAATCCCCCACAGGGGTTGTGTCTCATTCACATTACCATGATATGCACATTACCATTGTCTCTCCTGGCCTACTTGACTCCCTCACTGGTGACCCCTTCCCTCCTCACCCTTTTCAGTTCTCTCCCTTCCCCCCTGACCCACACAATTGTCTCATCAATGGTTACCTATTGATGAGACAACCATATGTCTTGGACATGGATACATATGTATTACATGTATCTCCTCCTCCCCCCCCCCCCCCCCCCCCACCCCCCCCCCCCCCCCCCCCCCCCCCCCCCCCCCCCCGGCCAGTAACCTGGGATGGACGCATGATTTAGAGTTGGGAGGAAGGGGGGAACAAAGGGCAGAGGGTACGAAAGGTGGTGGGTGCGGGATGGAGCCATGCCCACTCCCACTCCAGCCAGGGAGTATGGGGGAGCGCAGTAAGCTCCCCATTCAAAGCCCCAGCTAGTTCCGGGTTATGAAGTTTCAGAACAATAAGGAATTTCATACTGTTTCAGCCACAAATTTTTTTCTCATCCGTATATTTGAGGGGGGGGGGGGTGTACGCCCTCCACCCCCCCCCCCCCCCCTAAATCTGCCACTGCTTGCATATCCCAATACATGTACATGTATGCCTTTACTAGAATGAATAATTAATGAACCGCTTTGTATCGACCCTACTGTGAACCTAACTAGGCTGAGCTCGAACTAGGCATACTGCCTCAAGCAAGTCATACTAGTGCTTTTATAGTATGCCTAGGCATCACGTGACTGTTTACTTTTGTTACTAACTATTATAGTGACCCCAGTACTAATAATGATGTAAGCAGAATTCCTCCCCATGTGTGCAAGGGATCTTACCAAAATTGTATTATCCCCAAAGAGCGAGAAATTACACCTTTAGGCCACATCGGTTTTTAAGCCCGGTAAATAGTTACTATTATATGGAACTAGAGGTGCGTCTTTAGCTACAAAAAGGTAAACAATGTCATTTTTGTATTAAAACGCGTTTCTGAGTCATCAGATGTTAGTTCTATCACAAAACCACTCTTCAGCGGCAATAGCTCCTTCTTTGTCATTCAAAAATGCAATGATAATCACCACCATTCTGCAATTATGCATGACATTTTAAATGAAAATTATTATTAGGTGATATAAGACAAGGATCTGGGTACGATACTAACGGTATTGAAATATCTGCGGTTGTAATACACTGTGCAATTTCATAACAATATGTCATTTGCTTCCTATAAAAATGCAAACTCAAAAATTTGGGGGGGCGCTTAAGACACCTCCCCCACCCTCCCCTGACTATGGCCTTGTGAGCAAGAACATTATGTATTCATACATATGATAACGTTATTTTTAAATGATTTTTTCATGCAATCTACTATTTATTTTTAGACTCATGAATCGGTTTCAAATGTTCTAGGACCTATGGTTGTAAGTCTTTTAGATTTTGATTTTTGTAAACATTTACACTTTTACAACTTTTTATCGCAGCCAGGATGGTGTCCAATTCAAAAATGGAATGGAGAAATAATATTTACAAATACAGGTAAGATTTTATGATACCAAAAAGGTCTAATATTACTTATAGCTGGATTATAATAATTAGAAACAAAGAAGCGAGTTCAGGAGGATCCCAGAAAAGCTGTTATCAGATACCAAGAGGCTCTCAAAGAGGGCTTTGTGTCTGCTTACCTTATTAAGGTTTTAATAATCGGAGCTGCTGGTGTTGGAAAAACCCATCTCCTGCGTTTATTATTCAATGAACCACCCCCCGATGTTAGGAGAAGTACGTCATTAATGGAGAGGCCAGTCCAGGCCATCCAAACTGTACTTAAAGACAGCAATACATTTGAAAAGATCACTGATGCACAGCTTTATGAATTACTTGGACATTCTGTCAATGATAATGTCAAACCTAATAGTGAAATAACTTACAAAATTATTTCCTCTCTGCAATCAACTGAAGCAAATACTCCATACACTATATCAGCACCACTACCTGCTACTGTAGAAATTAACAAAATATCTGAAGTTGAAGAAAACCTTGTGCCTTTTATTGCTGACCCAGGCAATACATCTCCACTGCGAGATATTGATTGGGTGTACTTCATTGACTCAGGAGGACAGCCTCAGTTTCATCAACTTTTACCAGCATTTATGCGCCACACCATTACCAACACACCTGAGCCCCTACATCATAACAATCTAAATATATTTGTCTTAAGATTGTGTGACAAGCTGAGTGACAAACCTACTATAGAGTATTATGAGGAAGGCAAATGTATTCATTCCAGTATATCCTTAATGACCAATATGGAAATACTCCGATCCTGTGCTCAACCCATACAGGCAGCTGATAAAGATGGCAACTCAAGGCTTATAATAGTTGGTACTCATCGAGACTTAGAAGATAAAGTTGAGACAAGGCAAGATAAAAATAAACTGTTTCTTCAATTACTGAAACCATCCAATGATGGATATGTTATATTGAATAGTGACAAAGGAAATGAAGTAATGTTTTCGTTAAACACAAAAGCACCAGATGAGGCTGACAAACTAATTATCAATAACTTGCGTACAAATATACTTTCAATGAGGAAAAGAATAAAACCCCAAAAAATTCCTTTAAAATGGCTCGTTTTCCATCAGTGTTTACAGGTCATCTCCAAAAGTACCATTAATGATGTCCTAAGTTATGACCAGTGTATTCAAGTTGCCGTGAGACTTCAGATGAAGGATGACACTGAAGCAGCACTCATATTCTTCTCCAATCTAAATGTGATATTGTACTATCCAACTGTGCTTCCCGATGTGGTGTTTGTAAACCCTCAGTCACTTCTCAATATAGTCACAAGTGTAATAAAATACATTGTATATGGCATAGGTTGTTCCCACTTCACTGACTCAGTGTTAGTAACGGCTCGCCAAAAAGGTATATTTTCAGTCACAATTCTTGAGTGGATGGAGTTAGATATGCCACAATTATACAAACCATCAATGCTTAGGGCACAAGATTTGATTAAGTTGCTCCTACACCTAGGAATTGTATGTCACTTTAAAGATAACTACTTCATGCCATCGCTGCTCAAAGGTGAGGAGTCTAAAAATATTGAAGCTTTACTATCCAAACATCCTGACACAGTTGCACCATGTGCAATCCATTACGAGGACAGGTGGCTGGAATGTGGAGCATTTGGATTTCTAATTACATCATTGCTTTCATCAAAGGAATGGATGCTTGCTTTTGATGACCTTTGTCAACCTCTCTGTGTTTATTCAAATATAATCAAGATGAAGTACTCTCGCTGTGTAGTTACATTCGTGGATTGTGTGTGTCATATAGAAATTCACATCCACATTTTAAGCAAAAAATCACTTCAAGATATATGCCCTAAAATACTATCATCTGTTGTGAGCAGCTTTAAAGTGAAACCGAAGTTCACTTATCTTTGCCCGTGCCAAAAGTCTGAAAGACATGTGGTTGAATTCAGCACTCAAGCTGTTAAAAGAAAGGATATAGATGATATAACTTGCTCTAAAGAACAAACCAAAAGAATCAAACTAGAGGACATTGGTGATAATCCTCTAATCTGGATAATGGGTGAGTTCCTTTGTATGTATTTGCTTTTAAAAGCACTCACTTTGCATTCTGTTTAACCTACACCACTTTGCACTCACCATTTATACACAGATCCGGCAAAAGTACTTGAATCAAACTACCAAAAGCTGGTTAATGGCATTCAAAATGCTGATGCACTGGCAGCTTCATTGTATACAAGTAAAATAATTCAAGCAAATATACGAGATATGGTCCATGCTGCTGCTCGTGGAAAGGAGAAGAATAAGATACTGTTGGATGCAATTCAAATGGCTGTATCAATCTCTCCAGCCGCTTATGATGTCTTCAGAAGTGATACTCTCAATGAAGAGCCCTTATTGCAAGATTTGCTACCTGATGTAGATATATATGGCGAGTAATTTATTCCATAGGCCACCTGCGGCAGACACACACAATAATGACATGCAGACTTATTGCCGCACTACATGTATATATAATTTTAGTCATTCGCACACTGGCTTTTAATTGATTATCTTGTACAGTTAACTGGTATCATGCTAAATTTCGCAAGTCTGTTCTTTTGCGGCTAGGATAAATCCACCGCAATGACGTGGAATTAAACGAGGGAGGGGGGGATGAACTCATTATAGTAACCACGCGTATCTCGATCGATTCTGACTTGGGACCAAAAGAAAAAGAATTTTATTCTCGTTCCCAGATCACATGTACTGGCTATGCGTATAATGTTGGTATGGGTACGACAATAATTTCAAATGACTTATACAACTCTAATTTGAAAGGGCCGGATCGATATTTAACTGGCAGACCGTGAATAAAATTATTTTTCTGTACACAAATGTGCCCCGCCCCCCCCCCCCCCCCCCCCCCCCCCGAAAACCTTTTTGAAGGTACTTAAACCATAGATTAATAACCTTCCGGAAGTTGGAACGGGATTTCACGTTATCGTTGCATGACATCATCATTCGTAAGTCAAATTAACCACACAGTATAAGAGCCCACACAATTTTTATTAGATTCATGCGAAACGATGATGGGACATTGCAATTAATAAAACAGGTCAGTTGAGAAAAAAACAGCGGCTAGAAAGCACATCTAAAAGTGTTTTTTTATTTACGGGGAATATCAAGGCATGCAATGTACGCTGCAACCCATTGAGCACATGCGTGCCACCCTTGCCAAGGCGTAACGTCAACAGCCGGTATGGGATGTGGGGATGGACCCTGCAAAGCAAAAATGGCAAAAAGAGTATAGTTGGTAGACATGGGTCATCAATGAAATGGCTCGGCAATGTAGGGGACTGTCATGAATTATGTGGGTAGCCAATATGGTTAATGAAGCTTTACATACGTATATACTACCAAAAAAAATCGTATTCCTATCGAAATATACTATGTTATAAATCCTATGTAATGAATTGATCACGTATCCATCTGAAGCAGGAACGTACCTAGCTTCAACTCTAAACTAAATCATATAAAAGGTACCAGGCACGAATACACTACTAAATAAAGGGACACCATACCCTATCAAGACACTGTGCTCACTGTTCCTATAGTAGCTTTAAGGATGTGGCATCTGTGTACCGAATACTGTATGCGACAGATCGATTCCAAGAGATGCATTCCCTCATGTAAGAAAGAAACACACACGAAGACAATCGTCTGACTTTTCCTTATGTCAGGATTGGCTCAAACATTTCGGTCAGTTGTGCGTACCTAGGGTTGTGAATCCACTCAATTTCCAGCTCGTATATAGAAGCAGGGTTTAAGAATGCTCCTATGTATTGCCATAAGTATAGCCATGCATAATCGGATGCGGGACGCGTACGAACAGTTGACCACGCCGCCCCCAAGGGGGCCTAAGGTGCCTACCATTGTGGACCTCTGCCCTACCCTATAAATTTGACTCAACTAATGCTTGTATGGTTGCTCTGATAGATAGCTCAGCTTTGATACCCTGTTGAAAACCCATCGATAAACAATTATCAACGATCCGGGATACTTTCCAGTTAATTAACTTGAATATAAACATGCGCAATCTGACACGAATTCATTCTTTACTCAGTCTTCTTTTAAACAGGAGCCAAGAAATGAGACTTATTACATCGATGTGGCTCTCTACGCATGTAAGTGCTTCCCCAACCTGACCTGCAGTCAGTATGAGAAGCACGTTTTGAGTATTTACTTACGGCAATAAAACTATAGCTAACTTCGTACATGCGTTTGCTCGATCAAGTAGCGCGCACATTTCACCTTTCCAATAGTGCTAATTCATCGATAAATAATTAACACCTATTAAATTTTGGCATAGCTTACCTTGTTATCGGAACCTATGCTAGTAGGTTCCATATAGAAATCCTGCAGTATCATGAAGTCATTAAAAAACGTCACTTCCCTTTTAGCGGGACAGCCAAGAGTCGGGTCACTTCGCTCTTAGTGGCAATCGAGCGATATCAAAAGGGTGTGTACGTGTTAAATCACAAAGTCAGTGTGGGTTCAATTTGCAAGTATACTGGATTTGGCATACAACAGCTAACAAGGCACTGCTTATCTCAATCAATCTACCCACAGTCAACTTCCATGTATGGGCATCAAAAGCTTCCAGGGTAAAATTACACCTGTGTGTGTGTGTGTGTGTGTGTGTGTGTGTGTGTGTGTGTGTGTGTGTGTGTGTGTGTGTGTGTGTGTGTGTGTGTGTGAGTGTGTGTGAAGAGGGGAGGAGGATAAACAGAGCAGCACAGCTACATGAATGCCATCCTATACAGCAATAGGTTAAAAGAGGCTGGCTGACCTACGTTTAATTATTCATGCAGCATTCATCTATTACGGTTAACCATATACTAATATCGAGTTAGAATTATATCTACATGTAGGCTTGCATGTAAATCGCTCTTCACTTTCATGGAAAGTGGCATATATGTATACATGGACTGCAAAATTAGCCCCCCAAATTTCTGTATCAGGGCATGCCTATAAAATGATGAATTAAAACCTATTAGATATGGAGACTGAATTTAGACACAATTAATTACATTCAGGCCTATTGTTCTCCCCCCCCCCCCCCAAAAAAAAAGTATAAATGTCCCTTCAAGTGCATGCATACACACTGTATGCACACTTCTTTTTCTCACTCACAGACACACACACACACACACACACACACATATGGAATGTTATTCGTGCCAATATTATCGCAACGTCCTCTGTAGAAACATCGCAACACCACAAGACCAAGCATTGTGCGCTTCATTGCTCGTGCGTGCTGCGAGAATTTCTGACTTACCGCATATCCATTTATACACATCTGACCACAGCGCGCATATCCAGAGATAATATATAGAGGGATTGGCAACAGGCCCACTTAACGCTAATTAACGCGTGCCATCCGCACCTGAATCCATAGAAATGCACTATAATATGATATCTGCTCACACACCCATCCCTCACACACACATCCCTCTCACACACATCCCTCAGACACACACATCCCTCACACACACACATCCCTCACACACACCTCACACCCCTCACACACACACCCCTCACACACACCCCTCACACACACATCCCTCACACACACATCCCTCACACACACCCCTCACACACACATCCTTCACACACACATCCCTCACACACACACATCCCTATAGACCATGTAGTGTAGAGGCATTGTAGTGCCATTGCTGAAGAAATTGGTGATCTGAGTTTCCACTGCACACGTAGGCAACATCTAGTACATCCAGTACAGATTACATGAATTTACAAGGGTAGGAAGTAGACTAGCGTGCTGCAAACACCAAAATGAATAGTTCTATTCTGGAGACTCAATGACCAGTTCAACTTCTGATCGATAGAGACACAGTAAATAACAGTTCTGTTAACGTTAATTGTTGTACCACAACCATGAAATTGGAACTGCATAGCACAAGTGAAGGAGGCTGTAGTCCAGGCAGCAGGAAAAAGATTCAAAATCTGAGATTGCATACAAGACATTCTAGGGATGGTACAATGCATTCCGATGTCACTGCTAACGGTATAGAAATAGGGAAGGCCAGCGGTGGCGGTAGAGGTAGAGCGGGAGTCAATGTTGGCGGTACAGAGATATTCAGAAACGGAGTAACAGAAACACTGACACTCTCGCGAGGAACAGACACGATTAGACACCGTCCGACGCGCTCTTCAATCTTTTGATGCTGCCCCAATCTAAATTTTCTTTTTCCCACCCCTTCAAAAAAATACTTGCCGTGAACCAAACGCGTGGGGCACATAACAATACGTCAACAATAAAATATAACGAAAGAGCTACAAGCTAATGCCTTTTTTACCACACTTATCTGCCCTGCTATGGCTAAACTGTCCCACAAGTTTTACATACCCAGTATGCTATAGAGAGGTTGCAGTGTCATCCCGGGAAGAGCGGCGGCCATGTTTTTTGGTGTCTCCAGGTCTGTTACGGAATGTTTCCAATCTGTAACAGATTATTTACAACCTGTAACAGAACTCGGGACACCAAAAAACATGGCCGTCGCTCTTCCCGGGATGACACTGCAACCTCTCTATAGGGATCGCTACGAGTGCTCGTTGGACCAAAAAACTACGTCTCGATAAAATATAACGTGTTTGTATGGTAGAAAAACGATCGTATACTTAAAAAAACCTGCGGATTCCCAAGATACTGTCCCACAAAAAAACCACATTCGATTTTGAAAAATTTCTTCAAACTTACAGCAGTATAAAATCACGCGTACAACTTTAAATGCCCCTTTAAATGACAAAAAAATACCTTCCGTTATAGCGCACTCGGTCGCAGCTGTGGAAAATTTCGTTGTAGCTTGGTTACAACAAGCAAGCGAATTTGGAGTCTTTTTCACACTTTTATACACGTGCGATTAACAACATATCGCGTGGCACAGAAAAAATTGCGAATATCTATGGCTCACGTGACACGTTGCCAATCCCTCTATATATTATCTCTGGCATATCCGACGTATGTCATTCTAACTTTGCCTAATCATATTAAACGAATTTTACCAAGGTATGCTCTACAAAGAGAATACGCAACAGTTTTAGAACTTGCGTGTCTACTTTCAGACCATCGATACCAGCATGGATTGTTTTAATTATGAAACATAAGTTTCTGCTATGGTTACTAGTACTGTCCTTTTTTTTGCGCTAAAGAATGCTATTTCTGGTAAGGAAAGACCACCCTCCTTTTCCCATATTTCCAATCCAGCTTAGTGCTGCCATCTCCTTCTGATACCGGGCTTTATTTCTCGCAGCTATACCATTGATATCGAAGGATCTCACCAGGTTGTGGTGACGGGTACAGCCGGATTTATCAAATAGGCCTACCACTCGTTCGTCTCCACGCTTCTGGCACCACGGAACGGAAACCAACTGTTTCTACTAGTCATACCTGACATTATTCATTCGGTCTGCCATTGTTCACTGTCTATAGTCCCTGCTGAAGGCGACTCTGTGAACAAAATGAGGGGGTAACCACAGGGGCTTACTTCACAGCAATTTGCTCTCCCTACTGCCTCCTCTATCCCCTTTCCTTCGCTCACTACCTCCTTAGATTCATTGCAGTCCTCTGTACCAGACCACACTGATGTCATTCTAAGGGCTCCTGCATTTCACCCTTATGGCAGTCAGCAGTACCCGTCAAGAACTGCTCCCAAGCTTGTGTATAGTGGAGCACCAACAGCTGCAGGCTCTTCACAAGGAGTTTTTTCAGCAGCTGGTTGGCACCAGATACTTGGGTCAGTATGCCAATGCAGCTATCCACAACAGATGTATGACATATCACACGATGCCAGAAGGAAGGAGAACTTGATCAGCAGGTGAGCTAAACAAATAGATTACAAAAATTCCCCTCCTCTTTTTCTTCCCACCTTCCCTCCTCCCCTTCTATGCTCCCCTAATCCCAGGGCTGGGGGGGGGGGGGGGGGGGGGGGGGGGGGGGAGGGGTTGAAGGGGTCAAAAACTCCCCTTCCATAATGAAGGTCACAAGTGACATGACCCGCTATGTTCCAATATTGAATTGTTATTAGGCGCATGTTTTCAATGGTACTACTGACTAGTACAATTTGTCTGCATTTAGAATAGGGTCCCTCTAAGTATGCTGGCTCACACACATCCGACCTCCTCCCCCCTCGTAAATCTTGCTACGGCCCTGTATCCTCCTCCCCCTTCTCTCCTTCCTCTATCCCTCCTACTTTGCTGGTGAACAGCCTCGTAACAGTACATACCACTCTTCTCTCTTCCTCCATACCTCAGGCCACTCCCTCATCATTTAACATGCTAGCTGAACTGGAAGCCATTCGGCACAAGAGGGACGAAGCAGCACAGCAAAATGAAGCCCCAGTTGTTGGATCTGTTGAAGGCCAATCAGTGCCTGTAAAAATCGAGACACTGGTGAGAAAAGTAGTCTAGTTAAAACAGTGCAACCGTACTGGTGGCAACAGCCCTGGAAAGAGTGTATGTTAGTGGTGTCATTGGAATGTTTAGACCTACCATCCAAACAACAGACTGGTCACTTCTCCAGTTATCATTTTCTTAGTATGTGCAAGTGTGCGTGCGTGTGTATGTATGTGTGTGTGTGCTCAGTCCACTGATCAGGTTATCACAATCTCTTTGCATATGCATGTGTGTGTATGTCTGTGAAGTGTGTGTGTTGTCATTTGGAGTGTTTGTTTATAAGGTGTGCTATTCAGTTAAATGGATAGTTTTTACCTCTCATCTGTAGAGCAATCCAACTGATCTAAGTTGATCTCTTTGTACATGTATCTGTACCTTTTGGTTTTGGATTTTTAAAAAATTAGATGGTACATGTCATGCACCCAGCTTCTGTGTGTGTGCATGTGTGTTTATGTGTGTGTGTGTGTGTGTGTGTGTGTGTGTGTGTGTGTGTATGTGTGTGCAAGGAGCTAGAAGTGTGCAAAAGGTACCATTGAGAGCTCTTTGTTATCTTTGTTATTCAGGTCAAACAATAGTTTGGAATCATGAAGGTCTTTAAGAACCAGAACCTAGATGGATTCTTTGTTGAAGACCAGTGCTGCAGCCTTTGCTGAAATTGCAGGCACTAATAACTGGAATTGAGGGGATTTAATCAGTCATGTTGAACACTTGAAGACATTCTTTTATCACATTGCTGTTCCGCTAGTGATTGGAGTAAATGTACTCTCAATTGTTTTATTATTTTTGTGGATGTTGTTTATCACACACAAAAAAATCAGATTTTGTTTAGCTTGCATGCTTTGTAGCTCCTCGTAGATTTAAAACAAGAGATTGTTTTACAGTATATCTATGCTTTTACAATCATGATAAGCATGATGCCTATTATTGAACAGAGTGTTAAAATGCAGAAAATAACGTACTCGATAACAAATGAAATGCAATCAAATCCATCGTTTCCTATAACATATCATTGCCTCAGTTCCATTTCGCAAGTTGAAGCCGGCTGTTGGGAATGATATGAATGGCACCTTGTCAAATTCCATAGTAAGAATTGCATCCATCCCTGTGAAGAAACGTAAAATGGATTGGGTCAAATGCCCATGTAATGTGAAGACAAAAAGAAACAAAAAAATTCCTAGCATGAACAATACGAGATGGGACTAACCTCCACAAACTTTGCAACATGGGTAAACAAAACATCGTTTCAATCTGTTGTGGGTGAAATGTGACAGAACAATGCACACGTAATGTTTTAAATCTCTCTGTGGATTGATCCATAGCCATAGCTACTTTAAATTTAAAAGTACAATAATAGTCCTGCAGTGGGGTCATTAAAATGGACTGGGTCTGCCATTGTTCACTGTCTATGGTCCCTGCTGAAGGCGACTCTGTGAACAAAATGAGGCGGTAACCCCAGGGGCTTACTTCACAGCAATTTGCTCTCCATACTGCCTCCTCTATCTGTCTCTTTTCCCTTTCAAACAACTCCCCTTCCATAATGAAGGTCACAAGTGATGTGACCTGCTATGTTCCAATAATGAATTGTTATTTGATAAATATTTGGCACATGATTTAAATGGTACTACTGACTGTTTTAATAGTACAATTTGTCTGCATTTAGAATAGGGTCCCTCTAAGTATACTCACTCACACACATCCAACCCCCTTACCCCTCATAAATCTTGCTACGGCCCTGTATCCTCCTTCCCCCTTCTCTCCTTCCTCCATCCCTCCTACTTTGCTGGTGAACAGCCTCGTAACAGTACATACACATATTTGGTTGAACATGACTAATAAAGAGAACTTTGTAAACATGAACATGTACATGTATATGGTGAATGACTACATCTATCCACTCACTTTACCTGTGTCAATGTACTCTTCTACACCAGAATTTTCACATGACAACCTTTCCATACGAATCAGCAGGAAAGTCATTGCATGTTTTGACCAGCTGTTTCAACTCACCAGGGTATTTGTACCCAGCATCCATCATGGCCGTACGTCTTTTATTGTTTTTGATGTTGATGTTAATGCCAGGTTGAACCAGAAGTGTCCTTATGCAGCTGTTATATCTATATCCATTCCTAGCAACAATATGTAGAGCAGTATCACCTCCCTAGTGATGGTTGATAGAACGATTTTTCTGTCAATGAAGTCTTTAGTGGACAAGCCATGTACCACTGGGTACTTAACCTAACCTGACACTTGTATGTGTACATATTTGTGGATGCGTGTCAGCTAAATAAGAAGTTAAGTAATGGAATTATTGTTCAGAGCTGTATAATTCACCAATAGTACCCTCCCATCTCATTTCCTGGACATCTCAATTCAAAGTCTGAGCTTTAGAAATGAGTTTGATTAGCCTGCAATTATTAAGTGCATAGGCTGTCCATGCAGAAATGTCACAGCTGTACACAAATTACAAATAAGCTATTTTATCAGGAAGGTAAAGAAACTGTTGGTATTGTGCATACTTTATGGTACACTAGATAAAACATGAATTCTTGAGCATTTTCAAACAAATGTGACAATTTTCTGTCCAAAGTTATTAGCTAAATGATCTGAAGCACTGTTGTCTGCTTGTGTCGGATTGTAATGTAGCACGCTTGCTAGGGACATGCACTAAGTTTGAGGGTAAAATGAAGTATTGGTGTAAACAGGTTTTGTGACAGTGCAGTCTTTAGATGCTTGAATGATAAGTGTGAGTCTTAGAGAGATCCACGAATGTCACACTCCACCCACCTCTCCATTACTAAAACAATAGGTCATAACAATTACAATTTTAATGATTCACGTGGTAAATACATATTCTCCCATACTTTGTTAATTAACTTCTTAATGGGTCCTCAGAATACAGGCCCCACCCTGCTGTACTGAAATGACACAAAAACAGGCACACATGCATATCCACACAGTATGTATTTTTATACAGAAATGGTATAGTGTGAGGCCCAGGCATTTTTCACTTGCAGCCTAAGAGACCTAACCATTATCTCTCAGTAAACTAATTGCAACGAAGGACCTCTGAATGACTTCCATATTTGGCAGCTAATGATAGCATTTATAGTACTGCTGGAGCAAGTGCTGAAACAGTAGTTCGATGCAAATGGTCACCTGTTCAGGCTGTTCAGGACAAATTGTACAAACATTTCAGTGAATTGGGGGGGGGGGGGGGGAGGGAGGGGGGGGGGGGCGTTGAAGCACAGCTCAAGTTCACATCAGGTGATGAAATGCGGTGTAGTAATTTTAAGACTGGAAATTGATTTCTTGTTCAGGCAGGCAAAAGATGATCACATTGGTGTCTAAAGAGGGTTAGGCTATGGGCACATTGTGATGATGCATGAGGGTGGTGGGACCCTGTGTTTGTCATACAGAGTGACCGAAACAAAAGTAAAAGCTCAAAGTAGCATAGGTCCAGGTGACCTGGCAATCCGGGCCCTCTAGCAGGTGGAATCCTATGCTGCATAGAAGTTTACCTATAGTTGCAATGTGCTTGGTTGATGGTGACTGCCCATCCAGCATGCGACCTCTCTATCCTATCTGGAACCCCTTTCACCATCAAACTGCTTGTAGCCCACAGAAAGGTGCACATTGCAAAGAGTGGTCAGATTGTAGGGTTGGGATCCAGCAGGGAGAGGAGGGTCCTGTAGCGGCTAAAGAAGCTAAAGTAATGACTAATTATGCACTGCATTATAATCAGTGTTGATAGCAACAATATGTGCAATGTAATTCAGAAAGTACAAATAATGTATCATTCCAAATCACAATCATTCCTATTCAGTGTGAGTGCACCAATTACGATAGTAAAACCCTAAACTCAGAAATCCTGGCCTAGAATTATTGTTTGTGAAACGTGCAATTAAATATTCTCTATATATAAAAAAGTGTTTTACAATGTAGGGTTAGGTCATACAAAAATGACAGTCATTATATATGATGGTACAAATAACAGACCCAAATGAACTACATGTATAAAACAATAAATAAATAGAACTTTATGCTAATGTCATTTGACTGCTGCCTGCCTGCTTTGTATTTTGCTTTCTAGGGACATGCAGTAGTCAGAAAGCAAAGTTTGTACTCCCTGCTAGGTATAACCAGCTTGATTAGTAATCTCATGATCACTGGATCCTGGGAAGATTGTCCAAACCATGTGTGGACCATGGCCTGATTGTGACGGAAACTAATAAGGTAGTCCCATACCAGTTGTGCATGCAACTGCCACTCATGGGATGCTGGGACAGTATTGTCATGAGCCCCTGAGCCAGGACCTATTGAAATGTGCACCATTGCCAAGGGTACCAGAATCGTCAGTGGAAATATGGTTCCATGAACATGGCAAATCCATGGGACCACCTTTCAGGTTTTGCCCTGACAACTGTACAGGTCTGGATGTAGCAGTATAGTTGCTGATGGTCACAAACAGGTCAACTAGACGATGCCAAAACAACTGGAATAACATCATCATTAATAGTGGGACGTGCCTCCCAGCCTATGTCTGAAGTAGTGATTACAGTGGAGTAGAGTATATCTCACACTTGGAGAGGTTAATATGAAGACCAATTCATCTGATGACCCAAGAAACGAAGAAATGTAATGCGCTGAGCACTGCTGCCTTGGGACTTTATAATATTGTTGGCAGTTGGGCCCAGGAAAACGCTGCACCAAGAGTTGTCATACGCATGGGGAGGAGGTTGTACATGTATGAAGGAACCAACAACCAACTGATAACTACATGTACGTAATTAGTTGGAAGATGAATAATTGTTTAAATTCCGTTCTAAAACAATGCAACTGTACATGGATGTAAACAATGATTAAACTCATATCAAGGTGTTACAGGGCTACATGAGGAACAATATTGAGGCAGTCTGCATGGCAGATACGTAGTGCTCTGTATTCATGTTTGTGTTATGTATTGATGTATTGTGAGCCTGGTAACCTTGCTTCTTGGATGAGCACATTGTGTATGAAAAGCAGCTGCATTATAGCAGTAGAGAGCTCATGATCTGCAGAATGACTGCAGCAGCTGTGAGTGTGTTGCATTGAACTGCTCGACTGTACATACTAATGAAAGGAATCATTGATCCACTCTAGGCATATTTCACTGGCACCTTAAGAGACGATTGTCTACCTGCAACTAATGAGGTAGTCAACCACCACCATCGCTGAACCCATATATGGGATTACTTACATATCACCCAATAAGTCCAAAACACCAATGATTCTGCACACACATCACTCCATTGTAAGGGTGAACATGTCTCCAACAGATATCAAACTAATCCCAAACTGCACTCACCTTGTCCTGCATGTTGACCTCTGCACTGCTGTCCAAGAGCACCTTTATGCACTCACGGCCTGCAGCCCACATCAGTGCAGACTCTCCACCCTGGAAAGATATTAGAGATTTCCACCAATGTAACTCTCAAACCACCTTCCCCATTACTGGGTCTACACTGCATCATTTCAATAATAGGGTGGGCAAAGGGGTAGTCTGGGGTTAGTGCCCCTTTACACGCCAGTCCAGTGCCCTAATGCACAATACGATCCAGATGCTAAGTATGATTCTTTTCATACTTTGTTCATTAACTTTATAATGAACATCATTATGGTCACCTACAATTATGCCCCCAGATGATGTCCCTATACACAAATACAGTCATACATGTACACTTAGCCATAATTGTTCCCCCCAGTTTCAACTTCTAATTTGGAATTTTCAGTATTCGTACGGGCTACCTTTGCAAAAGTATTTGGCACTAAGCATTTAGAAAATGAAAATCATTTGTGCTCAGTTAATAAAGTATTAAGTGAATCCTCTACAAATGAACTAGTTTATTTCATTTCTGCTAGTACAAGACTAGTACATTTAAAATTGTAACTGTTCTGAATGTTATGCATACACCTGTTTCTGTCTTATATGTATTCACAAAAAGCCGCCATTTTAGGCCTTTTTTGTTGCGGATGGTTTTTCCTCCAGCACATTTGAACTGCATGTGATGCAGTGAGTACGGGTAGCAATAAATACTTTATGACCCACATTAATTCTTATCCATAGACCTCTGAATGATTCAAATATGAGGTAGTTCAACCAACACCATCTCTGAACCAATAAGGATTCACACTGGGACTACACATCACCAAAGAAGTCCAACACACCAACCATTCTGCACACACATCCCCAAGATGAACATGTCTCCAACATTTTCTTGGAAACTGTCCCAAATCATATTGATGACCAGTTGAACTTAAAAGTGTTTGTACAATACATAAATTAATTAAGGGGTTTAGAATAAAATATGTAATTGATGCTGGAACAGAGCAAGAAGTTGCTGAGCACTGCAACCTAGTGACAACGCTCAGTAGCTCACAGTCCTAGTTGCTTCTGCTGTGTGACTATTCTGTTCAAGAAAGGAGTGGCTATCTTCAAAGCAGCCAATGATTCTTTGGTCCTAAGCCCTGTGAAAATAATCTATCGTACTCCATCATTTGAAGACGACAAAAAGACTAGTTTAGTAACGGTGTTACTATGATTTGTTGGCATACTCATGCATTACATCATTGAAGTCTGTTATTTTTACAAGAACCGACATACATGCACACAAAATGTATTTGTAAACAGATATAAGAATGGAACTTCAGGCATTTTTCACAGACAGCAGTACAAGACCAAACTGTTTCTCTCTGTAACTAATGGCAACGGAGTACTTCTGAGTGATTCCCATATGTGGCAACTATTGAGAGTATTTATAGTAGTGCTTAAACAAGTGATACAACCGTAGTATGATGCAAATGGTCACCTGGTCAGGCAGTTGAGAAGGAAAAACTGGACACAAATTTAGGCATCGAAGCATCTCTCTGTACCTTCTTCATCAGGGTCATGTGTCACCAACAGATACTGAACTAATCCACTCACCTTGCTTTGCATGTTGGCCTGTGCACGTCTATCCAAGAGCATCTTTACACACTCCGTGTGGCTATTAAGTGGAGCCCAAATCAGTGGAGTCCATGGTCCCTGTGGGCAGTGATATAAAGTTCACTAAGACACACCCAGTTCAACAAGACAACATACTTCACACACAGTGAACCAGACCTCATTGGTGGGCTGTGCCTCATCTCCAGACCATAATACAACAGTTTACTGGGACCGGGAAGGAGGGAGGGGCACTAGGCACGTGTGTCATGTGCATAATGGAGCACTGGTGGACATTTGTGTTGAGAAGAAACATGCAGTAATCTAGACGCGCGGATATCATGCAGGTCCAATGACACAGAAGTATTGTCATAAAAACGTTATTATAGTCGCGTACCACATTACCACATGTTCAGCATTGCAGCAGCATCAATGTCTGTCCCATGACCGAGAAGCCTAATGATCTCTTGCATATTCATCTCTTGCTGCCGCACATAGCTTCTTTTCGAGTACCTAGGGTGATAACGCATGGGTGGGTCATTCTCGTACGGGCCTCTCAAAGCACAAACCCGGTGTCTGCGATGCATGAACAATGTTTAGCACACCATCCTCTAGTCTACCACACACAAGCAGTTCAAAGCCAATCATATACACAACAGCTAGGCATTTCTCCGTGACCGCAGCGGTTTCAGAGGCCGCATAGCACTGATTAGGAAGAAGAATGACTTATGTCAAGTTAGGGTCTCGAAAAACGGCGTGCAGTTTTAATCATAAATTAATATTCTGCTCTCTCAGCCACAGGGTCCAGGGCTTCGGGAGAATGATTATTACAAAGTGCAGCTCAAATTGGTAACAGACATTATCAACGTAAGGGACACACTTTTGCTATGTGTTAATACAGGGTTGTGTTATAGTTTCGTCCCCAGACCCACATGACGTAACGATTATTGCTGTATACAGAGCTGTACGCATACTAGCGTGCAGTGCACTTCCAGCCTCCTGCGGTACTTAATATTGGGTCCAGAATTTGAGTGATTGATCATATTCACTTTTTATTTGTTTACCCATGCGTGCACACACACACACACACACACACACACACACACACACACACACACACACACACACACACACACACACACACACACACACACACACACACACACACACACACACACACACACACACACACACACACACACACACACAAACAAGCAAACATTAGGGACAGTGACGTCATACAACATTCTCAGTACACCCCATCCTGCTTTATGTATCATGACCAGCGGTTTAACTGCAGAATACCAACATAAATTACAGCATTCACATATTACATGTATATGTATTGCTATATACTAATATCTATGCAATTCATGTTTAAAAAGTGAGCCAAACAGTTTTCACATTCCAGCATTTTGTAGTGCAGTCGCAAGTCACTGGCTTCACACTATTTTCCTGAAACCATCGTTGCAGTATGACCATATTGATTTCTTCAGCATTCTTCTTAATGCTTTCACAATGGACTTCCAGCAGAAATATTCCCGAGTGGGGGGCAAGAAAATCAGTACGAGACCCCCATCGTCCAATACTGTAGAGCTTGAAGAGAGGATTACCAATCTGCTTTTAAAATAAAATTCTTACTGAAGAAAAAAGTAACGAGTGATTTTAAAAAAAGAAGGGGGGGGTGGGGGGAAGTGGTGGCAAGTAGGTAATCAAATTGATAATGTAGGACGACACTGATTCCGATTCGTGCAAAAGAAAGCAGCCGCATCCTCCTGATAAGAGGCAGCGGCTCCTGTGCGCTAGTGCTACGACTCCTCGAATCCTTTGCTAGCGATGATTCCGTTGCTAGTGCAGAAGAATACGTACATGTTGGATTGCTTGGCAAGGAACATGCAAAGGATTAGGAGAGGAGGCTCACCTTTTAAAAATCTGGGGATGGTGTCCCCCCCCCCCCCCCCCCCTTTTTTACCGCGGACATATGGAAAATAAAAAAATTAACTTAACTTATAGGCCTAGCTAGGGAGAAAGCCGAGATAGAAATATTTTTACTGCGCATTCTGGGTTTTTAAGAGTGCAGACGCAGGTGTGTTTCTCTTGTTCACTTCGATATGTTGCATAAGATGGCCATTGATGAGTGCAATTAATTCAAGCCATTAGTTTTTCCTGCATGCAGTTACTAGCTCACGTGGTTGCATTGCGCGCGCGCGAAAACAGTTTTGTTATTCACAAATAAAACATGCATGCAGCGAGATCACACAACACTAACGGTACTCGGATGGAATGTGCAAGGAATGAGTTTGTCCATGTCATACAAGCCCAAGTCCATCTTCCCAGCAGATATGGACACCGGTCTCTTCTCCATTCTTTGACTTGGCTCAGTACAGCTGTTAATCTGACGAAGATCCTTTACCCCATCAAACGATGGTTCATTAGCTTCAAACGACGTGTCCTGCTCGTCATCGAACAATGCTTCATCAGATACTTGGTCATCGGACCTGATGTTGATCATGGATCTGATCAGGTGCCGTCTCTCAGTGTGGCTCCTGGACTCATCATCCAGCTTATGGAGGTTCTCCAATGCCACTGATAGCTGTGTGCATGTTGCAAAAGTGACAGTCCATTATAAACAGGATGTCCGGCACATCTGCATGCAACTGCATTGCTAAGACTTGAGTTCCAACAACTATTACTGCACAAATGCATATGGCTCTTTTCTACAGTGCTGTTTGATGTTTACATAACACACCTTTTCACAACTTCTTTTTGTTAATAACCATGTGTTCCTTTTTAAATAACCATGTGTTCCTTTTTTAAATAACCATGTGTTCCTTTTTTTGATAACCATGTGTTCCTTTTATTAATAACCATGTGTTCTTTTTGTTAATAACCATGTGTTCTTTTTGTTAATAACCATGGTGTTCCTTGTGAGCAACATCATGAGGCCTGGCTCATGAATGCGACACATTTTTGTGTGTAAACATTAAAAATCTAGGGCCAAAATTTGATTGTGGGGAATCCTTGGCTACAGGTTGATATTTAACTAGTTACAAACTACTGTACCACGTTCGTTCTGTAAT
Source organism: Ephydatia muelleri (assembly GCA_013339895.1). Lineage (NCBI taxonomy): Eukaryota > Metazoa > Porifera > Demospongiae > Spongillida > Spongillidae > Ephydatia > Ephydatia muelleri. The sequence goes on from JABACO010000001.1 coordinate 4,920,058, forward strand.
AAATAAGTCTACTCAAGGATTTCATGAAATCGTCGATGACAATGATTTAAAAAAAATGTTTCTATTGCTTTTAAATTGCCCATAACTGATCAGTGAAGATATGGACTTACGTTAGTGGCTGAGAGTGGTTTTAAACCAAGAGAGGAGTTAATACTGCAGTGGAGGTTCCCCACACTGGGCACTGAAACAGTAAGATAGGTGTGACATAGATCTCTTGAAACAACATACAACAAGCCAGCTTACGATACTCAGTAGATCTTGCCTTTGACATTTCCTGCAAGGCAGAAATCACGCCACCTGTTTTGCTGTATAGCAGATTCATGTTGGCATGGCGATGTGGCTGCTCCTGGGTAGCAGTTATTCTTTCTTTCTCTAATAATGTCAACTACAATGAGACAAAATAAATATCAAGTGAATCAGAAGCAAATCCCTACAAAGCACAGATGATATACATGTACAGGGTTTCTAAATGAGCATAGCATTTTAAAACAAATTAACATTACTTAGCAAACTGGGGTATTTATTAAAAAAAGAAAAGATTATATCAAATAATTGGGGACAGGATGAACCGGACAACTGCTTTATGGGAATAAAACAGGAAGGCTAGTAGAAACAATGAACTGAGTGCAAACTAGAGGTGAGTGCTAATTAGAGGTGAGTGCAAACTAGAGGCGAGTGCTAATAAGCGAGGCAATTGGATGAACTATTTGTCAATATTGTTTCCTTCGTTTATGTACAGGGTAAACACGACACCAGTAATGGTACAATATGAGTCAGCAAATCGGTGTACATACCTAGTAGTAATTCTCTATAATCATAATGTAAATGATTTTTTTTTCCCGAAGTGCCACATGCTAACAAGATACCTTGTCTGCCCCTTCGAATTGACTTTTAGTGGCCTTTATGTGAACAGGGCAGATGGGTCGTAGCTAACAGATGTCAACACACCAATAAACAAGTTTGCTTGGCAATTTTGAAATACAAATGTTGAATTCAGTGGGTGTACGTACCAATTTAATGGAGTCGTTGAGATTCTTGAGTAGCCTTTCATACTCTGACTGTGTCCTGCAACAACACTGGAAGAGAAGCTGAAAGAAACCAATGGCAACGTGATCGTCATGGTAGCATTTGACACTTTTGCCTGGGGGACACTCACAGTTTGATCCACGGATGAATAGATCTGTACACCGTACTTATCAGGAAGGTCTGGAATTGGACGAATGAGGCAATGAGCTACGTGGTGCCTGCAGTTTACAGCTAGCTACTACTGCTGTAACAGTTGTTTAACTATAAGCCACCATATCTCCAACACTTTTCCACCCCATTATTTGATGACACAATATTGTAGAAAACCAGCTATCATTGGTATGAGGATCATGTGTAGCCCTCACTTTGACATTGAGTAGTTTTTAAAGCCTTGATCAATCGTTTATCTTTCACAAGATGGTTTGCAAACACACTAGAATACAACAGAAAGAAGCTCATTGATATAGCAGCCATTCTCAACGGGCAGCTTCGACTATCATATTGCATAGAACTCTCAGGTCCTTCAGCATAGCTCTGCTGAACATGTCACATCGAAAGAAGTCATTATCATTTCCAGAGGTGCTGTCACAAAGCACTCTGTGGTTGGTCATGTGTGATACGAAGATTAGCTCCATCCCTCAAATACCACACACGATGGACAAAAAAGATTCTGACCACAAATGAAGCTCGAATATTTTTCAGGGCGCCAGGTACATGTCTACGTCTTATGCCATTGCACATAGGATGCAAATAAAGATTACCTGCACTCTGGTAGGGCACAGCTGCTGCATTGAGGAGGGAGAAGGATCGCTTGAACATGTACTGCTCCTTGTTCTTCTTGGCGACCACCACCAAGTCGTTGAACATCAGAAGTACTCGCTTGTGCTTCCCCTTTTTCCAACTGTTCACTTTGTCCAGCTCAAATACAGTGACTTCATCAACAAAACAGCGCTGAGGAGTACTCATTTTCTGCAACAGAGTGGGGTGAAAAAAGAGAGAGAGAGAGAGAGAGAGAGAGAGAGAGAGAGAGAGAGAGAGAGAGAGAGAGAGAGAGAGAATATCGAGAGATCGCGACTACTCTCTAGATATTCGATCTCTCTCTCTCTCTCTCTCTCTCTTCTCTCTCGTCTAGCTCGCTCCTCTCTCTCCAGATAGAACGGAGACCTTAAGATTACTGATAGTTTCAATTTGGGACAGTGAGAGAACTTACCAAGATGTCTGATCCCCCAACTTCTGGTGGATTTCAGCCACTTTTTTGTGTGTGGTCTTGCCCAGTAACAAATGAAGTCTAATGATTAAAGCAGAAACCTTGGCAGACTGTCAGGGTTATACATGCATACACACACCTTCTGAATCCGATCATAAATCCCCAAAAGAAATTGTTTTGAAAAGTTCCCTCCACCATTTATTCCTGAGGAGAGCATTGGATAGCATACAAAGATACAACATTTATGAATCACTGAAGTGTGCTACAGCTATGGAATGTGCAAGACCACACAACACACAATGAAGCTATCATCCAAAGTTCCAATGTGCATGATATCCTACACATGGGTACCTCCCAACATGTGATCATGGACCAACAGTGCATGTATGGGGTAGACGACTGGCATGCAGTTTTGCATTACAGCAGCCAACTGGTGCAGAGGAATTCATTCATCAAAAAGAAAAGAAGCCAGTTGAACATAAATACTGAAAGGGTGCGACGAAGGAAAGGCTCATTGAGTAAATGGCATTAGGGATTATGAGGAAAATATTTCTGTAATTTAATCAGTTCCCAACGAGTACCTGAAACTCGCCTTGTCTATGCTTCACACTAAATGGCAATAGTTATTGTCCGAATTTGGCACAGTACCTTACGCTCAGTGAAACAGAAACTGAATCAAATTTTAACTGTCTATAGTAATGAAAGGGAATTACATTGGTTTCTGCTTCTGCTCTATATTGTTTCCTCGTGAGGTGTTATATACCTGGTTACCAATTTCACGTTTGTTCCTTCACCACATTTCTTGAACAGGTCCAAATTTGCACCCATTCTCAATGGTCCCTCCTCCATTTAACTCCCACAACCCCAAATAAGTAAATGCAAGACCAGACCTCTTGACAATTGAGATTGAAACAAGTATGCATCAGCCGTTGTTCTAGAAATACATTATGTGAGCGAGAACATAAAATCGTACGTGATATTCTAGCAACAGGTTCTTCCTCACACTCTTTTTTTCAACACATAGATACAATATGTCAGATGTGGCTCAGGTTTGAACGAATTGAGCATGCATAAATTTAAGTCGGCCGCCACACTTCATCACACAATAGCCTTGTTGAGTCACCAGAGAGGTGTGACAGAATTAAGTGGACAGCCTAAAATGGTAGCATGTAGGAACAACATTTCTGTGAAATGTGCCAGCATTTCCTTAGTATTCTGTCACTCCAGGCGGTATTCTGTGTTGTGTTGGGGTTGGCAACAAAGCTATCAATATGCCCCTGGCCACTCCAGTCGTCATGGCGGGCCCAGGAAACAGCAGCAGAGTGTACAGATTTCTCCCCCTTAATGTTTGTGAATAAGCGTTTGATTGAATAACACAGTACCAACATTGCCATTATACCTTGCTTGTGACAGTTGTGGGTTTTTAGTCCAGCAATGACAGTGCAAGTAGTTACTTGTAGCCGAACATCTATGTAACCTGCATCCCATTTGGGTCCCCACTCCAATCCAGTTACATCATCTGTCCATCGTTGCTCAAGTCACATCATTCCTTAAGCTCTACCCCCCCCCCCACCTTTTATGTGCCTTGCAATGTGCATGTGAGGTGTTCACTGTTGAGGCACGCGAATAGTAAAAATCAGTACGTGTGATGTAGAGGTGTGTTTGAAGTGTGTGTGTGTGTGTAGGTGTGGAGTGTGGGCATGGAGGTAGTTGTGCCCAGTTGTGTGTGGACCAAGCGGGTGCCGAGGCACTTACTGAGGGTGGAGTGTGTACAAAGGGTATATGTGCAGGGCACTATAGAAACACACTTGGCTGAACAGTGCAGTGGAGAGCACCCTAGTGGTCTGCTATGTTTATGAACATATAGATTTTTGCCACGAAAAAGGGACCTAACACATAACTATAAAGCACAATATAAATGAAACGCTTGCGTTGAAATGTACGTTGAATTAAAAATTCAGTGCATTACAACTCCATGACAGATGGTCCAATTATCAATTGCTGGGTAGAGTACATTTTAGACTTCTAGAATATAAAAACAAATAAATCTTGGAAAAAACATCCGGTAGGCCCCTTTTTGCTACAATGTTACCATGTAATAGCCTTCACTGGTAAAGGCAACACTGAAACTGTAGAATGATCCCATACCAGTGTCCATAAATAGACGTGCAAAGGAGGCCACAATGACAACAAAGCGGGCGTTAATTAAGCAAGCAACACTCTTAAAAATGCAGCACTGTTACAAAACACAGAGAGGCAATGGCACACACACAATATACCTCTGTTCATCTTGATCCACTGCTCTTTAGAGTCCCTGTGCTTGACGGAGGGGTTGTGGAGGGAGGTGTGGAGCATCATGATGGAGAAGGAGAGAACGTAGACCGCGTCCTCCGTCTCAAACTCCCATTGGCTGGCCGTGAGGTACTCCAGCACGGACAGCTGCTTGTGGTCCTCACTCCCAAACTGGATACCGTTGGCATCGATGTACTCTGCTGCAAAGATCTATTTGATTTAATGTGGGGTAAGTTAGTACACACTTGTTGACTAGATGTGTGTGTATATGTGTGTGTGTGTGTGTGCATGTGCACAGGTTTCTCACTGTTTAGGGGCAAGTATTTTGAATGGCTATAACTTCAGTTTGAATTTAGTAAGGTACAGGTCATATAGTTTCAATTATGCGGCAAACAGCTAACAATCAAATTCATTTGAGCGATATCATAATTCAGAATCTGGACAACATCTTGTTAAAATCATTTCAATGCAACATTTCATTAAATGAAGTTGGATGTCAAATCTGGGATCACTAATGACATCTTTGATGATGGCTAATCAGGGGATAATATCAAACCATTAATTAGAAATTTTGATTCAGTTTATACACCCTTTGAGCTCTGTTACTTAACATGCATAGATTGAGTTTCCATATTTATGCAATAGCCAAAGTTGTTTGATAAATGTGAGTGCACGCAACACAAGGTGCTACTTCATATCCAAGCATTGTTTGTGAAGTCCTACCTGCATTATCCTGTCAATCTTCTGTGCCTCTCCCTATGGTGTGATGATGGTGTGGTGATGGTTGTGATGGTGTGGGAGATATGTGGTGAGAAAGAGTGCATGGTTAGTGAGAAATAGGAGACAGGTAATGTGTGGCTGCACACAAAAAAAACATCCGAACAGAGGTTGGGACCAAAGAATGCAAGGATGAAGGATGGGCTAGTTGCTGAGGACTATCATACGAGGCCTGAAATAATTTACACAGGCACAATGGGATACCCAACAACAATGAGTTCCCTGGTGCCATGACAACATCTACATGGGATTAGGTGTTCTGACACACCATGCATCTTATTCTGAAAATCCTTGTACACGGCATTATGAGTGGTATACACAGAACAGCCTGCCATTACTTTGTAAGTGGACTAATGCCTACTGTTAAGATCGTGTTGCATAACCTCCCTTCCTCCCTCCCCCCACTTCCAGCTTGGCCAAGTATTGAGTAAAAGATAGTCCTTGTAGGGCCTCTCTTTTAGGTGGTCACACATCCTCCACCTGCAAGCAAACACCTCCCATTTGGGTCACTGATGGCCTCCAAGCTCCCACACCACTCCCTAGCAGGTCACAAACACAATGTACTTTGTGTGGTCCCCCTACATACTAGCCTGTGTGGTCCCCTTACATACTAATAGTGGGTAGCCTGGTAGTGGACAATAAAAGGGATTAGATGTACTTGATAGGGAGGGAAATATCAAGGAAAAGGATGTGGTCTACCAGCAGACCACATTACATTACAGTTAAACCCCCTGACCCTGGGTGTGGGTGTGGGTGTGGGTGAGGAAGCCAATTACAATGCAGCTGTGTTCCTCTGACTCCTTGAATGGCATTGTTTAACAAATATCAAAGCCTTGATAAGAACCGTGGGTGCCCAGTTGATAGATAACCTTTCCCACAGTTCACTGATAGGAGGAACAGTATATGGCACAGTGTAAAAGAGTAGCTGCACAAAGAGCATGACTTCTAACATGTACAAGCTCACTAGGAAGCCCAATAAGTACTAACAACAAGCAATCATAATTGCATTCATGACTAAACAGAGGCAGACTAAGTCTAACCTTCTTATGACTTAATTTCCATTGCGTTGTGCCTTACAAAGCGGTTTGTACCCCCCATCATTACCTCATTCTATGTGTAATGTGAATGTGGCCTAATGTTCCTGAAGCACTAACCATACACGTGTGCCCAGAATGTAGTCTCGTCCCCAGACTCACTTACGTAAGCATTAGCGCATAATGGATAACGCTACGAAAAGTGAGTCTGTGAAGAAGTTCGACTATTTTGTTCAGTGACGCACAAAATCGTGCCCCCCAATCAAATTGGTTACGCTACAGGTCGAACGCCCACGGCAGGAGAGCATAGCAGAAAAGACTTTCCACTTCCAGATGACATATTGATCAAAACATCGTACCCTCCATGAGTGACCTGATGGCACCAACCAATTTGATTGGGGCACACGATTTCGTGCGTCATGGAACAAAATAGTTGAACACCCTTTCCAGACTCACTTTTCGTAGCATTATGCGCTGATGCTTATGTAAGTGAGACTGGGGACGAGACTACCCAGAATGTGTGGTATGACACATACACCAAGCACTGCAAGTATTAGAGACAATTTGTGACTTTCGGGTGGCACTGAAGGCACCCTAGTGAAGCCAACCCCCCCCCCCCCCCCCCCCCCCCCCCCAACCCCATTCAGAATCTGTCGTCAAAAAAAAAACACACCCCAAAACATTTTCCAATCTTTCCTCATTCCATCAAGGGTGCCTTCGGCGCCATATGGCGAAACATGCAGTATTGAAAGTCTCTTTGTGGAGATATATATGTATCTGCATCTGATATAGAACTTTAAACTGAACTATCTCAGAATCGGTTATTTTAATCCAAAAGAAGGAGAGTCCAAAAATCAACTCAGAGTGCGAGACAGTGAGAGTGTGTATCTTGTCTTCTGATGTGAAATGAACAACAGTGAAACGAACAGCAGACAAGGAGGTCCAGACAGCAAACATGCTTGCCCCTCCCGATCACTGAAGGGTGACTTGGGAGGGAACATTTCTGCAAAGATGCGATTACCACTGGTCACATATCCTACACACATGTCTCTATATGGAAAACGGGTTTTGAATCCAAGAAGCTGTATACAGACAGCCAAGTTGAGATCAGATTAGCGGTACAGAAAGCTGATGCCAAAGCAGGTTTCCTAAAGTGCTAAGCAGATAGGCACGATGGGGCTCGTGTGACCTCTATCCTTGTGCATGTGTGCTTAGACAGTGTATTTTGGAGGGAGAGTCTAAAAAGGGGATAATTGAATGATATGAACCTAGGCAGAGATGTCTGAGTGCTCAAAGGTTTGTTTTAGATGTGCCACATCAAGTGATGTCTGGAATCAGATTGAGAAAAGCTAAAACTCCCTCCCTTTGTGTGTCAATATTTCCAATTCAGAGTTGTTGACACTGCCTCAGGCAGTGTAGACAATCAGATACCTAGTGTGACATTCACAGCTGTCCTGTGGCAGGGGTTGGGTATCAGCAGAGTGACTTAGGAATGTCTGGACACAAGTATCCATGGACACCATCCTCCTGCCATGTCATTTTTTGTGAGGGGGGGGGGGGGGGGGGGGGGGGCACCCAATGTAGCCCAAGCTCATCTGCCTCTTCCCCAGGATTACCAATGCGCATCACTATACCACTGTGGTACCAGATCAGCCAAATGACAACACACACACACACACACACACACACACACACACACACACACACACACACACACACACACACACACACACACACACACACACACACACGTGCGACACAAAGCTAAACTCACGGGCATCAGGAAAAGCGTTTGAAACTCCCTCAATGCCTCATCAATGTTCCTGTCCTTCATGTCAATGGAGTGCGCCAGATGTCTGTATGAGTTATAAAAAGAACAGCCACCGCCATCACACACCCAAATCACACATACAAACATGAGATCCAATACAGGTATTTCATCGTGTTGAACATCACTCCTGCCAAACAGTACATATACCATGGGTGGGGGGGGGGGGGGGGGGGGGGGGGGGGGGGGGCATTAGTAATGTTTTTATTGCACCAACAAAGGACTCCATCTATGGCTACAGACACCTATGTACATAAAAGATTGCAACAACAACACATCAAGCCCAACACAGGCCACATCAACACACCCACACATCACTCCACAAACACAGCAGTCTGGGGTCACAGGGAAGGGCCATTCCATTTAGGGCAGGACTCAAGGTGGCCTTCAGAACTCCTAAGGCTATGACAGACATGAAGGTGAGGGGAGGTGATGGGAGGGGAGGTGATGGGGAGGGGAGGTGATGGGAGGGGAGGTGATGAGAGTGGAGGTGATGAGAGTGGAGGTGATGAGAGTGGAGGTGAGGGGGGGGAGGTGATGGGAGGGGAGGTGATGGGAGGGGAGGTGATGGGAGGGGAGGGTGATGGGAGGGGAGGTGAGGGGAGGGGAGGTGATGGGAGGGGAGGTGGTGATGGGAGGGGAGGTGATGGGAGGGGAGGGTGATGGGAGGGGAGGTGATGGGAGGGGAGGTGATGGGAGGGGCGGGGGGTGATGGGAGGGGAGTGGAGGTGTTGGGAGGGGGGGGGAGGTGGAGGTGATGGGAGGTGGAGGTGATGGGAGGTGGAGGTGATGGGAGGTGGAGGTGATGGGAGGTGGAGGTGATGGGAGGTGGAGGTGATGGGAGGTGGGAGGTGATGGGAGGTGGAGGTGATGGGAGGTGGAGGTGATGGGAGGTGGAGGTGATGGGAGGTGGAGGGGTGATGGGAGGTGGAGGTGATGGGAGGTGATGGGAGTGGAGGTGATGATGAGAGGGAAGGTGATGAGAGGGGAGGTGATGGGAGGGAGGTGGTGGGAGGGGAGGTGATGGAGAGGGGAGGTGATGAGAGGGGAGGTGGTGAGAGGGGAGGTGATGAGAGTGCTGGTAAGGAGAGGAGGTCGTGAGGTGATGGGGAGGATGGGGAAGGAGGCATGTGAGAGCGTCAGATGTTTTAACTGATGCCCGTGATGGCAATATCCAAAAATACACAAGTGTCATCAAGCAGCTAATCAGCTAAAACAGCAATATCAGTCAGTGCAGCAGTAGATAAGTACAGCAATGAATATTGCACTGAAGCACCTCCCAACACCAGGCTGGGATTTCCTTGTCTGATGATGTGTCCTCCGTGCAGCAATTCACTACTGACAGTTACTTTCACACAGTATGTTTTTCTATTGTCAATTTTAAAATTTTGAATAAGCTATCATTATGCATATACTAAATTAGGGGTTTGGTTATAACTCGAGGTACTCGCAACAGAGGTGTGTGGTGTTGGGGGTGCTTCAGTGCAATATTTGCTGTACATCCCAAAGTCTTAATATGTGCACTCCCCTCCCCACCCCCTCCATTCTGCACACATACTCGAGCACCGCCATGTTGAACTCGTATCTGATCTCTCCAATGAACTCTCCGATCTTCATCTTGCTGAGGCCACTCTGCTCCTTGAGGAACTTGGCAACAGACCTGGGCGTGTCCCTTACGATGCCCTTTGAAATCAAGTACTGAATCCCATTGGCTGGCTTCCTGTGAGTGAGACAGGAAGTGAGTGAATATATCACCACCACAATAAACAAACTGTCACTCCAGCCACACCTGATCAAAGACTAGCTGTGGTGCAGAAACAACAGGATACAGAGGTACTACTACATCCTTTGTGGGTGACAAAGCCACCAGGTGGTGGGTGTGTCAAGTTCCATCGGAGGATACTTAAGTTAAACCTTTTCTTTCCTTCTGGTTTTTGACTACAACACATTAGCCTTACACAGGTGGACACACACCCTGAGTGAACACACCCCCTAAATGAACACACACCCTGGATGGACTGGCAATATGCACACACCACAGTACTGTTGTGTGACAAACACAGGCTGGGGTGTGTACAGCAACACAACACCACATTCGTCAGAAGAGTATGCTGCTTGCATACACAATCCCTTCCATAGCGTGACTAAAAAGAAATGTAGTGTACTTGCACTTAGGGATTTCCCCTAAATCACCAACCCATAACGGCCTCCACTTACCTGTTGAAGAGATGTATCCCGACCATTCTGTTCCAGTATGCCGCCTCGTTCGATCCGCAACATTCATCCTCCCCTTCCTCCTCTCCCTCACTTCCCTCCCCAAGCTCCAATCGTATCGTCATGGCGGGGGTGAGCGACTGACAGCGCCTGAGCTTCTTCGCACCGCCAGCTCCCGTCCAACTAGCCTCGACGTCGCACGTGTCGCCGCAGCTGCCTTCCGTCGTACACGGAGCGGCCTCCGTTGCGTACGGGTTTCCAGCCGCTCCGTCCAGGGTACGCGGCTCGAAGTCCGACGCGTTCACGTGCGCCGAGTCGCTCGACTCCGCGACCGAATCGATGTCCGACAAGTCTAAGGCCTGCTGCTTGACCACCCCCCAGCGCTCCTTGGCCACCACGGAAGAGCGTCTGGACATGTGCCCGGCTACCCCATCCCTGCGGATCTCGTTGAAGTGCTTGCGCAGCATGCGCACCCGGTACGCCTTCTGGATGATCGCTGCCGCCTGCTGGGCTTTCTCTAAGCCCCCAAACTTCTTGCCCAGGGATTTGCATATCTTATCATAGATCCTAGCCTCCATGTCGGGCGAGAGCATGCTGATGTTCTCCGTCGTTCGTACGAACTGAAGTGGGAGCATCTTCTTCCTCAACTGAACTGCGCTCGGTCGCCTCTCCCTCGACGCCCTCGTCGCTCGCACGGAGGGTCGCTGGTCCTCTTCCAGACAGCCATCAAAGGACGCCGACTGGTACTGATTGAGGGACACGTGGACGCGAGACGCTCCCCTTGGAACGTCGTCGCTGCACACCGATGTGCTGGTCGTGAGGACTCGGTCATGCGAGGGCTCCGACGAGCGCCGTTGCAGTTGCATGGTCTCGGCATGTATTTGCGAGCCCCACGTCGGTAAAGAAAATGCGTTTCCCTCAGCCTCGCCTATGGCGATGGCGCTAGGTCCTGTGTAGGCGTTGTCAACGTTTATGGTAGGAATATCCGCAACACGATCGCCTTGCATTCTAAAACAGGAGGTAATAAATGATGTAAAACTTTTTTAAAACGGCGCGCAAGTGAAAATATATATTCTTATTAAAAAGGGGGGGTCTCTCGTGCGCCACCTATGACGTCACGACTTAACAACAAGCTCACACACCATTGACGCGTTCATGCGTGTGTTTCTTGTGTTGCGCGTTCCTGGCGTATGCAGACGAATGCAGCACGTGCACGTAGCGATGGAACGAACTATACAGTAACCGTACACCACAACGATGGGATCGCTTTGTATTCTCGTATAGTTACAAAGTAGCGATGCGAGCGTGTGGCTTTGAGAATGGAAAGTACATCAAACTCTTGCGCCTACTCAGCTAAGGTGTTGGGCGGAGGTTTGGAAGAAGGCCAAATGCACAAGGTCAAACACCCCGCAGGCATTGTGCACGTACACGCATGCGCATGCGTGGACGCACACAACCGCACAAGGAAACACATGCAGAGTGAGCTCACCTCTGCATAGCTTCTAGCTTCCCCTGCGGTCTTGTCTTTGTCAAGGCGAGTGTGACGCGGTATCACAAATTTAATTTGACGTGTGTGGCTTAATTTAGCAACAACCTATTTAAATATTAGACATGCCGGAAGTAGTAGCTTTGATAATGTACATCTACACACCGCCAAGGGCGGTTACACAAAGGCCCTGCCAGCGGCTAGACGAAACTGATATTCATTAATTTTCTATATGCTTTGTATTTCCCATATTTTTGCTTGCTCACTACAGTTGGTACAGCTTGGAAATCGTTTATCTACCTACGTAACCATATCTGCGAAACGATAGCCGTGGGAACGTACACACATTACTGTTATCAAATGATCAATAGCACAGGAATTTATTACCGTTGCCAGGAAACCAGTTGTGACAAAGCTTACATGTAGAACCACTGATATTGAGACGGCTAGTGAAGACATTCGCTGAACTGATGGTAGTACTCTTTTGCATGCACCCAAAAAAAAAAAAAAAGTTTAAAAAAAAAAGGTCACAGACGTTCCATACAAAGATCCTGTTATAACACGATTTTGTCCTTTACATCCAAATAAGGATTTGTTAATTCAAACTTTCCTCTGGCTGTAAACTTCGAACCATGCATAATGAGTGTACCTGCAGTCTTTTCCAATTGTAAAATGAGTCCCTTCATATGTCCCTTTTGCGCTTGATTGCCTGATGATTGCATGGTTAAATTGCAGCTGCATTTGTCCTCGAGCTACTGCTGTTTCTATGTGCTTACGCTTTGGGTGAAACCGCTATACGCGCATGAGAATTTATCAAATTCCTAAAATTGCATCCTGCCTTCCAAGAATGCAAGCTTGGTTCTTGCTAAACCTCACTGATGAATATCGTTAATCGGGCATGTCTACCACTCCTTGGTCCAATACAGGGCCACCATGGTGTCCGTATAACATGCACCTTATCTGAGGGCTTGGCAAGGTAGATTCCAATAGTGAGACTGCGACGGTGGTCAATCGCTCACGTGAGGCAGCAACACAGAGCCAATAACTATATAGAGTCTGCATGAGGGTGTTTGCGCAGGTGCTACTCTGATCTTGCCAACCACAAATTCAATGTAGGCGGTTTATCCTTGAGCTTTCATTACAAGGTACACTTTGCAGCTGCATAAGCAGTCTGTGGTAGATTTGAGGTGTCACAAATTCCACACACAGAATAACAACTTGTAGCCACGTCAATACCCTCACGATAACCTCTTGGGATAGACGCTGTGCCATTGTCCTACAAACCCTTCACTAGAACCATGCATAACACACTCTCTCTGCAATTACGTCGGGTAAAGCCACTGTCCACACCAAATATCTCTTGAAACGAATGATTGCTGGTGCTGTAAACCTCATGCTGGATCATCTAATCTGCAAATGTTGCTGACCATCTTTAGTGAGTCTTTGTGGGTCCTTCACGTAGCAATGTGGTAATACCAAAACTGCATACAAGTTCAGCTTATCTCATTGTGGAATCCAAGAGACTTCAAGGACCTTCATTAGAGGTGAGCATGGTTCACCTATGGTCTCTCAACTGCATGGGTCGTGATGATATTCTCCCATGTCAGTTGCGTTGACTCCAAGTTGGAGCGATTGAATGTTGGTCTGAAACCTCCTGAGATTGAATAAACTCCAAAGACAACTTGCAGTCATCAGATCTTGATTCTGCTTCATAACAGTTGTCCAACTCAGACATACGAAGCTAATACCAAGACGTTTTCACTGTTATTCATTAGTGTAATCTGGTATAAATGAAACCACATCAAAATGTTGAGAATCATATGATTGAAATTCCGGTCCAATGAGAAGCCAGTCATTCACTGCAAAACACTGGAGGCTATAGTTGCTTCTTTGTAATGACAAACACTCCAAAAAGGTAATATACATGTAGTACTCCAGTTGGAGTGCTAGTCACTCTATATTTGTATAACGTTCAGGGAGGGTATACCATCCCACATTAGCAGAGGCATCATACACTTTGGTTATGCCCTTGTCGCTTTTGATTACTGTGTGGTGTGGCAAGTAAGTGAGAAGGGCTGAGTTAACTTCTATGTCAGGGGCATCGTCCACAATTAGCATTCTCATCTGTTTTGAATTATGTAATAGTAGTCTTGTACTGAGGAGAACAGGGTTCAGGCTCATATGCCTCAGAAGTCTCATAGTAATGTCTAGGTTTGCTGAACATAGTTCGATACCCTCTAACTGCTATGGGGCCAGACCACAACCAGCAGGAATCACTAGGCTCCAGTAACCAGATACCAATAATAATCTGATCCAAACTTCTAATCTAGAGCCCGGACTAGCCCAGTCTGAAAGCTGCCAAGTTGATAAGATATGAGGATCTGCATGACAAACACATGTATCAGTTGCCCACCTATAGGTCTCAGTGCAAGGTAAGGATCACATCCATACTGCGCATCCATTCAATAGGATGTTCCTATTCATTTGACAATGTGTAATGTCTGAGTTATATGTCACACATTGTCAATGTGAACATCGTATGACTTTAGGCTTCCTTGCTGCAATGCTTTGTGAAGGGAAAGGCAACACGGCACCATTTTGGAAGCACTGTAGCAAGTGTTTCCGCATTACAAACTGGTCAAATTCCAGCATACAAAGATCTTGCCCATTGCATATTGCAGTGGCAGTCGCAATAGCAAAAAGGCCACAATCACTTGCCCCAGATTAAAATTAATTAATTATTGGAATTAAATACCTTGACGTTAACTCTTTGAATGCAAAGTGCATATATGCTTACAAAACCAGAATTATCTGCCTCACCATTCATGCAGTGCTGTGTGTTATATTGTGTTGATCAAAATCACTTTGAATATAGATGCAAGTACAATACTGACATGCATGTAACCTCATAGTCATACAAAGATTTGAACATATGTGTGGTCCCAGTGTAAGCACATTTTGTGCATGCATGTGTCCATTATAACCCGCTGGCACCTTTTGTTCTAACAACCTATAATGCGAACTAGCAAAAGGGGGGAGTGAACAGGCATGATATACTACACTGATCTGGGCTACGCATTCTTGTTCTTGGAGTATTGAAGTGATGCATTGAAGTGAAGTGGCTCATCTGAATAATGGGTTCTTTAGAAGAAACAATTATACTTTGTTGCATGTACTTATAAGGTTACAAGTGCAGGAAGCATATGCATGCATCATGGAGTTGTGAATGATCAACACATTTTTGCACGCAATATCTAAATCATGCATGAATGTTGTAAAGGTTGTGTGCCAACTGCGTACAAGCATGCATGCATGCATGCATGCTTGTACGCACTTGGCGTACAAAGAGTTAACTCAAGTATTGTGCGCTGTAAACCATTTTCAGGCTTGACACACCGCTCACTGGCACCAGGGCACTTTATAGTAAACTCAAATGGTAAACGAGGTTGACGACCATGCACTAGGTAAAAGGGTGAATGCTTGAATGGGAGAATCCTGGCAAGATTCTTTTACGTCATTAACCATTCCAAGCCAGTAGAATCGCTCAGATACATGTATCTTCAACAGTGTTTTGTTTCGAAAGTGCCCTCCACCTAGCTCTGCATGCACTATGACAGCCGTGCAGAACTTTTATTCTTCGTGACAACCTTGCGTGTTTAGATATTGGTATATAATTCGAAGCATTCGTACGACTATACAATGTAGTTTACTCGGTATTCCTTGTTGTATTTGTCTCGATAAAGTAACAAACCTTCCTTCACTATGAAGTTCTTTGCTCTTCTCTCTGCTCCATGCTTAGAAGTGAGAATCACGAGGAATATAGATTGAACATTGAGCATGCGCGACAGAATTTCCTTAGGAAATATGGTCGCTACGTTCACTTAAAGCGACACATTGCCATAGGAAAAATTGTCACCACGACAATATTTCCTAGCGACAGAATTTCCTGTGACACCGGTACAAGGAATGGAAGCTTTAGCAGTAGATAGAGCATGCACAACACCACACACCTCTGTTGCGAGTACCCCGAGTTATAACCAAACCCCTAATTTAGTATATGCATAATGATAGCTTATTCAAAATTTTAAAATTGAAATTAGAAAAACATACTGTGTGAAAGTAACTGTCAGTAGTGAATTACTACACGATGGACACATCATCAGACAAGGAAATCCCAGCCTGGTGTTGGGAGGGCTTCAGCGCAATATTCATTGCTGTACTTCCCAAAGTCTTAATATGTGCACCCATCTCCCCACCCCCCTCCCCACCTCCTCCCCACCCCCTCCCCATCCATTCTGCACACATACTCGAGCACCGCCATGTTGAACTCGTATCACTCCACAATGAACTCTCCGATCTTCATCTTGCGGAGGCCACTCTGCTCCTTGAGGAACTTGGCAACAGACTTGGGCGTGTCACGTAAGATGCCCTTTTGGAATCAAGTACTGAATCCCTCTGGTTATTAAAATACATCATCGATCCGGTACAAGAAGTCGAAGCGTTAAAAGCTTCGCGCTGAGATATATGGCTAATTGGTTACAAATTCTGCATTGTGCAATTTGACAGATTGCGCTGTGCCGATTTGCACCAATTGTGGATCGTACTATGCCACACGATCCACCTATAGAATAAGTTGCACATGCAGTTTGTAAAATCTGAAGTACAAGTTGCACGCATTTTAAATAACGGATTGCACACACATACGCCCCATCACAGATTGCAATATACACTCTAATCAGTTACAAACACATGCATCGAAACATGTACATTCCTGGACGAAGTTGCGAATCTTCCCCCCACCCTCCTTCACTTTGAATATGGACAATGCCCCTTCATTGAACACAGATTACATCCCTCACTCTTGACCACAGGTTTCAGACACCCCATCGACTCTTAAATTGTTACTTGACCACGAGTTACTAAAATAAGCACTCATTCTTCCAATGAAGTTTGCACACGTGATCCTCATTCCTGAAAAGAGGTTGTACTTGCACACATTGTTAAACACACGTTGTACATGTCACCGGAATTTTGGTTCTGATCAGTAATGTTGGTCCGGACGAACCAACATTTCCAATGAATTTTGGTTTTCTCAGACTAGTTTTACCGGAAATGCATGTAGTGGTGGTCTGTTGACTGTCGTGCATATTTCAGTGATACGTTCACAGGAAATAATGTTCTGCATTGGGAAATCTTGATGCAAGTACATTTTGTAATGTAGTGTATTGTGCATGTCAGCGATTTCATGTTTGAATCATAATTCCACATGGGCAGCAAATTATTATTAAACCAATTAAGAGTAATTAAATGAAGATAACACAGAGTGCAAATTTGATTAACTTACATGTATTTACTATCGCAAAACCAAAGTACAAAAATTTCTTGCTCACACAGACGTCTTAATTACCTCCAGCACTACTATATGTTGTACCTGAAAAAAAAAGCTATGCTATGAAAAGATTTCCTTGCGTGCAGCTTAAAATCATTTATCTTGTGGACACTACTGCAATCCTAGTACAGAGTTGTTGCAAAATAAAAAAAAGCAAAGCAACAAGTAGTTGTATATGATTGTGTTTCTGTGTGACATTAATTTATACTCTTTGCAGTTATGACATTTCAAGATAAACGTTTGAAAGTAAAATTGATTTCCTTTAGCTACCCTACAATGTAAATCTAGGCAATACTTTTGCTAGATGGATGCAATTAAAGATATTTATATGTTAAAACAATAATAGAATACAATGCATAACTTTTGCTAAGCAATGCAAACAGTGGAAAATTGTAATAAGTTTTAACACGTAAATCGCGAGTTTGTACATGCTGTGGTATTAGTATTCGTGTTGAAATAACTAGTAGTCACCTTACAGAGGCAGTTTGAAATAGAAGTAGTTTTGTTTTGTCTGGTCATGGAATGGTCTCAACCCGCTTCGTGCAATACTAATGACCAGAATATACGGACTCCCATACTCCAGATGGGCCAACAACTCTAACGGAGTCAATCCCTATCATTTCCCCAAGCATGGGGACCTATGCAATGCCATTTGCGAAATAAGTTAACTATTTCCATAAATGGTCTAGCGAGACCTGCGGAGCGTCAAGTCATCTCCCACATGCAGCTTTGTATAGAATTGAAATCTGCACCGCTTCAAAGGCGGGGGAATGGTAACAATAACCCGCGTGGGCGCCGAAGCCGTATAGTTAAACGCTTTGTGATAGCGGCCAGTCCATTCGTTATAAATAAAACGCTAACATTAAATCATCAAGTATACAGTAAAATAACAACAACGATAAGTTAATTAATATACCTGTAAAGTAAAGGCGGTTATTTAAATCTTACGATGCAACCATGCACCTCATCGATGCCACTTGCATGGCATTCCCAACTCAATATAGGATAGCATGGGTCTGGGTACGAGACTAGTCATTAAATGGAATAGCTCAATGGTGAAAGATCGCACTGAAATGGTAGGTTACCGTTCCACGATCATTGTCTCGTGGAGTATCTTTCCTCGCGTGGAAGGATCATTTGGGCCAACTCAGTAGGGTGTTTACTAGATTAAGGGAGGCGGGGTTCACAGCAAAGCCATCTAAATGTACCCTTGGAGCAACTACCTTTTTTTTTTCTTCTTTTTTTTTTTTAATACGTGCAATGACAGCAACCACGACATTTAACTTCCAAATGACTGTCTGAAACATATCAGTCTAAGAATTACACTAGACATCACAAAAAGAGGAGTGATAAACCATCATTTGTATTTGAAATGTAGCATTTTTACCATACAAATTTGTGACATTAGATGGAGGCAAAGGGGTATTGGTCATGAGGTTGGTAAACCACACCCCTCCCATGCCAATCACATGTACATATTGTAGTGCCGCACGATATAGAGACATAACTGTACATGCATTATGTATACATACATGCACAGCAGAGGATATACGATATGATCTGGAGTGTGTATATGTATATATGGGACAGTTTCCGCGAAAATTGCCCCACGGTTAAAATGTTATAAAAATGCATCGCGTTTGAATCACTATAACGTTCCAACGGATAACGCTATCGACTTCCTATTTTCAACACTTCATAGTCAAATGGTGTAGTATGATATATTGAAAATAGGAAGTCGATAGCGTTATCCGTTGGGAAGTTATAGCGATTCAAACGCGATGCATTTTTATAACATTTTAACCGTGGGGCAATTTTCGCGGAAACTGTCCCATATATATATAACCGTTTTGGTGTGTTATTGTCAACAGGGAACAAACTAGTATGAATATAGAATTACTGTAAGAAACTTTCCTTATCCGCACAGGCTGGTGGATCATTGTGGGAGCCATTTCTGTTTGCAACAATGCAATTTCCAACAAAGAGACTGCATATGTGATGGAAATAGCACAATGTGTGTTTTCATACTTATCATTGAGCATATCCAGACATTTGTTAGCTATGAAGTTGAGAACAATTATTACGATAAAAAATGAAACATTTTCTGAGAGCGGTTGTAGACAGTTGATGGAAAGACCTTTCTTTCAATACTCACGGTGAATGGCCTCATCCCCGGTCCTAATCTCATTGTCTATGACCATTGTCGCATACGTCACCAATAAGTTACATGTAAGTAGAGACACCATCTCCATCCATTGGCATGGGATGCACCAGAGGAACACTCCTTGGATGGATGGGGTTGGGGGACTTTCCCACTGCCCCATCACTCCTGGAACAACTTTCACCTACATCTTCAAAGCTTCACCTTCTGGAACATTCTGGTATCACTCACACAGCGGCACACAGAGAACAGATGGCCTCTTCGGAGCTCTGATTGTCAAGGAGAAGGTGCCTCCTGATTTCACGAACTATTCATTTCAGTTATCCAAGAAGGAGTACACACTTTCTCTGTTAGACTGGCAGCACAACCTTCAAAAGACAGTTAGAAGGTTCACTTGGATTCTTTCCGGGTCTACCAATTGGTCAAATCCCTCAAAATGGCGGTTCGTGGAGAACTTATTCAACTGATGGAGCTGAAGTTGGACGTATTCCGTACTGGTCTGGTATGATTAATGGGCGTGGACGCCAAGTGAGTGTCCCGTATAACCAGTCGAGGCTCACAATATTTAAAAATCGAGGTCCCGCGTACATAACGCGTAATGCGTCATTAGTTACAAGCGCACGCAGCGCAGAAACGGCTCGCGATCCGAGCATAAAAGGCGCTAGCCTGGAAAGGTGGTTTCCCCACAATCACGTGATGGTTAGCGAGTTTGGTCGGCTGTTGTTTGTCTCCTACTTCGTGCAATCCGTCCGTTTGAAACTGAGTTACGCCCAAGAGAGTGCTTGAGTGCTCAGTAAAGATATTTTCTTTACCTTCCTTGTTGCCTTTGCCGGACCTGTAGAATCAAGTGTTTACAACTGCGTTAAATATCGAATAACATAGTGGAAGCGATGCACAAGGAAGTGCATTATAGCCCAGAATGAACAAGAGAATATGACTATTCTTATGTCATGTTCTTGATTGCAGCGTACAATACCACATTTATTTAAAATGCCCACCTCACAAAACTCAGGAGGCTGCGTGCATTTCTCTCGTACATACTTTCACAGTAAATCTGTTTATCTTACAGTACACTCATACACGACTGATCCACTGTCCACTTAAACAGCCTGCTAAGGTAGTCCACAACAGCATGCGTGGTAACCATAACAACCAACAGTGGAATGTGCAGAGACAGGTAGTCACAGTTCCATGTGTGGTAGACATTGTAGTCACCACAGTCCACAGCCATAGTGTCGTAACCACAGCTGGAGAGGTAGTCACAACAGCCTGTGTGGTAACCATAACAACCCACAGTGGTGTGTGCCAGCAAGGAGTTGCAACAGTCCACAGCTCCATGTGTTGTAACCATAGCAACTAACCGTACTGAGTGGGAAATTTACAGATTTTGAATGATTGGGGCACAAAGTTTGTTTGCATATCATGTTTCCATCTCTGAACACAAGCTGACCATCATTGCTACCGATGGGTATCTGGTCAAGCCCATGGATGTTGATTACATCATCATTCACAGTGGAGAGCATTACGACTTTGCATTAAAACCTACCGAAGTGGGGATCAAAACTAACTACCTGATTAGAGCTGAAACCTTAGAAGTGGACCTTACAAAATCCGTCCCTAATCCCAGCCTTGGCCGTATTGCCAAAGCCATCCTTCACTATGGTAACAGCAGTGATCAGCCATCATCTACTTTTTACTTCAATATAGCACAGTCATACAATCGTTTGCCTGAAAACAAGAAGCTGTGTAGCAATAAATTGTCCATTTATTAACTACAATCAGAACTATAATATCACGCAGTGTATAAAGCTCACTGATCTACAGCTGCTCCTCGCAACACCAGATGACCAGTTACCTAAGAAACCAACCAAAAGCTAACTTTGGTTTCCAAGGAGATGGCAGCTCAAGTGCCATCAATGGCAGGAATTTCATATTACCCAGCATGCCACAAGGTGTGAGATATGTCAGGTGGGATCTAGTGTAAGCTGTTCAACTCCAGGCACCAAGTGCAGGTGTACACACCTTGTGGACATTCCTGAGAGCAATAAGTACGTTGAGTTTGTGTTCAGTGTTGTGGGTGTGGGTTAATTCTGTGGGTAATGGGTCTGGCTTTGGCCATCCCGCTCACCTGCATGGACACAGCTTTCACGTGGTCGACATTGGATATGGAAAATACGACAACACAACTGGAATCGTCAATGGAACCAATTCAGACATCAGCTGTCAACCTGATGACAAATGTAGCTATCCAGAATGGACCAATGGTGTAGCTCCTTTCAAGGACGTTAGCATTACCATGCAAGTACACTATTCGCAAGGACACCATCATTGTTCCAGCTGCGCGTGTTTGGATTATTGCTGACTACCCAGGATACTGGTTTCTTCACTGCCACATCGAGTCCCACCAAATGGAGGGCATGTCCGTCATCATCAATGAGCTCCCCAGCAAACAAAACTGCCCCCCAGTGGTGTTACAAACACTCATTTGCGGGAATTTTAACTGGAATGTCGAATCATTTGACGTGGCGGTCCAATTTCCGCAACTCTGTTCAACGTCCGGTTGTAACACTACTACGAAAGCAGGAATTGTAGGAGGAATGCTAGATGATGTCATTTTTTCTATTCATCATAGCTCTGTGTGTCTGGATTGGGTTTTGCTGTAAATGCAAGCACAAATGCAGATCAGGATCTGAAACCACGCTCTAGTTAAAAAAAAAACGGATAACTTATAAGTATAGTATTATGAACATAACGGCGTGTGAATGTTCGTTGCTATATAATGCTGAAATAACATCTGCATTCTTTTTGCCTTTTATTGTTATGTTTTTACTCTATTATAATAAACAAATACCTAATTAAATGAATACATACACACAATACAAACAAATACACACAAATTAAAGTTCATCCACCTGCTGCGTAAGGTGGGAGTAGGAACGACTCAGAATGGCACGAGCATTAGCTCTAATCAGTGAGTGACTGAGGCGACCAAAGAGGTCAGTCAATGCCATAGATATAGAGGTATTCCCACGAATGGCTAAACGAGTGGCTACTTGTGAGAAGTTAAATCATAATAAAATAATAAAATTAATGGGATCGTTTCAGCGAAAAAGGACCTAACTTATACATTATAAAATGTCCAGTATGCGCAATAGAAATGTAACGTTTGCGTTGATATGTATGGCTAATTAAAAATTCACAGACTTACAACTCCATGACAGATACTTCGATTCTCAGTGCGTAAGAAGCAGTGTGTAGAGGACATTTTAGACTTCTAGAATATCATAAGATTTGATATCTTGAAAAAGCATGCGTTAGGTCCCTTTTCGCGGAAACGATCTCAAATAATAGTAATGATACATAATAGTAGCTTTATACATTATTTATGGTTAAGTATGTTGCTTTCTACGTGTCATTGAAGGACAGTAGCCCATGGTACACTGCCTTACTATACTGCAGATGTGTACGCCATTTAATCAGACAGGCAGAGAAGCACAAAGAGTGCCAGGGACATGCTGCATGTGTGCCACTTGCACGGCATATATGGATCACCGTGTGCCAGAAATAGTTTCTGTACCATGTACATGGCAAATACAAACCTCCTTCTTCAAAGTCTTTAACTAATAAAGGGCATATCGAGGTCTACTTGTGACAGAGAATTCTAAATCCTAGGAACACAATTAAAGTAGAAGTGTGTGTGTGTGTGTGTGTGTGTGTGTGTGTGTGTGTTTGTGTGTGTGGGGGGAGGGGAGGGGGGTTGATGAAGATGATATTTGTTAGCAGATGATGATTGAGTAGCAGAAGTTAAACATTGAAGGTGATGATCTATAAGAGACAGGAATTATCTGGTGGATTCTTGACCAAAGAAGATGTCCTATAGAGTTATAGCCAAAGTGTCAGTGGAAGTACATTTAGGTGAACAAATGAGACTCTGCTAAAGTAATGTTACTCTCCTGAAAAAGTTTAGGCGAATCTGTCAGAAAACAGAATCTGGAGTAAAGATGTCACCTTACGTTAATGATGACGTGAAAAAAAAAACAATTCAAGCAAATACAATTCGATGGCTGAGCACAATGGAACATTTAATCACAGCCAGCAAATGGGACTTAGTCATCGTTAGTAGGATTCTAGAATCATTGTATAAGAATCGCTAGCCGATAACTTCACTTGTGTAGTTAAAAAAACATGATTAACAAATTAATTTGTTTATTAGTCTTTTTTGTTATCAGTGTGGAGAATTTGTCTTAGCAAGGCAATCGAGGCCCCAATAGTGTAGGTTGTGCAGTTCTTAGTTGAGTAGATTACGTAGTGCTGAATGTGGGTAGGAGTGCTTTCTTAAGCTTCGAAGTCGCCCCTGTGACTTAGTTTTTCATAGAAAAACTTTTATTTACTAGACGGGTTGAATTTGATGACAGATTCAATTTCGCTAAGTAGCCTTCGCCGACACCCAAAACCCATGACATCGGCCCACCCTTATCATTGCTGCTTATGTAGAAGCAACAGCAGACGAGCCCAATGATTGGTTGGGCAAAGCAAGAGTCACTGGATCTCACAAAAGGTTATTTACAGATATCGGTGCATGGCTATCAGATCAGCACAAGTATTCGGAGGGCCGTTCCAGCATATGTATAATCGAGAAGCGAATCGGGATTATAAACGTGATTGAAGCTAATTTGAACGCCTACGATCATACCACGCTGAATGCACCGGTTCCCGTCCGATCACCGAAGTTAAGCAGCGTCGGACTTGGATGGGTGACCGCCTGGGAACATCCGGTGTTGTAGGCTTCATTTTATTTTACCTGTTATTTTTATTTATTTTATTACCTTACATTACTTGGATTGTAATTTTGCGGCTCAATGGTGCATCGATGTCTAGCTTTCGTTCATTTTTGTGAACGGCATTAACGATAGCCTTGAATGCGTCGTGAAAGCGTCGAACCAAAATTGAGACTGCCCCCTTCGTGAACGTTTCAGTATAATCGACATGCAAATGTAGACTATAAACCTGATACGAGCGTATTTCAATGCCTACGACCATACCATACAGAACGCTATGATAGGTACTTTAATATTCGACGTACGTGTACCGAAAAAGTGGTAACCGAAATAACGAGTAAAAATTGTGACGGAAGTGATGGATTGAAATTGTACGGGACATCGAAACGAAGACTAGTTTGTATTGGTTTGGTAGCAATTGAGGACTCTGCTGTGCTTTTCAGGTAAGATACTAAATTATCTAAGCCTTTGTGCAGTCAAACCTAGAAAACTACACTTGTTCAATATTTCTGGCGGGCTGAAATAATGGTTGTTTTTCATATTTGCAAAACTTTTATACGTGTTGAGCGGCGGGGATAGAGTTCTGATAAACAGGTTCCAAAGGTTATCATCTACTTTCATTTCTTTTTTCATGGACTTCAGACGATTCCCAAGGTGTTATCAAATGGCCTACGTGTTTGCACTAGGTATACGCTCTGTGTAAAACCAAATCACTTACAAAGTCTCCTAGTGTAACAAGCACTGTTTTTGTTACTAGTTTTTGTAACTTTTAAAACAGCAGAAAATAGTTTTATCTATCGAATGATCGAGCATATTATAACTCTAATTAGAGTGTACCTTAATCTTCGAGCGGCGCAACTTTTTAGTTAAGATTCTTTTCATGGCTAATGCAACACTACTAGGGATTGCATTTCTGTATTTTACAACCGATTCCCAAGGTGCTTTTTAAACAAGGTTTTCATTTCAAGCCTAGTCCCCAGGCCATTTATACTGACTTACTTTTACGGTCACGAAGTAATATACGTAGACGTTGTAAACAAATGTATTAGGATGAAGACTGCTAATGATTTTAACAAGCATCTTGAAAAATTTAGAAGTGGTATGAGTGCAGGCAATATTCTACAGGCTGCATGCACTACTAAGAAAAGGATTGGTGATGTACCTATATACAAATAAGCATTTCAGACACTGCCATAAAAGTGACTTCTCTGCAAGCTGGAGCATGGATACCTTACAGAGTCAAAACAACGTTTCACAGATACAATAAAAACAATGAAGAAGCATGCATGTAGATCGGAATTGGGATGTCATAATTAATCTGTTAGATGAGCAATTTATCCTTCCAATTCAAACCCTTTCAGCACCTCATACTTCTACCTCATTGTGTCCAGTAGTTGACAAACCAAGTAGTTCTTTTTGTTCCATCTCACGGAAGCTAAGAATCCACTATGAACGATGCATGTTTAGACAGACAATTGAAACTAAAGGAGATTTTGATTTCAAAGCAGCTTCTCAAGCGAAAGTTTCAAACTATAAGAAACAGAAAGGCCAGAAATGCCAAAAGGTACTGCTACGTACTGGAAACATGATGAAAATCAGGATGACGGAGATGACGTTACAATGACCATTTATGAGTTCTTAGTTGACTATGTTACTGATGACCTGTACATACTTGAAATCGTTATGTAGTCTTATATATATGTGTACCCTACATGTAGTTACGTTCTGGCATGATAACGTTCAATGGTTCAATGGCTGCAGTAAAGAGAACATAAACCGTCACAATTTTTTCTACGATCGCGCATACTGTACCGTTCACTCAAAATGCAATGTTTGGAACGCTGTAACATTTGAGATACTAATCCAAATATGATGCATAAGGTGTCGTTCTGCAGCATTTTTTGTGCTCTTGTAGAGGGTAATACAATCGCAGCACAAAACACGATTTGAAAAAAATCTTGAAGTATCTAGCTATGACTATAGCTTGAACAAAAAATAGTAGCGAATGCATCTTGGAAGCCTCGAACACAAACAGTGACAGTCCATTGATTGCTGTCGCGTTCGTTTCAGTATATATAATTGACAAGCGAATCGGGATTATAAACGTGACTGAAGCTGATTTGAACGACTACGACCATACAACGCTGAATGCACCGGTTCCCGTCCGATCACCGAAGTTAAGCAGCGTCGGGCCGGATCAGTACTTGGATGGGTGACCGCCTGGGAACATCCGGTGTTGTAGGCTTCTTTTTATTTTACCTGTTATTTTTATTTATTTTATTACCTTACATTACTTGGATTGTAATTTTGCGGCTTGAGCAATTGTGCATCGATGTCTAGCTTTCGTTCATTTTGTGAACGGCATTAACGATAACTTTGAATGCGTCGTGAAAGCGTCGAACCAAAATTGAGACTGCCCCTTTCGTGAACGTTTCAGTATAATCGACATGCAAATGTGGACTATAAATCTGATACGAGCGTATTTCAATGCCTACGACCATACCATACAGAACGCTATGACTATAGCTTGAACAAAAAATAGTAGCGAATGCAACTTGGAGCCTCGAACACAAACAGTGACAGTCCATCGGCGTACGTTTCAGTATGTATTATCGAGAAGCGAATCGGGATTATAAAGGTGATTGAAGCAAATTTGAACGCCTACGACCATACCACGCTGAATGCACCGGTTCCCGTCCGATCACCGAAGTTAAGCAGCGTCGGGCCGGATCAGTACTTGGATGGGTGACCGCCTGGGAACATCCGGTGTTGTAGGCTTCTTTTTATTTTACCTGTTATTTTTATTTATTTTATTACCTTACACATTACTTGGAATGTTATTTTGCAGCTCAATTGTGCATCGATGTCTAGCTTTCGTTCATTTTTGTGAACGACATTAACGATAGCCTTGAATGCGTCGTGAAAGCGTCGAACCAAAATTGAGAATGCCCCTTCGTGAACGTTTCAGTATAATCGACATGCAAATGTGGACTATAAACCTGATACGAGCCTATTTTTCAATGCCTACGACAATACCATACAGAACGCTCCCGCTATAGCTTGAAC
The DNA here is from genome assembly GCA_013339895.1 of Ephydatia muelleri. Lineage (NCBI taxonomy): Eukaryota > Metazoa > Porifera > Demospongiae > Spongillida > Spongillidae > Ephydatia > Ephydatia muelleri. The sequence continues at coordinate 4,947,316 of JABACO010000001.1, forward strand.
AAAAAATAGTACCGAATGCGTCTTTGAAGCCTACCTCGAACACAAACAGTGACTGTCCAATGATTGCTGTCGCGTACGTTTCAGTATGTATCATCGAGAAGCGAATCGGGATTATAAAGGTGATTGAAGCAAATTTGAACGCATACGACCATACCACGCTGAATGCACCGGTTCCCGTCCGATCACCGAAGTTAAGCAGCGTCGGGCCGGATCAGTACTTGGATGGGTGACCGCCTGGGAACATCCGGTGTTGTAGGCTTCTTTTTACTTGTTATTTATTAATTTTATTACCTTACACATTACTTGGAATGTTATTATGCGGCTCAATTGTGCATCGATGTCTAGCTTTCGTTCATTTTTGTGAACGACATTAACGATAGCCTTGAATGCGTCGTGAAATCGTCGAACCAAAATTGAGACTGCCCCCTTCGTGAACGTTTCAGTATAATCGACATGCAAATGTGGACTATAAATCTGATATGAGCCTATTATTCAATGCCTACGACAATACCATACAGAACGCTCCGGCTATAGCTTGAACAAAAAATAGTACCGAATGCGTCTTTGAAGCCTAGCTCGAACACAAACAGTGACAGTCCAATGATGGTTGTGCGTACGTTTCAGTATGTATTATCGAGAAGCGAATCGGGATTATAAAGGTGATTGAAGCAAATTTGAACGCCTACGACCATACCACGCTGAATGCACCGGTTCCCGTCCGATCACCGAAGTTAAGCAGCGTCGGGCCGGATCAGTACTTGGATGGGTGATCGCCTGGGAACATCCGGTGTTGTAGGCTTCTTTTTACTTTACCTGTTATTTTTATTTATTTTATTACCTTACATTACTTGGATTGTAATTTTGCGGCTCAATAGAGGAGTTGCATTGACGTCACGCGCGCCTTGCATTGTTTAGTTACATCATATGTATGCTGCTATTTATGTATACGGCACGCTATAAATATGTACCACGTGAGCGTATGCCGCCGCCTTCTATCGTTCCCGTCCGGTTATTGTTTATCTCGTACCCACGCAGCGCATATTTATAGTAACATACTTAGTGATGTAAGATGCGCGCGACGTCACATGCAACTCCTCTATTGTGCATCGATGTCTAGCTTTCGTTCATTTTTATGAACGACATTAACGATAGCCTTGAATGCGTCGTGAAATCGTCGAACCAAAATTGAGACTGCCCCTTTCGTGAACGTTTCAGTATAATCGACATGCAAATGTGGACTATAGAGCCTATTATTCAATGCCTATGACAATACCATACAGAACGCTCCGGCTATAGCTTGAACAAAAAATAGTACCGAATGCGTCTTTGAAGCCTAGCTCGAACACAAACAGTGACAGTCCAATGATTGCTGTCGCGTACGTTTCAGTATGTATTATCGAGAAGCGAATCGGGATTATAAAGGTGATTGAAGCAAATTTGACCGCCTGCGACCATACCACGCTGAATGCACCGGTTCCCGTCCGATCACCGAAGTTAAGCAGCGTCGGGCCGGATCAGTACTTGGATGGGTGACCGCCTGGGAACATCCGGTGTTGTAGGCTTCTTTTTATTTTACCTGTTATTTTTATTTATTTTATTACCTTACACATTACTTGGAATGTTATTTTGCAGCTCAATTGTGCATCGATGTCTAGCTTTCGTTCATTTTTGTGAACGGCATTAACGATAACTTTGAATGCGTCGTGAAAGCGTTGCAATGAACAGCAGCACTTGCGGCCTGCCAGCACCTCATCATCTAAGTAACAAGCCTGTAGAATGAAATGAAGACCATCATCACCAGCGTCAATGGTAGCAAAAGCCTTATGTAGAACCAAGGAAAAGAACAGAGGACCCAATGGATCTCTCTATTGTACACCTGTTTCAGATGTTAGAAGCCCTAGGGAGCGCCACAATTTGGAATGGGAGCCATAGCACCATTTTGCCCAAGGAAGGAGGTCAGGAAATGAGCTGGTACATCCTGAGCTTTGTCTTGATTAAAAGCATCTTTTGGAACAACGCGGGTTCCAAATGAGATTTCCCACGCAGAGAAGCCTGAAACGTACGCGACAGCAATCGATGGACTGTCACTGTTTGTGTTCGAGCTAAGACTTCAAAGACGCATTCGGTACTATTTTTTGTTCAAGCTATAGCCGGAGCGTTCTGTATGGTATTGTCGTAGGCATTGAAATATGCGCTCGTTTCAGGTTTATAGTCCACATTTGCATGTCGATTATACTGAAACGTTCACGAAGCGGGCAGTTTCAATATTGGTTCGTCGCTTTCACGCGACGCATTCAAGGATATCGTTATTGTCGCCGGTTCACAAAAAATGAACAAAAGCGAGACATCGAAGAACAATAGATTACAATCCATAAGGTAATAAAATAAAAAATAACAGGTAAAATAAAAAGAAGCCTACAACACCGGATGTTCCCAGGCGGTCACCCATCCAAGTACTGATCCGGCCCGACGCTGCTTAACTTTGGTGAACCGGTGCATTCAGCGTGGTATGGTCGTAGGCGTTCAAATTAGCTTCAATCACGTTTATAATCCCCATTCGCTTCTCGATGATACATACTGAAACGTACGCGACAGCAATCAATGTACTGTCAGTATTTGTGTTCGAGGCTTCAAAGACGCATTCGGTACTATTTTTTGTTCAAGCTATAGCCGGAGCGTTCTGTATGGTATTGTCGTAGGCATTGAAATATGCGCTCGTATCAGGTTTATTGTCCGAAGCGGGCAGTTTCAATTTTGGTTGGACGCTTTCACGCGACGCATTCAAGGATATCGTTAATGTCGTTCACAAAAATGAACGAAAGCGAGACATCGAAGAACAATTGAGCCGCAAAATTACAATCCATAAGGTAATAAAATAAATAAAAATAACAGGTAAAATAAAAAGAAGCCTACAACACCGGATGTTCCCAGGCGGTCACCCATCCATTATACTGAAACGTTTACGAAAGGGGCTGTCTCAATTTTGGTTCGACGCTTTCACGACCATCACTAGGCCTTTCATCCACTCCATCACTAGGCCCTTCATCCACACCATCACTAGGCCTTTCATCCACTCCACCCATCATCCACACCATCACTATAGGTTCTTCATTCATACTTCATCCACACCATCACTAGGCCCTTCATCACACTATAACTAGGCCTTTCATCCACACCATCACTAAGCCATTCATCCACACCATCTTCATCCACACCATCACTAGGTCCTTGGTCCACACCATCTTGGTGCTCACCATCACTTGGTCCTTCATCACTAGGCCCTTCCTTGATCCACACCATCTTGGTGGCTTGGTGCTCACTATATTACTTGGTCCTTCACCCACAGTCTCTACATCATTAGCTCCTTCCTCATTAATCTCTCCATCCAAATGAGTACTGGTATCTTCTTGTACATTATTAGCAACCTTTCCCTCTGTAACCAGAACCGGCTGCTTGGTCTCTAGTGCAGGTCTAAATGTATATTCATTATAACATATGCGTACACACCCACATTATAACACACATATAGCTATGCATGTGTTTCATCGTTACATCATCAACATCAATTGTTCAAGTAATTTTATATACCTGATAATGATAACTTGCACCAATCTTTTTTTGCACACATAAATCAGATCGGTTGTGGTACCAGTATGAAGCAACTGCTGCCGCAAACTTGAAGGATGGATTTGATTATCCAGACAAAACTTGTGCAGCTAAATACCAGTAACCACTAGGTCCATTGCATGATGCATCTTTTGGAGGTGTCTCCCCTGTGTCAGCAATGTACTTTACAAGTGCACCAGGTTCAAAGTTATGCTTTCATCTAATAGGTGGCTATACAAGCATCTAATAAAACAACTAAACTGAAGCTAAAGTTAACTTACCATCACAAAGTAACTTCCATAAAAGTACAACTGCACTGGGCTATTAAAGTCAATACATTTATATAGGACCAAACACAGGCTCCACCCACTCTAAGAACAAAGATGTTTTCATAAACTGGGATACTGCTTGGAGGGAAAATGTACACAGGCTCCAGTAAGTGGATGTGAAGACCACTCCTCAACTCTTTGCCAAGATCAACTCATTGTACATGTATACAAACAAGGTTACAATAGTTACCTACAGCAAGCCACTCCTCAGATGTACATCCACCAATAAACAATCACTCAGTCTCTCAAACATACACTATCACACACAAGTACATTCATTACAGACACAAACTTGCCTCGGATCAACCAACGTAACAAAAATAGTCTTTATTCAAATTACAAATGGCAGTTTGGAAACCTGAAACACACAGTAACAGCTAAAATGATCATTTGACCAGCTCCATGACAGCCGTTGAACTGATCAGTTGTTGTCACATCCTTAGTTGGTCCAGTGTTCAGATTGTTGCATGAAGTTAGGTCCCTGGTTGGCGCAGGTACACACCTACCCTGCGGGTACATGGAACAGCTCAGAGTCTGCTTCAAAGTGCTTTGTAACTCTCAAAAATGGCACCGTTCTCCACTGGTGAGCTTGAAAGTACTTAGTAGTTGTGGTCACCCCCCCAGTGTTCCGGATCCACGCGTGACGTTGGGTCCCTGGTTGGCACAGGTACACAACTACCCTGTGGGTGGGTACATGGAATAGCTTGTAAGGCTTAGTAGTTGTGGCCATACTCCTAGCTGGTCCAGTGTTCCGGATCCATGCGTGACGTTGGGTCCCTGGTTGGCACAGGTACACACCTACCCTGTGGGTGGGTACATGCATGGAATAGCTTGTAAGGCTTAGTAGTTGTGGCCATACACCTACCTGTCCAGTGTTCAGGATGCGCGCGTGGCCTTGAGTCTTTGGTTGGCACAGGTGCAGGTAGTACACATCTACCCTGTGGCTACAGGTACAGCTCACAACAACTTCATATAACAAGTTTTATATTGTGTTTGCTTACGTTTACAAATGATTGATGTGAACGCGCGCTTTTGACGCCCGCCGCTTGAGGAATACGCTAAACTTATTCATTTTTGAATGTGGTGCTGAGGAATGTGGTGCTAGCTTCCAAGCGGTACAAAATACATACGGAAAACGACATTGCATGCACGGACCGCAAACACCAGTGGCGTGCAGCTGTAGACCTGTACTTGATTATTAGCAGCCGCCCATTCAACCAACTGTCTTTATTGCAAACAAGAGATTCGCAAAGCAGCATGCAGTTATTTTTAATTTAATGAATCAATGCACTTATATATGCTACGCCACTAGCCCGATAATCAGTTCAAATTCAGTCTTGTTCATTTACTCGTCTTGAGTCACATCGGTGGCTTTCCCCGCGCAGATCAAAGTACGATCAGTTACGACATATTCGGACGAAATGTCCACCTCACTCTCAAATTATTTGTTACGCATTTGGGTACTCCTCTATGATCAAAATATCCAGCATGATACATCATATCTCCCGAGGGGTAATGAATCTCGAAGATGCCTCCTGCCTCGGCACCGTCCTTTCGATGTCCCGTCACCTATTGGACACACGTGAGTGCATTTTGAAAAGTGTGATTACGATATGATAAGTGACTTAATTTCACATAATTATATACATGTGTGCCGCATTCGGCTTCAACAAGTCACTTACTTGTCCTTGAGTGTGCCCACCACCACCGTAAACTACCTTCGAAAGGAGTTCGGTCCAAACCGAGTCTCCGAAAGCGTCATATCTATAAATGGTTGCTTCTTGATTAGCGTAATTGTAAAAGTGAAACACGAAGGCTGAAAGGACATTAGCAAACTATATCATTGAATTGATTTGCATACATTATATTTTGTAACGCACTGTAGGTTCTGCCTCATCCACTTACACAGATAGAAATGAATGCATGCATTTAACTGATGAACAATAAAAGAGTCGGAACAACTGACAGTACCATTTGGACGCAGGTTGCGAGCAGGTTTTTTTTTTTGTAAATGCGTGTAAGGAGGTCCATGTCAGATCGAATAGTTGGGCAACGCCCAACTATTCGATATAGTTCGCTGAAGATCCGGTCAGTAATTTTCACAATCTGTGCATTACAGACATCAATGCGAGCAGGAATTAATTTGAAGGTCGCTGATTCACGACAAACTTCTATCAGACTGGAGCAAAGAGGAATACACTCTCCTACAATTATGGCAGAGTAGTTAAAGAAATCGTTCAAACTTGACTGTTCTAGGTGTATGGCTTTCCAACTGCTCTTTGTATGTACATGTATCATGTCTGGAGCTGGCTATACTGGACCCCCCCCCCCCTCCCCCCCCCCCCCCCCCCCCCCCCCCCCCCCCCCCCCCCCGGTCCAAGCCCATTTTAATGCTTGTATGAATAAATTATAATCGAATATGTAGTACATGCGTGCGCATGCGCTAACTGAACAATCAACGTAAGTGCTGTTAAAGAAGTGCTCAGGACAATTCGGATGAACTTTGTGCAAGATGCTGTACAATGGCCTAATTACAAAGGGACATAAGAAGTTTCTTCTCTGCTGTCATCAACATGAGCCCTCTAGCCTTTCTTGCACCATGGTAGATCGGAGACTCTTTTTAGTGCCGAAAAGCTGCGTTCAGCGGTACAAGAAGAAACTGGTACTGCAACTGCTATTGAATACAGCTTGCACAATTCAGAATAAGCATCTAGAAGGGGTATTGAGGATTGCAGAGAATTGAGAATGCCATGGATAAGTGTACAATTTCTGTCTATTTGTCTACATATGTTATCAGTGACAGCTTGCTCAGCCTCTTCTTTGTCCTTACATTCATCATCGACACTACTAGAAAGCACTTTGTTCACTATGTTCTGATTCCTGGGAAAAACTCTTAAACTTATTATCGACTTTGGGGAAACAAAACTTCTCCCCACACCTAAATGTATCCAAGTCATACTTGTCACAAAAAGGATTGAGATGGCATTCAAGACCTTGTATTGTTTTGAAAGAAGCTTGTAGCATCAAGTAGGAGGAGAGAGTATAGACAAGGTATCAAAGAGCAATTTATTCTTTTCGAATCTGTTCCTAGAGAATCCCAGTATTGTGTCAATGACACATAGAATGAGTTCCATTTCCATGCTTCTAGTGGTGTTTCAGTGTCCTGCACTGCATTGCCTGAGTGTGCAGTAGTTGTTTGACCATAACGAATGTGTATTGGTTCCATGCTACATTATCAAAATCACCAACAGCTTGTTCCATGATGCAAATGATTTCTCCCTCATTTGTTCCAAAGACGTTACAACAGCATTCACCATAGTCATGGAGTTGGAAAAGTCGGCATGGGTTGATTGTAGATATCGACTAAGGGGTCCAGTATGCCCAATACTTCATGAAACAAGTACAAAGTGGCAAAGAATTGCTTTGTATTTATAGATACATATACCTGCAGCCTCAGACCTCTGCTTGCCATCAAAGGTGGTATCATCCTGGATCCTTTCTAAGGAAAGCACAATGCCTTTATGCTGTTCTATGAATGACTTTATACACATCTCTCTGCTGCTCCATCTTGTGGTGTTAAGCCGCTTTAGTGAATCGATCTCCAAGCCTTCAGATCTTTGCACGTCTTCAAACATGGTATGTGCTTTTAGTGATTTGCTAAACAGCGCATAGAGCACTTCAACATTCCCAAACAGTGTAACTGTGTCTATGGCAACAGCCACTGTATCTGAAAACACTAGATTCAGTGTATGGGCATAACAGTATACATAATAGCATTAGAATTTATCCTTTTGTGAACTAAGGCTTGCAAACCGTTGTAACAGCCACTCGTGTTAGATGCTCCATCATATGCTTGTTCAACCAATTTATTGAAAGATACATCCTTAGATTGCAGGGTAGAGAAAGACATTCTCAGCCATTGTACTGTTAGCATTCTGGATAGCTAGAAGGTTCTCTGAAACAGTTCCGTTAACATGAACTATTCTAACACAAATGCTGACCTGTTCACACCTGGGTAACACCTGGTGTTGTGTCTACTATGATAGCCCAGGCTCTGTATTGCTCAATTGCTACAAGGATTGTTTTGGTAATCGGTTGACTTATAATACACACTAGCTTATTTTGTGTGTCATTCGAGTGTCTTTGCTCTTTCGGTGTCATTGCTCAATAAATTGAGGTGTGACCTCCTCCCTCTAAACCTTTTCCTGCTAATCTAAATTTGCTTCCTTGCACATTTCATAGGTGCTGGTGCATAGTGGGATCATATATGGACAGTGCTTCCATGAAATGAAGAGAAAGCTTCTGAATCCTTAAGTTCACGATATGCATTATGCGATACGTGTAAAATAACCTCACCTCGCCATATAAAGGCCTATCATCTTCCTTTCTGTATGGCAGTTGAGTTTCATTGTTGAATAAAGCCACTGCAGTTCTTTTTTCATTCTTGCATCTCTTTTTACGATTGCTATCAATATGTGGCAAACTGATAAGTGATATTGGACTTAAAGTTCCACAACCGTGTAAAACCGGAACGTGAAGAGTGTTACATTAGTGTGAAGAGTGTAGGAATGTGGCAGAGTGTGTGGGATGGATGGGAAGTGATTCAAAATGAGACAGTGGGGAGTGAAAAACCACGCAGAATAAAAATGAGTGGGTTTGATTCAGTGAGTGAGGGGAGTGGAGAATTGAGGAGAGTGGTGGAGTGAGTAAGTGGGGGAGTGAGGGGAGGGAGGAGTGAGGGGGGGAGTGAGGGGAGTGGGGAGGGAGTGGGGGAGTGAGGGAAGGGGGGAGTGAGGAGTGGAGGAGAGTGGGGGAGTGAGGGAGTGGGGGGGGAGTGAGGGGAAGTGGAGGGAGTGGTGGGAGGGAGGGGGGAGGGAGGAGTGGGGGAGTGAGGGGAGTGGGGAGGAGGGAAGTGAGGAGAGGAGTGAGGGAGTGGGGGGGAGGAGGGGAGTGAGGGGGATAGGAGGAGAGTGGAGGAGTGAGGGGAGTGGGGAGTGAGGGGAGTGGAGGAGGAGTGGAGGAGGGATGGGAGAGTGAGGAGGTGAGGGGAGTGGGGAGTGAGGGGAGTGGAAGGTGAGGGGAGTGGAGGAGTGAGAGGGCGTGAGGCGTGAGGGGAGGAGGAATGAGTGAGGGGAGTGGAGATGTGAGCGGAGTGGAGGAGTGAGGGGAGTGGAAGAGACATGAGGTGGGAGGTGGGTGGAGTGGGGAGTGTGTGGGAGTATGGCTCAGTGTGGGAGGTTAGGGGTTAGGAGTATGAGGACAGAGGAGTGTGGGACAGGTGGATGAATGTGGCAGAGTGTGTGGGATGGATGGAAGTGATTTGGAATGAGAGTGGGGAAGTGGATAGTGGGGAGTGTGAGGAGGTGCAGGAGTGTGTTATATGTGGGGAGATAGGAGAATGTTTAGTGGGAACAAGTGTGAGGAGTGTGGGGTGGTAGGAGAGTATGGAAGAGTGGAGTAGAGGTGGATGAGTGTGAGGAATGGAGGGTACAGGAGTGTGAGAGAGAGTGTGTAGGAATAGTGGAGGAGTGTGGGAGAGTGTAAGGGAGTTGGAGGAGTGTCAGTGACTTTGCGTGAGGATAATACAAGTCTCACCTGAACAGTGGCTTTACACCCGCGCTATATGACCGTTACATGGTGTTAGCAGTGGAATTTTGAATAATGGAGCACCTCAAACTGCCGAACGTCATGGATTTCTCAACAGCCGATGGCATTTCCATAGCGGAAAAATGGCAACAATGGCAACAAGCGATGTGGCTATACATTGATCTCTGTATTGATGACAAGCCAGAAAAGGACAAGTGCAAAGCTTTTCTCTATGTGATAGGACCAGCGGGTCGTGACATTTTCACTGCTCTCGTGCTAAACGATGACAAAAAAGACAAAATTGACGTTCTGTTTAAAAATGTAAGAAGTTTGAAGAATATTGCAAGCCGAGGAAAAAATGTCACAGTTATAAATTTAACACACGCTGCCAAGGAGCAAGTGAGTCTGTGGATCAATATGTGACTGCACTTAGGCTTGTAGCACGTAACTGTGAATTTAAGGATTTGGAAGATGAGCTCATAAGGGACAGGATTGTGTGTGGTACCAACTCCGAAAGGATAAAAGAAAGACTCCTGCGTGAACGAGACCTCACTTCGGACAAAGCTCTTCACACGTGTCGTGCTGAAGAAGAATCAAAGAAGCAGTTGAAATCAATGGATGACGATGTGGCGGACACAGTCGTACATTCATTGAAATCCAGGTCCAGTAATGTGAAACGGCCTTGTCCGTCAATGAATCAAAACATTGGATCTTCAGTTGTTGTTTCTGTGGTTATCAACATGCAAAAGGAAAGTGTCAGCATTTGGAAAAAAAAAAGTGCACCCAATTTGACAGACTGAACCATTTCGCTAAAGTGTGCAGAGACAGGAAGAAAGTGGCAGTACTATCGGAAGACCAAGAGCAATTTGAAAATGGAGTCCGAAAAGAACGTTACTAATGAATATTCTGTAACCCTTGATGTTGAAGGTGTTCCTACACGACTGAAAGTGGATACAGGAGCACAGGCAAACATCTTACCATGGCGCTACTACAAGACATTACAGAACAGACCTACACTGAAACGAACATCGGTCAAACAAATCAGCTACACAGGCGACATTTTACCTACAATAGGACAATGCGATCTCCGCATCAAGGACCAATGCCTGGAATTTTTCATTATCAACAGAGACCAAAGTCCAATCTTAGGGTTAAAAGCTTCGCAGACTCTGGGATTGATCAAGGTTGTTTTGAACATCAACAGAACAAAAGACATAGTAACATGCTATAAAGGTGTCTTCCAAGGTCTTGGATGCTTGCAACAACCATATCACATCAAGATTGATAGTAGTGTCCAGCCAGTTGTATGTCCAGTAAGAAACCAACCAATAGCACTGAGGGGACGCTTGAAAGAGGAGTTGGACAAGATGGAAGAGTTGAATGTGATACGAAAGATTGAGCAACCTACTGAGTGGGTCAACTCTCTGGTTGTGGTTGAAAAGCACAAGGCAAAGAAGCTGAAAATATGCCTGGACCACGGCCCCTCAACAAGGCAATACAGAGAGAGCATTTTCAACTAACCACACTTGAAGACATTGCAACTCGATTGTCAGGGGCAACAGTATTCTCAACACTTGATGCTGCAAACCACGGATATTGGCAGATACCACTAGATGAAGATTCCCAACTCTTGATAACCTTCAACACCCCTCTCGGACGTTACTGCTTCCATGAGAATGCCATTCGGTATCAAGTCAAATATTTCAGAAGCGGTTGACTCAGAGCTTTGGTGATCTGCCTGGAATCGAAACAGATATTGATGACATATTAGTCTGGGGCAAAACCATGGAGGATTACAATAAACATGTGGAAGCTGCACTTAAAAGATGTCAGGCAATAAGCTTAACACTCAAAAAGGATAAATGTCGCTTTGAAGCACCTCAGGTGACCTATCTTGGACACATTATCAGTGCAGAAGGGATTTCACCTGACAAGGAAAAAGTCAGAGCAATTGCAGAAATGCCACCTCCTGAAGATAAAAAAGGGGTGGAGAGACTACTTGGTGTTATCAATTATGTAAGCAAGTTTAATCCTGACATGTCTACCATCATACACCCCATCCGAGAACAACTCAAGAAGAAAATTCAGTTCACATGGCAATGGGAACAAATAAAGGCATTTCAAAGGGTAAAGGAGAGACTGTCAGCAGCACCTGCACTTGCTTTCTTTAATGGGACAAAACCTATAGTGATGAGTTGTGATGCTTCACAGCATGGGCTAGGAGCTGTCCTATTACAAGAGGGGAGACTTATTGCATATGCCTCTAGAGCTCTCACAAGTTTAGAAACATGATATGCCCAGATTGAGAAGGAACTACTAGCTGTTGTGTATGCATTGGAGAAATTTCATCAATTCAATACACATATGGTTCAACAGTTGAAGTGGAATCAGATCACAAGCCACTAGAGAGTATCACAAAGAAACCACTGTGCCACGCTCCACCGAGATTGCAACGCATGCTTCTTAGACTCCAAAGGTACGACTTCATGATTGTGTACAAACCAGGAAAGCAGATGCCCTCTCAAGAGCATTCGCCGAGGACAGGACTACAGATGGAATGGAAGAAGAGTTATCATGTTCTGTGAGAATGATACTGAAGAACTCTATCTTACCTGACGTGCAATTGCAGAAGATTAAGGAAGCTACCCTGGAGGACACATCTTTACAACAACTCAGCAGCATAATTTGCTCTGGATGGTCAGCACGGCGAACACAGGTTCCAAGTAACCTTGAGATGTACTGGAATTTTCATGACGAGTTGTCAGTAGCTGATGGAATCATTCTGAAGGGAGAAAAAATGTTAATTCCAACCAGACTACAAAAGGATATGCTCACTTGCATTCACACAGGGCACATGGGTGTGACTAAGTGCATGCAATGTGCAAAAGAGGTCATGTTCTGGCCTGGCATGTCAAAAGAAATTGTGCATGTAGTATTGGGTTGTGATAGATGCCACGAATATCGTGTGTCAAACACAAAAGAGCCAATGTTACCTGGTCCTACACCAGATCGACCATGGGACATCGTAGCAACTGATCTGTTCCAGTGGGAAAACAGGAATTACCTTCTTATAGTAGACTACTACTCCCGCTATTTTGAGAGAGCCAAGTTAGAAGACTTGACCAGTACATCTGTCATAAATCACACAAAGTCCATTTTTGCAAGGCACGGAATACCCACACAACTAATCAGTGATAACGATCCTCAGTTCAGTGGGGTATCAAGCACATTACATCCAGCCTACGCTACCCACAGGCTAATGGTTTGGCTGAGAAGTACGTGCAAGTTGAGCAACGAATCATGAAAAAAAGCTAAGGCTAACAACAAATATCCATACATGGCCATATTGGGGTACAGAAACACCATGATTGACAACATTGCTATGCCTGCCCAGTTATTAATGGGACGTAAACTGCGTACTAATCTTCCGGTAACTGCTGAACAGCTCAAACCTCAAACCTGCAATAGTTAACCCTGAACAAGTGAAAAAGTTGAAACTGAAGCAACAAAAGCAGAAAAAGCACTATGACAGAGGGTCCAAGGCACTTCCAAACTTGAAGATTGGAGATCATGCCAGAATGCAGGTCCAAGGAAGATGGAAACCAGTAGTTGTGACAGGTCAAGCCGGATATCCACGATCATTCATAGCCAGTACGGGGGATGGACGTAAATATCGGAGGAACAGACAGCATCTCATGAAGGCCACTTATGAGCCAGAGCTAATAGATGACCTTGAAGTTCCCCCTGGTGAACAGAGAGAGGGTCATGTGCAGGACGATGCACATGGAAATGATGCACAGGAAGATGAACAGAAAGATGAAGATATTGCAATCAATGAGTCACCTAGAAGTGACACACAGGAAGAGGAACAGAGAGATGAAGATATTGTAATCTATGTGAGACAAAGGCAGATGGAAACGTCCAATCAGCACCAACCGTCCTACAGAACATCAAGAGGTCAAGTTATCAGTGTCCAAAACGGTTTGCTGACTTTGTCAAGTTATGAACTGAAGGGGGTTGTAGTATAATGAGATCTCACGTGACCATAGACATTAGAGTTTATTGAGTTGTAAGAACGTGCTTTTGTCTTTGTGTGAGGACAATACAAGTCTCACTTGAACGGTGGCTTTACACCCGCGCTATATGAACGTTACAAATGGAGGGAGGGAGAAGAGAAAGATTGAGGGAGAAAGATAGAAGGGAGGGAGAATGGAGGGAGGGAGAAGGGAGGGAGGGTGGGTGTAGGAGAGAGGAGGTAGGAGGGAGAAGGGTAGGAGAAAGGAGCGAGAAGGGAGGGAGGGTGGGTGTAGGAGAGAGGAGGTAGGAGGGAGAAAGGTAGGAGAAAGGAGCGAGAAGAGAGGAAGGGGAGTGTGGGAGTATGGATGGAGAGGGAAGGAGGGGGAGAAGAGAGGGAAGAGGGAGAAGAGTATATATGTGTGTGTGTGTGTGTGTGCATGTTGTGTGTGCCACACACACACACACACACACACACACACACACACACACACACACACACACACACACACGCGCGCGCGCGCGCACGACACACACAGGGGATATGCAACCCACCTTAGAAGCTGGCATAACGGCCATGTGCCTTAGACTATTAGTCTAAAGCACATGGGCCGTTTTGCCCATGTGGTGACATGGACAATGTTTCTAAGGCTTAGAAAGATTGTCCATGTCACCACAAACCGTCACGAATTTCTAATCAACCTCTCGATGATATGCATATAACTCTAATATGATTGGTTCCCCGAAATTCAGGTGACCGTAGCTAGAATCGCGTACAGCATTTCACCAGACCAGAGATAATTTCTGACCAGACCCTACTTACCCGCAGCGGTGATGTAATCTACCCGCAGCTGCGTAACTTACGAGACTAGTGCACGTGACCTCATCCGATTAGAATTGGCAGTCAATAAAAAGCAATAACTTGCGCACTAAAAAGATCCTAATACCAGTGATTAGTTCATTTCGTCGCACATCATGGTGTAAAGACAAGCATTAACGAGGTCCACGATTAACGCCAGTATCACCAAATATCGCTATAAAATCGCCACACGGGTGCAGTATGCTCACTGATGGAAGTAACTCACGATTCATGGAGCTCACGTTTTATGTACCATGCTCGTGCTGAAAAAGTATTATGCAGCACACAAGGAAATCTTAATCATATTGTAATTACACACACGTGCATGTGCATAACACGATCTAAATGTACCAAAAACATGTTCAACTCAGTTGCTTAAGCTCTTTCAGGAGAAACGACGTCCCCGCCTGAGATTCGTGCTTGCCTTGCATTAACTTCATGTTCTCGTCAAGGGATCCTATAAATGTGGCACGTCTATTTGTCACAGAATATGCTTTGAAATAGGCTCCCCCATGTTTGGCAGTGTCTTTTGAAATAAGTATGTCTTTCTCGCCAGTTCCATCTATATCTAGCTTTGTTCGAACATATGTTCTGTTATCTTTTCTATATAATTGCCCAGCTTTCTTTGCGATAGATGCGATCTTTTTCCAAATTTTTCCTGCTATTCGATGTTTGTCATCATTACCACCACCATCACCATCACTACTATCACCATCACTGCCACCACTATCATTACCACCACCACCACCTTTCATTCCTCCAGCAGCAGCTGTGGCGCAAGCACTTTTCGCCGTATCCAGCTGTTGGCAAGCCTGAGGCGCGTGAGCCTGAGTTAGTGGTTTGTTGAGCTTAAGGGCCTTTTCAAAATAACGCGAAGCGTCCTCCTCCCTGTTCAGCTTGGTCAATACTTTCCATAATTGGACGTATGCAAGTGCAAACGTCGGATTCAGTTTTACAGCCTCCTCCATGTGCTCTACCACTCCGTAGTGATTATTTTCTGAAACCATCATCTCCCCTACATAATAATGAGACAAAGCTGCCTGCGGGAACTTTAGTTCGATGGCTTTCTCAAATGCTGCGATCGTTGCATCGTCGCGAATGTTTGATGAGCGGCGAAAAGAGCCATAGAAATGCCACCCGATGGGGTCACTTGGGAACCGTTGTGTTACCTGATGAATTGTAGAAATGGCATCCTCCGTCTTACCTTCATATAGAAGTCTGTGAGCATCGGCAACCATCTTCTGGCACTGACTACCATACTTCGCGGCTTCAGTGAAATCGCTAATTGCACTTGTCTCGTCTTGGAGAATGCCATGACTGATTCCACGATACAACAAGCTATCGTAATCGTTTGGGTAATATTCAAGGTGTTTTGAAAACTCCTGAATAGCTTCACGCTTGTTGCACTGTAGGAATATCGCAAATCCTACAGACGCCGTCTCGGCCATTCTTTGCTGGTTGCAAAAGAAGTCGTTAATTAGAGAATACGGTACACTGCTTGTAACGGTCCAACGATTCGACAACAACATCGGCATATCGTTATTGAATGCATCATGACGAGTATGGCGTTAGTACAGTGTGCCTGAAAAATGAGTGGCAAGGTGTTTTTGTAAAACGTTGGTACCAACGAGAGTGTAACAACGACCACGTGTATTGTGATCTGAGCATTTGTTTTATGTAATCACATGGAATGTTCCCCCCCTCCCCCCCCCCCCCCCCCCCCAGAACATGTATTCAGAGCTAGTTATAGTAATGTAGAACTATATGTGGCACATTGATTGAGCAACTGGTTAGGGCTATAAGGCCGGCATGCATGCAGTTCAGAAGTGCATTACAGGTGTGTACTACTATATGTGCATGTGGTCATCCGTATCTGATATATGTTGTTTGATTCATAACAGTAAATGGGTCCGGGGAGAGGATGTGTTTTTGTAGAGGGAGAGGTGGTGTACATGTGGGGAAAAGCTTAAGTTTGTGTGGGATGTGTACTGCATAAAGACGTACTAGTGTGTATGTGGAGATGTGCATGTCAGTGACTTGCAGCAATGAAGCGAAAATGTATCGAAGGCGTTGGACAATCAGGAGACCAAAAGTCATGCATGCAGCATATATGTACGCTGTCCCATTCCACTCCACTTATCTGAAGTAGACAGGTTGAACAAACAGATCCATAGGTTGCCTTTAGTGGTATGAATAACAGATTGTGGAAAAGACAAAGGTAAAGTTCTTTCAGATTGTTCTCTTAAAAAAGTATATTCTCATGGCTTGACAAAAGTGCAAGGGTGCTTGACCATGGTAGTGCCAGGGTTGCTTGCTTGGCTGGTCTTTATACACAGTCTCTGTCTATCAAAAAATGAGTTGAGAAATGTCAAGTTGTGTTTGGATGGTGCTGTATGTGTGTCGCACAGCACTTGATTTCTACATGGATATTCATCACCCCTCCCCCTTCCCAAGTTGGCAAAATTGAAATTGTAGTAAACACAAATTTTTTTTAAATGCACTATATTACAGAATCAAGCATAAATAATATACTCTACATCAGTCAAAGTTATGCATGCATGTAGAGCTATACGACTGTAGGTGACACATTGCCCTCTATTCTCCCTAATGGACCAGTATGATCATGCAGGTACTTTTGATTCCTCTCTCGGATGCTCCCACAATGAAGCACTGGGCATGCACATGTAATTTAATGCTTTCCCTGGGATGCTCCCCATGCATTGAGTACGAAAGCATGGTTGAACTCTTTCAAAGGCAACGGGTCAATTTTGCGCCACAGGTGCTATACAAAAGCCACTCTGTTTATCTAAACCATCAACACTTTTGTGGTGACAACACATGTTAATAGTTGTTTCCTGGACATATTAGTGTAAGTTGTTTGCAAACTAGGTTTTCCTGCAACGCGGAAATGCTAATTTCGCACTACATGTGTACAGCAATATTGGCTTCATCCGCAGAAGAGTTAAGGTCATGTCCCATGTTCAATGTCGTTGTTTTTGCCCACTGAGGGGCAGACAGCAGCCGCAGCTGGGGATTTGCTACCTAGCATGAGTTACGGCCAGATCAGTTATGTGCCAGTAGTAGGTACTGTGCAGAATGGGGGCACATAGTCAACAATACAGATACAGTAATGAAAACCACGTGCTATAATCACAATGAAGTCATTGACCTGCTATATTGCCAGTACTTAAATCAGCATTACAAGGAGTGGTATTTTTATATTTTATATTGATGGTAAAAATGAAAAGATCCATGTTTTGTATAAACCATAGAGGGTTAATTTGTAAAATAAAATTAATAAAAACAACTATTCATTCCATTATGCTGTATAAACCATAGGGTGGAATTTGTATTCATTTTAACTATTGATCCATGATACATTTAAACCACAAAGGTGAAATTTGTATAAATGATAAAAATGAATACTATTGATCTATTTAATATGTGGGAAAAGTTCACCTACCACAGCTGTATCTGTATATTTGTAACCATTGCATTCTGAACTACTAAATTGCATGCACAGCGAACCCGGCCAAGTTAATTGCAATTGTGAGGCTTTTTTTTTCTTCTGTTAGGAGTCCGGTTTTGTGAACCACTAATATTCTCCATCAGAGAGATCAATTAACTTACTCGGAGATACTATACTTTTGAAGCGCATACAACATCATAATTATGTTTAATCAATTGACACACGATTGAAGGGAGTGGGCATTATTTAATATAACAATGAGGATCGGAAAAAAGATGAGGGAAGCACCAATCAGTTTGGCCATCTACATGTATAGTAGCTTTCTCACCCCAATCGTCATCGTCACTACTTCCTGCAATTTATATTCGAGAAAAGAGATTAGGTTTCCAATAATTGCTCATGACGTCAATTAATCTCAAACTCTGTAATTTAATTTTATTGTTCAACTTTAACGGGAAACTAGGAACTCCACTTTCTCGCTTCGTACTGCCGCGGTGACTCGTTTGAATTGACATCATAAATTCTGCTCAGAAAAGGTATTTTATAGTTTAAGATTATTGGTTCTTTCTCAGAGTGTGATTTACATGTATAAACTCAAGACAACGTGTCTTATAACGAGTTGTACCCTCAAGTGCTAAATTTAAGACGGCGGACATAAGCTTAGCACGATGATGATAAGTATACGCGTATGAACAGGAGGGGAAACGGGAGCGATTTTCAAACCCCTTCGGCGACTAGAAAGACGTTTTGCATACAAGCTCGACACTGCGTTAGAACACATTTATTTATACCTCACAACACTACTGCTCAGCGAAGGTTACGTTGCTGAAAACGGTGAACACCGTCAGGCATGTTGATAGACATGATAGTAGAGACCAAGTGCATGCGCACATTACTGTACTGTTGAGTACTGCACATGGTATCTGGAATGTGTATACGCGACTGTATGAGGTGAAAAGTCAAGAGGTAGTTGAATCATATTTGAATACAACTCCGTAAGATATAGGACGATTATGCGAAATGTGCATGCAAGGTTTTTTTATTTGTTACACCATTGGGAAATGACACTCCTAGCCAGCCACAGTGTGTTACATCTTTGTGGCTAACAGTATCCGACCTGTATCCGAACCCTGCAATGTAAGTATTGCGACATAGTTCTAAGCGGGTTTGTGCGTTAAAAAGAAATATGAGTTATCGTTCAATGCATAAAGCAAGTTTGCGGAGCTGCTCACTCGCCAGCGGCGACGGAAGAAATTAAAAAGTGTAGCCGCCATTATGAAGATCAATAATATGAAATAATTAATAATATGAATATCATCACACAGTGAGTTTGTAACAAACAAGGTAAGCCTATGCTTTGAACCGAAAATAAAGTCGTTACCAATATCCATCAAATTGAGGGCCCTTTCGGTATATTGCTATAGATGTGAAGTAGCGTTGCATTATTCATCCGCTCTTGCGTCATAGTACTTCGTAAAAAGGTTTTAATTCTTCGCAGCGTGCTGAAAGAACGTTCACTTTGACATGCCCTCTTAGGGGCAACCTTTGCCTTGCTAAAAATCTCATATTTGAAAGGATTTTAAGAAAACACTGCCTCTTTGCATGCTACTTGGTGGTGCAAGGAGAGGCTGGAAGCAATGTCTGGTCAGTGTAGTTGATGGCAAAATGATGACCTTTAGACATGGTTTCTAATGACATATCGTTGCATCGTGTACCGGGAATTTCTTTGTGGCGATCTTCCAATTGCTAAAACCTCTTGCTATGAACGCTGTATCAGCATTAGAAGACCACAAAAGCTTCTTTTCCGATCTTGCTAAGAGGCAAGTATGACACACTACACTGTAATTTACTTCACAACAGAGCCACTTGTCAAACCAAGAGGGGTGAAAGCTTCTTTTGGCTACATTGGTCTTACCATATTCCTGTTTTGGAAATAGAAACCCTCTAGGTTGATGTGGTTTATCAGGAATACAACTTGCAATCGCCGAACTTGAAGCCATTTTCTTAAGAAACACAAATCACGTGGAGAGCAGCCGGTATACAGTAGCAGCGCTGTAAGCTGAAATGATTATCACTCATAGTGTTTATATACCTCCTGCTCACCAGCGATTTAACTGCTATGACATCATGAATAGCTAATAATCGGTACAAAAAGTGGAGCCGCCATGGCGGCTCCGGCGGCCACGGTTCCGTCGCCGCTGCAGTCGCGTTCGTCAAACGCCATGTATAGCCGCCGACCGTGGTTTTGTATTTGGCTTCTGGTTTTGTACAGATCGAGGAACAGAGTTAATACTCAGTTTGGCTGTTGGGGGGGGGGGGGGGGGGGAGAACCATCGTTTACTAAGTGCCTTGCAGTGGTATGAGAAGTTTATGTGCAGTGAGGTTTAGATGTATGTACCTTCTATTTGCCATGTGTGTCACGTAAGGGTTTTTTTCTACCACTTCAGTTTTACCCCGCCCACTTCATAACATAATCAACGAACATACAGGGTATCGGTAACACTAAACCTATTATACTTTTAAAGTCAAGAAGCTAACTATAATCAGCCTCGAAATCCTAGCTAGTTAGAGCTAACCCGAAGTAAAGTTGTAGAGGCTGTTCAGTAGTTGGGTGTGGCCCGACCTACCGACCTTAGGTCGGGCTACGCCAAACTAGCAGGTCACCTGGTATAATTACCTTGTGTATTGGATGAATGTTACTAACAACGTTAATCGATTTGGATGAATTTGAAAGTGGAAGGGGGGGAGGGGGGAGGGGGGGGCGGGGTGGGGGAGAGGGGGTTAAACTTAACCCAGGCAGGTGGCTTTGACACGCCATTCCCCTGTGGTCTGAAAAGCATTGCATTTGGTGATCATTCCTAAAATGGTGTTCTACATTGTGAATGTGAATGTGAACTTGTATTTAATCTCATTACAACTCTGAGCTGCCTGTAACTCATCGAGGTCTAAGTCGAGACCAAGACCTACAGATGGAGTTACAGAATATCAGACTAAAGCATCGAGTGAACTAGTACTAAAAGTAAGCGACCCTTGACATCAAGGAGCTGGAGTTAGTCTGTTTCAATGAATAGATCTTCTGTCTAGTGGACAAGGTTTTGCGGTTAATGGACCCTTAAGACATATTCCACAGTGGTATAAAAGCAGAGTCTATGGGAACATTTTGAATTGGGAGTGTAAAATTTAGCATTAGGATAATCTTTGCTGTTTTTGAACCCACACCCAGCATGTGGTGAGACACCTGTAATGAAAACATTGAAAGTCATGCAACACAACCAAATAACTGGGATGAATAAGATACGAGTAGAATTAATGTACGTACATCTTACATGTACCTATGCTGGATGGGTGTTGGCTCAAGATCCTAAATATTTGTGATCCAGACTTCACGAAAGGGTATCACACATGCATCACAGTGTAAAATCGAAGGCAAAAGTATCACAGATCAGGATCATAATTGTAATTGTGCATGGCCTATGAATGCAATGTAATGTTGTGATGTACTATGCATGCTTGTGGCTTCTTAATGCATTTTCATGCAAGATATTACTGTGCCTTAATAATTGGATCACAATTAAAAACTGCTTGAAAACAACTTAGGATCACAACTATTCGGGAAAAGTAGTGTACTTGCAACCATCAATTGAGACACTTTCTAAAGTGATGTTCACAGGTGAAGAAGTACAACTGTTCACATCACATGATATTTGGGCATGAGCCAAACTTACAGTAAGGGAATGTAAATAGACAATGAACCCCCCTTTTTCTACTTGATCACTATGTAACCTTTACTATGGTTATTATGCTAAGCTGTATTGTGACTCTCTTGAGCAACCACAAATAGATCTTATATGCATATCTCAGAGAAGGCAATGATACTGATGCTGAAAAGTAGAGATGCTAACTTTGACACTTTCTCAATTGTATTATGTATGTTTATGCAGGCCTACAAAAACATTTTCTATGAGAAAGTTGATGGGATATAGGATTTGAAGGCAATAGTGGTTTAAAAAGCAAGGAAACAAGGTATTATCAGAAGGAAAAATGTAATAGTCCTATATTTAGCACGTTTGAGGGCATATGTTGTTTCTGTGCTAACTATTAATAGGACTATTACATTTTTCCTTACAATCCTATTTCCCACCAACTTTCTCATAGAGAATGTTTTTAGTAAAGGTACCGGTACTGTAATTGAAATTAAGAACTAAATGATCTGAGAACACTACGCGAGTCTGGGAACGTGAGTACGCCGACAAGTAATAAAAGCAGTTAAAAATAGTTGTAGACGTTTATAATAGTCACCTTCACCTCGTCTTCTACGTCCTCCTTTCTCTCCATGTCCACTGTTTCTCCACGTCTGCCCCTCTTCTCCACATCCGCCACCTCCAACCCCTCCACCTCGCCTTTAGTCTCCTCCATCTCTTGTTCCTCCTCTTCGGAATTATCCACGTCTGCTAGCACTGTCTCATAAACATGTCTTTCACAGCTGTCAACACCATCTTCTCATCCAAGGGGGGGGGGGGGGGGGGGGGGGGAGGAGGAGGAGGAGGAGGAGGAGGAGGAGGAGGAGGAGGAGGAGGAGGAGGAGGAGGAGGAGGAGGAGGAGGAGGAGGAGGAGGAGGAGGAGGAGGAGGAGGAGGAGGAGGAGGAGGAGGAGGAGGAGGAGGAGGAGGAGGAGGAGGAGGAGGAGGAGGAGGAGGAGGAGGAGGAGGAGGAGGAGGAGGAGGAGGAGGAGGAGGAGGAGGAGGAGGAGGAGGAGGAGGAGGAGGAGGAGGAGGAGGAGGAGGAGGAGGAGGAGGAGGAGGAGGAGGAGGAGGAGGAGGAGGAGGAGGAGGAGGAGGAGGAGGAGGAGGAGGAGGAGGAGGAGGAGGAGGAGGAGGAGGAGGAGGACGAAGATGAGGGACAGGGAGAGGAGGAAGAGGAAGAGGAGAAAGAGGAAGAGGTGGAAGAGGGAGAGGAGGAAGAGGTGGAAGAGGGAGAGGAGGAAGAGGATGAGGAGGAAGAGGTTGAAGAGGAGGAAGAGGAAGAAGAGGAAGATGAAGAAGAGGATAAAGAGGAAGAAATAAAGAAGAATTCCAAGATTGGGAACAAGGGTAGGCAGTACCCTTTTGTCATCTACAACTGCGCGGTTTTGTGACATAAAAGAACAACGAAACTGCTCATTTTTGTCTTCTTATTTGATTTAAACAACAAGCTAAACAATCCGATCGTCGGGAGTCTTGCTAGAAACGGGTCGCATGTTTTTAATGACATTCATAGTTGGGGTCAAATTCTATATAGAATTTTCTATTGAAACTTCCGATATTGCCATTCTTCGGAGTTTCTTCTTTCTGCTGCCAGGCAGAGAGTCATTTGTTCATAGAAGACAGACAATCCAAAATTAAATTGTGACTCCTCATCACACCAGTCAGCCAATGCTTACTGCCACCTGATTCTTGTTTCAGCACAATGCCAGCCATCCTTAACAGGCTGGCATTCGTCATGTGACTCACACCATCCTGTAATGTTTCCAGTTGTACCAATAGGGTCAGATGGGCGCTACTTTCAGGAAGGGCATCAGAAGGATTTTCTTCCCCTATGTCATCACGCACTGGTGGGGTATCATGATCGTAGCTCTCGCCCTCTTCACTTGCTTCAGGCCCGCTATTTTGTGGCTCAATCAATGGTTCTGGATAGGGACACGATGTTTTAACAGACTGGTTAGCCTTCCTCCACAGCCCTGCCCCATTTTCAGTTTCATAAACTGACCTTTGTCGTTCCACCTGACCCGCCTATAAGGTTTTTTTTTTTGCTATCACCTTTACTTCGACATATCATCCAGCTCTCCTTCGACATCAGACGTTTTCCGAATGTACGCATGAATACATGGTTCTTTTATGCACCTATGGCATAAACTTTTCGTACCTCAGGGGTAAACCTCCGTTGTAATGCCCCAGTACTTGGTGGAACTCACAGCCTCTTCCTAACACAACGCTAGTCACCATTAAGAAGTTAGATAATACAAAATTGGAAGAGCATAACGCTAGTATGCTAAGGCACATGCAATATAATGTAGGTACCATTGGGGCTTAAATAGAATGCCACTGCTTGTACTCATGTTATGTCCTTAGGATCTATGTTGTGAAATAACTATCTCAGTACTCATATAACTCGGCTTCATCACAATTTGTCATGAGCAGGCACTTATGGTCAATTACATATTACCGTAAAGTACCGCGTATAAGCCCCCCCTCCGCCCCCAACGTGAGACCCTGAGAAAAATGGCTCGTTTTTTAAACGAGCGTATCTCCGGAACCATAAACGCTGCGACCTGCCCTTTTCAAATTCTTGTTGTACTACCATTCCTTTCCTGAAATAATATCCTGTTTGGAATCGCATTGACATGCCTCACGACAAACAAGGTCTGAAAACATACCTGGTTCAGAACAGCCATATCGTTTGACCGCTCATCTCCAAACATGGAATTTCGGTTATAACCATTCGACACATGCGGCATGTTTTGTTCCATTTACCTTGTATTTTCTTGCAGTAAACATTAATAACATAGTCAGTCCACATCGCTCCGCCGTTTCTTATTTCCATTGACCAACCTAGGTCCCATTCCGAACCAAGGGTTCAAGACATTTGAAATGGAAGCCTGGGGAGAGCATTAATGAGATCGTATTCATAGCCATCTAAACGGAATTCCCTATTCATAGCCCGCATCTGTGTACACTCCTGTCTGCACTCAGAATGTAACAGCTGCCTCATATAGCATAAATTATGTATATTACCAATCTGCTTTCGTTCGTTGCGCTCGTTACGTTCATCATGTCAGCAGCCTGTTGAGAGCCAGGTTGGGGCCAGGGGAAGGACGCTACGGGGGCCCCCCTGGCCCTGTAGACTGAAACAGAGAATATCTCTGCTACTATGCATTGTTCTAAAACATGCAGGCTGAAAGATTAATGGACTAAATTTAATCGATTTTATCTCAGTGCGAAACGTTCGTCCGGCGCCGCGATTTTAGAATATAATCGACAAATTTATGACGATTAAAAGCCTACATGTACATGCATTACCAAATGAAAAAGCTCCAATGAAAAGTATAAATACGAACTATAGACTATAGCGGTGTTCAGTGACTGCCGACAGACTAGTTATCTCTGGACTAGTGTACTGCGATATGTCACCAGGGATGCCATGCACATGCACTCACAGTGCCGCTTTTCTATCCTTCCTGGCCGCAAATGTGTCAATGATTGAATCGTAATCAATTGTCTTTGCTAATTCTGATTCAATGCAAAGCAGGGCTAAGCCATGAAGTCGTTCCTGTGCCATTGTCGATCTGCCGTATGATTTTATTCGCTTCAGTTGACTAAAGCTTCTTTCTGCAGATGCCACGGTGACTGGCAAGGTGCAAAATATCCGCAGGCTGATGCAAATGTTAGGGAACAAAGATTCCAGGCGCACGTCATGCAGTTTGTTCAGCAACTGTAAAGGGGACAGCTGTACGTCTCCAAGATTGGCAAGACTGATCTTCTTCAACAAAATCATCTCTTTCACAAGATCCTTAGATACATCACTTTTATACATGGCACAAAAACTTGTGACAGCAGAGGTCAAGTCTTCATCTGACAAAGACAGGAATTTATATAGGAAGCCAAACAGGCTGTCAATGCGTTTAGCAGCCTCAAATCTAGTAGTCAGTCCCAGTATGACAGCATCGATCAAACAGTAAAAGACGCTAATGCGAAATTCACAGACTTCTGCGGGTTCATCAGCAGGATTATCACTTTGCTCTAGTTGCGGCCGCTGTGTATTGTACATGTATCTAACGATGACGATTCAGATGCTGGGACAGCTCGAAATAAAGAATCGAGTCTTGTTGATTTCTCAATCTCAGCTTTTGCAGCATTCAGTTTCTTCAGGGTTGCCGCGGTCCGACCGGGACCGACGGTCCAGACCGCGGTTTTTGTTATGTTCTAAGAGAGCTCTCACAAAGACGCCATGACTATTACAAAAGAGCATAATGCAATGGCAATGCGCATGCGCGTACAGATATGCATATACATATACAATAAGATACTACAGTTTCCTCCCCCCTAAAATTCAGACATTCAGAGCTCTTCAATGAGGCGCCGCGGAGGCCTTGATGGCCTAGTAGAGTGTCTCCTAGGTGGTGACATGTGGCTCTCCTGAGTTGTGCCAGTGGTATCAGTTTCCGGCCGACCAATGCCTCTGGTGCCAGTGGTACCAGTTTCTGGCCTGCCAATGTCTCTAGTCTTCTCAACAGTCCTTCCTAGGCTAGATCTTGGCTGTAAATCAGACCCCGGTGGACCAGTTGTTGTAACATCTGTCATTTCCTGTTGTGCTGCTCTTGGCTGAGTATTTCCTTGCAATGGTGTCAGTGGCTTCCTTGTTGTACATGGATCAAACTGCTCTGTGACATCTGTAGTCTCTTGTGGTACATCAGGGAAGTCCTGTACCAATGATTCAGACCGACTCAGTAAATGATCAACATGTACTTTCCTCTGTGAGCCCCCTTGAGTGCTGACAGTGTAGTGCAAAGGACCAACTGTTGACAGTATGGTACCTGGCATCCACTTGTAGGGAGCATTTGGTCGGAAATCTCTGATCCACACACGTGCACCTGGAATAAACAATCGTGGGACAGGTAGTCCTTCCTGTGGTTGCAACTGCTCTCTAACCCTCTCACTCATACAAGGTAAGACGAACGACAGTCGGGTACGAAGAGCACGTCCAAATACAATTTGAGCTGGTGATCTCCCAGTGGTGGAATGAGGAACATTGCGGTATGTACGCAAAAATTCAGACAAGGAAACCCCAACTCGTACGTCCCAATTCTGCTTTGACAGCCACTGTTTGACATTCTTCACCATGTTCTCAGCTAGTCCATTCGTTGATGGATGATAAGGAGCTGATCGTCTGTGGAGAACGCCGTTATGTGCCAAGTACTCAGAAAATTCTTTTGATGTGAATTGTGGACCATTGTCGGAGACCAGAATTCGAGGAAAACCATGTGTCGCAAAGATGTCCTGCATCACTTCAATGGTATACTGAGAAGTCGTGGACGACATGACTCTAACTTCAGGCCATTTGCTATAAGCATCTACCATCCCCAAAAAATGTCTCTTATTCCATTCCCCAAAATCCACATGGACCCGGTCCCATGGTGCACTTGGATACTGCCAAGGATGACGTGGTGCTAACTCCGGCATCGATGCTACCCTTTTGCATTGATCGCAAGAAGCCGCCAAGTCTTCTATATCTTTGTCTAACTCAGGCCACCATATATAGCTTCTTGCTAGTGCTTTCATTCTACTGATACCTATGTGACCTTGGTGTAATTCTTCAAGCAGTTTATGGCGCAAAGATTTGGGTATAATCACCCGCTGACCCCACAGCAAACAATCATCCTGACAGCTCAACTCATTCTGTCTCCTGAAATATGGCTTGTAACTTTCTGCCAGAGATGAAGGCCATTTACCATGACGAACAAATTGAAGTACAGTTGACAAGTCCTTGTCTGTTCTAGTGCCCTTAGAAATATCTGTAGCAGTCACTGGTAGTGAAGACACGTCCATAGCTAAGATGTCATTGCCCTTGGCTACTGTTGCCTGAGCTGGCAACCGTGACATACAGTCGGCACACACATTTTCTGACCCTGGAATATACTCAATTTTATACTGATATGCCCCTAATATTATTGCCCATCTCTGCATACGTGCTGCAGCTAGTGTCGGAATACCTTTGTCATGCCCAAAAATGGTGCACAATGGTTTATGGTCTGTAACCAATACAAACTCTCTGCCGTAAACATACTGATGAAACTTTTTTACCGCAAAAACAATGGCTAGTGCCTCCCGTTCTATTTGGGCATACTTCATTTCTGCCTGTGACAATGTTCTAGAAGCATAAGCAATAGGTTTTTCTTGACCTCCTATAACGTGCACTAAACAAGCACCAACACCATATGATGATGCGTCACAGTAAACCTTTACCGGCTTTTCAACATCATAGTGCACTAAAGTAACGACCTCACACACCAACCTCTTAGCTTCTTTAAAGGCTTTCTCATGGCAAGCAGTCCATCCCCATTTTTCATCCTTCTTGAGCAACTGATATAAGGGGTGAAGCACACTAGACAACGCTGGCAAGAACCTTGCATTATAAGTCATCAATCCCAAAAAGGACTTTAATTCCGACTTGTTTCGCGGAACTGCAGCATTCTGAATTCCTTCTACTCTCTCCTTGGTTGGTCTAATTCCTTCTGATGAGACGTTGTGACCCAGAAATTCCAGCGATTCTTGGAAAAATCTGCACTTTGGCAGATTCACACGTAACCCATACTGCTGAAGACGTTGAAAAACAGCACGCAAATTCTGTTCATGCTGTTGCCTTGTTTTTCCGGTCACCAATATATCGTCCATGTAGTAGACGACCTTCTTGCAGCCTTGCAACACCAGTGACATAGCCTTCTGCCACATGGCAGGGGCGGTAGCTATTCCAAAAGGTAAGCGGCAGTAGCGGAATAACCCCAAATGTGTGTTGATCGTAAGAAGTGGTCTATGACTTTCAAGCACTTCCATCTGTTTATACGCTCGAGCCAGATCTATCTTTGAGAAGGATTCCCCTCCTGCTAAGGTGGAGAACATTTCGTCCACAGTAGGTAACGGAAAAGTCTTAGGACAGAGATGTGGATTAATAGTCATTTTGAAATCAGCACATATTCGAATATTGCCATCCTTCTTTCTTGCAATGACAATAGGGGCTGCCCAGTCACTCCTTTCCACTGGCTCCAGCTCTCCCTCCTTGACTTGTTGCCTTATCATCTCTTCCACCTGTTCCCTTAATGCAAATGGCACTGGTCTGTACTTGCAAAACACCGGGACTGTGCCCTCTTTCAGTTGAATCTCAGCCTTGGTTCCTTTCAATAGCCCCAACTTTTCATCCATTACATCCGGGAACTCGTTCAACAAGTTTACACTGTGGATAGCATGTATCCTGGAACTATCTGCTTTGTTACTCCTTAGCATTTTAGACCAGTCCAAACGAAGCTTACACAACAAATCACGGCCCAGCAAGGAAAGTTGCTTGTCTGCATTTTCCACAACGATGAAGCAGCCTTCTGCTGACTGGTTTTCGATCGAAACCCTTGCTCTCAACTCTCCCAAGGTAGGAAGGATGGTTCCATCGTATTGACGGAGCACTATTGACGTTGGTTGCAGATTTACTTGTTTCAGCTTTTGCCTGTACGTCCTCGCTGGAATTGTGGATACTTCTGCTCCTGTATCAACTTCGAATTTTACTATACTACCATTGATGTCCAAATCAGCAGTTAGCTTGGGATATCTATCCCTATTAGCTACTCTATGTACACATACTGGCGCCTCTTCATCACTGGTTTGGCAATCACTGAGGTCCTCATCTGGTTCCACTAAATGTGCCTTACGAGCTGCATGACGTGTATCCCCCTTGTGACGTCCTGCTGACAACTTGCTTCTACATACTCTGGATAGGTGACCCAGTTTTCCACAGGAATTGCAGGTTTTATCCTTATGAAAGCATGTAGATGCTGAGTGGCCCGTTCCCCCACATCTGTAACAACTGTCCTTATTCTTGGAGGCGAACACTCTATGGGCAGCTGCATCGTCAAGTTTACTTTCTGCTGTAGGATTCCCTATTTCCCGTATACTCTGTGTCTCCTTATGGACAACTTCCATTGAACGACTTTTATCCAAGGCTTTTGCTAGCGTCAAATCACTTATGCACAGCAGCTCCTGTTGTATGCGCTGGTCCTTTAGACCACAGACAAATTGATCTCTCAACGCCGTATCCAAATACGCCTCAAACTTGCAGGTCTTCGCCAAGCTGCGTAGCTGAGACATATATTCTACAACACCTTCGTCGTCTCTTTGGAGGCACTTAAAAAAACGATATCGCTCTGCTATCTCAACTATTGCAGCACTGGTTTGACTTTTAAGTTGAGCCACTATCTCGTCAAGGGAGAGTTCGGAAAGTTTCTTTGGGCTCACCCAGGTCTTTAGCTTCAGATACATCGTCTGCCCAATCCTTGTGAGGAATAGCGCCTTTTGTTTTCCTTCAGTTATGCCATGGGCAATGCAAAAATAGTCGAATCGCTCTTTATAGTCATCAATCTGCTCTAACGTTGGGTCAAACGGTTCTACGCCACGTGAAAGTTCCATTCTGTACACCCTCGTCGCCACTGTTATGTTCTAAGAGAGCTCTCACAAAGACGCCATGACTACTGATTACAAAAGAGCATAATGCAATGGCAATGCGCATGCGCGTACAGATATGCATATACATATACAATAAGATACTACAGTTTTCACTATTTTTTATTGGACCCGAGCTTAGGTCCTTATTACTTTCACTCAGCCACGGTCACTGACGGTCACGGTCCAAACAGTAGGTCTGACCGCGGTCCGCCTCGTCCCTCGCCTATACATACGCACATGGCGTGCACGTGATCTTTATCATACCTTTTAAAAAATATTTTTTGTGCGTAGAAAAAGTACCGATTCTTATGCCATCAGTAGTGCCAGCGAAAGTCAAGATGCCGAAATGGGAGAGACGATGGTTCTAGAGGGTCCCATCAAGTACAAGTACTGTTTCTTTCGTTTGGCAGCACCACTTTCGTATAGACGCATTTTCTGTGTTTTATATTTCGCGCGTATCAGACCTTGCCGGAATTCTATTTATCATTAACCATTAAAATACAATAAATTCTCTACTACTTCCCATGTGTGTCAGGATTGTGCAGTACAGACTAACAGTGGCAGACTGGCAGTGAGTGAAAAATTCAGTGCTCGATCGAAAACGAAAGGGTCGTCGCACACAATCGGAAAAAAATATTATTGGGGATCGCGGAGCCCCCTTTGTGCCGCGGGGCCCGGGGTAGTGTAACCCCCCCCCCCTCCCCCCCCCCCCCCCCCCCCCTCTCGACGGCACTGCATGTCAGTATGAGTTCGATCTGTGCACCATCAAAAATCCTACACCCTACTTTTCAAATTGCAAGTAAAATACCATCAAAATGGGGAAAATGCGCATGCAACTTCCACATAGACCGGTCCGTGATGAGAAGGCGTTGGCTGACTAATGAGATTGTGTTGAAGAAGGCGAAAGAACGGCCTATAAAAAGGCGAATGCGGGATCATAAACCTCTGTATCGGGAAGTGCACATGTGGAAATGCAGGAGCACATGCCCCGCAAAGTGCAATGTCGTTACGATGCGAACAACACTTACCTCACATATCCCGTACATGAGTAAATGAGGAAGCAGGTACATTCAGAGTGCAGACATGCAGGAGTGTACACAGATGCGGGCTATGAATAGGGAATTCCGTTTAGCTGGGCTATGAAATGCGAACTCATTAGCGCTCTCCCCAGATTTCCATTCCAAATATGTCTTGCAACCAGTGTTAACGTTGCCGCGGTCGACCGGTTGGAGGAAGTCACGGACGGCCAGTTGACCGGAATAGACCTCTGGCGGTCACGGTCACGGCTAGAGACAGCCGTGACCAGTCCATACGGTCACAATCACGGGCAGGCCGTTTGAAACCTATCCGGCACGGTCACGGTCAGTTTTGGACCGTCAAAAACCGGCAGTTCATACTTACCGGTCAGACTCACGACAGACGGTCTTAGTCGGTCAAGATCAAAACTTGCATACGTGTATTATATTGGCAGTGTATATAACTCCGCAATGCACTGCTGGTCATCGGTTTGCATGTGTGTATAATCTATAGATGCGGCTTTATACTAATTCCTTTAGACGATACCAGATCTGATGCAATATATGGAACGTTCTATAGGCCCTTTTCCTGTGTCATGTGACCGCTCCGTAATCTAAGATACGTCAGTGTCACACAATATAAATTAATACACGTCCGCCATGTTGATTCACAGCTTTTACGGAAATATCCGAGTGACGAAGAGGGCCTATACGAAAATGGGTCTTGTGGATTTTTATTTTATAACATAAAATTTAAATCGTTATATCTTCCGAAATATTAACGCTATCGGGTTCCTATTGTTACCACAACATACCACACCATTACTATATGTGAAAATCCATTATGGTGTCTTACACATCCGGGGTACCGACGTTACAAGGTCCGATACCCCGTAGGGTTCAAAACGACCACATCTTCAGGTTGGTGTGTCCAATCGGTTCAAAATAGGTACCTATGTAGAAGGGTCCTACCGCTATTGATTTGTTCTGTTCGTTAAAATTTGCTTTTTCCGTTATGGAGATACAAGTGTGCAAAGAAATTGCATATTTCCCGGGCGTTACGCGCCATTAACGTATTACGAGGACGTCCTCGAAGCCAGTCGTTATACGTTAATGGCGCGTAACGCCCGGGAAATATGCAATTTCTTTGCACACTTGTATCTCCATAACGGATAAAGCAAACTTTAACGAACAGAACAAATCAATAGCGGTAGGACCCTTCTACATAGGTACCTAGTTTGAGCCGATTTGGACACACCTACCTGAAGATGTGGCCGTTTTGAACCCTACAGGGTATCAGTCCTTGTAACGTCGGTACCCCGCATGTGTAAGACACCAAAATGGATTTCCACATATAGCATGGTGTGGCATGGTGTGTTAATAATAGGAACCCGATAGCGTTAATATTTCGGAAGATATATCGATTTAAATTTTATATAAAATACAAATCCACAAGACCCATTTTCGTATAGAACGTTCCATATAGCAATAATTCAACGGATAAATACAAAGAATGAATATATATGGACATAATGGAAACAGCCTGAAGAGAATTAAGTAGGTGAGGATGGAAATTAGGCACTGAAGTTCTAGTTGCAGCGTAAAAGTAAAATCCTTTCAAGCCTGTCTGCATCAATTCTCCACCTCTTTCTGTCAAGGATTAGCTTCAATTGGGAAAAAAAACACGTTCAGAAGGTGCACTTAATGCTGGAATAGCCAAATATTTTAGTGCCATCTTTGCTATATTTGGAAAATCTCCTTCATTAATGCTCCACCAGTCCATAACATTATTTACACGCCAATTGGTGGATTCTGCTGTTAGGTATTGACGAAACTCAT
Organism: Ephydatia muelleri; assembly: GCA_013339895.1. Taxonomy (NCBI): domain Eukaryota; kingdom Metazoa; phylum Porifera; class Demospongiae; order Spongillida; family Spongillidae; genus Ephydatia; species Ephydatia muelleri. The sequence goes on from JABACO010000001.1 coordinate 4,980,273, forward strand.
CGTCTACCATCTCTTTGCTGGTTACGGTAGGATCAGTAGCCAAACGCTCTGCAGCGTCGTGTTTATCAAAATCAAAAAAAGCATCCAATGCAATTGTTGTGTCATCTCTGGTCAATTGGACACCTGCAGGTGCATCATCAGTACCAATACCAGCAATATTGTAAAGCTCTCCTTGAACCTGGCATGAGCCTGTGTTTTCTGGGCAACTGTCAACCATGATAAATTCTTGTGCCCTGGATGGACAAGAGCTGCATCAGTGAGGATCGAGATGCGAAAATGGATCAAATCATGTTTGAAACCCTGATTTCAATAATAGGTAGCATTCAAATACTTCTGCAGGAAGATGGTTCCAGTTCTGTACTTCCAGGTTCCAGGAAGGTGGAGGGCCAGCATTGGCAAATGCAGAATTCAATATAGTTATTAGCCTGGAAATGCTGCATAGGGTCAGGTACTTTTCACCTTCGAAAAAAACTGACATCTCCCGAAGTGGCTTTAAAAGCTTACAAAGCTTGGAGGCAGCTTCCCATTCCTGAGGACTTGGATCTGGCTGCATGTTAAATTCCCTGCATTCCTCTTTTATGAATGGGTCCAGTGTCATGCATCGCTCCAACATGTAATAGGTGAAGTTCCATCGGGTAATGATATCTTTTGTCACTACTGAGTGGTCGTACTTTCCTTCTAAACCTGCAGGGAGGACATCATCATTACATAATTCAAGCATTTCCTTGTCAGATTTCATTTTCTTCCTCTGCAATTGCTTTAGACATTCCAATCTCTGAGGGCTGTTCCTGATGTTACTGGTAACAAGTGAACCAGATCACTAGTTAAGGAATCTGGAACCTTTGGATCAAGTGCATTTTTAACCACCAGGTTAAATGTGTGGCAGGCACAGGATGGATCCTTTTCAACAATGTTTTGTTCCAGAAGGTGGTTGACCACTGCTCTGAAATTTGCACCATTGTCAGTGGTAACACTGTCTAGCCTTGTTCCCAGCTGGTACTTCACATTGACACAGTCTGTCAGCAGTGCAGCAATATTCTCAGCTGTATGCAATTCATTGTCAACTTTGACTGCTAGAACAGCTGACACCAATTTCCAGGAGAATTTTCCAACTACAGGTGATCCAGTGCCCAGTCACACCAACATATGATTCCCCAGTATGGGCAAGAACGCTGTCAGTGGTTAACGATATTGATGAAGCCTGCAAAGCTGATGCTCTGATCTGTAGTAAAGTTTTGTAAGCATGTAACATGGCATTGATCTATAAACACATATATTACCTTGTCTACAATTTCACTAGCTGCTTCATCATGTAGCTCTGTGGTGATGTGGCAGAACATAAGAACCACAGGAGATGAATTCTATGTACTCTCGGTATTCCGGTATGTCACTTACCAAGGGAGGCAAAAGTGCTGCACAGTGTCATCAACGTATATGCTTTCTTATGCTCTTCAATGGACATATTGGGAACAAAGTGCTTAGTAATTAATCCTGCATGAGACGAAGTGGCCGCCTCTTTCCCACCATTGCTGGATCATTCCTGCATGCATTCCTTCAGATCTCTGGAGTATAAGTGGAGGAACGATATTTAAAAAGTTTCCACAATTGTGAAGCAGCCTTAGTCTGGGGACCAGACCTAAAATAAATTGTCTGGTCCCCTGGCACACATAACTGCATATAAAAAATAAAGTATTTGACATACAACTTGTGTTCATCTGTCAAGTGCTTCCTCATCTTTGATGTAGAACCATCAACTCTGGATATCCTTTACTCCTGTTCACAGAGAACGCACAAACTCCATTCGTTGAACTGGGCTGGAGATACGCTCGTTTAAAAAACTAGCAATTTTTATCAGGGTCTCAAGTTGGGGGCGGAGGGGGGTGGGGTGGGGGGGAGGCTTATACGTCGCATCATGCTGGTAAGTTTCTAGAAACCATTTAAATTATTGACCTGATTCATTGCATCATACTGAGCAAATAATTCTTGTTCAAGAGAAGTGTAAAAACAAATCACTCAACTCAATTTTTTTATTTTTAAATTATTATTTTAATTTTTTATATTAGTATATTGATTTATACATCATACAATTACACACAGAAGATCAGTAGTCCATTGCATCGACCTGCATGTCTGCACCTGCAAGGATCTTGCATAGCCCTCGCGTTTGCACTCACAAGCACAATGCTCAGTCTGCCATATAGATCCCCAAAACTTGGGATTTGCTACAGTTTGTGAGGATGGCTTCGCGCATGGCTATGCAGGAGAAAGCATTGCATGCCTCTTCACCTATTTGTTTTATTTATTTATTTGGAATTACTACAACGTGCACATTGTACAATTGTAGAGTACGTTCATTTTTGCACAGACATATATAATTAGTATTATTTTTATGCAACACACTAAACAACATACAATACATAGAATAATGTCCTACAAGAAATTATATACATAGAAAAAGAAAAGAAATAAAATAGTAATGCATAGCTGAGCCACTTAATGCGCAAGTTCTGGCAGACCAGCCCATCATCCATGGCTGCACCACTTCTCCGAGAACCCCGTAGGCATAAATTTTTGGCCCTCAAAATGGCAAAAGGTAGCCTGGATCTTATCCATCCTGCTACTTCTGGATATGATCTTTTCCTTATGGTAGCAATTTTTTCAGCAAGGAGTTTGACAAATCATTCTGCTTCCCGGCCTAAAACTCCATCGACAGAAACCACTGGGGGTGTGAAGGGGCATCACAATATTTTCTCTTCTCTTCTATGGCAGTTTATAGAATCGCAGCAACAGCCCTGTGTGAATATGACGGAGCGTCAGTGTCAACGACACGTAAATCGAACAACGCTACCGTTTGAGGCCGCCAACCCCTCTGCTACTAAGATCAGCTGGTACACCACATGCATCATTAGCTTTTTGTACTACAGGTTCCCATATTATCTCCTTGCACACAATTGATGCTATGTCACCTATTGCATCCCTGATTTCATTGTGACGCTGGATCACAAGTCCACCTTTCCTGCAGTCGAGGGCATGAGTAAGGCTGAAAGCTTCCCCACAATTGTCACAGTTAGCTGGTGTCTTGATGAGAGGCCTATGGTAACGTATTGTGAGGAAGTCATGGAATTCAGTTGCTGATAAGTCAAAATGATGTAGAGAGATGGGCAAGACTGTTAGCAATGATGAAGATTTACACCCAACTGATCTGGAAATAGCTCGTCTGGTTTTAGTGTCTAAGAAAGCTAGGACCATGGCTAGTTTGTCCTCATCAAACTGTTGAAGGGTTTTGCGGATGCTTGATGCTGCTTCAGACATTAGGATAGAGTGGTCAGTTGTGGAAAAGTGTTTGGAGCCTTCGATGGCATCAACAATGTTCCGGCTCTTGATATTGTAATATTAACCTTGGCTGTATCAACTGGGTTTCAGTTTCTCATGCCCCCCATTCGTGCAGGAAGGGAAAACAGAAGTTGTTCTTGAAGTGTAAGGGTGCCTGCAAAAACTGCTGGCCAGAACTTTCCATTCATTGCTTCCTGAATGATAATACCGGTATACTCCTCATCAAAGTTAGGGAGTATGCATTGCAGGTATGACCACTCAAGTTGTACAGATTTTGCTAAAGCAGCAAACGCTGCTTGGGCCACATTGGACAGCTTGACAATTCTATTAGCCCATTTCATTATCTTCTTCTGTACAAAGGTCTTGGCTCTCCAATGAAGCCACCAAGGAAACGGTATCCCTTTGACAACTTTGACTCCAAGCTGTTCAAAGATTGATCTGGCTTCTGTCTCATGATTTGCGTCAACTATGAGAATACATTTTTCTGCCTCAGGATGATATCCATACTTTGGGCCTTGCTCACATAACTCATCAAACCATTCATGTGTGTGGGTAAGCTTAGCTGAACACTAGGAGTCATTGGCATTTTTGTTTTTAAATCGAGTTTAATGACTCTTAATAAAAATTCTAGTTGTGTTTTTTGATTGCTGATTGTGATTGTACGCATTGCACAGATTGGCAATTTTGTCGCAAATTTGAGTGAGACTTTTCACTCAGGACAGCAGATATTTGCTTCTCTTAGCTCGAATTTGACCATTGGACATACACAAAGGCAACAGTTCTATTAGATTGAGATTTATACCTTGCCCTCTATGGTGCAATGTCAGATCAAGTCACTTTGGCTGAATACATTTAAGCCAAAATAACAAATGAAGCATCCACGTCACTTTAATCTATTATGTCATTTTCTTCATGTTCTACAGGTATCAATATAGCATTTATACCGTACTGTTCGCATACACTTTCTACATTGTATGAATGCTTTGTAATGTCCTGCTTCCATATACAGGTTGCTGTCAAAGTACTGTCATGGCGACGAGTTGTAATCTGGACTTTTCAGTTCAGTGCAAGCAACAGCTTGAAAAGATGGGCAAGGTCATACATACATGTATATATCATTTAATGCATTCCAATTGAAATATACATTGTATTCTCATCATGGAGCTGTATAGTATTCCTTCAGTGTATATGTACAGTAGAGGATGCAGAGATAGTTATGCTGCATTTGGTTTGCATGTGAGAACTAATGACTGCAATATGCGTAGCATCTTTCTTTGATCACAAATGGTACTAATTTTGGCTGTATGTATTGAATATGATGGATTATAATGGAATTTGATTCCACAATTTGGACTCATGCTGGTCATTTGTTCCGAGCATTCGTTTCCAATGTATAGTTGCCATGTTGTTTGTTTTTGGAGACTAATCTGTGTTAATAGCCAACCACATGTGATTGCGCATGTCGAGAGTTTGATGAGGTCTTGTAGCTCTTTCAGAACCCACATCGTTCCTTTCAAATGTGGGTACATGAACAAGGGGTCGTACAAAGCTATCAATAACAGCTAAGAGATCCTGGTTGGGAAAAAGTCAGCGAAACAAAGTTTTAAAGACATTCTCTATCCAATATTTATGGTACAAATGTGTTTTGTGCTCAAAGGTTCATAATGACAATGAAATCTTGAGCATTTGTAGACAAATCTGATAATTGTCCACCCAACGTTGTTATTTGCCAGGTAAGTGACCTGTCAAACCTTAATCCTGTTAAGCACAGGACTTGAGCTGGGTGGTTGGTAATGCATGGCTGCAATAATTGCGTTTGTAAAAAAAGGTGTGGCTGACATTATTTCTAGTGATTGGAATAGCCATTATGACAGAGTATAATGGTGTAGTGTGTGCATGGGGATAGCCTTGAAATAGGTGGCTGTGATGCTTTCTTTGCCTATCAATGCAGATTTTAGTGCCTAGTTACAGCTTTTAATTTTTGGCCTTGTTTTGAAAAAAAAAACATTCTAGCCAAAGTAACATGCCACTTCCAGGCAAGGAACAGTATTAAATGCAATGTAGTTCATGCGAGTTCATATGGGCAAATTGCGTTGTTCTTATGTATGTGTATGCAAAAGTACATATTGTCATTTGAAATGAGAGTATTAGGAATGTGCATGTTTGTGCTTTTATTTATGTTTATTTTTCCACAACAGGATATTTTTGCTAAACTTATTAATGACAATGTCAGGAGCCATTTACAGATTCAAGAAATGCCAATGCCAATGCCAAGCACATCTCATCACCTGGATGTGCCCAAAGAAAAGCCAATTACATCTCATCAGCCAAATGTGCCCAAAGATAAGCCATATACATCTCCTCAGCCATGTGCAGAATCCTCAGAAGTTTCAGAACTTCGCAATCAGGCAATGCTATCTCTTTTCACCTATTATGTCTTAAATCCAATGCAGCAAATCTCTCCATTTGGTTTTCCAATATGTCTTCCATCATTTCACAGTATTTACATTAACCTTTATCCACAAATGACACATTTACATTCCAATGGATATTGGGAACTAATGATCAAGGCATCTTTAGGCACACTCTCACTTAATGACAGATCCAGCCTAGATAAACTTACCTTAGATCAAAGAAGGAGTGTATTACACACCTATAGAGCATTGACATGCCTTAAACAACCGGGTGTGGATCAGACCAGATTTTCTACCATTTTATCCATGCTTGGTCTTACTGACTCCTATAATTCTATGATGGGGTTGTGTAGGATCCACAGGGCTGCACAAAATGGTGTCATAGGTGGTGTTGCCACAAAGGTTGGAGAACTAAAGGGATTTAAGGATTCCGTTTCATTTACTTTGCATTCTGAGAATATTTTTGTTGTAAAGGTCACAGATAATTGTGGTGTTTGTCATCAGCCTTTCAGCAGTGGTGAGCTAAAACAGATTTTAAGAGAATTGGCAATTGGAATTTATCTGCATGACACATATCCTTTTTTCAGTCTGCATTTCAACGAGGACAGCTGCCTCTATCCAGTGATTCATCCTGCCTACCAGAATACTTTGGTAGGAGAAGTGATTGGATTCTTGGATTACTTCATGAAAGGGTTTCTAAATGGTGGTGTTTACGACAAAAGTTTTCTACAAAATTGGCACAAGTCATGCAATATGGACAAGGAGTTTCTTAAAAGCCATCTAATTGATTTACAACGTTATTTTCGAGACAATTTGCCCAATTCTGAATACATCTCGTTGCGGGAGATGATGGCAAGAGAAGGATTAGAAGGTCCTGAACAAGACATGTCAGAAAATCCAGGTTCAATTTTTAGAACAAGGTTCATGACATCATTTCGTATTATTTCACAAGTGCGTGAGGCTCGTGAACAAGACGGGGTGTTTTTTATTGATCCAGACTTTGATGTTGAGTACACAATTGACTTAATGCCTGATTACAAGGAATATGTTGATCATTTTCAAAGAGAAAATGGATCATTTCCAGCAAGTTATGCAACTCTACAAAGTGTTTATGAATCCATGAAAGACCGCATAAAAACCTGGATGCCCAAAGTGCCCATATTTGAGGAGTACTTTCAAAAGCTTGGTGTGATTAGCTTTTGTGTTTACTATCTGAATACCATGAAAATGGCAGGAAGGATTCCAAGGTTTAGAGAAGTCACCAATGTGTGCAGTGTTGTATTTCCAAAAGTACTACCTCCAGTTCCTGTGCGTTATTACATATTTCACAAACTTAATTTAACTTTAAAAGCATTTATACAAGAATGCCGGGTTGAGGAAGATAAATCAACTTTTCAAGAAGTAAAGCTTGATCAGATGCTGAAGGAGTTTGCTCAACAGTACATTCCTGAACCATGTTCAGCAGCACGAAATCGAGTAAAGAATGTGGTAGAAAGTTTTATCAAAAAAGCGGTTCCTTTAGAAGTAGTATCAATGGGGTTAGATCCAGACTTTTTAAAGAAGAATACAAGAATTGTGACCCAACACTTAATACAGTTTGCGATGGAATACCATCGTGGTTTTAAAACTTGGGCCCATGAATTGTTTGCAGAAATGCCCATGTTGGGAACAGCTGATGAATTTGAAAGAAAAACGAATCTCCAGGAGCAGATTGATTTTCTGAATTTTCTGATTGTTCAGTTAGAGCAAACTCAATCAAAGGAAGCAGAACCAGCACTTCCAAAATACATACAAAATCGTTATGAGGAGATTCTAGAAGATGAGGCACAAGAATGTGATCAGACAATATCAATGAAGACACAACATTTGTGTAAAATCCCTCTAACAGAGACACAACTGCGACATGAGATTACTAACCAGCTTTTGCAGCATATGGACTATTTGACTATTGATGTACATGCCACAGTTGAAAATAATCTATCACATTTTCGTCAGCAGATGCAACAAAAATACCAGCAATTGAAAACTGAAATTGATCAGCTTTGTGCAATACAACAGCAAATTAAAGATAAATTGGGAGAGCTTCAGCAAAAACGCCAGGAATTTCCAGCCAGGATTGCTTCATCAGAATATGAGAAAATGAAATTGGATGTTGACAGGCGATGCACTGAATGGAAAAAGAAAGCATTTAACAAATGGGTTTCTGCATCAAAGCAGGTAGTCAATGAATATTCAAGTAAACAAGACAGGCTTTCTGATGTTCTTTTTAGTCTTCCTTGTTCAGAGAATAATTTGGTGTGTAGCAGCTATCTTCAGTCTACTCTGACAATTGCAGATGGTGGATATTATCATGCGGTTGGCGACAACATCAGAATTGTTGGTGGCTGCAGTGTTCGATTGCCCACCCTGGAACTACAACCACTGCAGCAAAGTGAACAAGGCCTGTTTGCCAAAGCTTGTATTTTGGCTGAAAAACTGGAGACTGAAACTTTCAGTTCTGAGATTTTGGAAAATGGTGGCAACAAATATATTGTTTTCAAAATACAGACAACTAAAATGAATACTGATATGTCTAGTTATATACCACTGATGTTGAGTTTGGAATCTTGCAAAATTAACAAGGACATGGAGTTAAATATTTTGACAAAACTGCTGTCAAGACTTGGAGCAGATAAGGTGCAACTTGAAGATGAATGGTGTAGTGCTGTTGGTAGAACGACATTGGACCACGTTTTTGAATCATGTGATACTGACACTTGCAATTTCATTCTTCAACATGATCCAGCTTCAGTATCCATTCCAACTGAAAGTGGCATCTTGCCATTGCATACTGCTGCCAGTTCAGGAAACGTGCCGGCTGTGAAAGCTCTGCTCAGTACAATGCCAGAACAAGTAAACTTTTGCACAAACAGTGGGGAAACCCCCGTTAATAGCAGCAGCTTCAAGAGGCCACAATGAAACAGTTAGGCTTTTACTAAGCTTGTCAGCTAATGTAAACCATCGTTTGCCATGTGGTCTAACAGCATTATGGGTAGCATTACAGAACCATCACGAAGAAACATCTGTCACTTTAATAAATCATACTGAGTCAAATTTAATGTATATACTTGACAATGGAGAGAATGTGTTGCATGAAGCAGTAAAGCAGTCTTTATTCACTGCAGCTACGTTACTGATAAATCATGGAATAAACTTGTTGCAGCCACGAAAGAGTGATGGGAAGACACCATGGCATCTTGCAGCTGAATTGGGCCAGGTTGTTGTTTTGCAGGCCATGTTACAATCAGGAAGAATGACAGATGTTAACGTAACTGTGGAGGAATTATATACTGCTCCGCAGAAATCTGAAGCACTACTGAAAGTTGGAACAAGTGCACTGCATTGTGCTGCAGTCAAAGGTCACAGGGAAGTTGCAACTTTACTGATAGCAGCAAAAGCGTCGTTGAACCTCAAAAATAGACACGGGTCTACTCCTCTTGTTATGGCAATGGAAAATGGATTTGAAGATATTGCAATGATGCTGGCAGGACAAGGTGAATGTGGTACAACCACTGACCTCATCTGTGCTGCTAAGTTAAAAATGTTCAAAGTCTGTGATGTCCTAGTGAGGAATGGAGTATCCATTCTTGGTTATGATGATTTGGGTCTTGATTATGCTTACTATTTACTGATCACTGGTGAATATTTCAGATATCATTACTTGGCAGAAGAAAAAAGAATTGACTGTAACAAAGTATACAGTGGTGCTTCCAGTTTGGCAATTGCCGCAGAACATGGTCATACAGCACTAGCAAATTACCTTATGGAGAAAGGAGTGTGTTACAAGTCCCCTAGAGACCGAGACTTGGTTCATTGGCTTGTTATTGCTGATGATGTTGGTTATTTACGGAAATGGCTAGTTAGTCATTCTTTAGTGCATGGAAACATCACAAAAGGGGTGGAGAGTGGCAAAACACTTCTTTATTTAGCAGCTGAACATGCAAGTATTCAATGCTTGATTTTACTGAGAAAAAGTGTACCTTCAGAGATGGTTACAAATGCTTGGCATGACAAGCACATACTTGTTGCAGTTGTTCTAAGTGGAAATGTTAAAGTCCTGGAAATTCTGCTACCATTAGTTCGTGATTTGGATCAAACAATAAATCCTGCAGGATATAATTCTATGACTTGGGCTGCTGAAATTGGATCAATTGCTTTTATCAAGCAGATAACATGCTGGGGTGGAAGTATTCTAAAGGAAGATTCAAAGGGTCGGACTCCTATGCAAGTTGCTATTTTCCACAATGATCTCAAGCTGTTGCGTGCTATTTCAGAGATAGTTAGTCCTACTCAGTGGCCCAAAGATATTTGGATGACAGCAAACATTGGAGGTTGTAAGAAAAAAATTATCTCATGGCTGTTTGATAAGTTAGGTTGTGAACAAAAGACAGTTGACAAGGAAAAGTGTGTGGTGGCACTTCACAATGCTATTCATTCAGGAGATGAGAATTGTGTGGAGGCAATTTTGCAGCTGATGAAAAAGAATGACATCCTTGCATGTGTAAGCAATATAGCAATAGATGGTAGAACAGCACTTGCACTTGCAACAAAAAATACCCAGTGCAAAATCATTGATACTTTGCTGGCTTACGGCACTAAAGCTGACTTTCCTCCTACCAAAGAATGTGCGCTGTTTTCAGCATGTGTTTTAAATGATGTTGAACTCCTGCGCAAATTCTATGTGAAAGGAGCTTATTCAGTCCCCATTGCCAGTCAACTAATGCACGAATTAAGACCATTTACAGGATATGATTACGTAAAGAAAGCTTTGTCAGGAATTTTTATTCGGTTTGATAGAGACAGAAGAGCACTGCTATCTTCAATTGAAGATGAAAATCTCACAAATTATCAACAAATTCTTCTAAAAGGATTCCCAATAAATTGCATCTACATGAATGTAAATGGTGAAGAATTATTTTTTCCATTTGCATTGATCTTGGTTCCATCTCTGAAAGCATTTTTGCAATTAAGCACTGATAGACTGAAAATTGATGCCTTGGATAAGAATGGAAAGTCACTTGGATATTATTTGATGCTTTTGCCAGATGATCAGACAAAACATATACTGTCATATATACAAATGCACTTCAAAAAGCAGTTTACTTCAATGCTCAAATTGAGAGATGATTTCCATATTCCACTGAAATGTATCAAACGGTGGTTAAACTTGTTGGAATCAATAGAAAGTCCATTGGAAACTAGTGTTGGGCCTGATGGTTTGACACCGTTACACCTGGCTGTCTGTTCAAAGAATGTAGCAGATGTTTCTCATTTTTTGAACACATTTGAAACCTTTCCTGTGGACAAACCAGATAAGAATGGTGTAACTGCACTTATGATGGCAGCAGCCACAGGCAATGAATCCATAATTAGAGAATTGATGGCAAAAGGAGCGGATCCTAATTTGACAGACAGGAAATGTAGAAATGCATTTCATCATGCCCTACAAGCAAAAGAAATGAAGGTCAGTATACTTTTGATGTGCAAAATGCGAGACCTTTCTGCCAAAGATAGGAATGGAAAAACATTGTTGATGTATGCTGTACTAGGTCACATGAATCCAGTAATTCGCCGACTCATTGCTTGTGGTGTGGATGTGCATGCCGTTGATGACAAAAAAGGTTTTTCAGCACTTCATTATGCCGCTGTAGTTGGAAATACAGAAACAATTAGCATCCTTGTGAAGGAGCCAAACCGAGTGAACTCAACCAAGCCAGGAGACATCAATGACATCTCAAACGTAACTCCATTGCATCTGGCATCTCATCAGGGCCATGTGAGTGCTTGTAATGAGCTGTTAATTGCAGGAGCATGCCCAGCAGCAAAGTACGCAGATGGAATCACACCAGCTAGCTTATGTTTTTCACCCAAGCGTCCTGAGCTAATCCAATTGTTTCTACACACCACTGCATTTCATACTCCTGGGCAAGACTTGCAAATGATAAAAGCATGTTGCATGACTGATAATGCTGACAATTTAAGATTTCTCATAAGTTTGAATGTAAATGTCAATGCAGTTGGCCAGCATGGCATGAATGCATTGCATTTTGCTGCTATGCATGGTGCCTCATTGTGCGCTAATATTCTGCTGGCAGCCAACTGCTCTCCCAATGTGTCAGATTCTACCACACTTTCAACCCCATTGCATATGGCTGCCACACATGGCTGCGTTGTGATCATTCAAGAACTGTTGTCTTATGGAGCATATCCTCATGTGTTAGACAAGAAAGGTAACACTCCATTACTAAATGCTATCACTGAAGGACACAGTGGAGCTGTATTTGAGCTTCTACGACATAATGTTGATTGCACACAATCATCTCGTGGTGGTTTGCGACCATCCGTGGCCTGTTTTATGCAACCCAATGAAATAATTACTCAAGCTGTCACTATCATGAGCAAAGAATTGCCAAGCAGGTCAGACGTTGAACAGTTGCCTAAGTACATACTAATAAAAATACAATTGAAAATGCATTTATTAGAATGTTTAAGAGGTCACTGGGATCATTCTGTGGAACTAGGAGACACGTTTTTACATTTGGCAGTACGAATGGCTGCTGTAGAGGTAGTGCACCTATTATTGCTTGCAGAGCCCAAACTGATAGGCATCAGAAACAAACATGGAGAAACAGCATTTTCAGTTGCACAGAGCATTGCAGATACCATGCCAGAGGTTTTGGCAGCTTTGAGGAGACACAAGTTATCATCAAATGTACCTGATGATGATTTTGATGTCACAAGTTGGCTAGTCATTGATCACCAGCTGCATACAACAGAAATATGCAGTAATCGGCCATTACCAGTATGGTTAGAACAGGCAGATATTGGGGGGAACAATCCAGTTGCTTTTTCACCTCCCAACATTGATGAACTGAAATCTATTGCTTTGAGTAATATTGATCAGTGGTTCACATCTGAACAACAGACAGAGGCCAAATACTATTTGGAACTGTTATCACCAAGAGCAGTTCAGAAATGGTTATCGGGGTTATCAACAATCTCAAGAAAAGAACATTCAACCTATTTTTCTTCCTGGCTGTACTGGTGCAGGGAACATTTGTGTGATTATTCATGTTTCAAGTATCTGGCAAAGCTCTTCCTTGATCACTATCCGTGGTATCTTTTGCATGAAGTCACAGCATGGAGAAAAACAGCTACCATTATTAAAAATCTATCAGAAGGTACCACACTCATGCTATGGGCAATAGAATGTTTTAAGCCAAGTTTAGTGGTTGAAATGGAACTACTTAAATGGAAAACCTGTTGTCAGAATTGGATTGATTTCTTTGAACTAACCAGACATGATGCAGCTCTGCTCTGCACACCTCCATTGTCTGAGTCGATAAGTTGCACACTAAATTCTGACTATTTGATTAGGTGTGTGAAATGTTTGAAAAGTATACCATCATCCCAACCAGAACAAAGAAGAATTCAACTCTTCTTGCTAAATGATTTGCCGCCTTATAAAGTTATTGAGCATATCCTGCAGAAGGGCTACATAGGACCTGTTGCTAAACGACTTCTTACCAGAGAATCTATATGCCAACCAAAGCAGTACCAAATATTAAAAAAACAGGTGATTTGGAATGTTTTGCAGCCCAGACATTACTATTCTCAATGTATCATTGTCCCTGTGCATTTCAGTACTTGTGTAACTTTTTTAAAAAGCTGGATCATGAACACTCTCTAAATCAAGAAGAAAAAAAAATAGTAAGTTCTGTCATATCAAATGGTCTTCAAGCTGTATCAGAGAGCTGGAACACTTTAAGCAGCTGGTTGGTGTTATCTAGACAGTTTGCGTGATGAATATGGCATTGAACTACTCCAAAAACTTATACATTGTGACACCTTTAAAGTGAAACAACCGGTTGAGATGTTTGCAAAAACAGCACAATTGATGTTGGAGCTTCTTCCACATTTTAACAACAATGTTCTTGAAGGAAAAAACAGGAAACCTCAAAAAGCTGATGATGCTGTTGCATTATTGGCGCAGTGTTTGTCTTTAGATGTACTTGTGGCTTGCTTGCAAGATTTACTGAAACAAGATTACGAGCAACGTTTTCCAGAGAAGCCGATACAGGAAGTGAGCAAACAGTTTCTAACAGCATCTCATTTTGTTCGTGTTACTTTGCCTGAAGCTGAGATGGCTGGCTTTGTTAAAGATTATGAATCAATTGTGCACATATCTCAAATTTATTTTGGTAAGTCTCTTGACTGGCTTGGAAAAGAAGCTCGGCAATTGGGGAGTCAATTGCCTTTGAACAGAGAAAATCAGTTGCACCTCTTTGCCATAATCCGCCAATCCATTCGACTGCAGTTTGGAATTCTGCCCAACAACACCCAAATTATAGCTGCATTTGGTATTTTAAGTGTACATGATGGACTAAAGGGACGCATTGCTCAGGTACGCACGGGAGAAGGAAAATCAACAATCATTACAATTATTGCCACATTTTTGGCATGTCAAGGTCGCAATGTTGACATCATCACAGCAAATCATTACCTAGCAATTCGAGACCAGAACAAATACCATAGTTATTACAAATATTTTGGCATCAGTTGCTCACACATTTGCCAGAGGCCCTACAAACCAGAGCATTTTGATGCCCAAGTACTCTTTGGAACAAATACTGACTTTGAATTTTCCATTATGTTTGATGCAATACAGGACACAAGATTACATTTCATCAGCAAAAATGGATCAAGACAGTCAAGAACATGTGACGCTGTTATTGTGGATGAAGTTGACAATCTTTTAATTGACACAGCATTGAATTCTGCAAGAATTGCAAACCCATCGTCCAGAGATGTGTCATGGGTGTATGAACCTTTGTGGTGTGCACTTCAAGACAACCCATTTCTATTTCTCATCTCAATACAGTATCTTCGAATGGCACTGAAGAACTATCAGAATGGCAGGTTTTCATCTCAAGTAGACTCTTTCAGTGATGATGCGCTGGTTACTTGGAGAAATAGTGCATTGGGAGCAAGCAGAAAAAGGCTTGATCATGATTATGTGTTATGTCCTTCTAAAGAAGATGACGAAAAGCTACAGGTTGCAATTGTGGATCCAGATAATACAGGAAGATTGATGATGGGTAGTCGTTGGTCAAATGGTGTTCATGAATTTGTTGAGGTAAAGAATCATTTACAACCTCAAATGCAAAGTGATACTGCAGCAGCTATGTCTCATCCAGCCTTCTTTAACCTCTACAAGAATATTTATGGTTTAACTGGTACAATGGGAGAAGATATTGAACGAAAAGAAGTTGCTGACATTTACAAAGTTACTTCATTTGATGTGCCACCACACAGGCCTTGCAATAGGAAAGAAGAGTCTTCCCAATTGGTGAGTTGTCGCACTGAGCATACTAAAGCTCTTGTTGACAAGATTAAAGAAAAGCAAGCTGCAAGGCGTCCAGTATTGGTTTTATTTCCAACTATTAGGGAGAGTGAACATTTTTCTAAGTCACTGAAGGAAATAAATATAGCTCATTTTGTTCTCAATGAGAAACAGAAAGAAGATGAAGAATTTATCATTGCAAAAGCGGGTGAGGCTGGACAATTGACTATAGCAACCAACTTGGCTGGCCGAGGCACTGACATAATTTTATCTACAGAAAGCCTTGATGCTGGTGGATTACATATAGTTTTCTCTTTCTTCCCTGTAAATCTTAGGGTTGAGGAACAAGGGTATGGAAGAGCAGGAAGACAGGGTCTGCCTGGAACGTGTAGTATGATTCTAAGTTTGGAAGATCCTCTTATTTGTAGCCTTATTGCAGAACAAAATGAAAAGGAGCAGCTTTTAAAAAATCCAAATTTTCTTCAGTACCTAAGGGAAAAACGTAGTGCTGGTGTCAGAAAAGAATCTGAAAAAAGAAAGTGGGCATCACAGAGGGAATCTATTTTATTTAATTATGTTCTGAAAGACTTTTTTGATGCTCTGTGTAAAGTACGGATGACAATGGAAAACATGGACTGCTCATTGATGAAAAACGCAATAGAAGCAAAATCGGTGAATTCACGAAAATGGTTAAATGACCCATCATATCCGAAGTTAGCCTATATTTCAAGTGAAATTGCTCGTGTTAGAAACAGGCTGAAGGGAAGTACACATTATTCTGAATTAAAAGGACTTCAAAACAGATATATTGAGCTGTTGGTAGAAGAGTGGTCAATGTTTTTCACTGAACTGGAGAGATATCGTAGCAATATTGACAACTCTAGTTCTTTAGCCTCATATAAAGAAAAAGTTATAAAGCTGTTTAATGAATTCTGGACCAACAATTTAAGTCAAACCATTACAGACCCTGTTGCAGATTTTTGTGACTGGTTGTCTACTTTGAGCTCAGCAACCCTTCCTTGAAAGTTGAACTTATTCCCTTTTTTTGATGATTATACTAAAACATTTTAGCCAAAATTAAATTGTAAATACCCTATGTCGGGATTGTTTGATTCATGTTTGATGGCTTTGTACATGTACGTTTGATTGCTACATTTGCTAAGAGCTGAATAATCTTATTGGTAAGATTGGTATGAAGAAGTATGCGCTGTGCTCCTCTAATCTCGTCTTCACCTGTAAATAAACATTCACGGTTGTCTCCCATTATTGCTCGAGCATATTCTCTTTGCAAGCAATAGTACGCCAGAGGCCTTCAACCACCTGATTCAGTATATTTTTACGTGCACTATTGTTACGTACAATGTTAGATCAGGGGAGAGGTGACACCCACCCAATGATGCCAGTGAAAGCACTAACAGCACATTTACTTGTGAGTACTGCTTGCAATGTCCACACTCTCCTTTTGGGTGATGCATAACCACACTCTCAATAGATGCATGAATGTATTTTACCTTCAAAGGTAACACAGCTTGCTTGTATTGTCAATGCCACCTGCATTATTCATGCACATTCACTATTCCAGCTTGCTTCATTTTTCTCTCGGTCTCGCCTGGTTACCGGTAAATGTTTTACCTTATCATGATAAAACAGCATATGGGAAAGTTTCCGAGAAAAGGGACCTAGCGTGTATTATAAAAAAGCATAATAAAAATGCCTTACGTTTGAAATGCTATATCTTCCGAAGGGTTAACGCTATCGTCTTCCTATTTTCAGCACTTCATACTACACCATTTCTCTATGGTAAACTACATTTTGGGATCTTGAACATGCTCCATGCCAGTATCGCGATGTCCGATACCCCAAGGGGTTCAAACCCGCCATAACTTTCTGTAGGAGTAATCAAATCGCTTCAAATTCGGTTGTAGGTGGAGAGGTCCTATATCTATCTGTTTGTACTGTTCGTTAATTTTTATGCAATCCGTTACGGAGATACAGTTGAACAAACTACGTGCACATTTTCGCGCTCGTTTCGCGCCAATGATTTGGGCAAATTGCGCTCCGCTCAATGAATGGGGAGGCGGGGATTATTACATTGGCGCGAATCAAGCGGGAAAACGTGCACGTAGTTTATTCAACTGTATCTCCGTAACAGATGGCATAAAAATTAACGAACAGAACAAATCGATAGGTATAGGACCTCTCTACTACATACCGAATTTGAAGCGATTTCATTACTCCTACAGAAAGTTATGGCGGGTTTGAACCCGGTGGGGTATCGAACGTTGCAATACTGGCAAGGAGCAAGTGCAAGATCCCATAAAGTATTTTACCATAGAGAAATGGTGTAATATAAAGTGCTGAAAATAGGAAGACGATAGCGTTAACCCTTCGGAAGTTATAGCATTTCAAACGTAAGGCATTTTTATTATGCTTTTTTATAATACGCGCTAGGTCCCTTTTCTCGGAAACTTTCCCATATGTACAATATGTGACTTATAAATCTGATGTATCATGTATGCAAACAGCAGCCATGCTTAGTAGCCAAAATGAGAAGAAAAGATATGAGCACATGTGTATCATGTGCGTGATTGTGTGTGTATGTGTGTGTGTGTGTGTGTGTGTGTGTGTGTGCTTCAAGTGTGTGCGTGTGTGTGTGTTAACTTATTCATCTAGCTACGTGGTACTCATGCAGCATATGCATGCATTTCAGAGTGTGCTATAACTTGACTGTATAGCATGTCCAATGTTTACTGATTCAGCTTTGCATTGGAGTACTAACCAATTGACAACAGTTTATAACTCACTATTATACAGGTTACTGAATAAAGTTCTATATCATAAGTAAAGATGTCCAAACAAATATGTAAATTTTCAAGTAAATAAAGTTACACATGGTTAAAGAACTAAATCAAGCACTCTTGAAAACAAGTTGCATAATGGGCCATTTGGTTACATAATATTATTCCCCTCAGTGTCCAATTTAGTGATCTAAGAAACAAGTGTGTGTGCACGTGATGCACACTTTCAGGATGAGGAGATCGCAGAGAAGAGGTCGACTGTCTGAAGACCAGAGGCAACGTACGGAAGACGAAACTAACACATGCGATCCGAGGGATGCGTCAGGTGCAGGAAGACCTGGAGCTGCGAGACACTAAAGCCCTGCTTGTATACATACAGAGATTAGTTGAGTTCGCGGAGGACCGGTCGGAATCCGGCTGGCAGATGACTCTGACGACGAAAACAGTATGGAAAAGGCGAAGAGCAAATCCGAGAGGAATCTGGCGAAGAAAACGAAGTTCAAAGAGACCAAGGCAAAGGACGACTTTGCTGCCAAGTTGTCAGTGCCTCAGGGTACACGGCGGCCGTTTGCCGCGAAAGGCGCGCGGGTCCTGCAGACAGTGCACAGGTAATAAATGCCCGTAAGTGGCTAATATCCTTTATCAAATTCCTAGCACGTGACTTGGTGGTTGGTGGTATGTGTTAAATGTATCACCTTCTGCTTCTCCTAACGAAGCCTTTAGATGATGGAAGTGTTAGGTGTTGCCTGAGGTGTCTGAGTGTATGTCTAGCAGGTGCATGGAAGTTCTGTAAGGGTTGTCTCCTGCCTTTTGAGCTAGGTGATATTGGAAGCAATTGAGAATGGCTTAATAACTAGCTTTGTACAATGGGCCTACATCCTAACCAGAAATCAGCACTGCTAGAAAGGTATTTTGTTAATGGGAGCTGTGCTGTGCTGCTTGAAGTGGGGTACACTAAAATAGCACCCACCCCATGTACATCCAGTGGTAACCAAACAATCGAGGAATTAGTGGCTCGTAGCTGACACGTGAACAGGTCTCTGTGGAAGCCAACGTTCAAGTATGAGGACTTGCATGTGGTGATGATGCTGGGTAAGCAGATGTTTCACTTAGATCTGAAGTCAGTAAGTGCGTGGGGTTGTAATGTGGGCAGATTTATTGCATTGCCCTTTGGGTTGTCTTCAGCACCTTATGTTTTTTCAGAGATGATGATCCCATTGGTTAGACTATCATAGTAAGGGCCTAGTGGGCACTGGTATATTTCGATGGTGGAATTCGTGCTCATTTCCACACAAGCATTACATTTGTATTGCGCGTACTTGAAATGTTATCTCGATCCCATGTATTGATCAGGCACAACATGGGGACCACACACAGTGGATAGGTTTGCAACTTCTTACAGTATAGAAGCACAAGTGCAGCATTTACAGTAGACTGGTGAAAAAGAAGAAAACAACAACTTGGTGGTGTCCACCATCCCACGAGACATGCAGAGCACTGCAAAGTACAGGGAACACGGTTGTGCCTTTGTGGGAGAGTCGGCTCCCTTTTTGGGCCCCAGCTGTTTCATCATGCTAGAGAATGGACACCAATGGGGATGCATTGGCTATCCCTACCATTATCAACGCAGCTGATTAGCTCTGACTCAGCCCTGTTCTATGGGAATTCCCTAACACTGAAGTGAGAGCTCTCTGGATTGATTTTGGTGAGTGATGCAATTGATCACTGTCTGTGGGTTAACCCTGATAGGAGGGTATGTGACTAAATTGCATCTGCAGCATCAGCGGCCTGTATAGGCTGTGGTGTAGCGTTGCAGCCTCAGCTGCTACATGTCTGTCTAGTACCCATGCCTCCCGCGGCCGTGGGTGTGGTGGCACGTGCTGTAGCACATGGCTAAAGGTGCAGTGTCAAGTGAATGGCAAATTTAGTTAACATGATGTTCTCTTTCCATGCAGATGGCATATTCGCATCGGGAGCTTGGTCTCTGCTGAGTAATCTGGAAGACCCTGAGCTCCGAAGGCTGGCCCAGGCACTACCAGCTGCTGAGCAGGAGGGCCACCAGGATATCCCTCAGTTAGTGCCGTACAACAATGGAAGACATGGGAGGAGGCAAGACAATGAAGTCCCCAGCGTCCCAGTGCAGGAGCTTCACTACTTACAGCATCTCAGTGAGTCCACAGGGTCTAAGGCTGCAGTAGAGGAGGCAGTGCATGGGGTGGATTGGCACCAGCCGTTGGGAGTGTTACGTTTAGGTAAGTCTACCTTGAGTGCATTTTAGCTAAGCCTACATGTTAAGGTGCATTCTAGCTAAGCCTATAAAATTTGCAAAAAAAAAAAAGCACAACCCAGTATAGCACTGTGTTGGAGACCATGGTGGAGGCTGGCATCCCTGGCTGAGGTCAGGCTGTTTGCAGCCATGCCATGTGATGAGCTGATGAGGCTCAAGTGTGATTTAAAATGCCGAGGGCATGTGAATTATAAGGTTCAGGTAGTCTCCAGGGAGACTGACCAGTGCAGGGAGGGAGGGAGGGTTCATCGTTAGTCATAGCTGCACTGCAAGGTTGACCTGCCCAGTTAGCATGATGGGGAAGTACAGAGGGAGATATTTCCGTATGGGATCGAGTTTGGACCCCACTCCCATAGTGTGTGTATTTCGGAAAATATCTGTGACCGAAGAAGAAGAGCGTAAAATACACCCACACAGCGTGTGTATTTCGTAAAATATCAGTGCTCAGTGTAAAACTGGGGGCCTCAGTTACATAAGGCAAAGGGAATCACTATAGATAAAAATTGTGTGTGTGTGTGCATGTGTGCTTGTGTGTGTGCGTGTGTGTGTGTGCTTGTGTGTGTGTGTGTGGTGGCAAGCACAATGAACTTTAATTCGGATTTATATTTATTATGTCCAGTATCATGCAAATGTGATGGTAATGATAGTTTGCTACTGCAGTATTAATTTAATTGTATTGATATTAATTTACTGCTATCACATACAGGTAATAACTAGTTTTGATCCAGAATTATACGTTACCATATAGCGGTAGACTTTCGGGAGTGAAAGACCGGCAAATTTCACTGCGTTTGAACTATCTGTGAAAGCTCTCTACGAGAAATTTATTTTTGTGATCACAAACATGCATAACAAAAGGCATCCCACAAAGTTTTTTCTTTGGAATCTTAGTGTCCACCAAATTCATAAAAATTTGCACCATTCAGTCTTTCACGCTATGTGGTATGTAGTAAGGTGTTGCTGAAATTGAAATTGTGACACTGTATGTTAAAATGGCACGGCATGTGACACACACACACCAATCCATCTATAGATAAGCACTAATTAGAATACCATGTTAAGTACACCAAATCATCATCTGCATGATGAAACACATTATTGAGGCAGAGTCTCTCTGTTGATGGCAACAGATAAAAGCCTCCCTAGCCCTGTCGATGGCAACAGATAGGTGTTGAAGAAGAAAGAGAAAAGAGTTGGTTAATCGGTCACTGCTCAAACGGTAACCAGTTTCTTTCACACTATGTGGTTATTTAATCTTTAATGCAGACTATTGTTGGACACCTGTATGCAGAACCAATGCAATGAGAACCCTTGTAACATTGGCCAGGCAACCTCTAGCTTTGACCTGCAATTTTCGTCAGAGGAAAACCACTCCCAGTTTCCACATGACCTAGCTGGTTTGATTTTCACATCTGAAACTAAAAAAATGTGAGACTTAACTGCTTGATCCTTCAATGTGCATTTGTATGCAGAGCAGGCTATATGAGGGGAGGAGGGTTGGTACATTGATTGCATGGCATCCAATTATTGGATCTTATCATGCATGAGTGGACCATTTTATGGTGGAACTGTTCACATATACATATGTACACATGCACATGTATCTTTGCATGCCTGCTGTTTGATAGCATTTAAATGAACAGCCTAATAAGCAGATTCAGATGGAAGTTTGATGTACATGTATACATACCCCTTGATAGCTAGCATAACAAATGAGCAGCTATATGCTATAGTACAAAAACTATAAACAGGATGGCCAGTGAAGTCTATTCACTATATTAGTTTCACTATAAGATCATGCAACCACAGAGATTAATCCAACCAGCACTGTAAATGGCTTTTTGTTCTCAGGTCAGGGGTCAGGTCAGTCCTACTATACTAACAATGCTGCATGTTCTTCAATCCAATCCAGTGATGACAAGGTGAGTTATGTGCCTTTAGCTAAGGTGTATTGCAACAGCAGTGGCATACGTGCAGTGATGCTGGTGGTGTGTTTAATGATTTTCTTAAGTATATACAAACTAATACACATATAATGTATATTTTTCTGCACACAACCACTCCTCTTTTCACCCTCTCTCCACACTCCTCTTGCTCTCCACCAACAGTTTCATTGCTACTCATCAAGGTACATGTACCTGCCTCCAGATGTCAACTTACAGGGGGGGCGAGACCCTTTGGAAATGGAGGAGACTATGACAAGTGGTGAGGCTATGAAAATGGGTGAACTACTGATAAGGCAATTAAGCATTGAGCATTGAGGGAACAAAGATGACCTTAGATCCCACCATTCATGTGATGATATTCATCACATAAACATCCCCTCCCCCATGCCCAATCCAAGTTCCCACAATACCCAGGCTCAAATTTGAGGTCTGTGTGTCTGTGTGTGTGTCTGTGTGTGTGTCTGTGTGTGTTTGTGTGTGCGTGTGTGTGTGCGTGTGTGTGCGTGTGTGTGCGTGTGTGTGTGTGGAAGAATGAAGGGCACTGCTAAGTAATACAGCAATGATCTTTTTTTTTTTTGTATGAGCATTTCATAACATTGTTGACTTTCAGTCCTGAGGACTGAAGGACTGAAGTATATATATAGCTCCTATATTTCCAAGCCACTGAGGACAGGGTAATTTTGCAGTACACATTTAATCTAACATTTGGGTGGGATGACTGCAGTCCCTGTTGTTTACAAGCTTAAATCAACACTAATACTATGCAAGAATATGAAGTAATAAACAAAGCGACGAATATTAGGACTACAAAGAGTATGCAGGAATGTAGGCATGGATAAATTGGGACATATATGTACACTGGGATATCATCGTAGAATATGCAGGAGGTATGCAAAAGATTACAATGGGATGATGACTTCCCATGTGAACACTTATGGATATCACAATACTATCCTCCCCAAATTCAACAAGGCAAACAGCAGTTTCTTTACTGCCCTAGCTCTGTCCGCGTTACTCATCTGCACGTGATCCTTTCACTATAGGTCACCTATACAGTGCATATAACAGACATGAGTAAAACGTTTTCCGCCCCTTTCTTATGCAGTGTATTCAGTGTGGCAGTGTGGTGGGTGGGATATCATTAACCTTACAACTAAGGTTCGTGGTTTTCGTGGGCGTTGTGCTAAATATAAATAGTGGTTCCGCTACCTTCTGCACAACACTTCATCTTTTTCGGTTCGATCAACGCAAAGATGGAGTTTCACTCTGATTCAATGGCGCATCTCTCCCTCTGTAAGTGATTTGCTTCAGTGTTTGGTACATGTACGCTGTGCCATGTGGATCCATTGTCGCGAGACACAACCTGCCGGTGGTTATCGATCTGCCGTTCTGGTATAGTGATGTTCTGTCGTGAAAGTTATAGGATTGAAATTCCATAAAGTTATAGTGATTTGGATGTGAATGGGAATTGCGCATGCAAAAGTCATTGCGAATACATGTGCATTGTGACCACATTCATGCCACGCGCGCTCAATTTTTTACATGCATGTAGCTTGCATGGCAACTTTATAGCCAAGGAACGAGAACATCTATTATCTCCGCTTCTAGTGCGCATGTATAGCCGCAATTTGTGGAGCGACTAGCTAGTCTCGTACCCAGACCCAAATGTACGTAACGATGATCATAGCTTATTACAGTAGTGACATCTGTACGTGATGTCATACTGTAAAGGCTAGTTCACAAATTGACGCAAGCACGTGCAACAATAGCGCATCGCGTCGCAATACATCGCGCGAATACGCGCGTATTTGATATTCCGTTCACAATTTTACGTTAAATAACACGTTTACAAACAGAATAATAATCATATATATATTAACCCCATTTGAAAGATTAGCCATATGGATAGCTCATCAGAAGACGATGCGCTTATGGTTGCTATCACAGCGGGTCTACTAATAAGACGAAGATTGCGGCGACGAAAGAGAAGGATGTGGGTTCGTCCGTTACTCCAAATGCGGACAAGACAAGGAGCTTTCCACAATCTCATTGGAGAAATAAGGCTGTCCCTGAGAAGCATTTCAATTATCTCAGAATGACGAAGGAAACGTTTGACTTGCTTGACTTATAGGGTTTATTACGGGTTAAAAGTGAAATGACTGTAGAAAAAGGTGTGGTTTGTCGCTGCGATATCGCAGGAATAGAATTTTTTTTCTATTCTGTGCGACGCGACGCGATACGTCGCACGACGCAGCGACGCGACGCGATTCGATTACGCTGAACGTTCACAATTTGTACGCTGGTCGCGCGATGTCGCATCGCGTCGCATCGCGGTGCCTTGCGTCAATTTGTGAACTTGCCTTAAGCGATTATCATCGTTACGTACATTTGGGTCTGGGTACGAGACTAGCGACTAGCGGAAGAGGAAGCGCACGTGCATGCAGCATGACCGTATTCACTGGATTCGCCTTTGAGTAACCGTAATTACATCGCGGATGCATGAACGGTCACTGTACATTTTCACACAAACGAGGAAAAAAAATTCGGTATACAAGTTGGGCGTGGCCCCACCTTTGGTCAGGTCGGACCACGCCCAACTAATTGCATGTACCGTAAAGTACCGCGTACAAGCCCCCCCCTCCGCCCCCAACGTGAGACCCTGAAAAAAATGGCTAGTTTTTGTAACGATCGTATCTCCTGAACCATAAACGATGCGACCTACCTTTTTCAAAGTCTTGTTGTACTACCATTCCTTTCGTGAAATAATATCCTGTTTGGAATCGCATTGACATGTCTCACGACAAACAAGGTCTGAAAACATACCTGGTTCAGAACAGCCATATCGTTTGAACCGCTCATCTCCAAACATGGAATTTCGGTGTATACATCGTACAAACAGCGTCACATGCGGCATGTTTTTGTTCCAATATCTCGTAGTAAACATTAACTCTTTCGCGGGCAAAGAATTATTACGCGGTAAACATGTTGTGCAAAATAAAAGTGTTGCGTGTTGCAGGATCAAACAACTTGCACTATATGACCAGGAAACAACTGATCAATATGTTGTTGACTACAAAGTGTTAACTGTTTACATAAACAGAGTGGCTTTAGTATGCGGCGCAATATTGCTCTGTTGCCCGTGAAAGAGTTAACAACGTAGTCAGTCCACATCGCCCCGCCATTTCTTATTTCCATTGACCAGCCTAGGCCCCATCGCAAACCATGTCTGCACGACATACTTGGAATGGAAATCGGGGGGAGAGCGCTAATGAGATCGTATTCATATCCCTGCTAAACTGAATTCCCTATTCATAGCTCGCATCTGTACACTCCTATCTGCACTCTGAATATAACTGCCGCTTCATTTACATCTCTCATTATAATTAGTGAGGTAATGTCGTGCAGACATGCTTCGGAGTGGGGCCTAGGTTGGTCAATGGAAATAAGAAATGGCGGAGCGATGTGGACTGACTATGTTGTTAATGCCGCAGGTGTTGAACGCTGTTTGTACGATATATACACCGAAATTCCGTGTTTGGGGATGAGCGGTTCAAACGATATGGCTGTTCTGAACCAGGTATGTTTTCAGACTTTGTTTGTCGTGTGGCATGTCAATGCGATTCCAAACAGGATATTATTTCACGAAAGGAATGGCAGTACAACAAGACTTTGAAAAAGGTAGGTCGCACCGTTTATGGTTCAGGAGATACGATCGTTACAAAAACTAGCCATTTTTTTCAGGGTCTCACGTTGGGGGCGGAGGGGGGGGGGGGCTTGTACGCGGTGCTTTACGGTACCATAGATTATTATTATTTAGAGAGGGATGGGAAGCTAGGCCAATTAACACAATGTAACACCTACACTCCTCGATACGGCGGAAGCATACCGGAAGTAGCTTATTCAGGGGTAATACGCGTGCGGCTTTGAAATCATGAATCCCTGTGACCGTATCCTTCGTGGCTTTGAGTGCGTCTTAAACGATGAAGACTTTAAGATTAACAGTCCAAAGGCTACGTGCACTATTGAAACGGCACAAAGTTTGATGTCGTGGTCATCGAGAGAAGAAAACGTCAAAGTACGCGCGTATCAATGCTACAAATACAAAGCTATGCACCATCAAAACTGAAGCATTATCTTAAAAACTAATTACACAGTGGTACGCAGCGTAGACCACGCTACACGAACATATACCTTTTAAAATAAACAGACGTATAGGATGGCTGAGATCACGGGATAGTACTGGCAGGGGCGGATTTAGGGGGAGGGGGGGGGGGGGTCCGGACCCCCCCTTTCCTATATGAAGAATGACGTAATGCGTACTGTAATCTATGCAGCGTTCTGCATGTTACCGTCCTTGGATTTGCAACATTGCACATCGTTCTAGCCGAGCGGGGTCTATATCGATCTAATTAAATCCTACATGTGTATTAACGAAATATTTAATCGCGCGATCGATCGAATGGTGCGTGTGAAGAGGAATTGAGGTAAGCGATCAAAAGACGTGAATGGGATGGATCTCATATTCTTTTCCTCAGAAAATAGTTATAGAGCTAAAAATACTAATACTATAGTAAAACATACATGAGTAGTTTATAGACCGACCTGTAGCTGGTGCATGGCCACGTGCACGCTTCGGTCACAAATTCACAAAAGCTTTGCGTCACGAATTTAATTACTGAGCAGTAGGAACCATAATAGCATTGTGAAGGAATGAAGAGTTTTCTCGGCAGGCTCTAGTAATCCGGATATCGCGTGATGGAAATGTATTGGATGTCACTGTGAATTTCATGCTAAATAAGCGCAAAAGCAAAAAAGCGGCTGGGGCGAAGCCCCAGACCCCACTGGGGGAGCTATCAGCGCTCCCCCAAACCCCCTTGCTGTCACGGGAGGGGCACGCCCCCTCCCCTCAGTTGTGAATATATTTATCAGACCCCCCCTTTCCCAAAATCCTAGATCCGCCCCTGAGTAGTGAATTGACTCCTCGCAACTTCTCGCGACATGTGTTTTACATCAACGGAAGGTCACCCAATAATTAAAAAAAAAAACATCATGACACGCAGAAATCATTAACCTAACAAGTACAACTTCAAAAAAACGCGTATCTCAAACTGTTAAGGACTTGGAGGAATAGTAGTGCTGCAAAGTTTGAAAATACGCCGCTTATCGTGTAAATGATACTTGAACAACAAAAAAAAGGATGGCAAAACTCACACTGCTTTCGAGGTTATGTAGATAAATTGATAAAACGCTTACAAGTAGTAGATCGCTAGAACCAGAATTCCGCCTCTTTTTGTCAAAATTGAAGGTGTGAACAACCGTATCACGGAGTGTCTGCTATAGAACCATGCGCTCACGTGACATGCTTCCAATCCCTCTCTAAATAATCTATGACGGTACATGGATAAAATAAACAACGTCCTTTTCGCATTGACCGGCTTGTTCGTAATCATGCATTTTCCATGCAGTTATCTTATAGCCCAGGTCACACAGCATTCACTACAATAACTTATCGAGCCGTTCAGTGATTGCCACTGTGTTAATATTTAATTAACACGCGAAGATCGCTCGAACCGACAGCAAAACTGCATGGCATATAGGTATCTGCATGGGGTTGTAATTATGAGCATGTAATTTATTGACCGCAAACGTTACCTGCAGATACAAAGTAATCGTACACCTAGCCTCGTCCCCAGGCCGTCAATTGAAGTATAGGAAAAATGACGCCTTACCTGAAAAACACGTAATCGTATACTTAGCTTGTAAACCTTTCCGTAAGCTAACTCATATCCGGTCTGCCTCTTTAAGGTTTTGTTTATGAATAAAATTAAAAACATCGCACACGTGATGAATTCACACGCAACGCGTATACGTATACGATGTCAAAGTCTTGTAGGATTTGTGACAGTGTTTTGTCTCGTACACATTATGTCGCACTTTTTCAAGGGAATCTTTGGCATCAGATCTTGCAAACAGGCTCAGCAAGGTTGCCGATGTCCCGGTGGCTTCTGAGGATGGTTTGTCCATGTTCATTTACATACCTTGCAAAAACAAACTTATGTCAGGAGAGTATTTTAGAACAAAAGCCAAGGCTACTTACGAAAAGAAGAAAGACCCCACTCTCATTGCCTCTGGTAGTAATTCACAAGTAGGTCAACAATAAGAGAGAACTAAGGATTCATTTGGTCAACCATCAGGGAAACGAGTGGTGAGATAACTAGAACCACACTTCGTTCCACTATAATTAGACGCAGTTGCATGTACATGTATGATTGTAATGACCACATGAATGTTTGTTTTTGTTTAGCTAATTGAGAGTTTTGCTGCATGCATGTTCGTGTTAAATTATTCTGTGCTGTGCACATTTAGCTTTGTGAGTGGTGGTTGTGTGGTACTTAATATGTTAATTTTAATTGTTGCATGATTTTTCTAGCTGCATTACATTTTTTGTACTTGGTTTCATGGGTTTGGCTGGCGTGCGCAAAGCACTAATTCGAAAAGGACTTAGCGCATTAATTTTAAAGTTTCTAAGAAATGTATAACTCTTCTGTTGAAATATATGGCTAATTAAATTTTTAGTGTCTTACAACTCTATAACTGATATTCCAATCTCAGTACGTAAGAATTGCTGTGTATACTTCTACAGTAACGAAAAGAAAAAAGAAACATGCATTACGTCCCTTTCTGTGGAAACAAAACCACAATAGTATATGGGACAGTTCGCCCTACTGTATGTTGTTTTTTTTCGAGTTTTTAAACATAGGTCCTCAACAAATTCCTTCTTACGTATACGCACTGGAAATTGAAATTGGTCTCTTGTAGTGTCCATCGTGCATGGTGTTAAAATGGCCTCAATGTGCGTAAATGCAATTCAAATACATGCACGCATCAACTTTGATGCTCCTACTTGGAGTATTCTTAGATTACATGTAGGTCGCTTATCGCAGATACTGTTCCACGCATATATAATTATTTCCTTTTCCTGTCCTGTACATGTCTAAAACATTCCTTATCCGCACAGGCTGCTGGATCATTGTAGGAGCCATTCTTGTTTTCACACATGGCCAGCAACAGTGTAATTTCCTACAAAAGGATTGCATCTGCGATGAAAAAAGCACAATGTGTGTTTTCAACCTCATCGTTGAACAAATTCAGACATTTGCTAGCTATGGAGTTGAGAATAATTATATCGATAATCTTGATTACCAACCTCGTGGGAAGACTGGGGGTGTATACTATTTTGATTCAAATGGGAACCTCAATAAAGCAAATCTTGAAGAACCTAACAATGGGAGATGTGCAAATATATCAAACGAAGATTTTAGTAACAATAATTGTAGCACTCCAATAACAGTTGATGGTATGACATTTCGTTCAGTACTCACATTGAATGGCCTCATCCCTGGTCCTAATCTCATTGTCTATGAAGGTCAAACCATTGTCGCAAACGTCACCAATATGCTAAGTAGTGACACCATCTCCATCCATTGGCATGGGATGAACCAGAGGAACACTCCTTGGATGGATGGTGTTGGGGAACTTTCCCACTGCCCCATCACTCCTGGAACAACTTTCACCTACATCTTCAAAGCTTCACCTTCTGGAACATTCTGGTACCACTCACACAGCGGCACACAGAGAACAGATGGCCTCTTCGGAGCTCTGATTGTCAAGGAGAAGATGCCTCCTGATTTCATGAACTATTCATTTCAGTTATCCAACAAGGAGTACACACTTTCTCTGTTAGACTGGCAGCAGCAAGCTTCAGAAGACCTGTTTACTCAGTTAGAAGGTTCACTTGGATTCTTTCCTGGTCTACCAATTGGTCGAATCCCTCAAAATGGCGGTCCGTGGAGAACTTATTCAGCTGATGGAGCCGAAGTTGGACCCATCACGTACTGGTCTGGTTTGATTAATGGGTGTGGACGCCATGCAAGTGTCTCATATAACCAGTCGAGGCTCACAATATTTAATGTTAATCCTGGCATCAGTTCAGTGAATGTTAGTTACAGATTTCGAATGATTGGGGCACAAAGTTTGTTTGCATATCGTGTTTCCATCTCTGATCACAAGCTGACCATCATTGCTACTGATGGGTACCCAGTCCGACCTGTGGATGTTGATTACATCATCATTCACAGTGGAGAACGTTACGACTTTGCATTAAAACCTAAAAATGCAACTGAAGTGGGGATCAAAAAGAACTACCTCATTAGAGCTGAAACCTTAGAGGTAGACCTTACAAAATCCGTCCCTTATCCCAGCCTTGGCCACATTGCAGAGGCCATCCTTCACTATGGTAGCAGCAGTGATCAGCCATCATCTACTATGTACTTCAATATAGCACAGTCATACAATCTTGATTGCCTGAAAACAAGAAGCTGTGTAGCAATAAATTGTCAAACCCAAGGTGTGAATCAGACAGAGATATGTCAGGTGGACTCTAGTGTAAGCTGTTCAACTCCAGGCACCAAGTGCAGGTGTACACACCTTGTGGACATTCCTGAGAGCAATTAGTACGTTGAGTTTGTGTTCAGTGCTGTGGGTGTGGGTTCTGTAGGTAATCGGTCAGGCTTTGGCCATCCCGTTCACCTGCATGGGCACAGCTTTCAAGTGGTCAACATTGGGTATGGAAAATATGACACCACCACTGGAATCGTCAATATCGCCAATTCAGACATCAGCTGTCTATCTGATGACAGATGTAGCTATCCAGGGTGGACCAATGGTGTAGATCCTTTCAAGAATGTTAGCATTACTGAGTACACTATTCGTAAGGGCACCATCATTGTTCCAGCTGGAGGGTATGCGCGTGTTTGGATTATTGCTGACAACCCAGGATACTGGTTTCTTCACTGCCACATCGAACCCCACCAAATGGAAGGCATGTCCGTCATCATCAATGAGCTCCCCAGCAAACAAAACTGCCCCCCATCAGAACTAGCGCTTAAGTGTGGTGATTTTAATTGGAATGTCAACTCATTTAATGTGAAGGTCAAATCCCCACAGCCATGTTCATCTTCAAGCTGGAATGATGTTATGATAGGATTACTGGCAGGCCTCATATCATCACTCGTATTCAACATAGTTTTGGTAATCATTTTGTGCTGTGTATGCAAAAAGCATAGCTATCAGGTCCTAAATAATACAGATATGCCTATGAAGGACCAATCCAATCAGCCTACACCTTCAAGAAATGGTTATACCCAAATGTAATGACTATTGAATAATACTAAACAGGAAGCTACCTAGGTAAATGAGCTGTTACCAAAGTTGTAAAAGTTACAGTTTTTTTTTGTTTCTGAGAATCCATCGCATGATTTCTGTTGTGCATATTTAGAAAGACAAAATATGATTGTTAGGTGAATCATCGTGATTCGTTTGTGCAAACTATTCAAGAATACGGGCTATTAATAATGTACAGCAAAAACCTTTACTTGATAATTACTAACTAGAATACTCTAGTACTTTGATGCCACATAGCCAGTTCAGAGCACATGAGGATGTTGTCAGCGCACATAAACCTCTAGGATTTTAAGCCGGGGTGAGAGGGAGGTGGTGGGTATATTTTACGTGCCCAGGTGAAGTAGTCATATAGTGTGTGGGAAGCAGTGTCTTCTTTCTATAGTGATCTTCTCGACACCATGCTCGTTGCATGAGAAGGATTTTTTCATACTGCGCCTTTTATAATGTGAGTGACAAACTGCAGAGTACTGTTTTAAATATATATACAGTAATAATAATTTATATGCCATATAGCTGTTTTGATTAGTGGCGACTGTTGCTTTATAGAGTACTTGGACTCTTTAGTGTAGTCTGTCACATACAATAATTATACTGTATTTATAAACATCATGTCCAGCAATTTCGGACACGTCTGTACATTGAAAACGCATGTAAAGTATTTGATTGTTTTTAAACATTAACGCAGTTGGATTAATTCTTTTTATTTTATTAAATAATGCATTCTTTTATTTTTCGCTTTCGTTTTGAGAACAGGAGAATCAACAGCTAAATTAATTACTTTTGCTATTTATCATTTAGAGGTCAATAACATCAAACGGTGGGCGCGCCCTTATAGTGCAAATTGGTGCCTGTGTGAGTGGGAGGAGCGTGTCGTTGCTCGTAATGTGCCCTTGGTTCAATACATTTGAATATTTCTTTCATCGGCGTGAACGTGCGCTCGGCGTGTATCTACCTATTTTCTACGACTGCGGACGTTAACATCTTGATACCTCACCCCGACACCACGCGCGCGCGCGCCACATACTCCCAGCTCTTTTTGCTGGGGTGCACATTAGGAAAAATCACTTTAGCTGATGCTGATTAACCGGGTTGGTCTGTACCCAGGGCAAGAATGGGTTAAATATCTCTAGCTGCTGGTTAGTTGTGTTGCCTGGGTGTGGCCAGTACCCTGGGCAAGAATGGGTTAAATATCTCTAGCTGCTAGTTAGTTGTGTTGTCTGGGTGTGGTCTGTACCCTGGGCAAGACTCCACCTATCTTGTGAAGAAGTAAGTATAATTATATAATATGTATTTCCAACTTATACATTGGGCTATTCCATAAAATAATTGTACACCCCTACTGATGACCAAAAAAGTTGTCCAGAGGGGGTCCAATGGTAATGTCCTAGGGGGGTGTTCTATTGCAGTGAGATGTGTCCAGAGGGGGGTCCAATGGCAATGATGGCTATGTCCTAGGGGTGTCACACAGTGAGATGTGTCCAGATGGGTTTCAAAGGTAATGCTCTAGGGGGTATCCTACATCGAGATGTGTCCAGAGGGGGTTCAATGGTAATGTCCTAAGGGGGTATCAGGTTGTGTCCAGAGGGGGTTCAATGGTAATGTACAGGGAAGTGTGTCCAGAGGGGGTCCAAAATAAATGTCCTGGGGGGTATGGTGTAGAGGCTTTATGTCCTGGGGGGATACCTTGATATTAGTCATCAGTAGGGGTGTACAATTATATTTGGAATAGCCCATTTCATTGTCATGCTCATCAAATAAATTATGAATTAGTTACTCTTGTCATTGTCATTTCTCACAAAGAAATCAGAATACTAAAAGCCTGCTAAAAGCCGTTAGCCCTCCCACTCCATCCCCATACTTCTGCCTACACATATCAGCAGTATAAAATAGCAGCAGACATTTATAGTGCATGGTAATATTTTGAACAAAGACATCACTTCTCATATAGAGATCAGAATGCTTCCCACCCCACATCCTTCCTGGCCTCCCCTCTCATATATTACCTGTAGGAAATTATATATGTTTTCTATGCATCTGATTCTGTGTACTATGCAGGGATAAACGTATATGGTTTATGTGATGAGCCCTGCTGCACATATGTCAGTTATCAGCCTTTGTATAAGATCCTGCAGGTGGTCTCCTTTAGAACCTCTGTTATCTTGTCCTGACCACATCAGCTGGTATTCTTTTGTAAAGGTCATGGTCTTCCACAACTTGTAATGAATAGGAAACATGTTCCTAAAGGGGTGGAATTCAGATACAGCTAGGCTGGAAAAAGAGATGCATTTTTTTTGCTTACATTGCTCTTTAAAGATACAAGAGCTAGTAAAGAAGTCTTATAGGTGGTTAAATATCTGTAGAAATGGTTCATGAATTGTTACAGCACTGTGTCACATATAATCACCTTCAGGGATTGCTGGCCTTTGTACTGCTTCTCTACGTTAAGCTCGGAGGGCCTCAATTCCACCTTCATGCCAGTAAGCAGAGTCCCGCTTAGTATATGCCCTCTTTTCTCTACTATATTCCTGCAGCACCTCCAGCCTGTTGTCATCATAATGTCAGCTGGTGCATCCCATCGATTGCTAGAGAAGTAGTTTCTTTTTGCATAATCGTTATGTTTCTCAACACCTGAAGTGCATCAAGAAAGAAGTACAGTGCATTACCAACTTTGACATGAAAATTGTTTCAGTATTGGCGTATAATGTTTGGGACATGGTATACCATTGCATGCATGTAAGGAGTTACATATTTCTTTTGGTGACCCTCTTCTTTGATGCTTAAGATAAGTTGAACCCATTGTTTGAGACTAGCATTTCATCCTTATCATATATTTGCACACTAGCTAAACTTACCTTTTGGTGGAGCTAGGGTGTGTAACCTCCCCTACATAATGAAAATCGATTTTTCCGAATACTTTTAAAACACTAATCGATTTTTCAGGTTTTTGTGGATCTGAAAATCGATTTTTCCGAATAGTTTAAAAAACAAAATCGATTTTTCCGAATAGGTTTTGCCAAATTTTCTGCCGAATACCTAGGTTATTCAGGTTATGGTGCTTGTGGAGTGCACACTGAGAAGATAATATATGTCTGCACAGAAATCCACCTGGTCTTGCACCCAAACTAGAGCTATGCATGTCAATTGAAAACACAGAGACACAAAGGTCTACAGTAGCATGTGTTTGCCAAATAGAGTTTGATAAATTGTATGTCTTTACCATGCACTTGTACATATCAATAGTAATGTAGACCTAACCATCCGACACTAACCACTGAGACCAGACATCACCATTATAAACTCACCCTACATCACCTACAATCACGTACTCCACTTACAATAATCCCACAACACTCCATTTCCGTTCTCGCTAAATGCATATGCTATTAGTACGATTGCGTAATGCTCTCTAATTACTCAAACAGAGCGCGCATACGTACTTGAAGTCTGTCATTCTATTTCACTCGCTAGCGCAATACTCACTATATGCGCAATATGTTCACTTCGTACCACTGTACAATAAAACAATGCAATACTATAGTACTGGTACATACATTTATTGCCACTACATATAACCACAACTCATGGGGCATATAGTAATGAACTTCGTTACTTACTTGAAGACGACGATAACAGCAAGCCATTGAGCTAGTACACGCTGGATATTTTGTATCCCCAATTGATGCACATTAAATATTTTATTACTGTCTATTTACTCAATTATTGATTGCTTCCGGTCCGATGTCATTATGTATGTATAAATAGTAAAAACAACAGTGACGTAGTTATATATATAACTCTGATTATGAAATACTCAATTGAAAATCATATCCGGATATCGGTATAAAAAGGTATTCGAATAATGGGCGAATTGTCGATGCTGACGACGAATACCTAAGTACCTCCGAATGGAGAAACATAAACCGGTTATTTCGAATAGATAAAATTCACTAATCGATTTTTCCGAGTAATGCTAAGTTGCTATTCGAACGGATAGGTTTTTGCGAATATCCGAATAACCCGAATAACCTGATAACCGGTTACACACCCTAGGTGGAGCATTCTGGGGTGGTGATTCATTAGACAGTATGCTGTATAAATCATCAAAATCCTTAGGATTCCGTATGCCAACAACAAAAAGAAGTCATTTGGTGACAAGTGATTTGACTCACTGCACATAGTACCTCCCATAACTTCACTACTGTTGTGCGCAGGGCACTAGGCAGAGGAATGTCTTTCATCTTTGAAGGAAGCAGCTGGTATACACAATGTACATGTATGATGAATGTTACTAATGTCAAGTGTATTTGTACCTTAAGAACTTTCCTTTTACTTTCACCAGTTAAGGATGTCCACTCATGACATGAAGTATTTGTGTCAGACTCCCATTCTTCTTCTTTTTTTTGAAGCGCTTCTCGAGAACTGGTTCCGCATGGTGCTCCGATGATTCCATTCGTTGCAAATTTGAAAAGACACTTTAAATTGAACCAAACAATATGGTAAATTAACTATGCTAGCACACGAATATAAGTAGCGTTCTAATCGAAGAATCTTAATGTACATGTAATAAATCCGGTGTGAATCAATGCGTACTGAATGGAGTTTTAAACTACAGTGTAAGACAAAAGGATTATCCATGCATGTATAATAGTGAACGGTACCGGTATCTCTCTAGCTTGCATGTTACTTGTTTCAGAGTAGTCAGATCCCGAGTGCTGCCTAGTAGGGAGACAGTGGCCGAGACACAATGAAACGAGCCATGTTATGGGTTTCCTTGGTTATGTCGTAATCCTTCCTTTCCATTGTCCGATGATTTTGGTTGTCTCGACTTGTAATAGCAATGGCATAGCTAGGGTACGGTCCCTGGCAGGGTTTAGGTACTAACAATATACTCACCCACCGAAGTAAGAACTGGTAGTAAAACGGAAAAACCATCTCTATTTCGAGTCGGTACTCCAGCTCAACGAATTAATGGTGGTCCATAAATATAATATCAGGACTCCACCACCGGGCAGTGAGTTGTATGTGCTGAGAAGGAAACCATGCACCATCGACTCGCAATCGGCACATAAACAAGCGTGTCTCAGACTCTTCGCTGAGATATTGTGGTACAACGTTGATAGCACAACCTATGACACGCGATCGCGCAAGAGTTGCCTTGTATTTCGCGTTGGTGGGAATTATGCGTTGATGCGTGTGGTGCACTGTGGCGTTCCTTATTCATATCCATATGGATCGTACATGCGGTGGGAAGTTGCTTAGCTTACACACTTCGTGTTTCCTACGCACGCGTGATCACAGAGAAGGCTGCATAGCCTTCAGTTATAACGTATACCCTATCATTTGCGTAAAATACTGTCAAAAATAAACCTAGTCTCGCTGTTTGGTGATGGCTGTTGCTGAGTGTTAACTCATATCGTAACAAAACGTACCAAGCTAGGAAACATCGTTCCAACATACTCCACGGACACACGACCGATGTCGTGCATGTATGCTGCCATGTCTGAGAGTTGGCCGGGTAGTGAGTGGTATAGTAGTATCGTACAAGAAGCAAGGCTTTGAGGAGTGCTTGGGCAACGTTATGACGTTTAATTCATTTTTAATAATTTATGGCTTGAACGGGGTACTAGAATTCACATACTTGAATCTAGAAATAGATCATCCACGCGGTAAAATAGGAAAGGGACAAAAGTATGCCAGCCATTAAATGTATGCAGTAAAACAAAACCCCGTTTTGAAATTGATGGGGCAAATTTTTACAGAACAGAAGATATACAAACAATGCCTGTATCATACTAAGGTTTGTAAACTTTACTACAAGTCTTTGGTACTAAACTGTGCGCGATTGCTAGAAATTACAATAATTATATTACGTGTATTACGGAATTCATATCCGCAATTGCTAGCCATGTTGCCTGTGCAAGCAACGGGGCAGCCTGTCTCCCTAGACCCTCCATCCAAGTATGTGTGGAGTCTAACCTAATGCCAAAGAGAGGCAGGCCCCGGTTGGCCAAGGGGCCACCCCAACTCCTCTGCCCTCAACTTGTTCAAAGACTAGTTTATAAGATGTATTGATATAAACTATCCGAAGGGTTAACCAACAACCACTGACACTACATAATGTAAAACACATTGATTTTAATCCATCCACATTGCTGGTTGAAAACACCACCTGTTGTCTGTAGAGCACAAATGCATATAAATTTTCCTTTTTCCATTAAGGCTGGTGGATCATTGTAGGAGCTATTACTGTTTGTACATATGGGCAGCAATGCAATTTCCAACAAAAGAATTGTATCTGCGATAAAAAAAGCACAACATGTGTCTTTAACCTTGTGATTGAGCAAATCCAGACATTTGCTAGCTATCAAGTAGAGAATAATTATATCGATAATCTTGATTACCAACTCGTGGGAAGACTGGAGGTGTGTACTATTTTGATTCAAATGGGAATCTAATAAACACAAACATTGCAGTTGAGGGTAGATCAGGGAAGTGCATTGCAATAGTAAAAGATCAATTTCCGAACAACAATTGTAGCATTTCATGGACAGCCGATGGAAAGACTTTTCGTTCGGTAATGGCCTCATCCCCAGTCCTAATCTCATTGTTGTATGAAGGTCAAACCATTGTCGCATACGTCACCAATAAGCTAAGTAGTGACACCATCTCCATCCATTGGCATGGGATGCACCAGAGGAACACTCCTTGGATGGATAGTGTTGAGGGACTTTCCCACTGCCCCATCACTCCTGGAACAACTTTCACCTTCTGGAACATTCTGGTATCACTCACACAGCAGCACACAGAGAACAGATGGCCTCTTTGGAGCTCTGATTGTCAAGGAGAAGGTACAACCCAATTATTCATTTCAGCTATCCAACAATGAGTACATACTCTCTCTGTTAGACTGGCAGCAGCAATCTTCAGAAGACCTGTTTACTCAGTTCACATGGATTCTTTCCTGGTCTACCAATTGGTCAAATCCCTCAAAATGGCGGTCCGTGGAGAACTTATTCAGCTGATGGAGCTGAAGTTGGACCTGTTCCGTACTGGTCTGGATTAATGGGCATGGACGCCATGCAAGTGTCTCGTATAATCAGTCGAGGCTCACAATATTTAATGTTAATCCTGGCATCAGTTCAGTGAATATTAGTTACAGATTCCGAATGATTGGGGCACAAAGCTTGTTTGCATATCGTGTTTCTATCTCTGACCACAAGCTGACCATCATTGCTACTGATGTGTACCCAGAACCTGTGGATGTTGATTACATTTTCATGCACAGTGGAGAGTGTTACAACTTCGCATTAAAACCTAAAACTGTATCTGAAGTGGGGAGAGACTACCTGATTAGAGCTGAAACCATAGAAGTGGACCTTACAAAGTCCGTCCCTTATCCCAGCCTTGGCCGTATTGCCGAGGCCATCCTTCACTATGGTAACAGCAGTGATCAGCCATCATCTACTATGTACTTCAGTATATGGTGCGGAAAATCCTGTTGCATTTTCAGCTCCCAACATAGATGAACAGAAATCTATTGCTTTGAGTCACATTGATCAGTGGTTCACATCTGAACAACAGGCAGAGGCCAAATACTATTTGGAACTGTTATGACCAAGAGCGGTTCAGAAATGGTTATCAAGAAATAAGCATTCAACCTATTTATCTTCCTTGCTGTACTGGTGCAAGGAACATTTGTGTGATTATTCATGTTTCAAGTATCTGGCAAAGCTCTTCCTTGATCACTATCCGTGGTATCTTTTGCATGAAGTCACAGCATGGAGAAAAACAGCTACCATTATTAAAAATCTATCAGAAGGTACCACACTCATGCTATGGGCAATAGAATGTTTTAAGCCAAGTTTAGTGTTTGAAATGGAATTACTTAAATGGAAAACCTGTTGTCAGAATTGGATTGATTTCTTTGAACTAACTAGACATGATGCAGCTCTGCTCTGCACACCTCCATTGTCTGAGTCGATAAGATGCACACTAAATTCTGACTATTTGATTAGGTGTGTGAAATGTTTAAAAAGTATGCCATCATCCCAAATGGAACAAAGAAGAATTCAACTCTTCTTGCTAAATGATTTGCCACCTTATAAAGTTATTGAGCATATTCTAAGGAAGGGCTACATAGGACCTGTTGCTAAACGACTTCTGACCACAGAATCTATATGCCAGCCCGAAGCAGTACCAAATATTAAAAGAACAGGTGATTTGGAATGTTTTGTTTCCCAAACATTACATGTCATTGTCCCAGGGCTCTTGTGTAACGTTTTTAAAAAGCTGGATCATGAACACTCTCTAAATCAAGAAGAAAAAAAAAGTAAGTTCTGTCATATCAAATGGTCTTCAGGCTGTATCAGAAAGCTGGAACACTTTAAGCAGCTGGTTGGTGTTATCTAGACGTTTGCGTGATGAATATGGCATTGAACTACTCCAGAAACTTATACATTGTGACACCGTTAAAGTGAAACAACCGGTTGAGATGTTTGCAAAAACAGCACAATTGATGCTGGAGCTTCTTCCACATTTTAACAACAATGTTCTTGAAAGAAAAAACAGGAAACCTCACAAAGCTGATGATGCTGTTGCATTATTGGCGCAGTGTTTGTCTTTAGATGTACTTGTGGCTTGCTTGCAAGATTTACTGAAACAAGATTACGAGCAACGTTTTCCAGAGAAGCCGATACAGGAAGTGAGCAAACAGTTTCTAAAAGCATCTCATTTTGTTCGTGTTACTTTGCCTGAAGCTGAGATGGCTGGCTTTGTTAAAGATTATGAATCAATTGTGAGCATATCTCAAATTTATTTTGGTAAGTCTCTTGACTGGCTTGGAAAAGAAGCTCGGCAATTGGGGAGTCAATTGCCTTTGAACAGAGAAAATCAGTTGCACCTCTTTGCCATAATCCGCCAATCCATTCGACTGCAGTTTGGAATTCTGCCCAACAACACCCAAATTATAGCTGCATTTGGTATATTAAGTGTACATGATGGACTAAAGAGACGCATTGCTCAGGTACGCACGGGAGAAGGATAATCAACAATCATTACAATTATTGCCACATTCTTGGCATGTCAAGGTCGCAATGTTGACATCATCACAGCGAATCATTACCTAGCAATTCGAGACCAGAACTTATACCATAGTTATTACCAATATTTTGGCATCAGTTGCTCACACATTTGCCAGAGACCCTACAAACCAGAGCATTTTGATGCCCAAGTACTCTTTGGAACAAACACTGACTTTGAATTTTCCGTTATGTTTGATGCAATACAGGACACAAGATAACGTTTCATCAGCAAAAATGGATCAAGACAGCTAAGAACATGTGGACGCTGTTATTGTGGATGAAGTTGACAATCTTTTAATTGACACAGCATTGAATTCTACAAGAATTGCAAACCCATCGTCCAGAGATGTGTCATGGGTGTGTATGAACCTTTGTGGTGTGCACTTCAAGACAACCCATTTCTGTTTCTCATCTCAATACAGTATCTTCGAATGGCACTGAAAAACTATCAGAATGGCAGGTTTTCTTCTCAAGTAGACTCTTTCAGTGATGATGCACTGGTTACTTGGAGAAATAGTGCATTGGGAGCAAGCAGAAAAAGGCTTGATCATGATTATGTGTTATGTCCTTCTGAAGAAGATGATGAAAAGCTACAGGTTGTAATTGTGGATCCAGATAATACAGGAAGATTGATGATGGGTAGTCGTTGGTCAAATGGTGTACATGAATTTGTTGAGGTAAAGAATCATTTACAACCTCAAATGCAAAGTGATAGTGCAGCAGCTATGTCTCATCTAGCCTTCTTTAACCTCTACAAGAATATATATGGTTTAACTGGTACAATGGGAGAAGATATTGAACGAATAGAAGTTGCTGACATTTACAAAGTTACTTCATTTGATGCGCCACCACACAGGCCTTGCAATAGGAAAGAAGAGTCTTCCCAATTGGTCAGTTGTCGCACTGAGCATACTAAAGTTCTTGTTGACAAGATTAAGGAAAAGCAAGCTGCAAGGCGTCCAGTATTGATTTTATTTCCTACTATTAGGGAGAGTGAACAATTTTCTAAGTCACTGAAGGAAATAAATATAATTAAATTTTCTTCAGTACCTAAGGGAAAAACGCAGTGCTGGTGTCAGAAAAGAATCTGAAAAAAGAAAGTGGGCATCACAGAGGGAGTCTGTTTTATTTAATTATGTTCTGAAAGACTTCTTTGATGCTCTGTGTAAAGTACGGATGACAATGGAAAACATGGACTGCTCATTGATGAAAAACGCAATAGAAGCAAAATCGGTGAAATCACGAAGATGGTTTAATGACCCATCAAATCCGAAGTTAGCCTATATTTCAAGTGAAATTGCTCGTGTTAGAAACAGGCTGAAGGGAAGTACACATTATTCTGAATTAAAAGGACTTCAAAACAGATATATTGAGCTGTTGGTAGAAGAGTGGTCAATGTTTTTCACTGAACTGGAGAGATATCGTAGCAATATTGACAATTCTCGTTCTTTAGCCTCATATAAAGAAAAAGTTTAAATCTGTTTAATGAATTCTGGACCAACAATTTAAGTCAAACCATTACAGATCCTGTTGCAGATTTTTGTGACTGGTTGTCTACTTTGAGCTCAGCAACCCTTTCCTGAAAGTTGAACTTATTCCGATTTTACTAAAACATGACATTTTAGCCAAAATTAAATTGTAAATACCCTTTGTCAGGATTGTTTGATTCATGTTTGATGGCTTTGTAC
Organism: Ephydatia muelleri; assembly: GCA_013339895.1. Lineage (NCBI taxonomy): Eukaryota > Metazoa > Porifera > Demospongiae > Spongillida > Spongillidae > Ephydatia > Ephydatia muelleri. Next base: position 5,022,444 of record JABACO010000001.1, read on the forward strand.
ATGTACGTTTGATTGCTACATTTGCTAAGAGCTGAATAATCTTATTGGTAAGATTGGTATGAAGAAGTATGCGCTCTACTATGGAACAGTAGGATAGTGGTACCTAAAAGTCTCCAAGCCAGAATTTTGCACATGTTGCATGAAGGTCACTCAGGCATTGGGTCAATGAGGGCATTAGCAAGAATATATGTGTGGTGGCCTAATATAGATGAAGACATAGAGAGATATGTGAAGCGTTGTCACTCATGTCAGGAGAATCGTCAAAATGAACCGGAAACACTGCTATACTCATGGAATGCACCTACTGAGCCTTGGGCCAGGATTCACATTGATTATGCTGGGCCTTTTGAAGGAAAGTATTGGCTGATTGTTATTGATGCATATTCCAAATGGCTGGAAATTGTAGCACATCAGTCCATAACAACATTGAGCACCATCAAGTCTCTGAGGGAGATTTTCAGTCGTTTTGGGGTTCCTAAGATCATTGTCTCAGACAATGGAACACAATTTGCA
>JABACO010000001.1:5023956-5201456 GCA_013339895.1 Ephydatia muelleri
GTCTCACATCTCTTGTTTTCTGTTCAGAGGCTGGTTGCACCACAGCATTCGATAGGGGATACTCTGCAAAGCCATTCTCCTTCTCGTCCACACTCCCATGCCACAAAGACCTGGCCACATTATCTGATCCATGGTGGCCCTTCACAGACTTGGAGATGTCACCCAGCAGATGAAGGTTCTCAAGTGGCATGGCTAACTGTAGCAAACCGGAAATGAAATATGCTTTTGCAATGGTCAAACGTTCCCATTACACTCAACGCTGTACACGCCACATGGGTCATTCCATATCATTTCAACCTACAGTTGGACGCTATGCTTCAGATTTAGATGCCACTTCCCGTATATTTTTAGTCTTGATGTTAGAGTAACATTGGTGAAAAAAATTGTTAATCCAAATTAAGTGGTGTTTATACAGTGTATGTCACAGAGGGAATTACATAACTGCATGACCTATCTAAACTGTGGGTTTTGGTATAGATGTAAACAGGTACTTGTAGCATGACTCAGCAGATTCCTATTCCTTGATAGGTTGTTGATAACACACATGTGCTCTTATTCAAATTTCATACAAGTCTCTGTACATGTACATGTATAAGCACCCGAGTGAGAGCAAAGTCGATCTGCAGCTGTGTTATGATTTGTTTAAGAGTCATCCACCGCCGATACTCCTATCTTCGAGTTTTATACCACATCTGCCTGTTTTGCCTGGGAAAGGCTGCTGGGGCCTACATCTGCCTGGAAAAGGCTACTAGAGCCTGGGGTATCTACAAAAGCGACTTGATCAGGATTGCACTTATGTACTTCTTGTAGACAAACACTGCACACTAGAGCTTGGCTTTGAATTGAGAGAGATGTGTAACCACTGCTGCTGGTAAAACTCGAAGCTAGGAGTATATGCAGCACGAATTACTCTTAAACAGATCATAACACAACTGATCGACTTTGCTCTTGCTCCTGTGCTTATACATGTACATACATGTACAGAGACTTGTATGAAATTTGAATAAGAGCACATGTGTGTTATCAACAACCTATCAAGGAAATAGAATCTGCTGAGTCATGCTACATGTACCTGTTTACATCTATACCAAAACTCACAGTTTAGATAGGAGTTATGTAATATGCTCTGTGACATATGCACACCACTTACCTCTAATTAGGACCAATGTCAGCTGAATGAAAAAAGAAAAAAAGGTGCCCTCATGTTTAACTGCTTGTGGTTCCAGATTGAAACTCAACTTAAAAAAACATTAAGACCAAAGGTGCCTACAATTATGCACATAAAAAGGGTTTGAATCTGCAAGTGACCTCAATTTAGCAAACTATGATTTAAACACATTTAATTTTTAACCCTTTAGCCTCCTTCTAAATCTAATATTATATATCGGTTGTAAATAAAAATAGCAGATGCCAAAAATCTATTGAGAACGGACTCCGCAAAGGTGCTATTTTGAGAATAAAAATTAATTGTATTTCATAAACTATTAATGTCATTGAAATTTATGTTTTCACCAATGTTGCATTTACATCAAGGCTAAAATAAAATATACAGGAAGGTGCACCAAAATCTGAAGTATAGAGTCCAACTATAGGTTGAAACTGCTTGTAGGGTTATTGAAACTCAAACTTAAAAAACATTAAGACCACCAAAGGTGCCTACAATTATGCACATTAAAAAGGTTGAATTTAAATCCGCAAGTGACCTCAATTTAATTTAAACACATTTCCCTTTAGCCTCTTTCAAAATCTAATATTATATATCGGTTGTAAATAAAAATAGCAGATGCTAAAAATCTATTGGGAATGGACTCCACAAAGTGAGAAAATTGTAATTCATAAACCATTAATGTCATTGAAATTTTTGTTTTCACCAATGTTACTTTTACATCAAGGCTAAAATAAAATATACAGGAGGTGCACCAAAATCTGATGCATAGTGTCCAACTATAGGTTGAAATGATATGGAATGACCTACATTGCAAAAATTGTTTCGTTCCCCTACATGTACATGACTGCAGCCGATGGCAGAAATTGTGTGAGAAATCAACAATTTGTTTTCCGGCTTTACAATTTACACAATTATGATTCGTTGATAAAGTCTGATGTACATGTACATGTACATGCAGGTTGTTAATCAAACAATTAGAGCAAATTCCTTGTTGGGTTATCATCACTCTTGCTCAATATACAGTTACACGTACACTGTAGCATCATAATAAGAATGCCAGCATCACATTCTGTCTACTGCCTGCATTACACGACTCAGTACTGCACATCCACACATGCACGTAATAAAAGATGCCAGTTCCCTACTGGTGCATGTACACATAATACTGTACATATACATGCGTGAAAGCACCCAGACAGAAGCTTACATTGGTTGCCGAGAGGGGTCTCAGGCTGTGAGTGATCTCCGTACTGCACTGGAGGGCCCCTACGCCAGGTACTGTAGACCAGTATTTTTAAAATAAAGCACATTGACTGCACACACAACACACACAGCACATGCGCCGACGCGAACGTACAGAAATCCATAGACTTGGCCATAAATTGTGGCTGTGTAGAACCAAAGTCAGACACTTTCATAGACGGAAGCCCCACATTGGTGTGGCGATGTGGCTGCTCCTGGGAGGCTGCAATTCTTTCTTTCTCTAACACGTTCAACTGCAACCGGACGGGGGAAGGAAGACAGAACACAATGCCATACATGTAATGCCTTCCTTGAACAGGTACGTGCATGTGGCTGCAATATCTTGCACAGAATAAATGCACCAATACAGTACGTATCGTACATGTGCTTAGATAGGATGGTAAATCGATGTACAGCACCTTTGTTCCATTCGGTGGTACAGGTGCATATCCAAAATGATATCACTTATTGACTGAACAACATCACATTTCTTCATGCAATAAATGAGATGGTTTAGTGAAATAATAACGAAATAGAAATTACAGGGAGTCATTTCAGGGTGTCATACAATCAAGAAAATTCCTTGAACAATAAATTCAGCTTGCAAATTTACTTTCTATCATAACATGTTATTTTACAAGTAAATAAAAACATTCTCTAACGAGAAAGTTGGTGGGCATATAGGATTGACAATGTTGGTGTAAAAAGCACGGAAACAAGTGTGACAGAAATGTTACTGGAAAATTGAAATAGGCCTATATTTAGCCCAGTCACATTTAGGCAGCGCACGCCTGAGAAAATGGGCTAAATATAGGCCTATTTCAATTTTCCCCCCCACCTTGGGTATGGGCATGCGGGTGGCGGGGTCAGGAAAAAAGGCGGGGGCAGCATTGGGGGGAGCAGTGGCGGGGGCAGAACTGGTACTGGCGGTGGGAGGGGCGCTGCTGGTGGTGGTGGGACTAGCTCTGGGGGGGGGGGCAGCGCTGCTGCTGGCCATGGTGGTGGGGCTAGCGCTGGTGGGGGCAGCGGTGGGGCTAGCGTTGGCGGGGGCAGCGCTGCTGCTGGTGGTGGGGCTAGCGCTGGCGGGGGCAGCGCTGCTGCTGGTGGTGGGGCTAGCACTGGCGGGGGCAGCGCTGCTGCTGGTGGTGGGGCTAGCGCTGGCAGGGCAGCGCTGCTGCTGGTGGTGAGGCTAGCGCTGGCGGGGGCAGAAGTTGTGATCGAGGATGTATGTGCTTCCTCGACCTCCTCTCCTTCAGACTCATCAAAAAATTCTTTCCCGACTTCTTCAGCCATCTACGTGACAGACAGAGTATTGAAACAACTTGTAAAAAATTTAGTATTTACCTTTGAATTTATTTCAAGAGAGAAATGTGCTGTTCTATGGGTCGTTGGTTTATACCGGCCGGTATACATGCACAGCCACGTTTTCTAGCTGTGCTATAATTCTATTGGTCTATTGGTCTAATTTCATGAATGATATAGCTCATGGAGCCCCAGTGTCTACCATACTCTATGCATAAGCAGCTGCAACTGGTTGCACCAATGATCTACAGATGCCCCAGTAACTATATACATAATGCAGTGGCATCTATAGATTGTCCTCAGGCAAACTTAGCTAAACTTAACAGGCTCCATGCTGTTTTGTGTGAGTGTATGAATTATCAGAGAAGTAAGGCTCAGCCCCAGCAGTATGAAACCTATGCCCGACTAAAATATCACTCTCTTGCAACTTCTTTGCATTAACCTTAGGGATAGTTTTTAGCAGTGTCCTTTCTTCAACATCAGATAACTAATATACAATAATGTACAGACACAGATGCATGCACAAATACCTTTTGTACAAACATTGACCTTTACATGTACAAGGAAACTGGGAAGCCTTACTGTACATCTGATAATACGGTATGCAGGCATACAAGAAATGTGTTAATGTGTGCATGACAGGGAAGCCATGAGCCACGTGCAAAGCAGCCCTTAGATTTTAAATGCTACATACAGCATGCTATAACATACCTTTGGGTGGTAGTGGTAGTTCCCTTCCAATACCGACTCCTTCTAGCTGCCTTAATGGTAGCTGAATTGCCCCTGTATATCCGCCTTTTAGCAGCACGGTTCTCCTCGAGGCCCTCTCGATATCGCTGCCTTTTAGCAGCACGGTTCTCCTCGACGCCCTCTTGATATCGCTGCCTTTTAGCAGCACGGTTCTCCTCGACGCCCTCTTGATATCGCTGCCTTTTAGCAGCCCGGTTCTCCTCGACGCCCTCTTGATATCGCTGCCTTTTAGCAGCACGGTTCTCCTCGACGTCCTCTTGATATCGCTGCCTTTTAGCAGCACGCTTAGATACAGCATTTGCGTTGTAGGTGTCGCGTACAGAGGCCTTCTTCTTTTCAGGGTCGGCCTTGTAGCGCACTCGGGCTTTAGCCTTGTTCTCTTGTGATAAAATATCTTCTCGTTTTTGGAGGTATTCCGCTCGTTGCTTACATCTCTTCTTTCGATTACGCGAAGGCATTTAAAAAAAAAAACAACTTCACTAACAAAAGTAAGTAATGACTAAACTGCAATATGTAGGAACACCAAATAAATTTAGTGCAGGTTGGAGCATTTATGCTGTATAACATTATTAATACATCATTATTTAAAATTAATTCCTATATTATGCTTGCTACTTTTGGTAGATGTGATATGCATCTATATGACCTTAAGGGGCACCGTGCCGGTAAATTCTGAAGAGATTGGTACTATTGCCGTTCTTTAAAACCCTTCGTAGCTCGAGTTATACCTTCCTAAGGAAGACGACGACGACGACGACGACCAACAATTTTTTTGGGCGTGGGCACGAGAAACAGGTTCTTTGTTTGTCTAGAAGCGCATAGTTTTATGAAATGAAACTAGCATCAAAACGTAGATCTTGATGTTGTCGTTCGATTGCTGCAAAGAGATAAGTGATCCGTTTCTCCGTTGTCCCTCCCGACGCGATTTAAAAATTTTAATGACATTCATCATTCCTCAATCAATCCTATATTGAACCTGCTGCCAGATTAGTCTGGCGTAGCCACACCCTCGCGTAGACACGGAATGCCTAGGCTACGCGAGGGTGTGGCTACGCCAGACTAGGTTCAGATACCTAGGGAATAAATTGTATTATAATTGACTATAAATCAAAAAGTATAATTAATGCAAATAACATGCTAACAAGCTAATGGCATATCAAAACTCTGCTTGTGATTAATAATAACTTGCAGGATTAGATTTTTTGGACACATTTTTTTACATGCACGAGTAGTTTTACATGCGTATATAATGATATAATTCCTATTTCAACGTTTATTAATGACCTAAATCAGTGTTCTCCTAGCTAGGTGCGGTTTCGTCAGCTGCTTCCCCCAAACAACATTGCTATCAATGTGCATTATATTGTAGTCATCTTAAAACCACAGACATCTGAAAGCAATTCTTCAACCAACACAATACATGTATGTGTGAATAATTGCATGAAGTAACGTGCACCCGGTCAAAGTTTACATACATGTGAGTAAAACCCATTACGTCCTATGTGCAATAGGATAACGCATTGCAGAGCTAAAGGCACATCCACTGAATATTTGGGATTGTTCCGCATATAGGGACCTAACGTGTGTTTTATCAAGATTTCAATTAAAATGACATGTTCTCTACATGTACACATTGCTTCTTACGCACTGAGAATTGGAGTATCTGTCATGGAGTTGTAAGGTGCTGAATTTTTAATTAGCCATACATTTCAACGCATACACAAGCGTTACATTTCTATTACGTTTCTATTACGCATACTGCAAATTTTATAATGTATGTGCTAGGTCCCATTTCTGGGAAGCGATTACATTTGTAACTGGCCACAATCTTCAATGTGGAACTGCTGACACACTACACACGGCTCTATCATGTACAGACCCTCATACTCTTAAATGTATGCCTCCAATGCATGCTCATTGTCCATCCTAACTGATAGGGTCAACTCTGAATATAAATTGTTAGGTACTAAATCAAGACCCTATAAAATCAATTGAATATCTAATGATATTGAACTTTTTAATAAGCATTACCATTTAAATAAGTTAAGGGTTTATTAATGTTAGATTAATTGGTTTGAGTTTCATAAAGGAGCTGTTATAATAATTACAGCAATTGTTCACGACCACGATTAAGAGTTGTTTAGCATATGCATATCATTGTACTAAAATCTATTAAATCATCTGAATTAAAATAAATCTTTGTCACAAGTTGTTGCCAACTAAGTGCAATTAGAGCAGTATAAATCATTTGCTGAACTAGCTTTAGCAAGGAGTAATAACCATTTTAAAGCTTTGCGCTCATTTGTAAACACCCGGTATATCACAGTGAAACAGATAAATAAATGCCTCGTACGAACAAGTACAAGTGTCTATGGAAGAGAAGGGCCTATTTATTGCTTTTGATGCGCACACACCAACCACATTCATCACATGAACAGTGTACAAGTCAATCCAGATCTTTAGTCCTATTGTGCACACAGACAGTTTAACTGTGTCATTGAAGTTTTTGAAGAGTCCGTCGTATTCTGACTTTGTCCTACAGCAGCACTGGAAGAGAAGCTAAGAAAAAAAAAGTGACAGTGACAAATGTGCTGTCATGTCAGAAGGGAAGCTATGCCTACATTTCTATCCACCGACGAATTGATCTGAATGCCGTGCTTGTCTGAAAAAGAGAAATAGCTAACAATGGACCAGTGCACAAATTGTCTCCCAGTGGAACAGAAATAAATGCAGATTGCACAACCATTGCTTAGAAGTTTCAGAAACATTGTATGCACGTCACATACACTAAACACATATTAGTTGTAACACATAGGGTTAAAGTGGAAATACATGTACATTATAAATGTAGCGTTGTCATGCATGTGTGTGTGTGTGTGTGTGTTTGTGCATGTGTACATGTGTGCGTGCATTTGCGTGTATACGTGTGCGTGCATGTGTGTGGGTTTGTATGCGCGTGTGTGCACGTGCCTATGTACAGGAGGGTGTGTGCGTGTGTGGTATGGGAGGTGTGCAGCAATTAACATGCCAACCAGATGTGGGTATCTGCACAGCCAAAACAAACACCTTACTAGAGATGCGCATTTAGGTTAACAGCAAATTCACTCAAAAACAGAGGCCACTTTTGTTGCTGCAACGTTGGCAGAACCAGAGGACCCAATCTTCCAACCACTGGTGGTTTGTTTTGCCAGACTACAGCAACACCAACAACCAGACAACAAACCATGCTGCACATGCAATGCGCCATTTACGCACTTATAATGCAGCCCACAGGAGCATTCAAATTGATTATCAGTATCCATGTATCACAGGTACATGTACACGCATAACTGGGTAGTTTGATAATGAAGCAACAGACCACATACGCAAGTGTGCATTGTGGCTGGCCACATGGTGGTACATTTACTCTGTGTACGACAGGGCCCAATAATGTGCAGAACTACCATCCACCAACTTTCTGCACAACAGCACTAGTAATGGAGAAATAACAGACTACTGTAGTTTAGTTTTCTTTAGTGCTAATTAATTTTGCATTCTGCACACCCTGATTTAGTCTTGCCTTAAAAGCAAGCTCATTTCATACCTCTAACAGCACAAGCATGTAGACACTACTTCATTAACAATAGTGCATGATCTACTGTACATAAGAGCTCTATTAGTCTAAAGAAATTGTGTTGACATCCGGAGTGAGTGAATCGTTCGTTACAACAAGATCATGTATGGCACTAGGCTATTCTATTTAAAGACCAAGTCAGTTACCTACGGTGGTTACCTGTAATATCTAGGGAGATTATTACTTGTCCAGTGGGATTTATTGCAGCATCCCTTCATACGATCATAATATGGAAACTAATACACCTCCAGCCCTTTTGAAGAACATTGGTAAGACCTCTCCCCTCCCCCTCCCTGAACTAGAGAAAGGTCAAGACGACTTACGAGCACTCTGGAAGGGCACAGCCACGACATCATGCAAGACGACTTACGAGCACTCTGGAAGGGCACAGCCACGACATCATGCAAGGCGACTTACGAGCACTCTGGAAGGGCACAGCCACGACATCATGCAAGACGACTTACGAGCACTCTGGAAGGGCACAGCCACGACATCATGCAAGACGACTTACGAGCACTCTGAAAGGGCACAGCCACGACATCATGCAAGACGACTTACGAGCACTCTGGAAGGGCACAGCCACGACATCATGCAAGACGACTTAAGAGCACTCTGGAAGGGCACAGCCACGACATCATGCAAGACGACTTACGAGCACTCGGGAAGGGCACAGCCACGACATCATGCAAGGCGACTTACGAGCACTCTGGAAGGGCACAGCCACGACATCATGCAAGACGACTTACGAGCACTCTGGAAGGGCACAGCCACGACATCATGCAAGGCGATGGACTGCTTGAACATGTACTGCTAGTCCTTGTTCTTCTTGGCTACCACCACAAGGTCACTGAACAGCAGCAGCGTTTGCTTGTGCTTCCCCTTCAACCAATGGTTGACCTTGTCCTGCTCAAACACGTTGACCTCCACAACGAAAGTGCGATGTGGAGCATTTGGTTTCTGCAGCATGAGAGAGAAGAGGGCATGACTCACCTCCAGACTGCAACAGGTCACATAGGAGGGGGAGAGGGCGAGAGGAGGAGAGGGGGAGGGGTAAGGTAGGGGAGTGTGTGGAGCATTTGGTTTCTGCAGCACGAGAGAGAAGGGAGAGGGCATGACTCACCTCCAGACTGCAACAGGTCACATAGGAGGGGGAGAGGGGGAGGGGGGGAGGGGAATGTATAGTAGTGAGGGGAGGTAAGGTAGGGGAGTATGTGGGTAGGGAATGAGATGGTAGAAAATGAGGGTGTAGGGGAGGAGGGTGTGTGAAGGAGGAGTAGGGGGAAAATGGGTGGAAGAGGAGAGAAAGAGGAGGGAGGAAGGAGGGTAGAAACGGGTGAGAGAGGTAAGGATGGGGGTTGGGTGGGGAGGAAAACTTTGCACCTACCGAGATGTCTGACCCTACCAACTTCTGCTGGATCTCCATCACCTGGTGGGTGTGATCAAGTCCAGTGACAAATGGGGTCTACGTTTCGAAAAAAGTAAATGTCAAATGAGCATCAAGCACATCTCCCCACTGCATGTATCAACCTGTACTGTGCACATGCAATTCTTCCTAAGAGGCTATAATTAGAAATAAGAAATATAAACTCTGCACGCACACAGTAGGTGTATAGAAAAAAAACTTTTTTGAGTGGCACCAAAACGAAGACAATGCAGTCTGATATCAAGGCAAAACAGTGCACAAAAGAAACTGTACATGTGCACTGTATACATGTAGTTTGATACACGTTTCGTTCATGAATCTTTCTCCATTTCAATGTAGTAACAGAATCCCACATCGCTGGTCACATTATCCCACACTCTGCTTGATCTCCTCCACTCCGTTGCCCCCAATACCCTTTCTCCAATTCCACCATTCCACTGTCTCACAGCACTCCTGTCTCCTTATCTCATCCCATTGGAACCCTCCCATCAAACAACCCCACACCCTTCACTCATCACACACACACACACACGCAGCTGCAAGCAAGCACTACTGCACACCGTCAACCCTACATCCCGTTCAACCCTACATCCTGTACAAAGTGCCCCCCCAGAAAAAAAAAAGAACCAACAGGAACTTCCAAAAAATTCACTGTATCAGTACTCCCTCTTAACCTTTAATCTCCAGACGTCCTACGCGTAGGACGCATGCTAAAATTAATTTTTTGCAAACCCATATGAACAGAGAACAAACCAGAAACTCATTGTACTGTAGAAATGGTTAACAATTCTGAATAGACTGGTACTTCCTTGAAATTCTTCAAAGACTGTCAAATACAGTTAATACTGGATTGCCAATAGATACGTCTTCGGTACAGTGTATATCGTGAAGCAGCTTCAAGTACCAACAAGTAATGTTGGAAAGATCAGAACGACGCGTGCAAAAGTAGGGGGATAGTGAGACAAGTCTTTGGCACTAGGAAAATAAAAAAGTAAATTATAGATTTGGAATTTTCTAGCTCCACAAGTGTACGAACAATATGTATTTGTCAGTCGCATGTTTTGGAATAGCCAAGTGAATGGACAAAATCTTGAAAACGCACAGCGTGTTTTCAGTAAAAATGGCAAAACCCATTAGAGTTAGAACACTGCCATAGAATGTATTAAGTACCACACACACATCAAGCTTCAAAAAACATCCAATAAAAGTTATACTTGTGATACATTTTTCTGTGACAATTAAATTGTACACATAATGCTCCTTTTTTGCATCGTGTAACCAAGGGTGTGATTTAAAAATAGATTGTCAATTGGTAAATTAAGCATGATAGACACATCAAACAACAGTAGAGAAATGGATGATAAAAACTTGCATTTCTTTTTATGATGAATTTTCAAATATTGGTCCTACGCGTAGGACTTGGCTCTGGAGATTAAAGGTTAAATTGCGTCCCAGTATCGAGACCTTTGAACTCTTCTTCCATCACAATGCACACTGGCAGCTCACACAGCAGCTGCCATGGCAAGTGAAAGCACACACCAACACAGATTGGGAGGGGGGGGGGGGGGAAACCACTGAATCAAAAACTACATTCCCGTAATGTTGTAACCCCCCAGAGATTTTCAGAAGTTGTAGTACCAATGTAATGGTGAGTTAAGAGAATTCCATTGAACTGCATGCACATGTACATGTACATGTACAGTAGTGAACTAAATGATAAGAAACATTCACTTCGAGGAAAACAAAAACACATCCTGACAACAACTGCACATCCTCACCACACCCTCACACCCTGACCACACCATCACACCCCTGACCCCTGACCACACCTCACACCCTGACCACACAGTCACACCCCTGACCACACCCTCACCACACTACTGCACATGCATCACATGTGTTACATACATGTAGAGGTACTCTGCATAGATAAAAGCAGCAGAGATGAATGGAACCTACCCCTACAAACAAGAGTACATGGCCATATGTGTTGCGTATATGTGTATGTGTGCACGTATGTGCGTGTATGAGCCTGCGTGGCTCTGCCTATCCTACACACCTTCATGCATGTATCAAGTGGGTTTGTTCTTTTAAGGCACTGCATCTGACACCAGTAAGAGTGTACATTTAAGTCAGAAATGGGATTATGATCAATTACATTCAAACCATGGCAAAGTATTACGTATTTAAGGTTGTTGGTATGTGATGTGTGTGTTGGTTCAAAAGCCTCGAGTATCCCTGGAGGATTAATATTGTATTTTGTTCAAACAACTGCTGGAAGAGAGGTAGCTAGCTGTGTGTGATGTGTGTGTTGTAATAGCTCTTGGTGTGAATTTAAAATGTATTGCCCTGTTGATGCGAGAATGTGATGGGTAAAATATATTTGGTAGGCTCCTGAAGGTTTAATCAGGTTGCAAGGTATTTTCCAGTGTTGCATCAGTATTTAGGTGATGGGTAGGGTAACCTCACTGGGTGAGTATTTTGGATTGGACAACCACACAGTAGATAGTAACAAAAGTACCAAACATGGGTTTTTAACAGCTATATTTTGTGTGTGAAGTTGTTGGCTCATCCTTCCATGACAAAGTGACATGCTCTTTAGTGACAAACAGGCATATAAGCAGATTGCTTCCATTGCATGAGAATAATACTTTTGAAACACGCAAATGACTAGTATTAAAATACTAAGCTCTAACAGGAAGCATGTGAATGTTTTCAAAGCTAGTCAACACCTACTACACCAAATTTAATTTTAAGAAACTGTATAAATTTGCATGAATAAGAATTCACTGACACTTGAAGAGCATCTCAACATTACATTTCGATCTGAGAATTAAGTGGTATTATTTTTACAAGTCATGCCAGTTGTAAGCGCTAATTAGGCATCCTGATGTCAGTGAATCTGCTCACTCTCTTACTTAATGAACAACGTTGGTTTTAAAACTGATTAGACTTAGCACACACCACAGATTTGAACACAAGTCACCATGAGTCCATGACACACAAATACACAACATACCAGTTGAGAGCAATATCTACAGTTCATATGACATTGAATACTGTTGAAAAGAATGCTCAAACAGTTCGGCACTTTTTTTCACACACACATCGGTAACTAAACAGCAGACTATGAAGCCTTAGGCTTCAAAATTAGTAGGAGCTATAGGCAGTATACACGCGGCTTCTCTAGTATTACGGGCATATACCAGTTAGCTATTAATGTAGAGCTAGCTGGAAGGATCTATAGTTTGCTTGATGCATGGACTGCACCATGTGTGCGTGTACCCGTACGTATACTGTATGCCAATAGGCACCCAGTCGTTCGAGCCTTTAACTCACCAACCATTTGCATCGAAGACATTCTCCAGTGTGGTTTTGTACTACGTAAGGCGAATCTCGATCTCGTCCACAACACGCAGCAAGAACGCTAATTGGTGCGCACCGCCTGTATGAATGACCTACGGTCGGGTGTATGTTTTCTTTTACGAAGAGGTAGTAAGATCTAGTTCATTTCTAAAAGCGAGAGATAAGCAGCCGCAGGTACGGCTATTTACTAGTATCTATATTTCACAAGGATCTTTATTGGGCTAATCGTTACCAGAGATAATCTATATATTATCTCTGTCGTTACGCAATTCGAGGTGGGGTGGGCACGTGATAATGTGCAAAGTTGAAGGGGTGGAGCTAATACGTCAATGGTTGCGTCACTGGTCTTGGAACGGGACCTGCTACGCAATGAAGTATAACTAGTGCGCATGCGCAACCGAGGCGAAATAGTATTTGTATCCTACTTTCAGTTTAATATGATCACTTTGTTTTTGGCTTCGAAACGGGTGTATAAACATGGTTTCACATTTTAAGCAGTTAATTTGTTGTGTTTAAAGTTAATTAAGCATCGTTAATAACTTGTAAATAAAATGATGTAAACACATTTGCCTAACCTCAAGTTATTAGTTTCTAAATATTAGATTTTTTTCATACTCAATAAAAAGTTATTCCCGTTTAAAAGCATTGCGTTCTTTCGTGGACACCCGGTATAGCCTTACATGTACGTCCCTCTGACAGCATGGACATGGACACATATATAGCCTTACATGTACCTCTGACAGCATGGACACATATATAGCCTTCGCGGATTGGAAATGAGCTCCATTAACACTGAATTAATGTGTCTACGTGTCATGGGTGCCCAGTCCAATAAAGTTCCTCGGCTTGAACGTAACCAGGCCACCAGCCATGAGGGGAAAGGAAGTCTTAGCGTTCTGTAGCCTCTGGACAAAGAGGAATGCCCCGCCCCCTACTGCGGATAAAACGATTTACATCCGAATTTGGTTAACTAAATACAGCTGTACATGCTGTACAGGTATCTCGACAACTGCTTCGTAAAAAAGATGAAACAAGCACCAAGCCACGATTAGAGTGTAAATGATCCCTTTATCAATTAAACTAAACTCCCAAATCATTAGTTTTAAATTTCGAAAGTTATTAACTTGAGATGTACATGTATGAACATCTCGCTAGAATTTGCTCAGGCCTGAAGATCCAATCCAGTAAGCCACATGTATAGTATCCATGCTGATGACTTATTCCCCCCCCCCCCCCTCCCCCCAAAAAATGTTCACACACGCACATACACACACACACACACACACACACACACACACACACACACACACACACACACACACATACACTTGCAATTCATTTACAAACCAAGCGGCCGTGATGACATGAAGCCTACAATGTAAACTACCAACCATTAACTCCCACAAACGCAACAATGACCGAGACCTTTCATATGAATGGCAAAATGACAGATTATATACAGTGTGCTTTTAAAAACAAAAAGTGTAAATTACATGTACCTCCATCCCAGGTATGTCTGACCACGCCCACCTCTGTTCATCTTGAGCCACTGTTCCTTGCTGGTCCTGTGCTTGACGGAGGGGTTGTGGAGGGAGGTGTGGAGCATCATGATGGAGAAGGAGAGAATGTAGGCCGCGTCCTCGTCTCAAACACACCCCTGTTCGCCTTGACGTACTCTGCCGCAAAGATCTGTGGAGAGCATGCAGGTGTTCCGTTGAGCAAGTGTACGTGCGAGTACATGCGTTATTGATGCACACAGATTGCACAGGAGTGTAAATGTGTTTGTTTTCAATGCACATGGGGGAAAGTGAGACCACGCACATACGCGTGCTAATATCGGTACACACTACATCTTTGAACGATGTAAAGTACAATGTGTGCACACACAGCATATAATGGAACCTCTAAATGCTGACATGATTTGGGACCGTATTAAAGTATCCTACATGTAATTATCAAGGTGTCCTCTTTTTTTCTAGGGGGGGGGGGGGGGAGGGGGGGGGGGTGTTTGACACTTTCCAGAGTACATGTACATGTAAGTTGTTTGGGACCTAGAGATAGTGACCTGTTTATCTTATTTCAGTGAGTCCACACAAAGGGGTCCCACTGTACATGTGTATACGGATGTGTATGATGTGCAGTACAGTACAGTGCCCATGTGCATAAATATTTGATACATGGATTGGAAACCTCTCACGTGATCCATTACGACTCATACAACATTTATATACAATCCGCGTTTCGCTTTTTTGGTGCGTGGGCGTACTGTTATCCAAGCTTTTGTGCCTGTTCGAGTGCTTAACGTGTGTTTTACTGGTCGGAAGTGTTCGTATAGGTTATTTTCTAATTGATATACAACCCTGCTCTTTGTTCGCGCTGGTTGAACGCTGATCATCGTTCATAGACGGCTAGAAGGCTTTGTGCGACTCGACCGCGAGTACGGTAAGTTTGCATAGGAACCATCTAAGCAGTTTCCGATACTTCACTATGAAAGTTATGAAAAATTCTTAAATCATTTTGATAGGTTACACCTTTCTTGAATTCCATAAAGCTTTCATACAACCCATCATTGCAAATGACAAAGTCACCACCACAAACCTCAATGGACTCATCATATTGACGAGACTGTAGCCACAAATCTACCATCAGATCTCTGCTTAGTGCAAACTCATCTTCATTGAAATGCATACTTGAGGGCTGTGAGATAAAATAAAAGTATTTTTATTAAAATCAAACAGGGAAATTAGTTTACATCAAATTCATCTTTGTCAGCACAATATGCCAACATAACAGCACCTGTTCTCCATAAGCGCAGTAGGTGTGAAGAGTACAGCTGGTCATCTAGAGAAGAATTAGCTTTAGTTGTCAGCAAGGAGTCTTTACTGTGAATAGTGAAGTCATCTTCATCTTGCTTGTAACCTGTCACCTCTTTTGAGTTCTCCTTTAAAGCACACTGACTAATAACTGCTGAAAGTTTTTTATTCTGTGTTCCTTCCTCATTTTGAACATCATCAGGCAATGTAGTACATTTTTCAGTCAGGATTTGAATATCTTCATCCTCATCTCTGTAGTCCAGTACCTGTTGACTAGAAACATTGCTACAGTTTCCTTTGTGCTCATGATACAGTTTCAGTCTGCTTCCATTTATCTTCTTTGCAAGCATTTTTCCATTACAGTTTTGGAGGCTGTACAATCCCTTCTCATGGATCACAATGATTGAGTAAGGACCTGTCCATCTCACATCTGATTTTCCTCCTTTCCTACTTAAATTCTTCATGTTTTTCACAAGCACAAGGTCCCCTAATTGATACTTTTCTGATCTATGTCTTTCGTCCTAGTAAGCCTTTTGCTTCTTCTGTGCTGTTTTATTAATGTTCAGGTCAACCACAGGAAATAATTCTTGCTTCATTTTTTCTACATATGCAACATACGATTGCACTGTATCACTATCCACGTGCAGCTTTTCCATTGTCTGATCTGTCATTTGCGGTTCAACTGGAAGCACTGCTTCCCTACCATACATCAAGTAAAATGGTGTAAATTTTGTTGATGCATGTATACTTGTACGATAGGAAAACAAAATAGCATCTATGTGCTCATCCTGTTCAGGATTGAGATACTTCACAATAGCTTTGGTCACTGTCTGATTCATCCGCTTGTCAAGGCCATTTGTTTGAGGGTGATAAGCACTAGATACTTGGTGTTCAATACCTGCCATTTCAAAAAGTTTATCATTGAGAGCATTGAAAAATTCACGGCCTTGGTCAGATATGCAGACACTGAAGCATCCGAACCGTGTAATGAGTGAGAGAGAAAATGAGCTACACCCTCAGCTGATTTTGTTGGAAAAGCTTGGGCCTCTGGCCACTTAGAAAAATACTCTGTACATGTTGCAAGGTATCTGTATTAATGAAAGTAATAATACTCTTATCAAAATGTGTTAACATCATAGCAGTGTTTGAGTATCACATGCAAGCAGGCTGTAATCATTTAAAATGTTGAATGCTAGGTCAATCTTACCCTGTAAACCAGTTTTGTTTGACCAACAATGCACTTTCCTTCTTCTGATATCACAGTACTATAACCCTGCCAAACTAAACATAATTCTAAGCACAATAGGAGAGGAAGTCATCCCAAAACAGTTAACAGTCATTCTTGAAACTAGAACATGTCTTAGTTTTTTAATTTTTATTTGCTGTGGATGCAAACTGTCATGAAACTAAAATGATAAAATGCCTATTCGATTAACTGCACCAGAACTATGATCATTTTCTGGAAGTGTATATGTGCATTGTTTAAGCAGAATTGGTATTTTATGCATTTTTTTCCCCAATGATCACTATATATACATGTACAGCTGCAGCACTTGTATTTTTTAACACAGTACGGAAATTAATTACATTCATATGCCGTTTAACATCTATACTTCCTCTCTTTGTGAGCGTAAGTGGACCTACGATGTCAATTCCTACTTGATTCCGTGCAGACTTCAGCTTTTACAGCAATTGGATGTAGAACTGGAACCACTTTGTGCAGTTTTGGGTTGGTCTTTTGGCAGACTTCACAAGTACTTATATTATATATACATAGTGCTTTGTCATATCGCGCCAATAGAACCGTGAACAAATCTTCTGTAGAGTCTTGTCACGTCCAAAATGACCACCACCTTAGTTGAATATCACAAGAATTAAGGAGGAGACTAGTAAAATAAATTACGAGTACCCGTATCGCAGCTGCATGCGCATATCGTCAACTAAAAAACTCACCTAGCTTCCCATCGTGGCAAGATAAGATCACCTTCATATGATCCTATTTATTCACAATCCATTGACTTTCTGTCATGTCGGCCGTATTGCTTTTGAGATAGAGCAAGCCTTCCTTCATCACGAAACTGTGTGCTCTCCTGCGAATCGCCTGCTTTTCCAATTTACTAGCATCCCCACCCGATACTCGCCGTGTTTCAGATACTTACAAATCTCGTTGTAGAGTTGTACTTCCTGATCTTCATGCATCGTTCATTCTTATAGAACCAATGGAACAATTTTGTCACACGCTTCCGACGTCGACTGCGTTTGAGAACACGTGACGAATCTAAAAAACTGTAGGTGTTATACGGTCTACTGTGCCTGAAATCCAGACGCGAGCTAGCTCTAAGTGTATGCGTATATAACACATCCGAACGGTCAACCGAAAGATCGAAGTTGCAAGGGGGGACAAGCTATCCTAAAGGCGGATAGCGTACACTAGGATAGGGTGTCCACATCCTATCCGGGGGGACAAGCTATCCTGTTACACCGGCTCTTAAGGTGGCTGAATGATCGCTCATCAGTGCACCAATTTGATACTGGAAAAGTTAAATATAATCGAAGTGCAATGAATATATTCCGAAAGGCACTTTCGGCACGATGTTCTTTTAAGGTGGACAGTATTTCATGTGCCTGCCTCCTCGATGCAGCTTTCGGATATAGAGCCTTCTCAAACTCTGTCCACTGCAACCATTCATCCGAACACAAAGCAAAACAAGCATCCTGCAAATGGGGAAGATTTCTTACAACCTTTTCTCCATTTGGAGACAGTGGTTGTGAATGCTGTATCATTTAGTTTCCTGTGCAGAGTAAGAAATATTTATGCATGCTAATTTTCAATATACAAACGCGTAATTATATATGGTTTCTGTGCCTATATAGCGTGCATGTACGCGCCTTCTTTTATATTGTATGTTATACAGAGCGTGCAATGCGCAGTTTACCTGTTTGACGTTTTATTCCCTTGCCTTGTAGAATTAGTATAAATTTGATCCCTGTTTCTTCATAGCTCTGGACCAACTCGCTGCACCATTTTCTCACGAATAGACCACATGCAGAGCAGATTGTTTCCATCTGATGGAGGCATACTGCTCAATCCTGATGAACTGTGTTGCCGTCTTCGCATTGGGAAGTTTCCATTTGAATGGATTCATCCCGTGCAAGAACTTGAAAACTCTCTTCAATACAAGGTGGTGCCTCTGTGTGTACTACGACTGAACTGTACATCAGCTACACATGATGAGTGAAAGCTGTTACAGTATTGTCAGCAGCAGATGAAGACCCAGATGGCTCGGACGGAAACTTGTCTGCAGTGACCAAAGGAGAGCTAGCTGCAGAAAAAAACGAACTGATTTTAGAACAGAGGTCGATGTCTGCTTTTCTCCACCGTTTTCACAGCCACTCAAATGTTTCTTTATTGAAGACATCTAAGCATAGTATAGGCAATCTAATTGAATGCGAACTCCAAAGATAAGCAAAACGAAAGAACTGAAACATTCGGCAAACAGTATACTTCAGTGCAAAATAAAGCCGGTGATATTAATTGTCACTTCACTTGTCATGATCGTCTCGCGCTTAATTACTATAATTCTTTATTGCAGTTATTAACCTATATCCAATTAGGTAATTCGGTTGTAGGCGTGTACATATGTGGCTCATTGGGCCCCTACCTTCGGTGGGCCTGGCGCTTTTGCGCCACCTGTGCCCCGGTTAACCCGGCGCTGATTATTGCACACACGTGTGTGAGAGACTATGCGAATGTGCTAACAGACTCAAGGAGACACACACACACGTGTGTGTGTGTCTGGTATCAGGTCATTGCAGGAGTACACAGCATATCACATCAGAACAGTGAAATGGAGATAGGATCATGCAAAACTACGTACACTGTACAACACATGTAGTACAATAGTTTTGTGTACATGTACATGTGTGAGTATGCATGTGTGTGCGCATGTGTGTATACATGTGTGTACATGTGTGTGTACATGTGTGTACATGTGTGTGTACATGTGTGTGTACATGTGTGTACATGTGTGTGTACATGTGTGTACATGTGTGTGTATATGTGTGTGTACATGTGTGTGTACATGTGAGTGTACATGTGTGTACATGTGTGTGTACATGTGTGTGTACATGTGTTTGTACATGTGTGAGTGCATGTGTGTGAACATGTGTGTGTACATGTGTGTGTACATGTGTGTGTACATGTGTGTGTACATGTGTGTGTGCATGTGTATGTACATGTGTGTGTATGCATCATACAGTCTTGTACACGCTCAAGTATGGCTGTGTGTGCTTTTAAGGACATCCCTAATGCACATCCTTAATGCACATGCCTCATGCACTATTTTATTCTACCTGCACAATCTTCTGTACCTCTCCCTGTGGATGGTGTGGTGATGGTGTGGTGATGGTGTGGTGAAGATGTGTGGGTGTGGTGATGGTGTGGTACGTGATGGTGATGGTGTGGTGATGGTGTGAAGGTGTGGTGATGGTGTAGTGATGGTGTGGTGATGGTATAGTGATGGTGTGGTGATGGTGGTAGTGATGGTGTGGTGATGGTGTAGTGATGGTGATGGTGTGGTGATGGTGTGGTGATGGATGAACGCACTAAGTTAAGCTACACATACCCTTGAATAAAACGCTTTCACCACCATAGAGTAGTGTTTCAACGGCAATATGCATAGCTACATTGTTGACAGGACCTCGATTTTGGCACGCACGTCTGTGTACTACACTGTGGTAGGGAGGGCTCACATGCAGTGAAGGTATAGTCAGCCATGTTGCTATGTACGCATGCTACGTAGCCACACACCAGGCAGAGTTGTACACTCTGCACTTCATTGGTCATGCTTTATAAAGCTTCGTGTGGCAAATAAAAATAAACTTCTACGTTTAAACATGGATTGTAGCTTTCCTACCCCATGCACACATGCGCTAAGATTACAAAAACGCTTTATTGAAGGTTACTGTAGCACTGTAGCAACCATTTCCTGGGTGGTTTCGTTATTGTGCTAAGCGAGCAAGAGGAGAGGAAAAGCCAACTCCTAATGGCATCCCCCCCCCCCCCCCCCCCCCCCCCCCCATTGCCCCTTATTCAGCAGGTCACGTCTTTTTTCCACAGGCACTCAATCTCCTGAAAATATGGAACAGCGTGTGGTGGGTATGGGAGCTATGGAGATGAACACGCCTCCCGAAGGCCACGCCCACTGGCCACACTACAGTGCAAGGTACACAAATTCAAGTGGCTGCCAGTGGTTATCAGATTCACCTCCAGATGAACATTAGTCCCTTCTTAGCGAGGGAACCACACTACAAAGAAACCTCGTCATCTCCATACTGTACACTACTACAGACAGTCCAAAGGTGAACAGGTTTTACTTAAGTCAACGCGACAGATACCAAAAAATGGTTGGAATGGTGAGGGAGGGGAGTGGCAGTGATACCTGGCAAAGACGCCAGAGTGGCACAAACAAACCTAGCTGCACACGTCAGATTGTACAGTGTAGCCATATGCCTACACTCTAGACAATAGAAAAACAACCCACACACACACCACACCTCACATTCAATGCAAAAAAACGCGCTTAAGTGTACAAGTACAACTTGGCATTCCACATGCATTACAAAACAAACACGCTCAAGACCGACTCAACACAATGACCAAATGCACAACACAAAGCACCACACACATGCACACACATGTATACTCTCATATGTACAGTACTGTACAGGTGGTATTAAGATACACACTTGCATGTACATGTAGATACCCACGTAAGCACACACACATACACACACATGTACACATACAGGTACACACCACACACATGCACAGACACTGTACACATATCACACACCATGAATTCACACGTGTACACACACATATACACATACATATACACACGTGCACATACACTGTACACATATACACACCATGTATACACACGTGTACACACACATATACACATACATACACACACGTGCACATACACTGTACACATATACACACCATGTATACACATGTGTACAAACATATATACACATACACGTGCACACAATAACTTTACTCACAGGCATCAACAAGAGCTTCTGAAAGGTCCTCAGAGCCTCATCTATTGGCTTGTCCTTCATGTCCATGGAATGGGCCAGATGTCTGCAATGATGAAAAGGGAGCTGCTGACCATTCAAAGCCATCCAAACATTTCACAAGCCTGTACACACAGTAGCACAAGGCTTCAGGAACACACAATTTAATTATCCCAGTGTTACATTACCGACAGTGACATTCATCTCCATTACTGGATCTTGCCAACAAAGTCCTGCAACTTTCTTCATGGGAAATCTAATGTGACACATGTACCACAGAAAAGCTAGAGATCTGGAGAAGACTGTGCCTGGCATACACAGGGGGCTGTTCTGGTAACCTGCTGCCATATTGTATGGCTACTTCATTTGGCTTCCAACAGACCAAACACACACAGCTGCAGCTGTTCAGAAGTAAACTAATACATGACATCAGATATCCTAGCCTGATGTTTGGAGTGCTTCAGTGCAATATTTGCTCCAGCTGTTTATTCCAAGGTACCCAACCCCCCCCCCCCCCCCCACCCCCTCCCATTCATTCTACACACATACTCGAGCACGGCTGCCATGTTGAACTCATATCTGATCACTCCAATGAACTCTCCAATCTTCATCTTGCTGAGGCCACTCTGTTCCTTGAGGAACTTGGCAACAGACCTGGGCGTGTCACGTACGATGCCCTTTGAAATCAAGCACTGGCTGGCTTCCTGTGAGACAGGAAGTGAGGACACACATAATCCCAAAGTCTAGTTAATGTGAGCAACAGATAACACATGTTATGTTAAGGTAATCCTGTGACAAGATCATGTCGAGTGAGGGCATAACACGGTGTGATCAGGTGTGATCAGATGTGATAAGGTATGATCAGGTGTGATCAGATGTGATCATGGCACCACCACAATAGACTGGTCATGACATCAGCTAACCATCTGATCAGGTCACATCAAGAATGGGTTAGCGTACATCAAGACAACCAGGTGACATTCCATAACAGATGCACAGGTGCCACATCACACACAATATATCACTAGAGGGGAAGGGACACCTCAGGCTAACTGCTCATCAAGGTACATGTGCCTGCCTCCAGATGTCAACTTACAGGGGGGCGAGACTTTGGAAATGGAGGAGACTACTATTTGAAAAGTGGTGAGGCTTTGATAATGGGTGAACTACTGATAAGGCAATTAAGCATTGAGCATTGAGGGAACAAAGATGACCTTAGATCACCATTCATGTGATGATTTCATCACATAATCTGGAGTGCTTTTGCCCTCACATAATAGTGCTCACCCCAGTAAATATCCCCTCCCCCATGCCCAATCCAAGTTCCCACAATACCCAGGCTCAAATGTGAGGTCTGTGTGTGTGTGTGTGTGTGTGTGTGTGTGTGTGTGGGTGTGTGTGTGTGTGTGTGTGTGCGTGTGCGTGTGCGTGTGCGTGTTCATGTGTGTGTGTGTGCATGTGTGTGCGTGTGTATGTGTGTGTGTGCGTGTGTGTGCGTGTGTGTGTTGTGCGTGTGTGTGTATGTGTGCGTGTGTGTGTGTGTATGTGTGAGTGTGCGTGTGTGTGTATGTGTGCATGTGTGCATGTGTGTGTGTATGTGAGGGGTGGGGGTGAGCAGATGATAAGAGAGAGGGAAGAATGAAGGGCACTGGTCTTTTTTTTTGTATGAGCCATTAATAACATTGTTTACTTTCAGTCCTGAGGACTGAAGTATATATATAGCAATGTTTCTAAAATCCAAACCACCGAGGACAGGGCAATACACATTTAGTCGAACATTTGGGTGGGATGACTGCAAGTCCCTGTTGTTTACAAGCTTAAATCAACACTACTAGTATGCAAGAATATGCAGGGGTATGAAGTAATAGACAAAGTGAGGAATATTAGGACTATAAAGATTATGCAGGAATGTAGGCAAGGATAATTGGGACATACATGTACACGGGGAAATCAATGTATAAGAGGTATCCAAGAATATGCAGGAAGTATGCAAAAGATTACAATGGGATGATGACTTCCCATGTGAACACTTATGGATATCACAATTGTATTCTCCCCAAATTCAACGAGGCAAACAGCAGTTTCTTTACTGCCCTAGCTCTGTCCGCGTTACTCATCTGCACGTGATCCTCTCTCTAGGTCACCTATACAGTGCATATAACAGACATGCGTTTTCCGCCCCTTTCTTATGCAGTGTATTCAGTGTGGCAGTGTGGTGGGTGGGATATCGATCTATACAACTAACGTTCGTGGTTTTCGTGGGCGTTGTGCTAAATATAAATAGTGGTTCCGCTACCTCAGGGGTGGCGCAACCGGGGGGGGGGGGGGGGGGGGGGGGGGCAGGTCCGGCTTTGGCCGGACCAATCTTAATACTGAGCTTAAAAATATTAGTTTCTTAAATCCTAAGGAGGTTGCTGTTTATGTACAATGTATAACCACATAAGGGTCGCTCGCTGTATTTATCTCACATTAATAACTTTAATACTTTCTACACGTGCGTGAGATTAACAAATGGCTAGCAAGGGCATTCCCGAGAAGTTCCACCCGCCAGTTACATTGATCTTGCCTAAGCGCATGTTCGGATTAAAAGTTATTTGTGGAGTCAAAGTTATTTGCGGAGTACAATGCTGCAACCAAAACTGAATTATCTTATGATACTAAACATCTACAAAGAGCAGTTGGATGATGTTGATTTATCTTCAATAGCGAATGAGTTTGTTTGTGGAAGTGAACAATAGAATGCATGTTTTCGGTAAATTTTAATTGTGTTTTCTTAATGTAAATTTGTAACTTTGTTTTATGCGTCATAATTTTACACTACGAAGTATGGCAGCTTTCGATATAGAAAAAATTTTATGGCCACGCCCAAGCCGGACCAATGCTGAATTGCTTCCGCCACCCCTGTGTAACCTTCGTACACAACACTTCGTATCTTTTTCGGTTCGATCAACGCAAAGATGGCGTTTCACTCTGATTCAAAGGCGCATCTCTCCCTCTGTAAGTGATTTGCTTCAGTGTTTGGTACATGTATGCTGCGCCATGTGCCGTTTATTATTAACGGTAGCGTATTTTCTGTGTGCCAAAGAAAGGCATCGGACCTGAAACGGACTCCACCCCACCCCCCCCACCCCCACTCCCACTTTTTCGTTTCGGATCTGATGCAGACCCCCCCCCCACTTTTCGTATCGGGCCTGACCTTAAGCACCCCCCCCCCCCCCCCCCCCCCACGCTGAAATCCTGGATGCGCCACTGCACGTTTAGGTGAATATACCACAAATAAGCCCCCCCCCCCCCCCCCCCCCCCCCCCCCCCCCCCCCCCCCCCCCCCCAAAAAAAAAGGCTCGTTTTTAAACATCGGTATCTTCGTAATGACGCCGGCATTTAAAAAGGGGTCCGACCAAACCGCGCAGTACCGCGGGAGGAGCTAGCTTCTGATAGCAGTTCAATATCCTTAGTCACCTTCGAGTGATTGCACGTTCCACACAGCCTCACGATGGCATCCTGAAGACTCGTGATTTTTAAATCTGATGGTAGCGTCTTTCCAGTTGAAAAACCCCGTCACAATGAAGGCTTTATCCACAGTTGAAGATGATAGTTAGCCGTCTCTCTGAGCTGTCATGCACACATGACAAAACGTTAAATCACGGGCTTCACAATAACTTAACTCAGACACAATAAGACCGTCATTAACATGCATACTGGTACGTAACTCTACAGTACTGACTAGGCCCTACGTCCATAATCCTTGCCGGTAACATTAAGAAAAAATAAACGCTAAGCCTCAAAAAGTGGTGCGGCCATGGCCGCACCTGCTTGAACGGCGGCGTCGGCTCTGAATTTAAATCGCGCACGCTTCTACGTATCTTTTTTCATAATCATGTACGGGTACCATTTTTTTCTCTGAAATGCTGAATACGTTTGAGGAGACGTTCGAAGTTACGTAGATGCGCACGTTTAAACAAGAGCCATTTTTTATTGTGGGGGCGGAAGGGGGAGCTTATTGTACTTTACTTGTCTTGTACCCAGACCCAAATGTACGTAACGATGATCATCGCTTACAGTATGATGTTATACTGTAAGCGATGATCATCGTTACGTACATTTGGGTCTGGGTACGAGACTAATATGTTACCGTATTCGTCATACTGCATGGTAATCGTCGCGTACTCAAGTATACGTATAATTTGATGCTTACGTATTATGAGCTGCCCACTTCAAGCACATTCATTTGTTTACAGACTGCTATGGAGCATTATAAGTTCATAAAATGAGGTGGAAATTCATGACCTGTTTATCGGTATGGGATATTTCTTATTAGCATTTCTGGCAAACAATTATTTTAAAATGCATAGTTTCACAGAGATCTATATGTTGCATAACCTTAGCCAAAACCCAGATGAGATTGTACAGCTGGGGCGTATCATACTGCTGCCTCATCTAAATTCCATTATAGGCCCCGTATCGTCCTACACACAACCCCTGTATACAACTTTATAGCATTGAATACGACATTTAGATCAGTAATGATACGCACGAATTGTATACAATCTGTTGTTCGAGATTATATCGTGACGCATGGAGCCATAATGAAAAGTTCATACTTACAGTACAACATACTGAAGCAGATCACTTACAGAGGGTGAAGTGAGGATGGAACGAAACATATGGGACAGTTTCCGCGAAAATTGCCCCACGGTTAAAATGTTATAAAAATGCATCGCGTTTGAATTGCTATAACTTCCCAACGGATAACGCTATCGACTTCCTATTTTCAAGACTTCATACTACACCATTTCACTATGAAGTGCTGAAAATAGAAAGTCGATAGCGTTATCCGTTGGAAAGTTATAGCGATTCAAACGCGATGCATTTTTATAGCATTTTAACCGTGGGGCAATTTTCGTGGAAACTGTCCCATATTTTGGCCATTCATGCATTCGTGATCGTAACAGTCTGCATGCATGGCTGCATGTACCAATACCATGGCTGATTAACATACATCACTCTTTCAGTTAACTACATCTGAGACAGGAGGTATGCATGGCTTATGTTAATAAGAACGAAGGAAGTTCTTTTTAGGCCCACCACTCCTAGTCTCCTACCCAGACCCACCATGACGTAAGTGTTTATCGCTTTCAGTATAAACAACTGCAACCGATAAACACTTTCAGTCATGGTGGGTCTGGGTACGAGACTACACCACTCCCATTTCCCCAACCATCTAATGTACGTAAAGTTTACGTAATTAATTTTTTTTTTACGTAAAGTGTAAAGTGCCAACACTATGCATGCACCGCTGGACAGGAGATAGCAGCGAATGATGTGAGAGCACATGCAGCCGGATCGGGCAACCTCACGAGGCACACCACTAGCGGGGACAACATATAGCCGCAATTTTGTGGAGCGACCAGCGGCCGCACGCTCCCCAAATTCGAAGAGAAAGCGCACGTGCATGCAGCATGCCGCTTTCACTGGACTCACCTTTAAGTAACCGCATAATTACACCGCGTGTATATATATCTGTCAGTTGTATTTTAAAACTCAGTGAATTAGACGCAGTTGCACGTACATGTATGGTTGCACAACACGTAATGACCACATGAATGTTTGCTTTTGTTTTTGCTTAACTAATTGAGAGTTTTAATTTGCTGCACTTTCGTGTAAAATTGTTTTGTGCATGCACATTTAGCTATGTGAGTGGTGGGTATGTGGTACTTGATTTTACCTGCAACATGTTAATTTTAATTGTTGCATAATTGTTCTGCATTAATTTTTTTTGTACGTGGGTTTCATGGGTTTGGCTGGCGTCCACGAAATATATTTTCCGCAAAAAGGCATTAGTTTCTACTACAACCAATAGAAATGTATAACTTATGCTTGTGTTGAAATATATTGCTAATTAAAATTTCAGTGTCTTACAACTCCATAACTGATATTCCAATCTCAGTGCGTCAGAATCGCTGTGTTTACTTCTAAAGTAATTCAAAGAAAAAAGAAACATGCATTACGTCCCTTTCTGTGGAAACAAACCCACAATAGTACATGTATATGCATGGACAGTTCGTCCTACCGTATGTCGAGTTTTTAAACATAGATCCTCAACAAATTCCTTCTTACGCACTGGAAATCATTCTCTTGCAGTGTCCATTGTGCATGGTGTTACAATGGCCTAAATGTGCGTAAATGCAATTCAAATACATGCACGCATCAACTTTGATGCTCCTACTTGGAGTATTCTTAGATTACATGTAGGTCGCTTATCGCAGATACTGTTCCACGCATATATAATTATTTCCTTTTCCTGTTCTGTACATGTCTAAAACGTTCCTTATCCACACAGGCTGGTGGGTCATTGTGGGAGCCATTCTTGTTTTCACACATGGCCAGCAACAGTGTAATTTCCTACAAAAGGATTGCATCTGCGATGAAAAAAGCACAACGTGTGTTTTCAACCTCATCGTTGAACAAATTCAGACATTTGCTAGCTATGGAGTTGAGAATAATTATATCGATAATCTTGATTACCAACCTCGTGGGAAGACTGGAGGCGTATACTATTTTAATTCAAAAGGGAACCTCAATAAAGCAAATCTTAAAGAACCTAACAATGGGAGATGTGCAAACATATCAAACGAAGATTTTAGTAACAATAATTGTAGCACTCCAATAACAGTTGATGGTATGACATTTCGTTCAGTACTCACATTGAATGGCCTCATCCCTGGTCCTAATCTCATTGTCTATGAAGGTCAAACCATTGTCGCATACGTCACCAATATGCTAAGTAGTGACACCATCTCCATCCATTGGCATGGGATGAACCAGAGGAACACTCCTTGGATGGATGGTGTTGGGGGACTTTCCCACTGCCCCATCACTCCTGGAACAACTTTCACCTACATCTTCAAAGCTTCACCTTCCGGAACATTCTGGTATCACTCACACAGCGGTACACAGAGAACAGATGGCCTCTTCGGAGCTCTGATTGTCAAGGAGAAGATGCCTCCTGATTTCATGAACTATTCATTTCAGTTATCCAACAAGGAGTACACACTTTCTCTGTTAGACTGGCAGCAGCAAGCTTCAGAAGACCTGTTTACTCAGTTAGAAGGTTCACTTGGATTCTTTCCGGGTCTACCAAATGGTCGAATCCCTCAAAATGGCGGTCCATGGAGAACTTATTCAGCTGATGGAGCTGAAGTTGGACCCATCACGTACTGGTCTGGTTTGATTAATGGGCGTGGACGCCATGCAAGTGTCTCGTATAACCAGTCAAGGCTCACAATATTTAATGTTAATCCTGGCATCAGTTCAGTGAATGTTAGTTACAGATTTCGAATGATTGGGGCGCAAAGTTTGTTTGCATACCGTGTTTCCATCTCTGACCACAAGCTGACCATCATTGCTACGGATGGGTATCTGGTCAAGCCCGTGGATGTTGATTACATCATCATTCACAGTGGAGAACGTTACGACTTCGCACTAAAACGTAAATATGCAACTGAAGTGGTGATCAAAAAGAACTATCTCATTCGAGCTGAAACCTTAGAGGTTGACCTTACAAAATCCGTCCCTTATCCCAGCCTTGGCCACATTGCAGAGGCCATCCTTCACTATGGTAACAGCAGTGATCAGCCATCATCTACTATGTACTTCAATATAGCACAGTCATACAATCTTGATTGCCTGAAAACAAGAAGCTGTGTAGCAATTAATTGTCCATTTATTAACTACAATCAGAACTATAATATCACACAGTGTATAAAGCTCACGGATCTACAGCTGCTCCTCCCAACACCAGATGACGAATTACCTGGAAAACCAACCGGTAAAACCATCTTTTTCAACTTTGGTTTCCAAGGAGATGGCAGCTCAAGTGCCATCAATGGCAGGAACTTTATACTACCCAGCATGCCACCTCAAACCCAAGGTGTGAGTCAGACAGAGATATGTCAGGTGGGCTCTAGTGTAAGCTGTTCAACTCCAGGCACCAAGTGTAGGTGTACACACCTTGTGGACATTCCTGAGAGCAATGACTACGTTGAGTTTGTGTTCAGTGCTGTGGGTGTGGACTCTGTGGGTAATGGGTCTGGCTTTGGCCATCCCGTTCACCTGCATGGACATAGCTTTCAAGTGGTCGACATTGGGTATGGAAAATACGACACCACCACTGGAATCGTCAATATCGCCAATTCAGACATTAGCTGTCTATCTGATGACAGATGTAGCTATCCAGGATGGACAAATGGTGTAGATCCTTTCAAGAACATTAACATTACAGAGTACACTATTCGCAAGGACACCATCATCGTTCCAGCTGGAGGGTATGTGCGTGTTTGGATTATTGCTGACAACCCAGGATACTGGTTTCTTCACTGCCACATCGAACCCCACCAAATGGAGGGCATGTCCGTCATCATCAATGAGCTCCCCAGCAAACAAAACTGCCCCCCATCAGAACTAGCGCTTAAGTGTGGTGATTTTAATTGGAATGTCAACTCATTTAATGTGAAGGTCAAATCCCCACAGCCATGTTCATCTTCAAGCTGGAATGATGATGTGAAAGGATTAATGGCAGGCCTAATAGTATCAATCTTATTCAACGTAGCTCTTATTTTGGTATTGGTAATCATTTGGTGCTGTGTATGCAAAAAGAATAGCTATCAGGTCCTAAATAATACAGATATGCCTACGGAGGTCCAATCCTATCAGCTTACACCCAAAAGAGCTTCAAGAAATGATTATACCCGAATTTAATGACTATTGGATTATACCAAAGAGGAAGCTACCTAGGTGAATGAGCTGTTACCAAAGTTGTAAAAGTTACATTTTTTTGTTTCTGAGAATCCAACGCATGATTTCTGTTGTGCATATTTAGAAAGACAAAATATAATTGTTGGGTGCATCATTGTGATCCGTTTGTGCAAACTATTCAAGAATACGGGCTATTAATAATGTGCAGCAAAAACCTTTACTTGATAATTACTAACTAGAATACTCTAGTACTTTGATGCCACATAGCCAGTTCAGACCAATCAGATGCACATGAGGATTTTGTCAGCATGCACGTAAACCTCTAGGATTTTGAGAGGGAGGTGGTGGGTCAATTTTACGTGCCCACAGGTGAAGTAGCCATATAGTGTGTGGGAAGCAGTGTCTTCTTTCTTTAGTGATCTTCTCAACACCATGCTCGTCGCATGAGAAGGATTATTTCATACTGTGCCTTTTATAATGTGAGTGACAAATTTGCAGAGTACTGTTTTAAATATATATGCCATATAGCTGTTCTGATTAGTGGCGACTGTTGCTTTATAGAGTACTTGGAATCTTTAGTGTGGTCTGTCACATACTACAATAATTATACTGTATCTATAAACATCATGTCCAGCAATTTCGGACATCCCATACACGTCTGTACGTTGAAAACGCATGTAAAGTATTTGATTGTTTTTAAACATTAACGCAGTTGGATTAATATGCATTCTTTTGTTTTTCGCTTTCATTTTGCGAGCAGGAGAATCAACAACAAAATTAATTACTTTTGCTATTACGTAATAAGTATTATTTAGAAGTCAATAATGTTTAATAACATCAAATGGTGGGCGCGCGCTTATAGTGCAAATTGGTGCCTGTGTGAGTGGGAGGAGCGTGTCGTTGCTAGTAATGTGCACTTGGTTCAATACATTTGAATATTTCTTTCATCGGCGTGAACGTGCGCTCGGCGAGTATCTACCTATTTTCTACGACTGCGTTAATGTTCCTACATCTTGATACCTCATCCCGATATGCGCAATGACACACCACGCGCGCGCGCACCACATACTCCCAGCTCTTTTTGCTGGGGTGCACATTAGGAAAAATCACTTTAGCTGATGCTGATTAACAGGGTTGGTCTGTACCCAGGGCAAGAATGGGTTAAATATCTCTAGCTGCTGGTTAGTTGTGTTGTCTGGGTGTGATCTGTATCCTGGGCAAGATTGGGTTAAACCTATCTACTTGTGTTGCCTGGGTGTGGCCAGTACCCAGGGCAAGAATGGGTTAAATATCTCTAGCTGCTAGTTAGTTGTGTTGTCTGGGTGTGGTCTGTACCCTGGGCAAGACTCCACCTATCTTGTGAAGAAGTAAGTATAATATATATTATGCATTTCCAACTTACATTGGGCTATTCCATAAAATAATTGTACACCCCTACTGATGACCGAAAAAGTTGTCCAGAGGTCCAATGGTAATGTCCTAGAGGGATGTTCTATTGCAGTGAGATGTGTCCAGAGGGGGGTCCAATGGCAATGATGGCTATGTCCTAGGGGTGTCGCACAGTGAGATGTGTCCGGATGGGTTTCAAAGGTAATGCTCTAGGGGGTATCCTACATCAGGATGTGTCCAGAGGGGGTTCAATGGTAATGTCCTAAGGGGGTATCCTACATTGAGATGTGTCCAGAGGGGGGTCAATGGTAATGTCCTAAGGGGGTATCCTACATCAGATTGTGTCCAGAGGGGGTTCAATGGTAATATACAGGGAAGTGTGTCCAGAGGGGGTCCAAAATAAATGTCCTGTGGGGTATGGTGTAGAGGCTTTATGTCCTGGGGGATACCTTGATATTAGTCATCAGTAGGGGTGTACAATTATATTATGGAATAGCCCATTTCATTGTCATGCTCATCAAATAAATTATGAATTAGTTACTCTTGTCATTGTCATTTCTCACAAAGATATCAGAATAAACAATGGTTATTAACCCCTTTTATGTGTAGAAAGAAACAAACAGTGAGAATCAATGACTGAATGATACACAATAAGCAAAATGGACATTCGTAGTAATTTCTAGTAATGTATATGAGAAGTCACACCTGTATTGGCATGCCAACAGTGTTCCCGTGACGACCGTAAGAAATGAGTGGGTTGAGGTCATCCACATCGCCCCCACACAACAGCCCCCTGTCCACCTTCACTAGCGATGGTCTCACATCTCTTGTTTTCTGTTCAGAGGCCGGTTGCACCACAGCATTCGATAGGGGATACTCTGCAAAGCTATTCTCCTTCTCGTCCACACTCCCATGCCGACACAAAGACCTGGCCACATTATCTGATCCATGGTGGCCCTTCACAGACTTGGAGATGTCACCCAGCAGATGAAGGTTCTCAAGTGGCATGGCTAACTGTAGCAAACCGGAAATGAAATATGCTTTTGCAATGGTCAAACGTTCCCATTACACTCAACGCTGTACACGCCACATGGGTCATTCCATATCATTTCAACCTATAATTGGACGCTATGCTTCAGATTTTGGCCGTATATTTTAGTCTTGATGTAAGAGTAACATTAGTGAAATAAATTGTTAACGGTCTATTAACACCGCGCCCGCGAGTAAAGTGGGTAAATTTATCTTTTCAAATACAGGAATTTGAAAGTACAACTCTTGAGACAACATTGGGTGCATTTTGTGAGAGATCATTCAGCTTGCTTGATGCGGCAATGTAAACGTGGTCCATGCTGATGAAAACATATTTCATCATCATACAAAAACGGCAATAATCACATTATTGTATACGCCAAGTTGAACCTTTAAATGTTCGAATGCTTTTTCAATCATATGCAATATATTTCTTTTACTGCATGTATGTGTTCTATCGTGTCTATAAAACTCTATACATTACCGCATGCAGTTTAAATTTGCTGCTTTTCATGCTGCATTGCGAGTCTGCATGTACATGTAATTTATATTTTCAAGAAAACCAAGAGCTGCATTGATATAGATGGCTCATGCATGCTTTTGAATTTATAGTCAAGAAAGGGATGGGTACAAAGTGATAAAATGATAAGTGCAGTACCGCACTAGTTCATTTCAACTGTGTACATTAAAACGGTGATAGTTGCAACACTTATAAATTATAATATGGGACAGTGCCCGCGAAAAGGGACCTAGTGTATTTATATAAAACGATATAAAATTTTGTTCATATAAAACTGATATAACTTCCGAACGGTACACGCCATTGAGTTCCTATTTTCAACA
This sequence comes from Ephydatia muelleri, assembly GCA_013339895.1. Taxonomy (NCBI): domain Eukaryota; kingdom Metazoa; phylum Porifera; class Demospongiae; order Spongillida; family Spongillidae; genus Ephydatia; species Ephydatia muelleri. The sequence goes on from JABACO010000001.1 coordinate 5,057,733, forward strand.
CTTCATACTACACCATTTCTCTACGGTAAAATACTTTTTGGGGTCTTGCACTTGCTCCGTGCCTGTATTGCAACGTCCGATACCCCACAAGGTATGAACCCGTCATAACTTTCGGCAGGAGTAATCAAATCGCTTCAAATTCGGTATGTAGATAGAGAGGTCCTATACCTATCGATTTGTTCTGTTCGTTAATTTTTATGCAATCCGTTACGGAGATACAGTTGAACAAACTACGTGCACATTTTCGCGCTCGTTTCGCGCCAATGATTTGGGCAAATTGCGCTCCGCTCAATGTATGGGGAGGCGGGGATTATTACATTGGCGCGAATCAAGCGGGAAAACGTGCACGTAGTTTATTCAACTGTATCTCCGTAACAGATGGCATAAAAATTAACGAACAGAACAAATCGATAGGTATAGGACCTCTCTATCTACATACCGAATTTGAAGCGATTTGATTACTCCTGCCGAAAGTTATGACGGGTTCATACCTTGTGGGGTATCGGACGTTGCAATACAGGCACGGAGCAAGTGCAAGACCCCAAAAAGTATTTTACCGTAGAGAAATGGTGTAGTATGAAGTGTTGAAAATAGGAAGTCAATGGCGTGTACCGTTCGGAAGTTATATCAGTTTTATATGAACAAAATTTTATATCGTTTTATATAAATACACTAGGTCCCTTTTCGCGGGCACTGTCCCATATGAACATAGTGTAAAAGGCTACTCTACTTATTTTACAACTAGTATTCTATTGTTAGCAGATTTTTTAGGTTTTTAGTTTCCCCTCAATTCTGACCGACTTTACTCGCGGACGCGGTATTAAATACATTATGAATAATTTTTTTAATCTTTTCAAAACAGCAACTTTACTGAATCCTAACTTTGTTCTCACTAGGCTTGTAGGACATATTTTGGGCATCAAATTGATGCTCCTTATGATATTAGTTCTTGAAGGAGGCTAAAGAGTTAAAAATTAAATTTGTTTAAAGCACAGTTTGCAAAATTGAGGTCACTTGCAGATTGAAGCTCAACTTTTATTACTGTGCATAATTGTAGGCACTCTGGGTATTAATGTTTTAATGAAATAAAAGTTTGAGTATCAATACCCTGGGAACTGCAAGCAGTTAAACCAGAAAACTTTTTTACTTCATTAAGCTTTTTTTATAATAATTTAGTAATAATAATAAATAAATAAATAAATGCACAGAAATATATATCACCATATCCAGAAATGGCCCATACATACGCGGTCATCCTGTTGTTTTTTTCCACATTGAATTTCAAACATGCTTAATATACTCTAAAAATCGATTTGTATAATATGCATTTTTCATGGAAAAAACATTAAGCACCCTTTTACTAAAATCAATACATTTAAATTAATTTCAACCGCGCATAATTAGTAAAATTTATTCATAAATGTATTTAACAGATGACGCAAGATATTTAAATATCATGTTAATACTGTTAATAATTCATGACGTCTACGACGAAACTTTGGTTCACGTGCACATGTAACATTGATTTAAATCTGGTATAATTAAATAGTAAAATAACGAAAGTCTATAATACAGAGTGCCAAAGCTTCTGCGAGGGTGTGGCGACTGCGGTACGCCCACACATATGTGAAAAGTCAGTTGGTAAATAAATCATGCAACGCATGCCGATAGGGACTGACCAAACATTCAGAAATCATGTGTGCACACAATATATCTGTTATGCCTCATGGCAGTGTGCAATGTGATCTGTTCTTTTAATTTATCATTGTCTACTTGAACCAGCTAGTAGCTCTAACCAAGGATTACAATCCTTGCTCGAACCCAGTGGGATATGCCTCATGTCATTCTCTTTGTCAGTAGCACTCGCGGCATTACTTTCAAAGTGGTTGTATGTTTCAACGCTTATACGTAAGTTCTATCAGTATACATGAAAAAGCTCGGTGATTTTTATGTAGACTCTATTGCCTGGTAACCTCGGACAACGCTCAGTTACAATTTCCACGCTTTTCTTGTTCATTTCACTAGTTACGCATGCATTGCGATACATGCGGTTGATGGTGCATGATCCAATTATGCTGTCATAGTCTGCGATTAATTAGGTTAAGTGAATTGTGCATTATGCAAGACAATACGGTGCAAGGTAACATGACTGCACCGCTGCGGTAATGAATGCTTTGAAGTGCAGTTTACCCATACACATGCATAGCTCTCAATTGCATGCATGGTAAATGCATGATGAAGAGATTAGAACTAACTTGCTGCCCATGCAGGAGGTCTGCATACTTTTACTATCTGTGCGTGTGCACCTAAATTGGTGCACGCGTTCAATATATGCATGATGCAAATGGTTGCATGCATATGGTATATGGTTAGAGTGCAGCAGATAGTATGCAGGCATTGTTTCCTTGCAACTACTGGTTATGACAATAACAAGGTCAGGTATTGGCATCTGTTTTCTATACCACTATAATCTTTCGTGCATGCAGCTAGTATAGTCCTTCACAATTCACTGGGATAAATGTTCAGTTGATTTTTGAGCATGGTTGAATGGATTGATGACTCCAGTTAAAAGTGACACTGTCAATAAACCTAATGTTCGTGCAAAGGTGATCTGCGAGTATGTATTGCATGCAGAGCGATCACGCAAGGTAATACGTTATTACTAATAGGACATTAACTAATAATCGAATCGGATCAGCTTCAAAACGTTCTATACATCTTGCAAATAAAAAAGCGAGGGAAATTAATTAAAGGATGCAACACCGAACTGACTGATCCGCCGCCATATAAACCTAGTCCCTCGTATATATGCTCTGAACAGACAATTTGCATGTCTGCGACATGAATTAATTAATCTTACTATATTATCTCCCACCTTACACGCCAGCTGGCGTGGTCACAAATTTCAGATAGAAAGCCGTTTATAATTAGCTGTTCTCAAATGCGCATAAGTGACATGTTACCTAAGTTGCTGCAGCGGATCCGTGGGGTTGGACAAATTTGAACGGTTATGAAGCATGAAATTAGAATCGGAGCGCCACTTCGGCAAATCGCGTCTCAGTTCTTGTATTTCGAACCCCCCCCCCCCCCCCCCCCCCCCCCGTTTTCGTACTCAACCAGGGCTCCGCGAAACCCGCCCCATTACCAAAATACTGCATGGATCCGCCCCTGCCAAGCGGGGATGTGGCCACTAATAGTTTGGGAACATTTTGTGAGTTAATAAACCTAGCTATAATTATTTAGTTTAAAGCTTCATACATACATGAAGCCGGCCGTGTTTCTGTTATGACGACCATTTATTCCATAATGGTCAAGATGGCGGCGCCAGTAACCGAACATTGTTCAAAGGCTCCCCGAACTAGAAAAATCTATGTAATGGAAACATGTACCAATGTGCTGCAAATCATAATAAACGGTGGCAACTCAATTTTTCGTTAAGATTGAATTAAACAAAACAGTGGAATACAGTTATTAGGTCAGAAAACATTGATTTTGTGTACATGTTAATGGAAGCTATGTTTTGCTTTCCCGAACTGAAATCTTCAATGTAATAGTATATATATTTTTGCACAGTTTGCACCTTACAACCTTTCTACACGTAAAAATGAGGTGGCAAATGTTTTATAACTTGCGGTTAGTTAATTAAATTCAAGAGTAACCATTTTTCATACATTTAAATAGGTGTAAGTCTAACTTTGTTTTGAATACATCCGAACCATTAGTACTTATAAATTCAACACAAATTCAAACCACACTACCCCTACGTACTAGCAATGGAACACATGCTATAGGATGTCTTTTTGAACACCATCACTTTCCTGGTGACCGCTGATTTCTGCATATGCATATTGATGTCCATTTCACTATTACACACGAACTTGCACAAAACTACCCTAGCCTTCAAGCAAGTCCATTTAAGCTAACATTAGTCCTAATTAGAGGTAAGTGGTGTGTATATGTCACAGTAGGGTTACATAACTCCTATCTAAACTGTGGGTTTGGTATAGATGTAAACAGGTACATGTAGCATGACTCAGCAGATTCCTATGCCTTGATAGGTCATTGATAACATACATACATGTGGTCTTTCATACAAGTCTCTGTACATGTATAAGCACGAGAGCAAGAGCAAAGCCGATCAGCTTTAGGCAGCTGTGTTATGATTTGTTTAAGAGTCATCCACCGCCGATACTCCTATCTTCGAGTTTTATACCACATCTGCCTGTTTTGCCTGGGAAAGGCTGCTGGGGCCTACATCTGCCTGGGAAAGGCCACTAGAGCCTGGGGTATCTACAAAAGCGACTTGATCAGGATTGCACTTATGTATTTCTTGTAGACAAACACTGCACACAAGAGCTTTGCTTTGAATTGAGAGAGATGTGTAACCACTGCTGCTGGTATAACTCGAAGCTAGGAGTATATGCAGCACGGATGACTCTCAAACAGATCATACATGCAACACAACTGCCTAAAGCTGATCGGCTTTGCTCATGCTCTCGTGCTTATACATGTACAGAGACTTGCATGAAAGACCACATGTATGTGTGTTATCAATGACCTATCAAGGCATAGGAATCTGCTGGTCATGCTACATGTACCTATAACCAAAAGCCACAGTTTAGATAGGAGTTATGTAATACCATCTGTGACATACATGTATACACACCACTTACCTCTAATTAGGACTGACCAAAGGTGCCTACAATTATGCACATAAAAAGGTTGAATTTGAATCTGCAAGTGACCTCAATTTAGCAAACTATGATTTAAACACATTTAATTTTTAACCCTTTAGCCTCCTTCTAAATCTAATATAACATATCGGTTGTAAATAAAAATAGCAAAAATCTATTGAGAACGGACTCCGCAAAGGTGCTATTTTGAGAAAAAAGTTAATTGCATTTCATAAACCATTAATGTCATTGAAATTGATGTTTTCACCAATGTTACTTTTACATCAAGGCTAAAATAAAATATACAGGAAGGTGCACCAAAATCTGAAGTATAGTGTTCAACTATAGGTTGAAATTATATGGAATGACCTACATTGCAAAAAATTGGTTTGTTCACCTACATGACTGGCAGAAATTGTGTGAGAGGATCAACCATTTGTTTTCCAATCTATAGGCTTTACAATTTACACAATTATGATTCGTTGATAAAGTCTGATGTACATGTACATGTACATGCAGGTTGTTAATCAAACAATTAGAGCAAATTCCTTGTTGGGTTATCATCACTCTTGCTCAATATACAGTTACACGTACACTGTAGCATCATAATAAGAATGCCAGCATCACATTCTGTCTACTGCCTGCATTACACGACTCAGTACTGCACATCCACACATGCACGTAATAAAAGATGCCAGTTCCCTACTGGTGCATGTACACATAATACTGTACATATACATGCGTGAAAGCACCCAGACAGAAGCTTACATTGGTTGCCGAGAGGGGTCTCAGGCTGTGAGTGATCTCCGTACTGCACTGGAGGGCCCCTACGCCAGGTACTGTAGACCAGTATTTTTAAAATAAAGCACATTGACTGCACACACAACACACACAGCACATGCGCCGACGCGAACGTACAGAAATCCATAGACTTGGCCATAAATTGTGGCTGTGTAGAACCAAAGTCAGACACTTTCATAGACGGAAGCCCCACATTGGTGTGGCGATGTGGCTGCTCCTGGGAGGCTGCAATTCTTTCTTTCTCTAACACGTTCAACTGCAACCGGACGGGGGAAGGAAGACAGAACACAATGCCATACATGTAATGCCTTCCTTGAACAGGTACGTGCATGTGGCTGCAATATCTTGCACAGAATAAATGCACCAATACAGTACGTATCGTACATGTGCTTAGATAGGATGGTAAATCGATGTACAGCACCTTTGTTCCATTCGGTGGTACAGGTGCATATCCAAAATGATATCACTTATTGACTGAACAACATCACATTTCTTCATGCAATAAATGAGATGGTTTAGTGAAATAATAACGAAATAGAAATTACAGGGAGTCATTTCAGGGTGTCATACAATCAAGAAAATTCCTTGAACAATAAATTCAGCTTGCAAATTTACTTTCTATCATAACATGTTATTTTATACCTAGGGAATAAATTGTATTATAATTGACTATAAATCAAAAAGTATAATTAATGCAAATAACATGCTAACAAGCTAATGGCATATCAAAACTCTGCTTGTGATTAATAAAAACTTGCAGGATTAGATTTTTTGGACACATTTTTTTACATGCACGAGTAGTTTTACATGCGTATATAATGATATAATTCCTATTTCAACGTTTATTAATGACCTAAATCAGTGTTCTCCTAGCTAGGTGCGGTTTCGTCAGCTGCTTCCCCCAAACAACATTGCTATCAATGTGCATTATATTGTAGTCATCTTAAAACCACAGACATCTGAAAGCAATTCTTCAACCAACACAATATTTGCATGAAGTAACGTGCACCCGGTCAAAGTTTACATACATGTGAGTAAAACTCATTACGTCCTATGTGCAATAGGATAACGCATTGCAGAGCTAAAGGCACATCTACTGAATATTTGGGATTGTTCCGCATATAGGGACCTAACGTGTGTTTTATCAAGATTTCAATTAAAATGACATGTTCTCTACATGTACACATTGCTTCTTACGCACTGAGAATCAGAGTATCTGTCATGGAGTTGTAAGGTGCTGAATTTTTAATTAGCCATACATTTCAACGCATACACAAGCGTTACATTTCTATTACGTTTCTATTACGCATACTGCAAATTTTATAATGTATGTGCTAGGTCCCATTTCTGGGAAGCGATTACATTTGTAACTGGCCACAATCTTCAATGTGGAACTGCTGACACACTACACACGGCTCTATCATGTACAGACCCTCATACTCTTAAATGTATGCATGCCCATTGTCCATCCTAACTGATAGGGTCAACTCTGAATATTGATTATGATAAATTGTTAGGTACTAAATCAAGACCCTATAAAATCAATTGAATATCTAATGATATTGAACTTTTTAATAAGCATTACCATTTAAATAAGTTAAGGGTTTATTAATGTTAGATTAATTGGTTTGAGTTTCATAAAGGAGCTGTTATAATAATTACAGCAATTGTTCACGACCACGATTAAGAGTTGTTTAGCATATGCATATCATTGTACTAAAATCTATTAAATCATCTGAATTAAAATAAATCTTTGTCACAAGTTGTTGCCAACTAAGTGCAATTAGAGCAGTATAAATCATTTGCTGAACTAGCTTTAGCAAGGAGTAATAACCATTTTAAAGCTTTGCGCTCATTTGTAAACACCCGGTATATCACAGTGAAACAGATAAATAAATGCCTCGTACGAACAAGTACAAGTGTCTATGGAAGAGAAGGGCCTATTTATTGCTTTTGATGCGCACACGCCAACCACATTCATCACATGAGCACATGTGAACAGTGTACAAGTCAATCCAGATCTTTAGTCCTATAGTGCACACAGACAGTACGCACCAGTTTAACTGTGTCATTGAAGTTTTTGAAGAGTCCGTCGTATTCTGACTTTGTCCTACAGCAGCACTGGAAGAGAAGCTAAGAAAAAAAAAGTGACAGTGACAAATGTGCTGTCATGTCAGAAGGGAAGCTATGCCTACATTTCTATCCACCGACGAATAGATCTGAATGCCGTGCTTGTCTGAAAAAGAGAAATAGCTAACAATGGACCGGTGCACAAATTGTCTCCCAGTGGAACAGAAATAAATGCAGATTGCACAACCATTGCTTAGAAGTTTCAGAAACATTGTATGCACGTCACATACACTAAACACATATTAGTTGTAACACATAGGGTTAAAGTGGAAATACATGTACATTATAAATGTAGCGTTGTCATGCATGTGTGTGTGTGTGTGTTTGTGCATGTGTACATGTGTGCGTGCATTTGCGTGTATACGTGTGCGTGCATGTGCGTGGGTTTGTATGCGCGTGTGTGCACGTGCCTATGTACAGGAGGGCGTGTGCGTGTGTGTAGCAATTAACATGCCAACCAGATGTGGGTACCTGCACAGCCAAAACAAACACCTTACTAGAGATGCGCATTTAGGTTAACAGCAAATTCACTCAAAAACAGAGGCCACTTTGGTTGCTGCAACGTTGGCAGAAACCAGAGGACCCAATCTTCCAACCACTGGTGGTTTGTTTTGCCAGACTACAGCAACACCAACAACCAGACAACAAACCATGCTGCACATGCAATGTGCCATTTACGCACTTATAATGCAGCCCACAGGAGCATTCAAATTGATTATCAGTATCCATGTATCACCTGTAGGTACATGTACAGTACACGCATAACTGGGTAGTTTGATAATGAAGCAACAGACCGCATACACAAGCAGAACAAGTAATGTGTGCATTGTGGCTGGCCACATGGTGGTACATTTACTCTGTGTACGACAGGGCCCAATAATGTGCAGAACTACCATCCACCAACTTTCTGCACAACAGCACTAGTAATGGAGAAATAACAGACTACTGTAGTTTAGTTTTCTTTAGTGCTAATTAATTTTGCATTCTGCACACCCTGATTTAGTCTTGCCTTAAAAGCAAGCTCATTTCATACCTCTAACAGTACAAGCATGTAGACACTACTTCATTAACAATAGTGCATGATCTACTGTACATAAGAGCTCTATTAGTCTAAAGAAATTGTGTTGACATCCGGAGTAAGTGAATTGTTCGTTACAACAAGATCATACATGGCACTAGGCTACAATGTATTCTATTTAAAGACCAAGTCAGTTACCTACGGTGGTTACCTGTAATATCTAGGGAGATTATTACTTGTCCAGTGGGATTTATTGCAGTATCCCTTCATACGATCATAATATGGAAACTAATACACCTCCAGCCCTTTTGAAGAACATTGGTAAGATCTCTCCCCTCCCCCTCCCTGAACTAGAGAAAGGTCAAGACGACTTACGAGCACTCTGGAAGGGCACAGCCACGACATCATGCAAGACGACTTACGAGCACTCTGGAAGGGCACAGCCACGACATCATGCAAGACGACTTACGAGCACTCTGGAAGGGCACAGCCACGACCTCATGCAAGGCGACTTACGAGCACTCTGGAAGGGCACAGCCACGACATCATGCAAGACGACTTACGAGCACTCTGGAAGGGCACAGCCACGACATCATGCAAGACGACTTACGAGCACTCTGGAAGGGCACAGCCACGACATCATGCAAGACGACTTACGAGCACTCTGGAAGGGCACAGCCACGACATCATGCAAGACGACTTACGAGCACTCTGGAAGGGCACAGCCACGACCTCATGCAAGACGACTTACGAGCACTCTGGAAGGGCACAGCCACGACATCATGCAAGACGACTTACGAGCACTCTGGAAGGGCACAGCCACGACATCATGCAAGGCGATGGACTGCTTGAACATGTACTGCTCCTTGTTCTTCTTGGCTACCACCACCAGGTCACTGAACAGCAGCAGCGTTCGCTTGTGCTTCCCCTTCAACCAATGGTTGACCTTGTCCTGCTCAAACACATTGACCTCCACGACGAAAGTGCGATGTGGAGCATTTGGTTTCTGCAGCATGAGAGAGAGAGGAGAGGGCATGACTCACCTCCAGACTGCAACAGGTCACATAGGAGGGGGAGAGGGGGAGGGGAATGTATAGTAGTGAGGGGAGGTAAGGTAGGGGAGTATGTGGGTAGGGAATGAGATGGTAGAAAATGAGGGTGTAGGGGAGGAGGGTGTGTGAAGGAGGCGTAGAGGATAAATGGGTGGAAGAGGAGAGAAAGAGGAGGGAGGAAGGAGGGTAGAAATGGGTGGGAGAGGAGAGGATGGGGGTTGGGTGGGGAGGATAATTATGCACCTACCAAGATGTCTGACCCCACCAACTTCTGCTGGATCTCCATCACCTGGTGGGTGTGGTCCCGTCCAGTGACAAATGGGGTCTACGTTTCGAAAAAAGAAAATGTAAAATGAGCATCAAGCACATCTCCCCACTGAATGTATCAACCTGTACAGTGCACATGTAATTCTTCCTAAGAGGCTATAATTAGAAGATTAACTCTGCACGCATACAGTTTTTTTTTTTTAATAATAACTTTGAGAGGCACCAAAACGAAGACAATGCAGTCTGATACCAAGGCAAAATAGTGCACAAAAGAAAATGTACACTGTATACATGTAGTTTGATACACGTCTCGTTCAAGAATCTTTCTCCATTTCAATGTAGTAACAGAATCCCACATCGCTGGTCACAGTATCCCACACTCTGCTTGATCTCCTCCACTCTGCCGCCCCCAATACCCCTTTCTCCAATTCCACCATTACACTGTCTCACAGCACTCTGTCCTCCTTATCTCATCCCATCGGCAACATCCCATTGGAACCCTCCCCACACCCTTCACTCATTAATCACACACGCAGCTGCAAGCAAGCACTACTGCACACCGTCAACCCTACATCCCGTACAAAGTGACCGCCTCCCCTCCCCCCCCCCCCCCCCCCCCAAAAAAAAAGGAACCAACAGGAACTTCAAAAATATTCAGTACTCCCCTCTTAAATTGCGTCCCAGTATCGAGACCTTTGAACTCTTCTTCCATCACAATGCACACTGGCAGCTCACACAGCAGCTGCCATGGCAAGTGAAAGCGCACACCAACACAGATTGGGGGGGAGAGAACCACTGAATCACAACAACTACATGCCCGTATTGTTTAAAAAAATTTTTTTTCAGAACTTGGTTTACTACCAATATGATGAGTTAAGAGAATTCCATGGAACTACACGTGCAGTAGTGAAACTAAATGATAAAGAAACATTCAATTCAAGGAATAAAACCACACCCTGACAACAACCTCACATCCTCACTGCACACTCATACCCTGACCACACCATCACACCCCTGACCACACCATCACACCCCTGACCACACCATCACACCCCTGACCACACCATCACACCCCTGACCACACCCTCACACCCCTGACCACACCCTCACACCCCTGACCACACCATCACACCCCTGACCACACCATCACACCTGACCACACCCTCACCACACTACACAGTGCAGTGTTACTTACATGGAGGTACTCTGCATAGATACAAGCAGCAGAGATGAGTGGAGCCTACCCCTACAAACATGTGCACATGCTCTCAACAGAGTATATGGCCATATGTGTTGTGTATATGTGTATGTGTGCACGTATGTGCGTGTATGAGCCTGCCTGGCTCTGCAGCCTATCCAACACACCTTCAGAATCCGATCGTAGATCCCCAAAAGGAATGTCTCTGGGAAGTCTCTTCCATTGTTTATTCCTGCAGGCACACACACACACACACACACACACACACACACACACACACACACACACACACACACACACACACACACACACACACACACACACACATACACACACACAGGCACACACACACACATACACACACACAGGCACACAAACACACACACACACACACACACACACACACACACACACACACACACACACACACACACACACACACACACACAGTCAAAGCGGCGCAAAATGCATCCACAAAAGGCAAACACATACAGTGCTGTAACACAAAGCAGTGAGGTCTGGCAATGAACAGAATGTGAGGAACAGCAGGATATAAACAGGAACAGTGGGCAGGATATATGCACATGCACACTGCATAGTTGTGATCAAAACACATTGCTTCGTACATGTACATGTATGCACACTGCCGCAGGTGACAATTAAATACATAATACCAGGAAAAAAATTAATTGGTGGCACTAACATGTGGCAAACACCCTTTATTTTGCTTTTGTTTATTATTTGACTCTATTAACATTGGTAGTGTCCCATTAGTAACTGTTGACAAATATTTTCATTTGGCTAATTCGATTAGGCTGTCTAATTTCAGACATGCATAAATGTACATGTACATGTACACCACTCATAGTGTGGTACATGTACACCACTCATAGTGTGGTGTACATGTACCTGACCACTCATAGTGTGGTGTACATGTACACCACTCATAGTGTGGTACATGTACATGTACACCACTCATAGTGTGGTGTACATGTACATGGCATCACTCATAGTGTGGTGTAGTTGAATACAGTTTAAACTACAATGCAGAATAGACCAACACAGCAGTAAAGTAAGGCTATGGGCTTTTTATTCTATACAGGCCAATCAGTGCATCCAAAACAATAGGGTTTGTTGCATGTACGTACGCCCCTCTGACAGCGACAGCATGGACACATACATGTATACAGCCTTCGTGGATTGGAAATGAGCTCTGTTAACACTGAATTAATGTGTCTATGTATCATGGGTGCCCAGTCCAATAAAGTTCCTCGGCTTGAACGTAACCAGGCCACCAGCCATGAGGGGAAAGGAAGTCTTAGCGTTCTGTAGGAATGCCCCGCCCCCCTACATGTGGGCTACGTGGTACGTATTCATGTTTTCCAGTACACTGCACACAGTGCTTCATTACTTGTCTACTGCGGTACATCCGAATTTGGTTAACTAAATAAAGCTGTACATGCTGTACAGGTATCTCGACAACTGCTTCGTAAAAAAGATGAAATAAGCACCAAGCCACAGTTACAGTGTAAATGATCCCTCTCCTCTATCAATAAAACTAAACTCCTAAATCATTAGTTTTAAATTTCGAAAGTTATAAACTTGAGTTCTACATACATGTGCTTCTAAGGATAGAGCTTACAGGAGATGTACATGTATGAACATCTCGCTAGAATTTGCTCAGGCCTGAAGATCCAATCCAGTAAGCCACATGTATAGTATCCATGCTGATGACTTAATCCCCCCCCCCTCCCTCGTCCTCCCCCCAAAAAATGACAATAATGTTCACATGCACACACACACACACTTGCAAATCATTTACAAACCAAGCTGACATGAAGCCTACAACCATTAACTCCCACAAAGGCAACAATGACTGAGGCCTTTCATATGAATGGCAAAATGACATATTATACAGTGTGCTTAAAAAAGTGTAAATTAACTCCATCTCGGGTATGTCTGACCACACCCACCTCTGTTCATCTTGAGCCACTGTTCCTTGCTGGTCCTGTGTTTGACGGAGGGGTTGTGGAGGGAGGTGTGGAGCATCATGATGGAGAAGGAGAGAATGTAGGCCGCGTCCTCCGTCTCAAACACACCCCTGTTTGCCTTGACGTACTCTGCCGCAAAGATCTGTGGAGAGCATGCAGGTGTTCCGTTGAGCAAGTGTACGTGCGGGACACATGCGTTATTGATGCACACAGATTGCACAGGAGTGTAAATGTGTCTGTTTTCAATGCACATGGGGGAAAGTGAGACCACGCACGTACGCGTGCTAATATCGGTACACACTACATCTTTGAACGATGTAAAGTACAATGTGTGCTCACACAGCATATAATGGGAACCTCTAAATGCTGACATGACTTGGGACCGTATTAAAGTTTCCTAATTATCAAGGTGTCCTTTTTTCCAGGGGGGGGAGGGGGGGGAGAGAGGCAGAGTACATGTACATGTACATGTAAGTTGTTTTGGACCTAGAGATAGTGACCTGTTTATCTTATTTCAGTCAGTCCACACAAAGGGGTCCCACTGGTGTACAGGTACATGTACGCAGGGTGAATGTGTGCTGTCACGGGTAATGCACACATGTAGGTGGATGTGCTAACAGACTCAAGGAGACACATATTCACACACACGTGTGTGTGTGTCTGGTATCAGGTCATTGCAGGAGTACACAGCATATCACATCAGAACAGTGAAATGGAGATAGGATCATGCAAAACTACGTACACTGTACAACACATGTAGTACAATAGTTTTGTGTACATGTACATGTGTGAGTATGCATGTGTGTGCGCATGTGTGTGTACATGTGTGTGCGCATGTGTGTGTACATGTGTGTGTATGCATCATACAGTCTTGTACACGCTCAAGTATGGCTGTGTGTGCTTTTAAGGACATCCTTAATGCACGTGCCTCATGTACTATTATTTTAAAACCTTCCACATTTCTGTCCTACCTGCATTATCTTGTCAATCTTCTGTGCCTCTCCCTGTGGATGGTGTGGTGAAGGTGTGTGGGTGTGGTGATGGTGTGATGATGGTGTGGTGAAGGTGTGGTGATGGTGTGGTGGTGTGGTGATGGTGTGGTGGTGTGGTGATGGTGAAGGTGTGGTGATGGTGTGGTGATGGTGTGGTGGTGTGGTGATGGTGTGGTGGTATGGTGATGGTGTGGTGGGTGTGGTGATGGTGTGGTGATGGTGTGGTGATGGTGTGTGGGTGTGGTGATGGTGTGGTGATGTGATGATGGTGTGTGGGTGTGGTGATAGTGTGGTGATAGCATGGGAAAATGGCACATTGATACAAATTGTAATACACAATGCACACAATATACATGTACATGTAACCTGATAGTGAGAGAACGGAGGAGGAAGGTACAAGGGGGAAGGGGGGAGGATGGAGAGGGGAGGAAAGAGGGATGGACAAGGGGGAAGGGGGGAGGATGGAGAGCGGAGGAAAGAGGGAGGGACAAGGGGGAAGGGGGGAGGATGGAGAGGGGAGGAAAGAGAAGTGGACAGAGATAAGCAGAAAATAGAAAACATTTCTGTCAGTTGTGGCAATAAACAAAACACAGAAGGATGTGTATGTATGCAAACAGAAAAGCACATTGGAGATACACAGCAGCATCAAGATCACACACAGTTGCAGCTGTACAATATGTACAAAGAGCAGATCCAGCCCACACTCAGGAAAAGAAGCAAATTAGGAGCCTAAAGAATCTGCAAAGCTTTCACACTTGCTTTACCACTGGAAGTGCACACTACTCTAGAAACGCACTATAAGTTAAGCTACACATACCCTTGAATAAAAGTGTTTTCACCACCATAGAGTAGTGTTTCAACGGCAATATGCACAGCTACATTGTTGACAGGACCTCAATTTTGGCACGCACGTCTGTGTACTACACTGTGGTAGGGAGGGCTCACATGCAGTGAAGGTATGGTCAGCCATGTTGCTACGTACGCATGCTACACCAGACAGAGTTGTACACTCTGCACTTCATTGGTCATGGTTTAAAAAGCTTCGTTGTGGTAAATAAATATAAACTTCTACATTTAAACATGGATTGTAATGCTATGTGGCTTTCCTACCCCATGCACACATGCGCTAAGATTACGGAAACGCTTTATTGAAGGTTACTGTAGCAACCACCTCCTGGGTGGTTTCGTTATTGTGCTAAGCGGGCAAGAGGAGAGGAAAAGCCGTCTCCTAATGGCATCCCCCTCCCCCCCCCATTCTCCCCCCCCATTACGCCTTATCCAACAGGTCACGTCTTTTGCCCACAGGCTCTCGATCCCCTGGCAATATGGAACAGCGTGTGGTGGGTATGCGAGCTATGGAGATGACCACGCCTCCCGCAGGCCACGCCCACTGGCCACACTACAGTCTGCCCTCCTTATAAGCTCCACGTTTGTTCCCAGAGCTTATAAGGAATTTGAGCTTGTAGCAAATGTTGTTTCCTACAATAACATAATGAATTTAATCATGCGTCAAACACATTAGACTGCATTTTGTCCTGCAAACACACTAGATGCCTAAAATCCTCCTCTGAAAAGATGCTCCCACAAACTGTAAAAGACTAGACACTGTCCTTTGCCCCAGGTTATGAATTAATTTAGGTACACACCCCTGAGCTTGTAAGGAGGGAACGAGCTTATAAAGTGGTGTGCTTATAAGGAGGGCAGACAGTACAGTGCAAGGTACACAAATTCAAGTGGCTGCCAGTGGTTATCAGATTCACCTCCAGATGAACATTAGTCCCTTCTTAGCGAGGAACCACACTGCAAAGAAACCTCGTCATCTCCATACAAGTACATTACTACTGACAGTCCAAAGGTGAACAGGTTTTACTTAGGTCAACGCGACAGATACCAAATATGGTTGGAATGGTGAGGGAGGGGAGGGGAGTGGCAGTGATACCTGGCAAAGACGCCAGAGTGGCACAAACAAACCTAGCTGCACACGTCAGATTGTACAGTGCAGCCATAAGCCTACACATCAGACAATAGAAAAACAACCCACACACACACCACACCTCACATTCAATGCAAAAAAAAAAAAACGCGCATACGTTTACAAGTACAACTTGACATTCCACATGCATTACAAAACAAACATGCACAAGACAGACTCAGCGTACTGACCAAATGCACACAAAGCACCACACACATATATACTCCCATATGTACAGTACTGTACAGGTGGTATTAGGATACACACTTGCATGTAGATACCCACGTAAGCACACACACATACACACACATGTACATATACAGGTACACACCACACACATGCACAGACACTGTACACAATGTATGTTGCAAATACACACATGTACACACAATAACTTGACTCACAGGCATCAAAAAGAGCTTCTGAAAGGTCCTCAGAGCCTCATCTATTGGCTTGTCCTTCATGTCCATGGAGTGGGCCAGATGTCTGCAATGATGAAAAGGGAGCTGCTGACCATTCAAAGCCATCCAAACACTTCACAAGTCTGCTCACACAGTAGCACAAGACTTCAGGAACACACACTCTAATTATCCCAGTGTTACATTACCGACAGTGACATTCATCTCCATTACTGGATCTTGCCAACAAAGTCCTGCAACTTTTTTCATGGGAAATCTAATGTGACACATGTACCACAGAAAAGCAAGAGATCTGGAGAAGACTGTGCCTGGCATACACAGGGGGCTGTTCTGGTAACCTGCTGCCATATTGAATGGCAACTTCATTTGGCTTCCAACAGACCAAACACACACAGCTGCAGCTGTTCAGAAGTGAACTAATACATGTACATGACATCAGAAATCCTAGCCTGATGTTGGGAGTGCAATATTTGCTCCAGCTGTTTATTCCAAGGTACCCTCCCCCCCCCCCCCCCATCCACCCCCTCCCATCCATTCTACACACATACTCGAGCACCGCCATGTTGAACTCGTATCTGATCTCTCCAATGAACTCTCCGATCTTCATCTTGCTGAGGCCACTCTGCTCCTTGAGGAACTTGGCAACAGACCTGGGCGTGTCACGTATGATGCCCTTTGAAATCAAGTACTGAATCCCACTGGCCGGCTTCCTGTGAGACAGGAAGTGAGGACACACATAATCCCAAAGTCTACTTAATGTGAGTAGCAGTTACCAGGGATAACACATGCTATGTTAAGGTAATCTCGTGACAAGATCATGTTAGTTAGAGTTAGAGCATAACATGGTGTGATAAGGTATGATCAGGTGTGATCATGGCACCACCACAATAGACTGGTCATGACATCAGCTAACCATCTGATCAGGTCACATCAAGAATGGGTTAAGACAACCAGGTGATATTCCATAACAGATGCACAGGTGCCATATCACACACAACATATCACTAGAGGGGAAAGGGACACCTCAGGCTAACATGACAACCTTCCCAGAGATGGTTATTCCAAGAGAGGTGCAGCCTTGCAAAGGATCTGTGAACAATGCTCCAATTACCACAAATGTTGCTAAAGTAACTTAGAGGGTTTTCAGACTGCCCACTGATCATGGGGCCATCAAAACACTGAAGCCATACCCTTCAGGATTGGCCACAACAGAAAGATGAATGACACATCAAGGCACACATGCATGCACACACACACACACACACACACAGTGACACAAACACAGTGACACAAACACAGTGACACACACACACAGTGGCACACGCACACACACACACAAACACGCACACGCACACGCACACACAGTGGCACACACACACAGTGACACACACACACAGTGACACACACACACAGTGACACACACACAGTGGCACAAACACGCACACACACACAGTGGCACACACACACACAGTGACACACACACAGTGACACACACACAGTGACACACACACAGCAGGCATATACACACGTATGCAAATACAGTACTCACATGCACACATACATGTACATGTATACAAAGACACGACACATCACATGCACGCATATGCACATACAGCACTCACATAAACACACATACACAAAAGCATTCTCAGCTCTACTTGAGCACATGTGCACAACACACTCTAGACTCGAGTACTGTGCCTGCCCGCACAGAACGTAATGCATACATATACTCACACGTAGGCACGATACATGCACACCCTCTCCATTACGTAACTCGCTCAGGTCAGACTAACCTATTGAAGAGGTGGACACCAACAGTCTTGTTCCATCCATTTTCCCCCTCTTCCTCCTCATCCTCCTCCTCCTCCATCTCCTCCCCCTCCTCCCTGATGCGTTTCGTCAGCACGGCAGAATGCGACTTGGACCTCCTCAAAACCACGCCCTCCATAGCCACGCCCACATCCATCGCACTCTGCCCACCCTTGCCGGTCTGGGACAACCCGGCATGCGGAGGAGGCGAGTCCGACCCAACCTGGACGACACCACGCTCCATGGCCCTACCCCCACTACCAGCCGTAGCTAGTGGGTCAGCCACAGCCCCAGCGGCAGCCTTGTCCCTCCTCCCCATGGTCAGGTAGTTCCGCCTCTCCCTGGCGTCCAGAGAGCAGCGTCTGAACAGCTGGACGTTCCCCTCCCGGCGGATCTCCTCAAAGTGCCTCCGCAGCTTGTAGCCTCGGTACGTCTTCTGGATGGTCACGGCGGCCTGCGTGGCTCTCTCCAAGCTCCCGTACTTGGCCCCGAGGGACCTGCATATCTTCTCGTAGATCTTGGCCTCCATGTCCGGGGAGAGGACGGTCATCTTCTCCGTCTTGGAGTAGAACTGCCCGCGGAGGAGGGGGCCCTTGCTGATCCCGTTGCCGCTCCTCCCGTAGCTAGGGGTCATGATGGTCGGGAACCGTTTAATTTTCGTCCTCCGCACGACGTCCGTGGTGGACCTCTGCCTCTGGACGGAGAAGACGTCCGACGCGCTTAGCTGGTGGTGCTTCAAGACCTCCTCGGGCGCGACCACGTCCAGCGGGTGCACGTGATGGCCCGTCGTCACGGGCGACGTAGCGGTCTCGGAGTAGCATCTCCCCTGAAGCGACGACTGCTCTACTCCCCCGTCTTGGAGGACGTCGTACCCATGCTGGACGACGTCGGGGGTGAGGGTCGGTTGAGCTGAAGTGGGGCTGTCGGGGGTCGAGGAATACGGGTCGTCTCGTAGCCTGGAGGTGAATGTAGCTCTGGGGAAGGTCTGCATTGCCAAACACACACACACACACGGTGCGCGCGCACAGAGAAAAGTGGGTTTAGGGTATAGTATATGTTTCTTTTAAATTTCGGCTTGGAGCGAGAATTTAGTACGCTGTATGCGAGTGCGGTGTGCGTGTATGTGGTGTGTGTGTGTGTGTGTGTGTGTGTGTGTGTGTGTGTGTGTGTGTGTGTGAGCGTTTAGTGTTATGCACGTGTGCGTGTGTGCATGCGTGTTCGTGTGTGTAAACATTGGAGTGCACAGCGTGTGTATGTGCGTGCGTGTGTGTGTGTGTGTGTGTGTGTGTGTGTGTGTGTGCGTGTGCGTCAGAAGGAAAAGTCATTTGAAGCATCAACACCGCCCACTACAGTAGGGAAAGTGCCAACCACACCTTCAAACGTAAACAAAATCAAGTAACTAGTGGTGTGTTTTGTCTTCTGCTAAAACCATACACTGTAAAAAGTTTAAGTAGCAAACTTTTAAAATGCACAACGAAAGTGATTGCGAGCGCAATTGAGCACCACGTGACCACGAACTTGAGAGAGGCGCTTGTAATTCGCGCGAACCACCGAAAAGAAAAGAAAAGAAATAAAAAGAAACAAGAGCAGGCCCTTTCACTCTCACACTCTCTCTCACTCTCGATCAAAAGAACGTGACACCGGTACGGCAGTAGAACGTATTTTATACGGAGTTCGTAGACCATTAGGCGTAAAACATAACGTGCCTAGCAGCTGTAGTCGAGTTTCGTTACACGACAATGCCCACTAGTGATGAGCAGAAAATGGTGCTGTGCAAGCGCCACGCTCACTTACCTCCGTTAGAGTCCCAGTTGCAACCGCACGTCTTTGCAGAAGCAGTAATTTTATTAAAATGCAATAATCACCGAGTCTATTATTAAAAGTTGTGATTGGTGGGCGGAAATTCATGTGCCGGATATGGAAAGAAAAACAAATGAACATATTATTTGGTTTACAATACTAGGACTTGAAACTGAAATAGGAGGTGGGAAGTTCATGGGCGGAGGAGGATAGGAGCCGGGAAAATTTCTGTTGGTTTATAACAGTTATCCCACAGATTAGGTAGCCATGCCGGTTGTACCGATATGCCTGTCCATGGTTGTGCTAAATTTAGACAAGTATTGTGTGACTGCTCAGCGCTAAATTAAAGCTACATGTTTGCTTGGGATGATGTTGAATAAATGGGATTGTTTCCGCATGTTTTTTCAAGATTTCAATTTATTTAAAATGGGACAGTTTCCGCGAAAATTGCCCCACGGTTAAAATGTTATAAAAATGCATCGCGTTTGAATCGCTATACCTTCCCAATGGATAACGCTATCGACTTCCTGTTTTCAGCACTTCATAGTGAAATGGTGTAGTATGAAGTGTTGAAAATAGGAAGTCGATAGCGTTATCCGTTGGGAAGTTATAGCAATTCAAACGCGATGCATTTTTATAACATTTTAACCGTGGGGCAATTTTCGCGGAAACTGTCCCATATTCTTGAAGTCTGAAACGTGCACTGAGAATCGGACTATCCGTCATGGAGTTGTAATTCAGGCTCTGAATTTTTAATCAGCCATACATAACGTAAGAGTTACATTTCTATTGCGCGTACTGGAATTTTTAAAATGTCCCTTTTCGCGGAAACGATCCCAAAATGCCGGTGTTTAGGCAATTAACAGGTTTGCATAATTAATAATCGATGTGTCAGTTCTGCTCTATTTACAATAGAAGCATTAAAGAACACAAGGTCGCTCCGAACAGAATAATATATTCTCTCTGCTCCGAATGAAATGTAATAACGCTAATCATCTACAACGGCTGTGTAGACTTCAAAAGAATAGCCGTTAGTAGAAATGAACTCTTTTCCTCCTTGTCGCTCTAACTCATAGCCAGGGATGTTATACTGCTGCACATTCAATAAATACGGTAAATGATAATAGATAACCGTTGCCACGGGGGGAGGGGGGGGGGGCAGTGTGATCTCCTGTGGCACGTACAAGGTGGCAGTCAAGGTCTGGCAGGAAGCTGTGAGACTGGGGACAACATGCACCAGAGGTCTCACTAGCCACAGGGATAAAATATGGCTGTGCTCCAGGAAGCTGTGAGACTGGAGACAACATGCACCAGAGGTCTCACTAGCCACAGGGATAAAATATGGCTGTGCTCCAGAAAGCTGTATTTTGACCTCTCCAGTTGTCTTCAGCAGAAACTGGTACCAAACCTGGCTTTGGCCAAATACATGTACATGTAGGAAGGGGCAAAGGTGTCAAAGCAGGTGGCCTCCCACACCAGCATTTTTCCATTGCTCTGAGATACAATTGAAGCTCCATCCGGCCGCTTTCAATTAGACATATCCATGCCTTTACATTTAGATGGTAGGCAGGATGGATTGAGTGCAGAGCTCAGGACTCTATAGATAACACAGCAGCATGACGATGGAGGTGACTAGGGCTGCATGTGACGAAAGCTAGAGCTGATACAATGAGTGGCTTTTGAGTCATCCCCAGCTTCAAATACAGGTGTGCCAAGACAGTGATCGACTGAAAACATACATACTGTTAATATGCCAAAGAACAAAGTTTTGCTTAGTTAGAAAGGTGGCATGTAGGGTTCAACCTCCTTGGAGAACACGGAACCAAATCCATGCATGCCAAATTTGCACAGAACATGTGCCTCAATAATAGTAAGGTTATTAACACACTTCAGCCTTCTAGTTCTGACAGTTAAAAAAATATTAATATTTTTAGCGATCTTTTACATGACAACTTGTGATATGTGTGATCAGTCTACCATTATTCGGCATCAATAGCTTTATGCAGTGCCCAATTTGTTTCTGTTATAATATCTAAGTTTCATGGTTGAAAGTAAATAGTACTGAAGTCTCCAATTAAATCATGCATTTTTCCCTTACAGTATTTAGGTATTGTGTTGAAACTAAATAATAATTTACACATCTGCCTACATTTAATTAAAAACCTTACATTTCTAAATGGATACTGCATAAAATAGTGCAGATGGAATAGCAATTGGTTTGACAAAATATATAGTGAATATCATCTCAACCCCCTCCGTATCCGCCCCTGCACTCTGATGATGAGATTTGGATGTTGGTGTAATGCAAATATCTCTTTGCGCATGTGCACGCATGCGCCGGATGGGCTCGAACTTGCCAGAACATTTGCATGTGACATCGTGTGCGCACTTGTATGTATAAATACTGTTCTTAGTCAGTCTGTACACGTGTTACTATATAACCTTTGGCCACTGCTACATGTGCATAATGGATCAGGGTCACATGAATTTGTAAATGAAATAAACCAGAGACTGTTGAAGAAGGTTGGCATAAAACATAGTGCGCATCGTCATACTCAAAGAAATGGGCTAGATGAGAGTTACATGTAGGATGAGCCAAACAATCACTATATTTAATATAAGGCTTTAGTACATTGACAGTGATAAAGAAGAATCTTGACGCATTTCTGCTTTCTTATACATGTATTGATTCGGCACTGGCTGTGTTTCTGACAGTATTATTAACACTAAATTAAAGGAGAAGCATTATTAAGAGTCTTAAAGGATGGAGCTTTTGTAAAAGTGCTCGACACTGATCTCCAGTCCTTCAGTGTTGAGGCAAAGCATTTGGAGGTGCATTCATAGGCTACACAAAATATTGCAGGTACATATTTACTCTGTATCCCTACATGCTTATGCCCTATATGTCAGTGGCGTAGCCAAGGTAGTATTGATGGTAGGGCGCGCAAGAAGGATGGGAGGGGCCAGAACATTGAGAGCCATGCATATCATTCTTATATGTATGCATGTTCTGAATATGCGCAACTATCATCATAAGATAGTTTGTTACAACAGTACGTACTGAATTTACATTAACATGCTGTTTTTGTTTCCCCTGGGAAGCAAATCTGTCAACAACGTTGAACCCCTCTTCCCACGTCACATGCACGCGTGCCGTACTGGTGTAGTGAAGTTTGAACGTTCACAACTAGACTCAAGTCGAGGCTCGAGCCCGCGCTATTGCTCTTATGATCAATTCATTACTTCAGGAGTGAGTATTATGTTATGATGCTGATCTCGGCTGGTAGGTCCTAGGCCCTACCAGGCCCTATACAGCAGCTACATCACTTTATATCTGCACAACAGCATAAAGAATATCGAAACACTGTGCACTTCCATGCATCACTAAGGTGGTAAAC
Source organism: Ephydatia muelleri (assembly GCA_013339895.1). Classification (NCBI taxonomy): domain Eukaryota; kingdom Metazoa; phylum Porifera; class Demospongiae; order Spongillida; family Spongillidae; genus Ephydatia; species Ephydatia muelleri. The sequence goes on from JABACO010000001.1 coordinate 5,081,256, forward strand.
GACCAATCAAGTCTCACACTGAAATTTTGAAAATGTCAGACCTTAAATCAAATATTGGAAAAGTTTTGCACATGCCACAAGTTGTATAATGCATCATTTCTATCTGGCGACGGCATTGAAATTCAAAAGTTAAGCTACTGCACATATCTTTTTGTTAGGAAGCAATAGCTGTCTTCATGGATCCATGGCTTTTAGTTAGGAAGTCATCCACAGTGCCTGTTGTTATGCGTCTTCTCAATGAACAAACTGTTACTTGCATGGGTAGAAAGCAGTGTGTATTCCATGTAGGATTCGATCTCTTTGGAAAACAAGGAGCTGAGTCCATACAGTTCCCTGTACAGAACATATGCCTCAATACATGACAAGTTGCTGCATTACCATGCAGTGTGTGATGTAGTCATGTGGGAGCATGCACCTAGTCAAATGTTTGATGGATGAAACTTACTAAAATGAGATCTACAGAAACTCGAATAACTCAAAATTTCAGTGGTAATCATGTTAGTGAGTCCATGGTTTGAAAGCTCAAATATGTCATTCATGCATCGTGCTATAGTACGGTTATTATATTTAACACACAGTTTAGGTCTATATAGTTCTGATGGGAAAGAATGAATGTTGTGTGTGTTTGCCTGTGTTGCCACAGGACTGGTATACCAATGGTGTGTGTGTGCTACGCAAGTGTGCAATGTATGTGTACATTTAGAGGACCAGATGCATGGGGACAACGACTCAATCCTTAGAGACACAATAAATGCACAGAAAGCTTGGTACACAGCGTACTGTATATTCTTATGCACATTCATACACTTGCCACGCCAGTTACGCATGTTGCAAACATTAAACCTGTCTGATGTTGGTACAAACACACTCACTCACAAACATTGTCACATGCACATGCATTCTATTCCATTTATTTCATCTCCATGCGATGGTGTACAGGTCCATGTACGGAACAATGCAAGTGTGTGCACAATTGTGAGCTCAAAGTTGTATAAGAAATAACACTCACGAATGGGCGTGGCCAAAATAGAATTTTAACAAGAATTATGGCAAATAGGAAAGCTGTATTACACGACTAGAGGATGATGCGAGTGCTTAAAAAATAGCTTACGCGCGCCGTTTTGAATGCTGCCCGCGACGTGAGAGGCGCAAGATTACTGCAATTAACCGCCATTCGTTAATTTGGTACGATCGTCTGGCGAAGACCGAAGTGAGCATTCTTCTTCTTTTAATTTACCCGCATAGACTCACTGTCTGGGTGAGGCAAAAACAGATGCGAACGGCTAGCTTCGTTTAACGGGTGGAGAAATAGGCAAAACAAAGAAGTTATCAAAATGTATTGTGGATTGGGAGACTGGAACGCGGGTCGAATGCACAAATCGAGTGGTAAATTGCATTAACTTTGTACAGCTGTATCTCCCTGACGGATACAGTAAAAAGTAACGAACAGAAAAAGTCAATAGCAACAGGACCCCTGAACGAACGTACCCCCATGGGGTATCGGGCCTCGTCGCATCAGTATGAAACTAGTGCAAGGCCCCAAAACATGTTTTCCTATAGTGAAACGGTGTACTAGGAAGTATTGAAAATAGAACGTCTATAGCGTTAACCGTATAGCGATTCAATTAACCGCGATGTATGTTTATAACTTTTATTCATTAATCCATAGAGACCATTTATCAGCTGCGGAGGGATTGGTGAACACACAATTGAATATACGGACTTCGATTGCAACAAATACCATTTGAAAACCTCTGCATGGAGTAATGCATGTGACTGTTTTTGATATCTGATAAGAAAAGCAACAGCACCCTGGCTGGAGGTTGCAGTGGAGTGTTCCCTGGAGAACTGCCTGTGGCAATAATCATACCAGCTTTGCGGCGTACCCTTCTTCGATGTATGGTATGGGACTGCTAGACCGCTGATGTGTTTTTTGCATACATGTAGAGTAGGTAATCAATGTGGGTGTGGCTTGTGCTACTACTAGCGAATCACACAGCTCCATGGGATTGTATTCGGACAGATCTGAGTTGGAAACAAAATGCTTGGGAGGCTGAGCGGAAAGAAGACAGGGGATCGGTGGAGACGAAATGCATGCCAATTCGAATCGTGCTGGCAATCAAGTTACGACACATTTCAAATACACAATTATAATAAGTTGGCCTGCCAGGCCGACCTGCCAGGCCAGCCAGACATCTCAGGTCGGGGCCTTCGGCGGCCCTGGTTACAAGTGAGGGTTCTATATATGTCACATATCCAGAAATGAGCGGTCAAAAGTCAGAATAATTTACTCGCGGTTTGCGAATCACCGAATATTCCCGTATACCTTTCCATACCAATGTATGGGTTAGTTATATACCAAGGACGCCAGATTTTTCCTAGGATTTGAAATTTGAAAATGTTAGCACACTACATTTGTTATGATTTTTAGTGGTGTCACCATATTTTTCCTATTTAAGCTGGGGCTTCCCTAGGATTGTCATAACATTGTCCCCAAATGTACAGGTAGTCAATGAGAAGGGTTTCTCATTACAATATTCCACGGTCATTTGTGTCAATACCTTTACGATTTACGATTTTGATATTTGAAAATAATATAGCTAGTACATCGAAGAACTATAAAATGTACTAAAAACTAGGCTTCCTATTGAAAAATCGGCTTCCATACCCGGGAGAAGCATTTCATGTTGAATCTGTACGTTCCTCCATCTCGTGCCCTCAAAATTGACTCACGCGCGGATAGTACCATACAGATAATGCTGTGTAGTTGATCTGCGTTATGAGTGTGGCCCTCCTTCAGTTTTTTGATGGCATGAAATCGGTCCCAGACCTCTCGTCGCGCTGCCCAAAAAGGTTTTCTACCAGTTGAGTTACTATGCGATCTTATCCGATGCGATCGGGATCGTTTGTATAAATCGCGCATAGGGTGGGATCAGGAGTGTTCGGCAGTTGCGCGGTATGACATAGTGTTAAACTTACCTATGTCGGATACAGGAGCTTATTAAATTAAGTACGCTAGTGCTTTGGGATCCTTAGTGATCGTGGAATACTGAAAAATTAGTACTTAATCAATTTACCATTTGTTGTAAATATTATAGAGGTTGAAATCAATTGATGTCGCGTTAGGTAGTGTTCGGCACCGCACGAGGTATATTCGGCAGTAGAATTAGGCAGTGTTCGGCATAGCAATTTATTCACATACCGCGACGCAACAGATATATAGATAGTACAAAATCTTATGATTTGACGCTGTAGCGCGAATCTAATTATCATGCACGATTGAAGTCATGATTAAAAACACAGACACACACACAAATACACACACAAATTTGAAATAAAAATCAAGAGAAGCATTCAAAAAATAAGCAGCATGTGTACAGTGTATGTGCGCGATCAGCTTGAAAAGATTAAGTGCGACTAGTTTTAAGCATCTATTTCACTTTCAATAAACCAACAGGTAGGGCACAAATACTCATCTTCCTCGTCTGTGTCAAATCGGAAAAGCATCCTATGTATTTCTGGTATGCAATCAATGTGTGTAGCTTCTTTACACTTATCACATTGTACCCACTTGCAATCATTACCCTTTTCCTCATCTTGATAAAAACTTGACATACACACTATGCATTCCCAGTCACTGTCATTTTTCTGCTTTTCCACCCTCTCTTTTCCTCCTTTCTTCTTGCTTACTACCATTCCTTTACCTCCTTTTTCCTTCTTTGCTTTTCCTTTCTTGCTTTTTTTCAGTAACTTCTCTTGCTCTTCAGCTTCTCGTAATTCTCTCCACCTCTTGCTAGTAAGAGCATATACACCACAGGACAAAGGTCGATTTCTCTTTTTCCCTATTTTATTGGCTGGCTTGGAAAGAGAAACGAGTCTTTCGACCAGGTGTTTAGTTAGAATTGGTGTGACTGCAGAAGGCAGCTGTGATTGTTTGACATTTGAAAGTCCAGATGTGATTGGTGGTTCAGACACATCGGGGACAAAAGATGTCAAAGTAACATTGGATGAGTCACAAGGAGGATCAATTGCTGCAGAGGTTTCATATGATGATTCAATGTTATCTGCCATGCTATTGCTAATAGATGGAGAACATGAATCATTGGAATGAAGAAGTTCAGCTGCAAGATCTTCAGTTGGAATGGTATCACTTGGGTGGCTTGCTTCTTGAAGGGCATCACTTGGGTGGCTTGCATCTTGAAGGGCATCACTTGGGTGGCTTGCGTCTTGAAGGGCATCACTTGGGTGGCTTGCGTCTTGAAGGGCATCACTTGGGTGGCTTGCTTCTTGAAGGGCATCACTTGGGTGGCTTGCTTCTTGAAGATTTTCACTTGACAAATCATGCTCAGAAGATCTTGAAGCTTTGACCATAACAAGAATAATGAGGTGTCTTCAACATCTCCGAGCCATTCACCACCGTATTGTGATTCAAACATCTGCAACTTGTCATGTCCAATCCTTTCTTCAAGAAAACGACGACCAGTTCTTAAATGAAGCAAACCACAATCATCTATGGTCAACTCTTCTGCATTTTCTATCTCACGAACCTGCTGGTCTTTAACACATTTGCTGTAGTCTATCTGCTCTGGATCCAATGGGTAAAGACCAGTCTTTCGGAAGTTTATGCAGGCTGATGCTTACTCAGCATAAATACATTATCAGATGCAGGCCTTTCTTTTGCCAACTTATAGTTTATTATGTAGCACATACAGATCCATTACAGTCAGTCCTGAATTTTCAACAGTGAAGAACAATTTACTACATACCATGTTTGGTCAATACAGTGCAGTAGTAACCGAATTGGCAAATGCAATGCAGTACTATCTAGCTACTCCCTAATTATCAGGGTAATAAAAAAATGAAATGACACGTATACAATGGGTCTCCATCACACAAAACAATAAACAGTTCACTTTATATGCATAGTCCAAGCCTGTGCTCTTCAGGAAGACTCCAGAGCTGTCCTCTAAGAAAATAAAAGTACATATAAAACTCAAAACATCTTATCATCTACTGTGATATGCACAACAGTTTTAGGCTTCATATTGTAATGACCCACGCCCTTCCCCCCCCCCCCCCCCCCCCCCCCCCCCCATCCGAACACTGCTTTCCACCGTTAGATACACCTGCCGCGCACAGCTTAGATTCATGTCAACTTTCCAAGTTTCAGGATGATATTTTAAGTTATAACTGTATATTTTGCCTGATTTGGAGTGTTCGGCACCCATGCCGAAGACTCCTGCGTAATACGAATTGTACTTGGAGTGTTCGACATCCTACGAATTTCATGAAAGTATCACTATCCTGTATTGTCAAATACTTTATTGTATTGCATGCTAACTGTTCTATTCCAAACTAGCATAGAGATATGACTTCGGACAGCGTGTCTCCTTCATGATCGGTTGCCCCTTTTGTACCTCGAAACACTTGCGCACTGTTTGACGCGCCATTTTGATAGAAAATTAGACAAAGGTAAACAAAAAAAATGATAATCCACGAATAATACCTTTTCGTAGAACATACAATTAGCTCGTTGCGAACACACTCATTGAAGAATATTTTCCAGCTTGTGTTGGAATTGTTGCGCTTCGGTTAAGCCGTTGCACCTCGTTTGAATCTTAGATTGCCGAACACTCCCCCCTGCCGAACTTACCTGAGACTACCCTACAGTACACGGCCAGGAATTTACGTTACCGTAAAGCCGGCGTATTATCTACGCCAGCGTTACGGCGTCATTTATAATGGTGTATAGGAGGCGGCATTGCAGCAGAAGTGTTACGTTAATGATTTACATGACTGTAACTGGTGTGATCTTTACGTAGGCGTAACGCGTCCTATTTACATTCAGGGTACGCTTGGAACAGAGGAGTATTGTATAATAAGCCGCCATTATTCGGAAGGCAGTTTCTTCGACGCTCTCCTTGTCAATGGTAATGGTGATGCACCAAATTGCAGGGCTGTGACAGCAGCAGTCTTACTTTGGCTCCTTGGTCGTGGTGCTATTGGCGTTTCTCACTCACGTGACCTTCTGACGTCAAAGAATTGAAATGGCGGCACTCGCCTGCAAGAAAGGATTCACCTTTAAATCGAAGTACGATAAGCATTTAAAGACCAGAGAGCACCTCTTTAACATTGACTGTGAGGAACTATCTTCAAGTGCCTGTTGACTACAGTACTGTACAACATCCCCGACCCGCCTGTTGATGAAGCTGATCACGCGCCCGGAGCTGCATGTAGATACACAGTGCACTAGTAGCGTCCTGCGGTCACATAGCGATTACAAAAGTACCATTGCTGGTCCTAGCAAACTTTGTATCGATGCTGGGTTTGAACAACTGAATGAGGCAGCAAGCAGTGATGAAAATGACGAAATGGATCCTGATGAAGGTAATCAATACGTTGCATTTGTTATGCCCATACTTGACCTACATATAAATTGTTCTTAGTATGTCTTTATGAAGAAATCATGAGGCTGATGTCCACTATTGACAGCAAAGGAAATTACAAACCATTTAAGTCCAATGTGGCGGCAATGGCATACCTATTAGCACACAGTCCACGGCCAATGGTTAGTTCAGCACTACTTAGATGGCATCATATCCTGTATTATTTACATATATTACACGGACAAATAAACTTAGAGTTTGTATTGTATACTCTTGCATCCTTCTGTGCCATCCGTGTCATTGTGTATGAAGTTTCGAGTTCCAGGGTTTGTCAGTCCAACTACAGTAGGCATTTGGAGTCTACTAATATCAAACTAAACCTATTTTGTGCTTCCTCTGTGACAATCCTCGTGCTTCACAGTTGTGCAGTCACATGGCGGCTACCTCTAATATGTTCTGCAGAATATGCAATTGTAAGGAATATGTGCATGTACATACTTTTTTTTTCAAATGTTTTACATTGCTTTCCAAGGCTGATATTAGGACCTCTACCTTCATATTGTTTGTAGCAGTAGACGAAAATGTACAACTCTATCTCAAATCCAGCGTATAAAATCTGCTTAGACAAAGATACAGAAGCAAGATCTGCAGAAACAGCATGGTATTACTGATGTTCTTCTTCACCTCCCAATGAATCTTCATAGGTATGGATATCATTCAGTATATTTATATCCTTATTTCTGCTAGGGGTACTCCACTTGAAGTTTTACACACACTTCTTCTAGGACCATACAAGTATCTTCTGCGGGCGACAATGGCTGTTGTCAAAAAACAACGCACTCAGCTGTCTGCTCTTTGTCTGCATTTCCATCATCTGGCTTCACCAGTAGAATCTCAAGAAACATTGCAAAGTATTCAAGTTTTTTGTTGGTAGGAATTTAAGGCACTGGCACAGATGGCTCTCTTTGTCCTTTCACCATTCCTGGCTCCTGCTGAGATTGAAGTGTGGCTAGCTTTATCAAAGGTAAGCACCTGAGCATTTATACAATATTTCCTAATTCTTTATATAACACTTCATGCAGGTGCTTAAATTCGCTTACTGTGACAGAGTCAATCCAGAGAGTATGGGTTATTATGAAACCATTGTTCAGAATTTTGTTGCTACTGCTGTAGTACACGGCATTTTCCTACTTTACGGAGGAAGTCCAAAATCCACTTGCTTCTTCATCTTCCTGAACATATGCGAATGCTTGGTCCGACATCTTGTTATAACACCGAAAGGTTTGTGGATTTCCATGTAAAATTTCTGCGTTTATTTTAATTTTTATCCTAAGATGTGAGAGCTACAATTCGCTAATAAGATGCAGGAATATTCACAGTAACAGGCAAGCCCCTAGCAAAGTTATGCTAATAGCTTTGCGATTTGGGAGAGCATCAGGTTTGCATTTGCAGGAAGTAGCTATTCCCCTTCTGAAAGGTTTGCAAACCTTTTACAACTATTTACATATCCATGTATTTTTTACTTCTCAGGTGTGGAGATGATCTCATAGCACTTTATCGCTCGATGGGAGTGCAACGCTATCTTGGAGGAACACCTGTGCAGCACGACAAGCCAATTCATCAACCTGGTACATTATGAAAGGTCAGTATATATATGTAAGTTCTGCTCCTGCATTGATACTATTATCATTTTACAGCATGTGGGTTCTTCAGAGTTGGGGTCTATTGTGTTGAATGCTCTGGACCTGGGTAATTATGACCTCAAAGATTTCAATCTGCTATTGCCACCTGGTTTAACCCTTTCAACGATTGGCCATTTTGCAAAGGCTATCGTTGGGGCAGATGGCAAAGTTATCAATCTGTGTGACCATGTAGTTTACACTGTAGAGAAGCGATATTCAGTAAGTTGTAATACTTGTTTACAATTGTTTATATAAATTTCTCACTTCCAGCTAGAAACAGGAACTTTTTGTGGCTCATTTCAAGCCGAAATTGGAACCTTCTGTGTACATGGAGCCCATTGTGGATGCCCAACAGAAACCTGTTTTCAACTGCTTCGATTGACTTCTGCTTTTGAGGACAAATGTAATTCGTCTTATTCCTGCAGCATGTCTGAAGCATGCAGTTCTGTTGCTCATCAGTGTGATTCACGCTGCGGATGGCTGGAAAAGGACCAACCTACACAAGTGGAAAGGGAACTGATTAGTGTGAACACAACAGTCTTTGAACACAACTGGAACAATAACAAATATTGCTTCAATGTATATTGTATGTCTATCGCTTTGTAAATAATTAGATGAGCAATAAAAACCATTCAAAACTATGACGCCGACGTATTGGGGGCGTATAGGGTACTGAGGCGTATTGCTGGCGTATTGAAGGCGTACACGCCGGTGATACGCCACGTTTTGTACGCCAAATAATTTTGGCGGTGCCCACCACCGGCGTATTTTTACTATTTTATCACCGACGTAACGCTCGCGAAACCGGATCCGTATCGCATTCCAAATCCTGGCCGTGTACCATCCAGACGTAGCTTGACACACGCGTGCGCGCGTCACGAGTGATACCCGTGCGTTACTCGAGCATACTTGTGTTTCACACGCATCAGGTTAGTCGTGGCACCATAGATATTATGTAACTATCATATCTATGGTGGCACGAAGCGACATTTTCGAGACACGAACTCGCGTGCAATTAAGGGACACGACTTCACACATTCGTGATACGACTTCGCCGCACATTCGAAACACGACAATGTAACTACGAGTCACGATTGTTAACCGTCGTGTCACGAACTAATATACTCGAAACACGAATGTTCTCGGTCGAGACTCGACAATTCAGACGCGTGTCCCGGAAGCAAACATACACGCCATACTGGGGACTCGAGCGTGTCTCGCGCACGTTTGTCAAGCTACGTCTGGATGGTACTGTGCATAGTTGTGTATTCATTCTGATATTCGTCTGTGGCATTACGCAACGATTGGAACCAATACGGCGCCACAACGTGCATGCATTGTGTTTTCTAAATAATGTGCACCATTGATCGAGCAACATCCTGAAAGCAGCTTCAACTGCGTGATAGCTGTATTCTGTTGTATCTATTGTGTATTAATTGTCTCCAAACTTTCTACAGGGAAATATATTCACACCATTCACACAGTGTTGCACTACTATCGTATACTTATGTCTGGCTGCAAATTAGCATTGCTTTGAGGTTAGTGTCCCTCTCACACGTTTTGTGCCAATGCACCCACACACACATTGCACACACATACTCACATGCATATGCTTGCATGTGCACTTGAATGTCTAATGAAATATCAATTTTGAAAAAGAAACCTCAGCATTTGCTTTGCCGTCCCACAAGTAATGTGCCAGTAGAGAGAGACACACACATGCACACACACATGTGCACATGCACACATACAAACACACACACATGCGCACATGCACACACAAACACACACACACACACTCATGGTCATGTACACTAATGACTGCTGCAAATCTTCAATAATACACGTATTACACATGACTGTAAACACAATTTCTATGTACACATGTACATGAAGTGATGATTGATACTAATATCATGCATACTTCTCTATTTTGCAGTTGGGACACTGCATCCAACTGGGTCTATTGAGAGCAGTTTAGCTTGTGCAGCTAGCAATACATACAGTGTCAAGTATCCACCATGCACTCCCACCAATCGACCTATATAGACCATGTGGTGCCTGATGAGCTACATCTGTTCCTGGAGATCCTCACTGAAAGTTTAATATCAGATGCAGTTGAATTGGACATCACAGAAAAATGAAAGCAGGCAGACCTCTTTCAGGGTGCAACATTAAATAAGGGGCAGGCTGGAATATAAAAGAGAAATCACAAGAGCTTGACTGGACGGACATCTCTTGGAGATGCACAACAACAAAAATATCTATCATTACTGCCAGCACAATTTTCTAGTGTCCTTCATATACATGTACATGAAGTGATTATTGATCTGATTAATTTAATGGGAAGCCCACAATAATTGATTTCAATAGTTGAACACGCTTTTTCACAACAAACATGTATAGGCGTTCAAAAAAAAGTTTTTTCACTTTAATTTCTTTTATCTTGGAGAATGCTTTGCACCTTGTCCATGTGACAGAACTCTTCATTTTGATAGGGAACTCAACTGCACACCCATCACCGTTTTGGTCATACTTGACATACCATTCATCTGTGAAGTATCTCTCATCACGACCATACTCCACATGTGTCACACCATGACGCGGTCATGGGTTTGAGGTGGTTGGTCAGGGTAGAAGCCCGAAGTGTGCCACCTGCCATTGATGTATGACAGGAAAATCAGTGTACAGAGGAGTGGTGGGTGGGTCAGCAAAGTTCAGGTGGTCGATAGCTGGCTATGAGACTGAATGGTTGCTTTCCCAAGAACACCATTATATAAATATAATACCTGGAACCAGACGAAGGAACAATCTAGTTTGGGATAGTATGTTTAGAGGGGGGAGTTGCAGACAGGCAGGCAGGCTAGACCTACTTTAACCTTAGACAAAGTCCCCTTTCAATGCTACATCTAATTATAAGCAGGGGTTAGGTGCACAACCATTCGCCCTTCATCAAAACATTAAACATTGTTTACTCCCTAAACAAAAACACTTTATCTCTTTGTGGTGCTTTCAGTATATGACTTACTTTTGACCAAGGATGAGATGGAGAGAATGAGGACATGCCTTGATAAACAGTATATGTACATTAAGGCTGCATGGTTGCAACTGTATAAGTGTATGCATATGCATATGTGTGTGTATTATGTGTGTGAGGGCAGGTTGCATGTACATGTATGAATGTGTGGGTGGGCCGTACGCCACCCATATGTTGTGTGCATAAATGTATGTGGTGTGAATATCTATCTATGCTTGTGGTTGTGCTGTGTATGTAATACTTGTGTGTGCATGTGTATGTGAATGTGCTATGTATGCGTGCTTGTGTGGCTTATATGTCTGTGTATGGGTGTGCACATGACAAAGTAAGCAAATCATACAGAACAAAGTATACTATTGCAAACAACTGCATGATCCAATGGCAACACATCGATTGCACATGTATTGGTTATTTATGAATTGTTCCCAAATGAAGAACAACATTACAAAGTACCTCCCTTGGAAACTTAAAATGCCATATACACCTATATGTATTGAGTTCTTGTTTTATTTCATGCACATATGTGATTGTAATAGTAAATTCCCTACCTAAAGAAGTGTTTCCTTTTCTGTTTGTCCACATGTACATGTACATGACTGCACCACACTCTATAGAAGTTGAAGCTGGAGAGTGGAATCTTTGCTACTGCAGTATAATAGTTGTTTCTCTGCTGCTAAAGTAGGAATTGTGTGTTCCTAGGTATTATGAAGCACAGCTTGATCCTGTTGTGCTCTCAAGTGATCTCTGTGTGTGTGTGTGTGTGTGTGTGTGTGCGTGTGTGTGTGTGTGTGCGTATGTGTGCTGCATGAGAGTGAAAGGGGGGGAAAGTTCAAATTTACAGTAATGACCTCGTCCAAGCTGTCAGCGAACACACTAAAAAGGAAAAGTATAGAATAGGAAATGCTCATGCAAACTCGCACATCTCAAGCTACTCCCCCCCCCCCCCCCCCTCCACATCTCTTCCTATCTTTACCCTATAGCGCACGTACATTCATACATGTATGAAACTCACCGACGTATCAGAAATCAGTATTGTTTGACACCATCCCACTGCCTTATCAATGCGCTGGATGCCTCCAGTGAGGATCCGCCGGTAGAGTTTCAAGTACCGGTAGCAAACACGGTCTGCAGCTTAGATATTCCAGATAATATTAACTCTTTTAATAAAAATATTCTTTTATGAATAAATTATCAAGCGGTAGAAATTAATTTTTTGTCTTGATTTTAGTTTCACGATGCGTTACGTAAACTGAATGAAACATGCATATAATACTTAGAATTATTTTTAGAACACAGTAAGCTTGTGTAAAATTCGATTTGAAAAAAATTGCAAGATGTCCTCCGATGTATGGGACATTTCTGGATATGATGTATGAAGGACCAGTTATATGACAACTCAACACGCACAAAGAGTAGTTGCATGTCAAAAGGAATACTTCTACAGAGGATACATGCAACAATACATATGGCGGTTACCAAAGTTGTAAAAGTTACATAGTTTTTTGTTTCTGAGATTCCATTGCATGGTTTCTGTTGTGCATATTGATCCGTTTTAATAAGGGCTATTATTGCCTGTTAATAATGTACAGCATACTTGATAATTATCACGTAAGAATACGTCCGTCGCTGTTAAACCGTTAATTGATAATTCGTCCTATTGATACTTTGACACATATAGAACAAGACAATGGTTATTATTTAATCACACTCCAAATTCATGTTATGATGTAATGATTTTCAGGTGGCGTCCAGAGAGCAGCGTCTGAACAGCTGGACGTTCCCCTCCCGGTGGATCTCCTCAAAGTGCCTCAGCAGCTTGTAGCCTCGGTACGTCTTCTGGATGGTCACGGCGGCCTGGGTGGCTCTCTCCAAGCTCCCGTACTTGGCCCCGAGGGACCTGCATATCTTCTCGTAGATCTTGGCCTCCATGTCCGGGGAGAGGACGGTCATCTTCTCCGTCTTGGAGTAGAACTGCCCGCGGGGGAGGGGGCCCTTGCTGATCCCGTTGCCGCTCCTCCCGTAGCTAGGGGTCATGATGGTCGGGAACCGTTTAATTTTCGTCCTCCGCACGACGTCCGTGGTGGACCTCTGCCTCTGGACGGAGAAGGCGTCCGACGCGCTTAGCTGGTGGTGCTTCAAGACCTCCTCGGGCGCAACCACGTCCAGTGGGTGCACGTGATGGCCCGTCGTCACGGGCGACGTAGCGGTCTCGGAGTAGCATCTCCCCTGAAGCGACGACTGCTCTACTCCCCCGTCTTGGAGGACGTCGTACCCATGCTGGGCGACGTCGGGGGTGAGGGTCGGTTGAGCTGAAGTGGGGCTGTCGGGGGTCGAGGAACACACAAACACAGTGGAACACACACACAGTGGAACACACACACAGTGGCACACGCACACACACACAAACACACACACACACACAGTGACACACTCACACAGTGACACACACACATACACACACACAGTGACACACACACACAGTGACACACACACATACACACACACAGTGACACACACACATACACACACACAGTGACACACACACACAGTGACACACACACACAGCAGGCATATACACACGTATGCAAATACAGTACTCACATGCACACATACATGTACATGTATACAAAGACACGACACATCACATGCACGCATACGCACATACAGCACTCACATAAACACACATACACAAAAGCATTCTCAGCTCTACTTGAGCACATGTGCACAACACACTCTAGACTCGAGTACTGTGCCTGCCCGCACAGAATGTAATGCATACATATACTCACACATAGGCACGATACATGCACACCCTCTCCATCACGTAAATCATCACACGTGTTCAGGTCAGACTAACCTATTGAAGAGGTGGACACCAACAGTCTTGTTCCATCCATTTTCCCCCTCTTCCTCCTCATCCTCCTCCTCCTCCATCTCCTCCCCCTCCTCCCTGATGCGTTTCGTCAGCACGGCAGAATGCGACTTGGACCTCCTCAAAACCACGCCCTCCATAGCCACGCCCACATCCATCGCACTCTGCCCACCCTTGCCGGTCTGGGACAAACCGGCATGCGGAGGAGGCGAGTCCGACCCAACCTGGACGACACCACGCTCCATGGCCCTACCCCCACTACCAGCCGTAGCTAGTGGGTCGGCCACAGCCCCAGCGGCTGCCTTGTCCCTCCTCCCCATGGTCAGGTTGTTCCGCTTCTCCCTGGCGTCCAGAGAGCAGCGTCTGAACAGCTGAACGTTCCCCTCCCGGCGGATCTCCTCAAAGTGCCTCCTCAGCTTGTAGCCTCGGTACATCTTCTGGATGGTCACGGCGGCCTGCGTGGCTCTCTCCAAGCTCCCGTACTTGGCCCCGAGGGACCTGCATATCTTCTCGTAGATCTTGGCCTCCATGTCCGGGGAGAGGACGGTCATCTTCTCCGTCTTGGAGTAGAACTGCCCGCGGAGGAGGGGGCCCTTGCTGATCCCGTTGCCGCTCCTCCCGTAGCTAGGGGTCATGATGGTCGGGAACCGTTTAATTTTCGTCCTCCGCACGACGTCCGTGGTGGACCTCTGCCTCTGGACGGAGAAGGCGTCCGACGCGCTTAGCTGGTGGTGCTTCAAGACCTCCTCGGGCGCAACCACGTCCAGTGGGTGCACGTGATGGCCCGTCGTCACGGGCGACGTAGCGGTCTCGGAGTAGCATCTCCCCTGAAGCGACGACTGCTCTACTCCCGGGTCATTCCAAAAACAATTGTACCACCTTAGTTTCAATTTTGCATGCCTTTTCTCACAGTTGTACTCCTCAATGAAATAGACAATTTCTCAATATATTTGCATACCCCATTGTATTTGGTTAGTCCAATACACGTTTATGAATAATTAATTATTTTCTTGACTTCATTTGGTTTGAATGACTACTATTTGCAACTAAAAAAGGGCATGCTTGTTATTTTGACACAAAATGAAAGGTTGTACGTGGGACATACCATTCAATGTACAAACGTGTTATGCATGTAAAGAGGGGTGTGGTTATGCATTAATTAATCACAATATCAGTGTGTAGCTAAAAACCCTAAGAAAATTATGCCACCAAATTTTTTTCATGCATACTTGTCAACAGTATATGACAGGTTTTTTCGTTAACTTAGTGGGAAAATGATGTGCTGGCCTGGGATTTGTATTTAAAGGCAGGTAGCCATTTTAATGTCCTCTATTCTGTTCATTGTCACGCACTTGTCTTATCATAACACCCAGCCACAGACTTTAATGAATACAATATCCAAACCACATTTACATAACCCTGTTTACAGTTTATTTTACACTACCGCATTAAAGATGGTAGCAATTATGAACGCAACAGTTGATTTTCCTTTGTTGTCTTACAATGGATCAATGCAACGGCCCTCTCCTAGACGGCTAAGCGCACGCGCATAAAGCATTGATAGCGCAAGCATTAACCATTGGTAGACAACAAAAAGATTACTCAACTCATGAACAATTACACAAAGGCTCTACACAGCGTTGCTAGTTTTGTTGGCCTGTATATAAACAGGCAATAAAAACTGTGCATACACGACGCAAATATGTCTCATCCTTCTGAAAAGAAATGCTTCGATCCATCAAAGCGCCACAAGAAAGCTCAGAGAAAAGATGTGCGAGTTGTACCCTACAGTATCATTCAGCGACATCCTACGCTTGGTTTAACTCGCCAACACTATTTGTGCACAGTGTGCCGCAAGGAGCTTCAAGCTGTAGCTGACACCAACATGGAGGATTTGGAAAATACTGGTGTTGATCTTGATGGTATGCAAGCAACTTCGGTGGATGTTACTGAGACAGGTGATGTTGAAGAAAGCACACAATCGAGTGAGAGTGAAAGCGTAGAAAGCTCAGTTGAAATATCGTTGGACGAAGAAGCTGACTCCAGAGATTATTCAGCACTTGATGGAGAGGAAATGATAGAGCAACTAAAACGAAAGTTTTGTTCATCTGTGTCTCGCAGTGAAAAACTGACAATTTTGACAGTTTTGCCTCAACGTTGGTCATTGAGAAAAACATCAGCAGTTTTTGGTGTCTCACGATACCTTGCAAGGCGGGCAAAGCTGCTGGTAGCAGAAAAAGGAGTGTTGTCCAGCCCGAATGCTCAACACACCAATGCACTATCACTGCAGACTGGTGAAGCAGTCAATAATTTCTACCTTTCTGATGAGCTGAGCCGTGTAATGCCAGGCAGAAAGGACTTCGTATCAGTATTAGGAGCAGATGGCAACCGGCAGCATATGCAAAAAAGACTACTGCTATGTAATCTTAAAGAAGCCTATACTGAGTAGAAGAATCGACACCCTGAGTTAAAAGTTGGATTTTCTAAATTTGCCAGCTTACGACCAAGAGAGTGCATTCTTGCAGGAGCAAGCGGCACCCACTCTGTTTGTGTATGTACCATTCACCAGAATGTGAAGTTAATGATGATTGGCAGCAAGCTTGAGTCCCTCTCCGGTGGTGAACTGAAACACTACAACAGCTGTCTAGCGAAATTGCACTGCAATCCTCCTAGCTTGAATTGCATTTTTGGAAGTTGTGAAACTTGTCCTGGCACTGAACCACTCTGCAAACTGCTGCAAGCAATGGCATGTGAAAACTCAATTGATACAGTAGAGGTAAGGCAATGGACGCAAACTGACCGTGCCAATCTAGAAACGAAGGTGATGCTGTTCGACGATTTCATTGATGTATTCATTTCCATGCTGAAAAAGTTGACAGTACATGACTTTACAGCAAAAATGCAGGCCAGGTATGTTCAAGAGTGTAAAGACAACCTCGTGGAAGGAGAATACCTCATTATTGCAGACTTCTCAGAGAATTATTCGTTCGTTGTGCAAGATGAAATCCAATCGTTCCATTGGAACAACAGGTCTGCCACAGTGCACCCCTTTGTATGCTACTTCAAAGAACAAGGAGAGCTGCATCACCTATGCTTTGTCATAATATCAGAGAGCACCCAACATGATGTAATTGCAGTGCACCTCTTCCAGAAGAAGTTGATCGAGTTCTTAAAAGGTGAAGGTAAGAGACTGCAAAAAATGATCTACTTTTCAGATGGCTGTGCTGCGCAATACAAGAACTGCAAGAATTTCTTGAACTTGTGCCTGCATCTTGTGGATTTTGGCGTGCCTGCAGAGTGGCACTTCTTTGCCACCTCTCATGGCAAATCTGCTGGAGATGGTGCTGGGGGGACTCTGAAGAGACTTGCCACAAAAGCCAGTCTGCAACATGCCTACCAAGATCATATTTTGACAGCACATGAACTGTACCAGTTTGCTGTCAATCACATCAAAGGTATGCGTTTCTGTTTTGTGGCATTAGGGGAACATGAACAAGAAGCCAAATTACTGGATGGACGTTTGGCCAGAAGTAGAACTGTTCCTGGCACACAAAAGCTTCACTGCTTCATTCCCATTTCACCAAACACTCTGGAAGTGAAGCTTTTCTCTTCCAGTACAGTATCCAGAAGAGAAAGAGTTGAAGTAGGAAGTGAACCTGTCCTTACTCCTCAAGCTACAGCAATCGGGGGATATGTCACTGTAGCTTATGTTGGAGAATGCTGGCTTGGTTGTGTTGTTGGGGCTAATACATCTGAACATGTCATCACTGTGACGTTTCTACATCCTTGCATCCCAGCATCCTCCTTTGTGTACCCTGAGCAGGAGGATGTCCTGGATGTAGACCTCTCCGATGTTCTGACCTCCGTAAATGCAACCACTGCAACTGGTAGAACATATTCCCTAACCAGAAAGGAGATGCAGGAAGCCAGTGCTGCTCTAAGTGTAAACTGTAAACAGGGTTATGTAAATGTGGTTTGGATATTGTATTCATTAAAGTCTGTGGCTGGGTGTTATGATAAGACAAGTGCGTGACAATGAACAGAATAGAGGACATTAAAATGGCTACCTGCCTTTAAATACAAATCCCAGGCCAGCGCATCATTTTCCCACTAAGTTAATGAAAAAACCTGTCATATACTGTTGGCAAGTATGCATGAAAAAAATTTGGTGGCATAATTTTCTTAGGGTTTTTAGCTATACACTGACATTGTGATTAATTAATGCATTACCACACCCCTCATTACATGCATAACACGTTTGTACATTGAATGGTATGTCCCACGTACAACCTTTCATTTTGTGTCAAAATAACAAGCATGCCCTTTTTTAGTTGCAAATAGTAGTCATTTAAACCAAACGAAGTCAAGAAAATAATTAATTATTCATAAACGTGTATTGGACTAACCAAATACAATGGGGTATGCAAATATATTGAGAAATTGTCTATTTCATTGAGGAGTACAACTGTGAGAAAAGGCATGCAAAATTGAAACTAAGGTGGTACAATTGTTTTTGGAATGACCCTCCCCCGTCTTGGAGGACGTCGTACCCATGCTGGGCGACGTCGGGGGTGAGGGTCGGTTGAGCTGAAGTGGGGCTGTCGGGGGTCGAGGAATACGGGTCGTCTCGTAGCCTGGAGGTGAATGTAGCTCTGGGGAAGGTCTGCATTGCCAAACACACACACACGGTGCGCGCGCACAGAGAAGAGTGGGTTTAGGGTATAGTATATGCTTCTTTTAAATTTCGGCTTGGAGCGAGAGTTTAGTACGCTGTATGCGAGTGTATGTGTGGTGTGTGTGTTTGTGTGTGTGTGAGCGTTTAGTGTTATGCACGTGTGCGTGTGTGGTGTGTGTGTTTGTGTGTGTGAGCGTTTAGTGTTATGCACGTGTGCGTGTGTGCATGCGTGTTCGTGCGTGTGAACATTGGTTTGCGTGTGTGCGTGCGTGTGTGTGTGTGTGTGTGCGTCAGAAGGAAAAGTCATTTGAAGCATCAACACCGCCCACTACAGTAGGGAAAGTGCCAACCACACCTTCAAACGTAAACAAAATCAAGTAACTAGTGGTGTGTTTTGTCTTCTGCTAAAACCATACACTGTAAAAAGTTTAAGTAGCAAACTTTTTAAAATGCACAACGAAAGTGATTGCGAGCGCACATTGAGCACCACGTGACCACGAACTTGAGAGAGGCGCTTGTAATTCGCGCGAACCACCGAAAAGAAAAGAAAAGAAATAAAAAGAAACAAGAGCAGGCCCTTTCACTCTCACACCCTCTCTCACTCTCGATCAAAAGAACGTGACACCGGTACGGCAGTAGAACGTTTTGTATACGGAGTTCGTAGACCATTAGGCGTAAAACATAACGTGCCTAGCAGCTGTAGTCGAGTTTCGTTACACGACAATGCGCATTAGTGATGAGCAGAAAATGGTGCTGTGCAAGCGCCACGCTCACTTACCTCCGTTAGAGTCTCAGTTGCAACCGCACGTCTTCAGAAGCAGTAATTTTATTAAAATGCAATAATCACCGAGTCTATTATTAAAAGTTGTGATTGGTGGGCGGAAATCCTCATGTGCCGGATATGGAAAGAAAAACAAATGAACATATTATTTGGTTTACAATGCTAGGACTTGAAACTGAAATAGGAGGTGGGAAGTTCATGGGCGGAGTAGGATAGAAGCCGGGAAAATTTCTGTTGGTTTATAACAGTTATCCCACAGATTAGGTAGCCATGCCGGTTGTACCGATATGCCTGTCCATGGTTGTGCTAAATTTAGACAAGTATTGTGTGACTGCTCAGCGCTAAATTAAAGCTACATGTTTGCTTGGGATGATGTTGAATAAATGGGATTGTTTCCGCATGTTTTTTCAAGATTTCCGAATGAAATGTAATAACGCTAATTATGCACAACGGCTGTGTAGACTTCAAAAGAATAGCCGTTAGTAGAAATGAACTCTTTTCCTCCTTGTCGCTCTAACTCATAGCCGGGGATGTTGTGTATGCCAAAGAATTAAGCTCTGTATATACTGCTGTACATTCAATAAAAACCGTACATTAAATTGAAAAGGGACCTAACGGAAATTTCCAGTACGCGCAATAGAAATGCAATGCTTGCGTTGAAATGTGTGGCTAATAAAAAACTCAGAGCCTTACAACGCCGTGACAAATACTCCGATTCTCAGTGCGTATGAAGCAATGTGTAGAGGACATGAGGCCATCATATACACTGAATTGTATGCACATGTATACGGTTGGGGTTCTCACGATCGAAGTGACGCCACCACAAAAGAGCATGCATGAAGAACTCAGTACATATGAGGCAGCTAACCTCATTAAAACGTTTTCGTAATTTTCAAAATACTAATAATGATGATAATGATGCACAGAGAGGACAACAAAACACCTAGCTTACTTACACACAACAAGCACCCCAAAATGGAAATTGCATTCCCCCTTTGAACGATAATAGATAACCGTTGCCACGGGTACTGGGGGTGGGCATTGTGATCTCCTGTGGCACGTACAAGGTGGCAGTCAAGGTCAGGCAGGAAGCTGTGAGACTGGAGACAACATGCACCAGAGGTCTCACTAGCCACAGGGATAAAATATGGCTGTGCTCCAGGAAGCTGTATTTTGACCTCTCCAGTTGTCTTCAGCAGAAACTGCTACCAAACCTGGCTTTGGCCAAATACTTGTACATGTAGGAAGGGGCAAAGGTGTCAAAGCCTCCCACACCAGCATTTTTCCATTGCTCTGAGGTACAATTGAAGCTCCATCCGGCCGCTTTCGATTAGACCTATCCATGCCTTTACATTTAGATGGTAGGCAGGATGGATTGAGTGTAGGGTGTGTAACCTCCCCTGCATAATGAAAATCGATTTTTCCGAATACTTTTAAAACACTAATCGATTTTTCAGGTTCTGAAAATCGATTTTTCCGAATAGTTTAAAAAACAAAATCGATTTTTCCGAATAGGTTTTCCCAAATTTCCTGCCGAATACCTAGGTTATTCAGGTTATGGTGCTTGTGGAGTGCACACTGAGAAGATAATTTATGTCTGCACAGAAATCCACCTGGTCTTGCACCCCAACTAGAGCTATGCATGTCAGCTTAAAACACAGAGACACAAAGGTCTACAGTAGCATGTGTTTGCCAAATAGTTGTATGTCTTTACCATGGTCTTGTACATATCAATAGTAATGTAAACCTAACCATCCAACCCTAACCACTGAGACCAGACATCACCATTATAACTCACCCCACATCACCTACAATCACGTCCTCCACTTACAATCATCCCACAATACTCCATTCCCGTTCTCGCTAAATGCATATGTGAAATTTCCCATTAGTACGATTGCGTAATACTCTCTAATTCCTCCACATACTCAAACAGAGCGCGCATACTTACTTGATTTGGGTGAGAGAAGTCTGTCATTTTATTTCACTCGCTAGCGCAGTACTCAGATATGTTCACTTCGTACCACTGTACAATAAAACAATGCAATACTAGTACTGGTACATAAATTTATTGCTACTACATATAACCACAACTCGTGGCATATACTAATGAACTTAGTTACTTACTTGAAGACGACGATAACAGCACTGAGCTAGTACACGCTGTATGTTTTGTATCCCAATTAATGCACATTAAATATTTTGTATTATATTACTATCTATTTACTCAATTATTGATTGCTTTATGTATGTATAAATAGTAAAAACAACAGTGACGTAGTTATATGGATAGCTCTAATTATGAAATACTCAATTAGAAATCATATCCGGATATCAGTATTGTAAGGTATTCGAATAATGGACGAATTGTCGATGCTGGCGACGAATACCTAAGTACCTCCGAATGGAGAAACATAAACCGGTTATTTCGAATAGATAAAATTCACTAATCGATTTTTCCGAGTAATGCTAAGTTGCTATTCGAACGGATAGGTTTTTGCGAATATCCGAATAACCCGAATAACCTGATAACCGGTTACACACCCTAATTGAGTTGAGTGGAGAGCTCAGGACTCTATAGATAATGTTGTTCACAGCAGCATGACAATGGAGGTGACCAGGGCTGCATGTGACGAAAGCTAGCGCTGATACCATGAGTGGCTTTTGAGTCATCCCCAGCTTCAAATACAGGTGTGCCAAGACAGTGATCGACTGAAAACATACATACTGTTAATATGCCAAAGAACAAAGTTTTGCTTAGTTAGAACGGTGGCATGTAGGGTTCAACCTCCTTGGAGAACACGGAACCAAAACCATGCATGCCGAATTCAAATCCCTGCACAGAACATGTGCCTCAATAATAGTAAGGTTATTAACACACTTCAGCCTTCTAGTTCTGACAGTAAAAAAAATATTAATATTTTTAGCGATCTTTTACATGACAACTTGTGATATGTGTGATCAGTCTACCATTATTTGGCATCAATAGCTTTATGCAGTGCCCAATTTGTTTCTGTTATAATATCTAAGTTTCATGGTTGAAAGTAAATAGTACTAAAGTCTCCAATTAAATCATGCATTATTCCCTTACAATATTTAGGTATTGTGTTGAAACTAAATAATAATTTACACATCTGCCTACATTTAATTAAAAACCTTACATTTCTAAATGGATACTGCATAAAATAGTGCAGATGGAATAGCAATTGGTTTGACATAATATATAGTGAATATCATCTCAACCCCCTTCGTATCCGCCCCTGCACTCTGATGATGAGATTTGGATGTTGGTGTAATGCAAATATCTCTTTGCGCATGTGCACGCATGCGCCGGATGGGCTCGAACTTGCCAGAACATTTGCATGTGACATCGTGTGCGCACTTGTATGTATAAATACTGTTCTTAGTCAGTCTGTACACGTGTTACTATATAACCTTTGGCCACTGCTACATGTGCATAATGGATCAGGGTCACATGAATTTGCAAATGAAATAAACCAGAGACTGTTGAAGAAGGTTGGCATAAAACATAGTGCGCATCGTCATACTCAAAGAAATGGGCTAGATGAGAGTTACATGCAGGATGAGCCAAACAATCACTATATTTAATATAAGGCTTTAGTACATTGACAGTGATAAAGAAGAATCTTGACGCATTTCTGCTTTCTTATACATGTATTGCTTCGGCACTGGCTGTGTTTCTGACAGTATTATTAACACTAAATTAAAGGAGAAGCATTATTAAGAGTCTTAAATGATGGACCTTTTGTAAAAGTGCTCGACACTGATCTCCAGTCCTTCAGTGTTGAGGCAAAGCATTTGGAGGTGCATTCATAGGCTACACAAAATATTGCAGGTACATATTTACTCTGTATCCCTACATGCTTATGCCCTACATGTCAGTGGCGTAGCCAAGGTAGTATTGATGGTAGGGCGCGCAAGAAGGATGGGAGGGGCCAGAACATTGAGAGCCATGCATATCATTCTTAAATGTATGCATGTTCTGAATATGCGCAACTATCATCATAAGATAGTTTGTTACAACAGTACTGAATTTACATTAACATACTGTTTTTGTTTCCCCTGGGAAGCAAATCTGTCAACAACGTTGAACCCACGTCACATGCACGCGTGCCGTACTGGTGTAGTGAAGTTTGAACGTTCACAACTAGACTCAAGTCGAGGCTCGAGCCCGCGCTATTGCTTTTATGATCAATTCATTACTTCAGGAGTGATGAGTATTATGTTATGATGCTGATCTCGGCTGGTAGGTCCTAGGCCCTACCAGGCCCTATACAGCAGCTACATCACTTTATATCTGCACAACAGCATAAAGAATATCGAAACACTGTGCGCTTCCATGCATCACTAAGGTGGTAAACGACCAATCAAGTCTCACACTGAAATTTTGAAAATGTCAGACCTTAAATCAAATATTGGAAAAGTTTTGCACATGCCACAAGTTGTATAATGCATCATTTCTATCTGGCGACGGCATTGAAATTCAAAAGTTAAGCTACTGCACATATCTTTTTTGTTAGGAAGCAATAGCTGTCATCATGGATCTATGGCTTTTAGTTAGGAAGTCATCCACAGTGCCTGTTGTTATGCGTCTTCTCAATGAACAAACTGTTACTTGCATGGGTAGAAAGCAGTGTGTATTCCATGTAGGATTCGATCTCTTTGGAAAACAAGGAGCTGAGTCCATACAATTCCCTGTACAGAACATATGCCTCAATACATGACAAGTTGCTGCATTACCATGCAGTGTGTGATGTAGTCATGTGGAGCATGCACCTAGTCAAATGTTTGATGGATGAAACTTACTAAAATGAGATCTACAGAAACTCGAATAACTCAAAATTATAGTGGTAATCATGTTAGTGAGTCCATGGTTTGAAAGCTCAAATATGCCGGTAATTCATCGTACTATAGTACGGTTATTATATTTAACACACAGTTTAGGTCTATATAGTTCTGATGGGAAATATCTTGAATGTTGTGTGTGTTTGCCTGTGTTGCCACAGGTATACCAATGGTGTGTGTGCTACGCAAGTGTGCAATGTATGTGTACATTTAGAGGACCAGATGCATGGGGACACAATGTATGTACAACGACTCAATCCTTAGAGTCACAATAAAGCTTGGTACACAGATGAGATAAATTGAATAGAATGCATGTGCATGTGACAATGTTTGTGAGTGAGTGTGATTGTGCCAACATCAGACAGCACAGTGCAAAAAGTTTGTTATGCGACACTGTATATTATAACGTATATTCGAATATAAGCA
The DNA here is from genome assembly GCA_013339895.1 of Ephydatia muelleri. NCBI lineage: Eukaryota > Metazoa > Porifera > Demospongiae > Spongillida > Spongillidae > Ephydatia > Ephydatia muelleri. The sequence continues at coordinate 5,105,981 of JABACO010000001.1, forward strand.
GCAATATAAGCTGTCTGCGTATTGAACATTATAAGCAAATGCGTATATTGAAATATTGTCAGTCACGTGCGGTTTCTGGTATCTTAGCAAACCTTTGAATTTCATTAATGTTACACGGTTTGGTGAACCGCGCACTATCGTAATTTGGGCTTTGACCTTCCGTAAACCAGTCCTCCGCCCCCCCCCCCCCCCATCCCCACTCCCCCTTTGCATCTGCTTGGTTTATAAAACTTTTCTTCGCACATATAAGTGGTACAACACCAAACACAAATATTCAAACACCATAGTGCCTTAAGACAGCGGTTCCCAAGTACTAACTTAGTGTGACCTGATAAAGACGAGAATATAATAACATTTGGCGCCAATTGAAATGGCCATACTTACCTCTAGTGATGGACTTGTTGGTGCTGACTAACCAAATGCGCACAAAAGAAAAATACATTTTAGTGCCCCCAGCATACTTACCAGTTCGAATAGAAACGCTGCAGAAAAGCAAAATGAAGTTAGCAAAGCCATTGCGTACTTACCTCAGCAGAATCGACCCGCGCTTGTGATAGCCGAAACCCATAGTCCTTGAGACAGCGGTCCCCACGTACTATGTGACCTGATAAAGACGAAAACAATAACATTTGGCATCAATTGAAATGGTCATACTTGCCACTGTGTAACTTACCTCAGCAGAATCGGCCGCTTGTAATAACCGGAGACCAACCCCAATAAAGTGCATTGCACACAAATTATTCAGAGTCGCTTACCGTATACTAGGCTTGCTTTCAGCATGTTGATGAGGCTGATGTACTACATCACAAACGCATCCCCAAAATAACACAAACGTGATAAGCAAAGTCACGTACCTTTCCAGGCCATGCACTCACACAGGAACCCGCCAAAATTAGCCATCACGTGCAATGGCATGCTCTAATTGGTGCACTTTAAAATTTGGTTATAAATAGAAAATAACAACGATAACAGCACTAACCTATTGACAAATAAGACTATCACCTATTTCTTGAACTGGCAGAAATCTTCAATGTTACAACATTTACAAGCCTGCGTGAAATTGTAAAAAACAATAGAGGTTGTGCAATGGGCGGAGCGAAGTGACGTTATTTGTGTTAACCGCCATTTTGAGTGTCAAAACCAATTGTATGGGCAAGGCTTGTTGTGCAGTTGGATGCAGTAATCGTTTCATTAAAGGTCCGGGCGTTCATTTTCCTCAATATGAAGAACGTAAGTCCCAGTGGATAGCAGCAGTGGGGCCGGCGCAAAGATTGGATTCCAAATGAGTACTCGTGGATATGTAGCGTACACTTCGTTTCGGGGGAATAGAGCAACAACCTCCTATCCCCTGATTATGTTCCTTCCTTATTCGAGCACATGAAGAGCCCCTTGAAGAGGAAGCGTGTGCATGATATGAACAGATTCCACAGAACATTGGAGGTGATAAAAAGGAAGTTGGTAAAAAAAAAAAATTGATGCTGCAGAGTCTTTGCTACAGCTATCGGAACCTGAGGCCAATTATTCCAATCTACACTAACAATCTCTCATACGCAACATACGGGTCTTCAAGCGCACCAACCAGCTCCAATTTTACCTTGTAACGCTGTTTGGCAGTGTCATGAAGCTAATAGTAATACTCAGAGTATTTGGCCGTACTTTCTAGCTGCATTTAATCACACGAAATGGCTCAAACGGTTAGTCAGGAACCTCCAATCACTCTATTACGGATAGACACGTGTGTGCTTTTGACACTCAAAATGGCGCTTAGCAAAGGTTGCTATTGATGACGATTTATGACGCTATTGCACAACCTCTATACCATACTTTCCATATCATTATGTACTGTATATCCATTTCAAATTGAATAATAATGGTAAGAATAAAAATGGTACACATTAACATTTCAAAATTGTAATGACACACACTTGCACGTACATGTCCACACACTCGCGGACACACATGTCCACGCACACGCATAAACACACATGTCCACGCACACGCATAAACACACAACACACAGACGGACACATGCACAGTCGCACGTACACACATGACAGGTCGATGTCCACACACACGCATACAGACAGATGTCCACACACACGTATACAGACAGATGTCCACACACACGCATACAGACAGATGTCCACACACACGTATACACAGACAGATGTCCACACACACGCATATGCACAGACACACACACACAGACAGATGTCCCACACAGACAGATGTCCACACACACATATACACACATGCAGGCAGATGTCCATCAGTATCGAATTCCGACTTCGGCATTGAGCGTGTCAAGTTCGGTTTGTACTGACTGTCGCATGCTAAGTACTAAAGGCAAGCGCCGGCTCCTTAGTAATTAGATGCTTATGAACGCTTATACAGGAATTGATAACTCGCAGACAAATATACACACAGAATATGTGAAACTTGAATATACACGGTGGTATGATATAAAAATACTTACGGGGGTATATTTTGTACACTTAATTGTGCCTATATAAACAGTGACGTATTTAACACTTGCGGATTCTTGAATATACGCCGTCTTATATTTCAATATAGTACTCAGGCGTATATTTTGGCGTATTCTCAAATATAACCAAAAATATACCGTATCGTATATCTAACTTTTTGCACTGTGCAGGTTTAATGTTTGCATCATGCGTAACTGGCGTGGCAAGTGTATACTGTACATGAATGTGTGTGTTGTGCATAAGAATATACAGTACACCATGCGATGGTGTACAGGTCCATGTACGGAACAATGCAAGTGTGTGCACAATTGTGAGCTCAAAGTTGTATAAGAAATAACACTCACGAATGGGCGTGGCAGAAATAAGACGAGAATTTTAACAAGAATTATGGCAAATAGGAAAGCTGTATTACACGACTAGAGGATGATGCTGAGTGCTTAAAAAATAGCTTACGCGCGCCGTTTTGAATGCTGCCCGCGACGTGAGAGGCGCAAGATTACTGCAATTAACCGGCCATTCGTTAATTTGGTATGATCGTCTGGCGAAGACCGAAGTGAGCAATCTTCTTCTTTTAATTTACCCGCATAGATTCACTGTCTGGGTGAGGCAAAAACAGATGCGAACGGCTAGCTCCGTTTAACGGGTGGAGAAATAGGCAAAACAAAGAAGTTATCAAAATGTATTGTGGATTGGGAGACTGGAACGCGGGTCGAATGCACAAATCGAGTGGTAAATTGCATTAACTTTGCACAGCTGTATCTCCCTGACGGATACAGTAAAAAGACGAACAGAAAAAATCAATAGCAACAAGACCCCTGTACGAACGTACCCCCATGGGGTATCGGGCCTCGTAGCATCAGTATGAAACTAGTGCAAGGCCCCAAAATATGTTTTCCTATAGTGAAACGGTGTACTGAAAATACGTCTATAGCGTTAACCGTAGCGATTCAATTAACCGCGATGTATGTTTATAACTTTTAATCATTAATCCGTAGAGCCATTTTCGCACCATTTATCAGCTGCGGAGAGATTGGTGAACACACAATATACGGACTTCAATTGCAACAAATACCATTTGGAAACCTCTGCATGGAGTAATGCATGTGACTGTTTTTGATGGATCAATTGTGAAGGATCTGATAAGAAAAGCAACAGCACCCTGGCTGGAGGCTGCAGTGGAGTGTTCCCTGGAAAACTGCCTGTGGCAATAATCATACCAGCTTTGCGGCGTACCCTTTTTTTTTTTCTTCGATGTATGGTCCTTAATGAAATGGGACTGCTAGCTATAGACCGCTGATGTGTTTTTTGCATACATGTAGAGTAGGTAATCAATGTTGGTGTGGCTTGTGCTACTACTAGCGAATCACACAGCTCCATGGGATTGTATTCGGATAGATCTGAGTTGGAAACAAAAAGCTTGGGAGGCTGAGCGGAAAGAAGACAGGGGATCGGTGGAGACGAAATGCATGCCAATGCGAATCGTGCTGGCAATCAAGTTACGACACAGTAATCGACATTTTAAATACACAATTTTAATAAGTTGGCCTGCCAGGCCGACCTACCAGGCCAGCCAGACATCTCAGGTCGGGGCCTTCGGCGGCCCTTGTTACAATTGAGGGTTCTATATGTTATGTACGAAAGACCAGTTATATGACAACTCAACACTCACAAAAAGTAGTTGCATGTCAAAAGGAATACTTCTACAGAGAATACATGCAACATACATATGGCGGTTACCAAAGTTGTAAAAGTTACATTGTTTTTTGTTTCTGAGATTCCATTGCATGGTTTCTTTTTTATAAGGGCTATTATTGCCTATTAATACATACTTGATAATTATCACGTAAGAATACGTCCGTCGCTGTTAAACCGTTAATTGATAATTCCGTCCTATTGACACTTTGACACATATAGAACAAGACAATGGACATTACTTAATTACACTCCAAATTCATGTTATGATGTAATGATTTTCATGTACACGAAAGGTGAAGTGTGACCGCGATCTGTGGTATTAGGTTCACGTCTCGTCCGCAGTCTAGTCTAGCATTTTAAGGTGCATGAATTGAAGGATAAGTCTGGTCGGCATTATTGCATCAAGCCATTTGAAAAGCAGCATCGCTGCAGATATAGCGAGAATGCAGAGTGCCGCCGTTCTCAAGTTACAAGAACCGTTCTGATAGCTATAAAGCCGCGGGCAGTTCGAGCGATGATTCACATCAGATCTATCTTCGCTGACAGTCTTAAGATAAATGCGAGATTAGAGACCATCAGTCTGTTTGATAGCCTATAGTGTAGATTTAATACTGTAGATGGAGGACCGGACGTGAAAGATTATAATCAGACGCTAAAAACGCCCGTAAAAATGGCGGGCGGCAGAGAAATAATAAAGACACTGTAATTAAGCGGTATAATGAAATAAAAGCGAGTAGCATTTTTCATAATCAAATATCAAGATACATGACGCATGCATGACAAACTAACACTATAATAAACACATAAACTATGGATTACATGATTAAAATAATAATAATAATAATTTCATTCCGGTCTGTGTGTGACGTTAAAAATATATATAGCACAAGGCGAATCGTTATTCAACTTGAATTTAACTGGGCCTCGGCTTTGTCATCAGTTCTTTTAACCTTAACCGAAACAATTAACGTCATGTTCAATATTTTGTTTCGGATATTCGAGTGTATAATTAGAATTGATAAAACTGTTAACGTATAATTGAGATCTGCTAGGTACCGCGCCACCGTCGTCCAGACATCTATAGAATATGGCGAAGGATCCAGGCCTGTGCCTAAGTAGTACAACATCGCGGCAATGGTTCTTAAAACGACGTACGAAAGTACGTTTAAGACAGTGACCCTTACAACAGACTTTACGACTAAGGTGTTTTCTTCTATGACTTCGTTCCTAACCTTCAAACACGTTAGAACTGTAAACATTATAGTTGTCACAACTGGTAAGATAAAGGCGAATGCAAGCCAAACGGTGAGATCTATTATTCCAACTGTGTATTCCTGAAGTTTACAGTGTGATCCTCGTATTTCTACATACTTGCCGTTAAAATAGATACAGCAGATTCCGATTGATGCCACCGACAAAATGAGAAATACTGCGAAGACATTTTTTGAAGTCATAAATCTTCCATATTTGTGACTGAGACTCACGTACTGCACAACAGATATCATTGAAATAGTAAAGGATATAATTGTATGAATCCATGAAAACAGCACGTATTGAATGACGAACACCGGATGTGCGTTCGAACAGTTTCCAAAGAATGGTATATTTGTAATCAGGCTTACGTCCCACAGGATTCCATAGCTGACAGGACCAGTGATGCATAGGATTGCTAGTAGTGAAAAGAGAAGATTAACCGGTTTGAACCCAACCTCTTTCATCAGTTTCCACATAAAGCTCAGAACAATGACAGCAAATACAACGGACGGAATAACCACTACAAAGATGTGGCCAATTCCAAGTGCCGTGTAGATTTGAACGATGTGATGTAGATCACTATTATTGACCTCCATTCGTCAATACTTCAATTCTCTCTATACGCTTGAGCAAGCTCTAATTCATACAAGTCGTCTATCTGAAAGAAGAACAATTCTATTTTCATTACATGCAGCATCATTTTTATGCAAGAAGAGCCCCCCCCCCCCCCACCCCCCTCAGAATTTTGGTATAATAAATAAAAAGAGTATTGCGGATGCATGCACCTTACATACTGCAAACACACAATTGTACATTTTAGTGTCCTATTTAATGGTCATGAAATAATTACACATGTTGACTACTGAGGTATAGCAGCCGAGAATTTAATCTGATTTACAAACGCTTAAATACAACCAAATACATACATCACATACAGACAGCCCAAGTTCACATCTGACAATACTGCTGACAAAAGCTCTCATGTTTACCTTGTGCAAAGGTTTTCTGTTTCCATTCAGAGGGGGAATGAGGGCATTAATTCGGAAACGTTGCCTCCATTGAATGTTAATGTTTTAATTGTTGTTATGAATGCGTATATTTTATACTTTTCTCCCTCTATATCTCAGAGTCTAGTGTGAATTTTACCGTCAAAATTCTGCTTGCAAACGTTGAAGCTTAGAAAACACGCCATTTTCGAGTGAACTCATTAAAATTGTTACGCTATTGTAACAATTTCACAATATTAATTAAAGTTTCGAATATATGGCTGAAGACGGGAACGGTTTCAATTGCGAAAACGGTTCTTCTTAGACAGTGGCGGATCCAGGGGGGGGGGGGGGGGGGGGGGGTCCAGGGTGTCTGGACCGCCCCCCCCCTCGAACCTGAATATGAATATAATTAATTTATAATTAGCGTATGACGCGTCGGATAAATCGGCGCACGTGAGTTATACATTTCTACGGAGAGTCGAGCGTGCACTCCGTGAAGTTGCTAAACAGCTTATTTGTAGTGCTTGTTCATTGGTTAGTACAACTGAGATACGCAGTTGGCTGGTATTTATACGTAAATCTTGGTAAATGTATTCCAAAATGCTAACCCGCGGTCGTAATAGAGCGATGCCGCCCCCCCTCTTCCCGACTGGTGCTGTACGCTTCAGCTCGTTCATTGTTGCCTTTCTATGTTTTGCGGCAAATTATTATACAAAAGTATACTTTTTAATAATGTTAGCACCTATGGCCGAGGGGGGTGCTCAAGCACCCGGAGCCCCCCCCCCCCCCTCCCCCCTGGATGCGCCACTGTTGTACACATGCCAAATGTGTCCGATAGTGATGTGTACTACATAGAGGTGTCCAACGGAATGTCTCCCACTGATGCCCAAACAAACGTTAGTCAGATGTTTTTGGTAGGTTCCAGAACGGTAAAAAGATGGGTTGAGCTGTGGGAAAGTACAGGAGAAAAGGATTGATGGATGGTCGCAGCTCAACTGAAGAAAAGTGATCCATCAATCCTTTTCTCCTGTACTTTCCCACAGCTCAACCCATCTTTTTACCGTTCTGTAACATATCAAAAACATCTGACTCACGTTTGTTTGCATGGGCATCAGTGGAGACATTAGGTTGGACACCTCTATGTAGTACATTCGTACTGCAAGCGCTCTTGCATCACTATCGGACACATCTGGCATGTGTATACAGCGAGGAACTCGGGCCAATTCCTTGGATGCACTCTCTGCGATAGTAGCATTCGTCCTTCTGCTCTTTGAGGATCCTTATATTTGAGGATGCTTTGCTGACCGACCATCGCTTCGAAGCGGCAGCTTCGGGATTACCCCTCGGAGCCTTTCTTCGCTTCAAAGGTGCCCACACATGATATGCCTCTTTACTTGCGCGCCGCCTTTGTTCGCTGGTTGATGTTTGGTTCTTAGAAGAACCGTTTTCGCAATTGAAACCGTTCCCATAAATTCGAAACATTAATTAATATTATGAAATTGTTACAATAATGTAACAATTTTAATGAGTTCACTCGAAAATGGCGTGTTTTCTAAGCTTCAACGTTTGCAAGCAGAATTTTGACGGTAAAATTAACTGTTATGTTGTAAACATATTGGTGTCTATGGTGCAATAACCATCCCTCGGTATACAAATCGATTTACTGTCGCATATAACGCCCACTGTGCAAAACGGCATGCTAAACACGTTTCGACCTAAACAAACGTGTTTCCCATGAAAACACACAAAGTATTTCCCGGGTTTGAAATATGACACGGCCAAACGTTGGGCAGGTTTGTTTTTCTCTTATATACCAAATTTTGTGTTGATCTGCTGCCTCAGAGCTGAGAAATATGCTATAAATCCGTTTTTTGGACTGGGACACTTAAAAACAAAAACAAACAGACGTGTTAGTCACGTGACACTTTACTTGTTTCCGGTACTTGTTTACAAATGTTTGGTCAACAGCACTGCATTGTCAGATTTTCATACAGTTTATGTTAAAAAATCAAGTGAACATTAAAACACACCCAAAAAATTTTAGGGACAAGTATCACGATTTCCACTGTAATCTGGCCATCGCCATGGTAGTAACGCCCACAACCCCACAATCCCACAATTACAATCATGCACCTTCCTGCACAGCAGAAACAGATTGATGCATGTCACTAGAAATCAATAATAGAGCACTCGTTTTACAAAAAACGAGTGCCCTATTATCGATTTGTAGTGACATGCATCAATCTTGTTTTTGCTGTGTGCGGTACCGCCTCAGTTTGGAGGCACCTGGAACAAAACCTTCTATGGGACGCAACCAGACCCATATTGATATATGGTCTGGTCCCCAGACTAATGATGCAGTTGTATGATCACGACCATGACATATTAAGAAGTTAGGACGTGCGCGCGGCGAAATAAGGCCTGTATGGCGATTTGGTATATACTGAGGTCAAACGGTAATATAATGTTCACTTGTGAAACATACAAAGTACTGGCTCTCTGTAAAATGCTTTATTGCGCCTTGAACACATATCTCTATCTAAATTAATTGGACTAACCTGGGATAACTCGAAAATCATATAGTCAATATATGGATATACAATTCAAATACATTGACTTAAATATTCTGGCGGAATCCTAATCACTTTGCTGGGAAAGTTCAAAACGTTACGACGCCACCATTCGCAGGCAATAAACCATTCGCACGCAATAAACAATTATCTCGCTCTTATTTAAAAAAGAGTGCGCACATCGCGAGTGAAGAGATCTCCGCGTAGAGTGCACTTCACTCTTAAAATAGGAGTGAAATTTTGAGGGCGACAGTCACTCCTAGATTAGGAGTGACCTTCACCCGTTTTTTAAAATACAGTATATAACGGAATTCTAATCACTTTGCTGGGAAAGTTCAGTACACTGTGGAGACTCGTCGTGGAGACTCCGAAACGTTACGACGCCCCCCACACTTCACCATTACGTACTATGATATAAGAACTCACAAAATGTGTCCTCCGTTCAGGAAAGTCACACAACCACAACGTTAACCCGAATAGGTGGCAGCTGTGTTCCGTATGCCGTACGTAGCTGAGCGTCTTTGAAGAACTCGAATGCTTTTTTGTTATCAATAAGGCTGTCTTCACACAGTTGTAGGTGAAACAAAACGAATGGAGCTCTTTAAAGAAGGAAGTTCAACAGCTAAAGGTCACGTACCGGAACGTGACGTCACGTACGTCACCTAATTGAATGTTCTCGTATGTACATTTCAAGTTTTCTCTCAGTGGCAATCTAGTCATAAACTTAGTGCTGTCAGCAAAGAAGAAAAATCATCGCTCGAACTGCATGCGCTTTCGGCTTAGCCATCAGAAGGAACATATAGGCGTACGCAGGGTGGAGTCAATGTATGCATGCATGGCCCCTCCTCCGCAAATAACCGATCACGCGTGGCCCGGATTAAAACTATTCCATGCATAGCCTGGTGTGGGTAGCATACATGTTGTACTCTGAGTATACTTAGTGATGTGTTGGTAGTCGTTATTGCACCTTCACCTTTGTTTATAATTGAGTAATTCTATGCCAATTCACCTCAGATTTTGACAACTATATTTTTCAGTGGTCTGTGATATCTTATGGAACTTGTTTACATCGTTGTTCTATACATTGTACTTAATAATTAGCCCTCAAGGTCAATTGGTTTATTGGCTACAAAAAGCTAAAAATGTGACGATTAATTTTAATAAATAAGAGTTGAATTGGCATGCATATAGAATTACCCATTTGTCTAAATTATGTACTAATAAATACACCCTATATGTCAACGCAGGCAGAAGATGCTTTTTTCTAGTTAGGAGTACTTATTCTATTGAAATCCATCCTACTTGGCCTGAATTATTTACATTTTTCCCATATCCAGAAATACCATCTCGAGGCATTTGAAGTCGAATATATTTTCTGATTGCGTCACAGGATAAATAATCATAATAATATTTGGCAATTGCACTGAAACGAAAAGTGCTATTAATTGTCAATAAAGTAATTAATACTTGCTGTCGCGCTCTTTATGTAATGCAGTAAATCATGCTGTAGTTAAGCACTCTTGTGCACGAGATCTCAGATCGGCCTACCACATGCGGAAACGCTAAGGTACGTGGCAACTGAGCTTAATGCCTGTCTTTGATCAGCCAACACACGTTTAATCCTGGCCCGCTGCTATACTAGTATCTGTACCCTGAACGGGACAATAAACTACTCGTACAAATATGTGTACTTTGGCGTAGCATACCCTCCGCAAATAAACGTCGCTGTGACTGGCGTGTAACTGTGTCTCATTTTTGCAGCACCCTGGCCACGCATCAAATGTTGAAACTTGTTGATCATATGGAGAAATGTGCGGTCACCAAAGTTGTAAAAGTTACAGTTTTTTTTGTTTCTGAGAATCCATCGCATGATTTCTGTTGTGCATATTTAGAAAGACATAATATCAGTTTTGTGAATTATCCGTGGTCCATTTTTATAAAATATGGGCTATTAATTATATACAGCAAGAACCTATACTTGATAATTACTAACTATTCCATGATGACTTCATTGCGGCAACGGAATCTTGTTGCTCAGTATCTTCTGTCTTAGATTCTAAAAAGAAAATACCCCTTTATATTGAAAGTTTTGGTTCCTGGAAGCAAAATAGTGTTTTCCGTAGTCAAGTACTTAAAATGCATTTTTCCTGACCTAATTACAGTATTCCACCAGCTATAAATCTTGATTCAAGTTGGATTTTTCACTTGCGGCAACAGAGTCCACTATACATGCAATGTGTTTTACTCTGGTAAAAACATATTTTTTATCTTAAACCTGTCGGTTCCTGGAGGATTTATATCATAATGGTCATTGGTGCCTATAAGAAGGCTTGTACATGCATACTACCCAACGTTCAATCCACCATTATTGTACATTTTTTTATGCGTGCTTTGACTCCGAGTAGACAAGTGCAAGCTTTCAATCCGCCCTTTGTGACACGCACATACACACGCATACCATACCACGCATCCAAACATTGGCAAGGCTTTTGGAGAAGGTAGCTTGGATATGGGAAGGCATGGTATTATGTATTAGGCCAAGCCTGGCAATAGGCATACATCGGGGCACACTGGCATACATACGTGGGGCATACAATTAGATTGTGCTAGGGGGAAGAGGCCGGTGGAGGGAGTCATAGTTGTAGGCATGCAGCTACATGTATACATACATAGAGCCATGTGCATGTGTGTGTGTTAGAGATATGCAGATCTTACACTTGTAGGCTTTTCTAAAAGTGACTGACCTTTTGCTGAGCTGGTTACAAGTACACATACCATCAGTGGCTTTCCAACCACTGGGGTTTTAAGATCAATGCAATTATGAAATGTGGTGCATACAGCATTGTGGTCATTATGCAGGCTGTCTACTGTTTGAAAATCATTGTGAGCTTGAGTACAAAGTACTGGTCAAACTAACTGAAATATTAGCTTTATTATTCCTGCCAATTAAGCATGGCCACTTTTAAAAGTTTTTATTTAAAAATAAGAAAGTGTTTTCTACCTTTTCGCCTAACTTCTAGAATGGGGTTTCGTTGAAATGCCATATAGCGTGCATTCAGTGTAATTGGATTGGCAGGAATTTCAACGAAACCCAGTTTGCTAACAATTAAATAAATCGTCACATCTTGTAGCCAATAAACCAATTGACTTTGAGGGCTAATTATAAGATCAAGATATCACGGACCACTGAAACATATGGTGTCAAAATCTGAGGTGAATTGGCATTGAATTACCCAAATATAAACAAGGCGAAAGTGCAACAACGACATCGCTAAGTATACTCAGATGCTACCCACACCACGCTATGCATGGAATAGTTTTAATCCGGGCCGCGCGTGATCGGTTATATATGGAGAAGGGGTCGTTCTAACCCACGCATGCATACATTGACTCCACCCTGCGTGCGCCTATGCCAACTGCCCCACAACTGTAGATTCAAATCTAGATCTGTTAATTGATTGTGAGGCACGTCGATTAGAAAATCTATATAGTACGTTCGCAGTCTAGTTTCTTGAAGTGCATACGTCGAAGGAGAAAGCGTAGTATTAGCAGTGCTGCCGCGATATGGTCTGTAACCGATATCGTCTATATCGCGATATTAGCGAATTATCGCGATATTGTATCGCGATATTGTACATGTAAATATATATTAACCGATCACATGCATGTTCATTGCAATTTGCAACGGTTTTGTTATAGGGCTGCGTCAAAAAAACCGACAGGTAAACCGTCCTTTCATGCTGTAGGCAATTCAGAGTAATACATTACAGGCACTAGCTGACCGCAAAATGTTTTTATTTTGTTATTTTTTAAAAGACAAATTGAATACCCGGCGTGGGAACATTTTGGGTGGCACAAAATAGCAATATCGCGGGTCATGCATGCGGGTGTCCAAAAAGGACAACTGAATATGTGGCATCACCATGCATGCATGTTGCTACAGAAGGCCGCAAAATGTAAGTCCTATGCGTGTATAATATATCATATCACTGTGCAAAAAACCTAGTATACGCTACTGTATATTTTTGCGCATATTTTGCGTTTACCACCAATATACCAAGGTCAGTGCATATTTCAAATATCCCCTGGTATATTTCATGAATATATTAATCCACGGGCTACAATTATTCATAGCGCATATTCATAACACGGTCCAACAATGAATTTATGCAACTCATGCACGTGAGTATTATCGTTATTATTTCAGGCGCGCGTGAATTCAAATGGATTCTTTCCTGCTGGAATGTCTCATGCAAAGGTGAGATTGAGCGTAGATCATAAGACTCAATGCTATGTAATATAAACGGACTCAAACGTTCACATGTTGAACTTCAAGCGTTGGTAGTATTTTAATGTCATAATAGCTTACCAAATGATAGAAACTTTGGACAAGGACCTAGTGGTCTGTAGGCCCTACTCCAAAGTTATGTGTTAACACGTGCAGTTAGGTTTATATTATAGGAGGCCATGTTTGATCACATTTTTTAACCCACGCCAGGACCATATGGCCCAGTCTGGTGGTGAACTGTAGTGTACAACACTGGAGTTGAACAAGCATGTTGAATTTACAGCCTGTCATGCCATGCATCAAAGCAGGTTGCAGACAAGATGTTCCTTGGACTTTCCATGCAGTGCACCTCGAGTCATAAGACTCACGTGGTGGCACTTGACAGGTGAGTAGTACAATTCAATTTGTAGCACACTTGCCCTGTTTGAGGACCTGATGGTCCTTAAGCTTTTCATGCAATGACGTGACACCTTTTCACTTCATGAGAGTCATTGGATTCACGTGACCTTGGAGGGCGTGGCAATTGACAGGTGTATTCAATTTGTAGCACACTTGCCCCATTCACCTGAGGACAAGATGTTCCTTAAGCTTTTCATGCAGTGACACCTTTTCATCTCAAAGGGGTCATTGGATTCACGTGACCTTGGAGGGCGTGGCACTTGACAGGTGAGTTGTACATTCAATTTGTAGCACACTTGCCCCGTTCACCACCATAACTTGAGGACAAGATGTTCCTTAAGCTTTTCATGTAGTGACACCTTTTCACCTCAAAGGGGTCATTGGATTCACGTGACCTTGGAGGGTGTGGCACTTGATAGGTGAGTTGTACAATTCAATTTGTAGCACACTGGTCCGTCTAGTTCACCACCATAACTTGAGGACAAGATGTTCCTTAAGCTTTTAATGTAGTGACACCTTTTCTCCTCAAAGGGGTCATTGGATTCACGTGACCTTGGGGGGCGTGGCACTTGACAGGTGAGTTGTGCATTCAATTTGTAGCAGGGTGGTGATGGAAGAGTAGTGTGGCCAGTGGTGTACTTGTGTAGGGTGGTGATGGAAGAGTAGTGTGGCCAGTGGTGTACTTGTGTAGGGTGGTGATGGAAGAGTAGTGTGGCCAGTGGTGTACTTGTGTAGGGTGGTGATGGAAGAGTAGTGTGGCCAGTGGTGTACTTGTGTAGGGTGGTGATGGAAGAGTAGTGTGGCCAGTGGTGTACTTGTGTAGGGTGGTGATGGAAGAGTAGTGTGGCCAGTGGTGTACTTGTGTAAGGTGGTGATGGAAGAGTAGAGTGGCCAGTGGGGTACTTGTGTAGGGTGGTGATGGAAGAGTAGTGTGACCAGTGGTGTACTTGTGTAGGGTGGTGATGGAAGAGTAGTGTGGCCAGTGGTGTACTTGTGTAAGGTGGTGATGGAAGAGTAGTGCGACCAGTGGTGTACTTGTGTAGGGTGGTGATGGAAGAGTAGTGTGACCAGTGGTGTACTTGTGTAGGGTGGTGATGGAAGAGTAGTGTGACCAGTGGTGTACTTGTGTAGGGTGGTGATCGAAGAGCAGTGTGGCCAGTGGTGTACTTGTGTAGGGTGGTGATGGAAGAGTAGTGTGGCCAGTGGTGTACTTGTGTAGGGTGGTGATGGAAGAGTAGTGTGGCCAGTGGTGTACTTGTGTAGGGTGGTGATGGGAGAGTAGTGTGGCCAGTGGTGTACTTGTGTAGGGTGGTGATGGAAGAGTAGTGTGACCAGTGGTGTACTTGTGTAGGGTGGTGATGGAAGAGTAGTGTGACCAGTGGTGTACTTGTGTAGGGTGGTGATGGAAGAGTAGTGTGACCAGTGGTGTACTTGTGTAGGGTGGTGATGGAAGAGCAGTGTGGCCAGTGGTGTACTTGTGTAGGGTGGTGATGGAAGAGCAGTGTGGCCAGTGGTGTACTTGTGTAGGGTGGTGATGGAAGAGTAGAGTGGCCAGTGGGGTACTTGTGTAGGGTGGTGATGGAAGAGCAGTGTGACTAGATTTATATGGCCCAAAATCTGTGCCATCCGCCTCTTTTCTTCACCAATTGAAATCTGACTTTCTGCACAACCGTTGTCTTCATTGTCTAAATTTAGCTGGGGAGATGTGGGAACATGAGATACAGTATTTGTATTTGTACTGTGCCTGACTATATTTGCAATCTCTGTTTTGTATTCAGTATCTGTTTGTGTGTCTTTTTCATTATTTCTTTGTATGCATATTTCAGTCCATTTGCAAGTTCTTTTGTACTTTTTGTTTGGTGTAAGTATGGTATCATTTGGATTCATGTATATTTCTGGCCAGTTTATATAACGTATGTGACGCGTCTGACATGCCTTGTTTCAGGCAGTTTCTTTGCTGATTAGAACGCTGGGGTGTTCTGGCAATGGTCTAGGGGGATACCATACAGTCTTAAAAAGTATACGCACAGCATATGTAGGACGCATAACTGGTAAGTCATGTTCTTCAGGAGGTTGGAAATAATTAATTTGTCTAAAGCGTAAGTTTAACGCATTTTGTTTATACATGTATATGTATTGGGTTTCTTTTTTAGTTTGTATTGCTATTTCTTTTGCAAGTGTGGCCAGTGATGTACTTGTGTAGGGTGGTGATGGAAGAGTAGTGTGGCCAGACACTTGCCCCGTTCACCACCATAACTTGAGGACAAGATGTTCCTTAAGCTTTTCATGTAGTGACACCATTTCACCTCAAAGGGGTCATTGGATTCACGTGACCTTGGAGGGCGTGGCACTTGACAGTTGAGTTGTACAATTCAATTTGTAGCACACTTGCCCCGTTCACCACCCTAACTTGAGGACAAGATGTTCCTTAAGCTTTTCATGTAGTGACACCTTTTCACCTCAAAGGGGTCATTGGATTCACGTGACCTTGGAGGGCGTGGCACTTGACAGGTGTGTTGTACAATTTAATTTGAAGCATACTTGTCCCGTTCACCACCATAACTTGAGGACAAGATGTTTCTTAAGCTTTTCATGCAGTGAAACCTTTTCTCCTCAAAAGGGTCATTGGATTCACGTGACCTTGGGGGGGCGTGGCACTTGACAGGTGAGTTGTACATTCAATTTGTAGCACACTTGCCCCGTTCACCACCATAACTTGAGGACAAGATGTTCCTTAAGCTTTCCATGTACATGTAGCGACACCTTTTCACCTCAAAGGGGTCATTGGATTCACGTGACCTTGGAAGGCGTGGCACTTGACAGGTGAGTTGTGCAATTCAATTTGTAGCACACTTGCCCCGTTCACCACCATAACTTGAGGACAAGATGTTCCGTAAGCTTTCCATGTACATGTAGTGACACCTTTTCACCTCAAAGGGGTCATTGGATTCACGTGACCTTGGAGGGCGTGGCACTTGACAGGTGAGTTGTACAATTCAATTTGTAGCACGCCTGTCCAGTTCACCACCATAACTTGGGGACAAGATGTTCCTTAAGAGTTTCATGCAGTGACACCTTTTCACCTCATAGGGGTCATTGGATTCACGTTACCTTGAGCAACACTCTCATCACACACTGGGAATCTCCATGGAAGTCTATAACCCCTGTTCTGTCGTTGCCATGGATTCTTATGCAAAGAAGCATTTGTTTTCACCACAAACATGGACTTTTTTTGTACACTATCATTTTGCTTTTTGCAATGACATATTTGGAGGAGTAATACTTAACATAACATCACCTGCATTCTGTCAATGGATCGTCATTACTTCCTATAGATCACTAAAATGATTAATAGTCATTGCAATGAGAGTGTTACGGTCAACAAACTTTTCAAGTGTACCAGCTAGCTACATATAGATCTCCAATTAATGCTCTGTGTAATGATTAGTTTTTAAAAATAACTATTATGTTTGTCAATTAATAGAGCTACTCACCACGTGGCATATTTTCGATTGATGTCGTGCGTGTAAGGAAAGAAAGGAACTGTCTATGGTTAGTTGGTTGCAATTGCAAAATGCAACGATTGTGTTTCATCCAACAGATTCTCATTGCTGAGTGTATGTTGTTGACTTCAATCTTATCTCGAGGTCGTAGCTAGTTTGTGTCGTTTTTCCCTACCAAGTTTTCCGTAGCACAGCCCCATGCAACTTGAGGTAAATTTCACACACATGCACGCACACACGCATGCACGCACACACACACACACACGCACGCACGCACACACACACACACACACACACACACACACACACACACACACACACACACACACACACCAGGATCTTTTACTGCAGCGTACTTCTTTGTGACCGCGCCGTTACCATGGCTTCCAGAACGGCTTTTAGTTCGCACAAGTAAGTCTCTCTTGTTTTTCCCCCCCTCGAGTCATGATTAGAGACGTCATGAAAAGGTCAGCAAAATCGGATACGGCGCGGGTAAGAGATTGTGTTTTCATTCACAATTGCTGCTAATCTGTGTCTTTTCTTATATGAAAATAAAAGAGTGGAGTTGGAGCGTAAAAAGGTAAACGCTTCCCTAGGCTTTCTTTACCCCTTTTTCTATACTCTCAGCTAAGAGTCTGAGAGATCAAGGTGGTGTCAAGCGCAAGAAATCCCGCTAACTGCTTAGGCTAGCTGAGTGCATTTTAATTTTACGGATGACCTTTTTGTTTGCTATAGCTGTTCTGAGGGGAAGCAGTTTGAAGCGCTGGCCAGCACGATGCGCAACTCTCCCGTTGTCGCGTTGCAATGGATTGCTGAGCAACTCGTGCAGCGAGTTGAAGAGCCAGCAGTGGAGTCTTTCCTCGATAGCTGCAGAGTTTGAACGTTGAATATTGATTGTTGTACGTGTATGTTTTTGATTGTAGTAAATTAAGAATCCAACTAGTATACCATGAACAGAATCGGAGTGCGTACCCAGCACCGTATACGGTGCAAAGTGTCACAAAGTGGTATATGGAGACATTGTTTTGTGAATTCTTCTAAGCGCACGTGATGCGGTTGAGGATACTCAAAATATGCACAGTGCGAAACTGGTTCATTCCGCAAGTGGGATTCTTGATGCGTAAACTCGAAATATACGCAAAATATCCGATAGCGTATATCCAGTTTTTTGCACAGTGTATGCCCGTGTACCCCTGCATGCCATTTTAATATTAAGTGTGCCAAATACATGTCATGGCCGTAGACAACTTTCAAAGTTTGGGGGGGCTTAATGACTGGGGGTGGGTGCGGGAGGGGGCGTGCCCCCTACTGCAACCAGAAAGGGGGTTTGGGGGAGCGCTGTAAGCTCCCCCAATGGGGTCTGGGGCGAAGCCCCAGCCGCTTTATCTTTTTCCTTATTTGTTATTCACATTGAATGCAGAAATTGACCCGGTTATAATGAACTTATTTACGGTATAGCAACAAATGCTATTGTTATATATTTTAGTTAGTATATAATGATACAACTTATACAAGAATCAAAATTGCATACATGTGTGCGTGCATTTAATTTACAACACTTACAAGTCTTCAGCCATACAAACTAAATCAAACAAAAACTCCAAACATACTGTGACGGCTGGCATTACGACCCCCAAATTCGTTGGCTACACTTTGAATATCAAGCAGATCCGTTTGATCTTGGTGAATGTGCAGTATCATGCACCAGTTCAGTCTTGCTTGATTCATAGTGCTCCGGAGCCTTGTCTTCAAGCGTCGAATGACCTTCACTGGTTGCAAATCATCGTGCGATGGATCGTTTGACGATGCGCTACCTTGCTTCTTAAAGAACTTCAAGAGTGACATAGTACGTCGTCGTACACCCTGTATACAACTCACGATCGACCGCTATCAGCGGTTAATTCTAATTATACGAGATACGGTTAACATTTTAATTTTTTTTTCCCAAGGAAATTTTGGGGGGGCTCAAGCCCCCCCAAGCCCCCCCCTTGTCTACGGCCTTGCATGTTAACTTGACGATCTTATCGTATCTGGCTTGTTCTTTCCATCTTTGCCCATTGTTGCCTGTTGTTTTCAGTTCTGCATAACATGTTGCCCGTTGTTTCAGTCCGTTCTGCATGTAACATGTTGCCCGTTGTTTCAGTTCCGCATAACATGTTGCCTGTTGTTTCAGTTCCGCATAACATGTTGCCCGTTGTTTCAGTTCCGCTCATAACATGTTGCCTGTTGTTTCAGTCCGTTCTGCATGTAACACGTTGCCTGTTTTTTTCACTTCCGCATAACATTGTTTCAGCCAGTTCCTCACAACATGTTGCCTGTTGTTCAGTACTGCACTGATAACCGCCACTGCGACTGCACCCCCACCAGCAGTGTACCACTAGTCCATGCTCAAGCTCAGATACAGAGTGTTCCGCGGTTCTGGACCGTCTTTGATAAAGTGACGAGGAATCTGTGATGACTAAGTTGCAACCCGCGGGGCCGCTAAGGTTATGAACTTGCTCAGTTGCTGCCACCGCAGGCAGAGTTTAGAGACTTCATTTCCAAGATTGCTTATATAAGAAACGATGGAGAACTCTTACCAGAACGGCTAAATGCATATTCCTTATGCATAATATAATTAATGCAAATGCAATGGCACGTGATTGGATTTTGCCGCTGCATGCATGCACAGTACGCACTGCGCAACAGTATCAGTATGCATGCATGTGTATGGTACTAATTGTATGGTACTAATTGCATCTGCTGAATCTTAGTAAATTACTTCTTGTATATTTCTGTCTATCCCCGTGCTACTCCGTCTATTCCCGTGCACATTTGCATCGCGATATGACAAAAAAATATCGCGATTTATCGCGGCAGCCCTGAGTATTAGATAAGTCGTACATTATTGCATCAAGCCATTCGCAAAAGAGCATCGCTGCGTCTTGAAAGGCATCACAAGGGTCGAAAGCAAAGTGAGGTTTGTTTCTCAGTTGCAAGAACCCTTCTGATGGCTAAGCCAAAAGCGCATGCAGTTCGAGCGATCTTTGCTGACAGTAGTCTCGGCCCCAGACCCAATGTTACGCAGCAGCGGATGGATTACATCACCGCTACGTTGCGTAGCGGTGATGTAATCCATCCGCTGCTGCGTAACGTTGGGTCTGGGGCCGAGACTGCCCCAAGTTTATGACGATATTTATAGAGATTGCCACTGAGAGGAAAACTTAAAGCGCGAAGAAATGTACATACAAGAACATTTAATTTGGTGACGTATGTGACGTCACGTTCCAATACGTGACCTTGAGCAGTTGAACTTCCTTCTTTAAAGAGCTTCATTCGTTTTGTTTCACCTACAACTGTGTGAAGACAGCCTTTTTGATAACAAAAAAGCATTCGAGTTCTTCAAAGACGCTCAGCTACGTACGACACAGCTGCCACCTATTGTTGTGGTTGTGTGACTTTCCTCAACGGAGGACACATTTTGTGAGTTCCTATATATCATAGTACGTAGTGGGGAAGTGTGGGTGACGTCGTAACGTTTCGGAGTCTCCACGATGAGTCTCCACAGTGTACTGAACTTTCCCAGCAAAGTGATTAGAATTCCGTTATACTGTAATAAACAAAACGGGTGAAGGTCACTCCTAATCAGGAGTGACTGTCGCCCTCGAAATTTCACTCCTATTTTAAAAGTGAAGAGAACTCTACGCCTTCACTCTCGATGTGAAGATTGCGCGTCACTCTGTGTTATCATAGATATTAAAGTAAATGGTGTTATGGATTGATGCGCACTCTTTTAATTAAAATAAGGCCACGACGAATTGATAAGTCGTTTCACGGATTCCCGATGAGGCGTCGGGTGTGCGGCGGCGGCAAAAATAAAAAAATAAAAAAATTGAATTTAATTCTGTGGCGGGCTGATAACAAACCCATTTCCGTGTTTCCCCTGCTGTATACCGTAAACTTGTTTAATATTATTTTATCATTCTGCATGATCCTTGAGTAACGCAGTAACGGACATTGTAACAGCCAAATTGCTGGCAAACATGGGTAGGCGTATCCAAGTCGACAGATGTGCGCCGAGATCTGAGGGAGAGATTTCAGTTTTCACGACAGTCGATCGTGACATTGCCATTGTGCGATCAAATAAGCCGCCAAACATCTCCTGCCATTTACATTTATGTTCGCCGAGGTGGCACAAACTACTATACAACTTAAGAACGCCATTCGCATTAAACTTCCTGTCACGCCGCGGTCAATGAATTTTTTTTTTAGTTTCGAGTGGCGGAGTCCGTGAAACGAAAAATCAAATCGTCATGGCCTAAGAGTGAGATAATTTTTTATTGCGCGCGATTATTCCATACTGTCGGCATATCAAATTAATAAATAAAACAACAGTTCACCCAGCAACCATGTGCACAGAAAACAAAGATAGCAGTCTTGTATTCAATATTGAACTGCAGCTTCCAAAAAGGCATTACAGCTTCAGGGTAAACTTATCTTCAACATATCCAGAAATGGCCCATACATAGGCGGTCATCTTGCTTTTTATTTCAAATTGAATTTTAAACAAGTTTATAATGTACTATAAATCGGTCTGATTATGATATATGTACTTCGAAAAATTATTCCATTAACCATTCTTTAACTAAAATCAAGACAAAAAATTAAATTCTACCGCGCATAATTTTTCATATAAGTATGCCATTGCGTCATCTGCCAAAATTATTTAATAAATATTGGCAATAATTGTCTAATGTTGAATAAATGTGCACAATAAGTTAATTCAGCTGAAGATTAACAAGGCTGCTGGCGATGATCTGAGCCAATAGCAAGCCAGGTAGCTAAGTGGAAACCTTTTCCCTAGCCTCCTCCCCCCAATTCCCATAGGTCTAGACTGCCAGCTAGAGGGACACCCACCCACCCTAGCTCACTGCTAATGCATTATGGTGAAGCTATTATATTTATTGTATACAAGACGTCGTCATGGACACTTTTGACCTATATAGTGGGTTGTTTTTTATTGTAAACAGTGTTCGTTTAGCCTGCATGCAGCTCGATGAATGAAGCGCGTAGGCTAGGCACGTGCACTGATACGCTTACACGCAGGGAAAGAAATGATTCGTTAGCACTTTCCAGTACAGCTACGACCTACGTAGGCTTCTCAGTCTTACCTAGATCGATTAACATCAAGTCTGAATGTGCCGCATTTTCAATATTTGTCTGCATGTGTGCGTCGATCAATACACGTAAAGCGCTTAACTGCGAAGCACTCTCTGGGACTTCGCCAATGGAAAAGCGCTATCACAATATATACTTACATTAAGGAAAGCTTTGTCTACACATCGGGGCGCTGAGCAGTCTACCACTAGGCCAAAGCCCTGCATCAGGGTCAAAGCACACTCCACCCCCCTCCCATGTTATGGCATCAGGCCCAACCCCTGTCTCTGCACACAGTGTGTGGTTTGTGTGAACATAGATACATGTAATGTGCAGTTAAAACATACACAATTTGTGCTATTGCTAGTTAGCAATTAGAGTTTACATGTACTGTGGCTGCACCAATACGTATGTCTGGTATGCTTTGCTTCACCTCTTCCGAGGTTCCAAATGGTGTCAGTGGGAAGGCCTGTTCTGGCAGCTACTGTACATGGCTGCACCAATGTGGGTGTTATATTTGGCTGGATTGTAGCCACATAGCTCCACCATACCAGGGGTAGAAAGGTGGAGCGGAAGCTCTTAGATGTGAGTGTTCTCCCATCTTTGAAGTGGAAGAGGGGCGAGGAGTGAGTGGAACAGTGACAACATTCTCTGTAGGCCTCCATTGCTGGAACTGGACACATGTGCCTGCCTTTGGTACGCTGAACACACCTGCCCATCTGGTTGGTTTTGGACCACTTGATGAAGAAGTGCATGCCCTCCGGACCAGCAGACATCTTGCCTGGTTTGTTGGAACCTAGTGTCAAAACTCTGATTGAGTAAATTCACTGAGCCTGAGGTGGATGACTCCAGATGGTCAGTCTCAACATTGGGTTCCTGGACCCTGCTGTTCTTCACCAGTACAAAAAAATAGATACAGGATTGTCATCTCCATAGAAACAGTCCCAAACAGACTTTTAAAACAGAGCTCTCTTATTGAACTCTAGAACAACAAAGTACCAGGACATTATGCAACAGACTAAAATGCCTCTACCACTAGGCCAAAGGCTTTGCATCAGGCCACTCACCCCCCTCCCATCATGTACTTGATTGTGAAGTTTATGGCATCAGGACTAATGCTCCCATGCATGCCATCACCATCGCTGCACACAATGTGTGGTTTGTATATAGGTGCTACACATATAAAGTGTGTGCTTTTAAGACATAGGTACACAGTTTGTTCTCTTAGAACTGGAAGTTACCAGGCAGCCTAACATCAGATTAGCTAACCACAGTTTACATAGCATACAATGGACCTACCATTATCTTCAAGGGCCATACAATTGTAATTCAGTACATGCATGTACTTGTGCAAGGGTCCAGGTGTTTTAGTCAACTTCAATTCCATCTGAATAGTTATCCTCATCTTCACTCTCCTCATCTTTGCCTACGTGTTCATCACCACCTGTACCACCCTGGACCTACAATGTACCTAACTGTACATAGGCCTATACTAGTACCCTGGACCTATGTAGGCCTATCCTGGACCTACATGTACATGTACCTACATAGGCCTACCCTGGACCTACATGTACCTACATAGGCCTACCCTGGACCTACGTACCTACATAGGCCTACCC
Organism: Ephydatia muelleri; assembly: GCA_013339895.1. Taxonomy (NCBI): domain Eukaryota; kingdom Metazoa; phylum Porifera; class Demospongiae; order Spongillida; family Spongillidae; genus Ephydatia; species Ephydatia muelleri. Next base: position 5,129,920 of record JABACO010000001.1, read on the forward strand.
TGGACCTACTGTTCTCAGAGAAAAACTGCTACATGTACTTGTACCCCAGGCAGTTATACGGGAATATTCGGTGATTCGCTAACCGCGAGTAAATCTTTTGACCGCTCATTTCTGGATATGAACAATATTGTCATCCTGCCAAGTAATTTTGAATAGTGATTGAATGGTTATAATGATACACAAGTTGTTACCTTCATGCTTATATTGGCAGCAGTAGTTTTGTACCCAGACCCAAAGTTACGCAGCTATTGGTGGATTACATCACTGCTATGTGTTAGTAGCCAGAATTTTGGGGAACCAATCAGATTAGGTATGCAATTATTGCATACCTTTGTTATAATCGAGAGGTTAATTAGGAATTTGTGACAGTATGTGGTGACATGCGACAGTCTTCTAAGGCACATGGGCTGACTTGTCCAGCTTCTACGGTGGGGTTATAGTGTCCCTGTATGTGTGTGTATGTGCGTGTGTGTTGTGTTGTGTGTGTGCGTGTGTGTTGTGTGTGTGTGTGCGTGTTGTGTGTGTGTGTGTGTGTTAGTGTTGCAATTATTGCATACCTCTAATCTGATTGGTTCCCCAAAACTCTGGTGATCGTGGACAGAATTTAGTACAGCAGTTCACCAGACCCTACTTTAGAGTAGAGGTGATCAGAGAAGACAGAGGTTGATAAAATTGTGACGGTTTTTATATTGTCCAGCACAGCCATCAGAAAAGTAGTGAACTTTGGTAATGTTTGGATGCTATGCTTTCAGGCTCTCCAGAAGAATTTTCTGAAAGGCGTACACAGTGCTGGTTGTGTGCTGAGTGTTGTCACTAATCATGCAGTGGCTTTCTGACGAAAGAGTACCATCAGCTTCACTTCGGTAGTACACAATGAAAGGGTGCAAGTTAGCTTTGGTATTTTCCCAGTAATATACCCTTGAGCTGCATCTTGAATGACAAGGAGAAGTTATCAGAAAAGTCTCCTACAATGATGCACTCCGAAGTAGAGATGTCTTATTTAGCTATCTTAAATACTTAGTTTGCATTTCAGCAACATGGTGATGTCTTGTAAGAGAAACTACCTTCTTTGCAAGTGACTCAATGAAGGTCTCGACAGTTTCAGTCACTGTTAGGAGTGTGCATCTGTCAGTGGTCATCCACTGCCAATGTGATCTCTTCTGACAAAACTAACTCTTCCAAAGAGCTTAGCAATTCCACAATGCCTTCCTTTCCAGGACAAGAGCTGCATCCATTCATCATGCTGTGATAGAGCATAATCCTACCCTTTAGGTTCACTGTTTCAGAACTCTCTCCTTTACAACAGTCACTTGCATATTCATACACAATAGGTCAATACGAGTGTCATAACCCCTAATGAATTAGGTCCATGACACCCCTTCAGCCTTGTAATACCAATGAAAGTAAGTTTAGTACACAGTCTGTCACACATGCCGTTACATCACAGACAGCTGCTTTTGTACACTCAGTAATGTCCAGCCCCTTGGTTAGTGACTGAAGCATTAGCTTGGGATTCTGGTGATGCATGCACACAAATACAGAGTGAGTGCCTGGTGAGCCAGCCGGAACGCACCATTGTGGGCGAAGGGAAGCAAATGTAGAAAACCCTACTTTAGAAAGTGGGTGTACATGTAGCTCCTTGAAGGAAGAATATACCTCTTTCAAATTTGCCAGAACCAGTCACTTCTGCTTCCTGGCTTTGTCTCCATTTGGAAGTCGACAGTAACTGCATCCTTTCTTCCTGGGACACAATCGTGAAACTCATAAAATGCTATCACCACAGCTTTCAGTGCCTCAGTTAGCTTTCGACCTTTGGACATCTTCTCAGGTACACTGCCATGACTCCTTTCATTTCTCTAAGATTTCGACTCTCCTTTACCATGTAGTTGGTTGCACCAAAATACTTCTGAGTTTCTTCAATCGTAAAAGGAGACAATTAAGGTCAAGATCTGAATTGCTTCTCTTGATAGGAATCACTGTGCTGGAACTTGCTCTTCAGACTGCCCATCAATCTTGGTACAAGTTCTTCAGCATCCCTCTTGCAGTGCATAGCCGTCAAAAATTGCCGATTTTTATGCTGACCGTCAGTGATCGTGAACCGCCAACATGCCTGGCCGTCTGAGCCGGGAAGTACGGTGGCCGTCATATATTTGGCGGCTGACCGTCAAAAATATGAGCCGGTCTTTGACGGTCTCGATTAATTAATTCTTAATTAAACTGCAATTATAACAGACATAATTATTAAGATTATACTACATAAACCACATGCTACATCCCATAAAGTGTTTTGAATAGACCCCTTGTTAAGAAGAACTACTCCTGTGCCACAGGAGTAGCTCTTCTTAACTCCAAGTACATATATACATACATGTGAGAATTATCTGCCTCACCATTCATGCAGTGCTGTGTGTTATGTTGTGTTGATCAAAATCACTTTGAATACCATTGTAGATGCATGGAAGTACAATACTGACATGCATGTAACCCCATAGTCATACAAGTATGTGGTCCTGGGTAAGCACATTTTGTGTGCTCATTATAACCCCCTGGCATCTTTTGTTGCAATAACCCTTAATACGAACTGGCAAAAGGTTGGTGGGGAGGGGAGGGGGGGGGGGAGGGGGGGGAGGGGGGGGGGAGTTAACAAGTATGACATACTACACTGATCTGGGCTACGCATTCTTGTTCTTGGAGTATTGAAGTGATGCATTAGTGAGTCAAGTGAGGTCATCTGAATAATGGGGTTCTGTAACCAGTGTGAGAGGAAACATAATTACTTTGTACATGTACTTATAAGGTTACAAGTGCAGCAAGCATTTGCATGCATCATAAAGTTGTGACTAATCAACACATTTGTGCACGCAATATCTAAATCATGTATGAATGGAGTAATGGTTGTGTGTGCATGCATGCATGCATGTACGTACTTGGCGTTCAAAGAGTTAACAAGGGGTCTATTCAACACACTTGTGTGGGATAGAGGAAGCTATATCTGTTTTCGCGTGTGTGATTGGAGTTTTGAAATACAGAGATTTGACCGTCGCGTAAAGTATAGCGCGCTGTATTACATGTATGGCCACACGACGATCGTAAAGAACCCGATTCTAATTAGGAGGAAGAAAACTGATCCATCTGCCAACTCCCCCAGTTTTCCCACATTTCCCACATTCCCACAATTTCCCCACAGTCTCTAAAATGGCACTAAAGTATCTGGCTATTCCAGCATCAGGTACACCATCAGAGCGAACTAAACTAATACTTGAACGCAAAAGATGAAGAATGGACTCTGCCCGGCTAGAAAGAGTTTTGCTGTTACGTTGTGTTTAAACTTTAACCATATACCCTTCCTAGGTGTTTATACCTACAATTAAGCTGTTCTTATTATTATTTACACGCTGATGACTCGTACATGTAAGCTTGTACAGGTAATTAATTCCCAGCCTTGACGGTTGACCGCCGACCGTGACCGCCAAACTCGAGATTTGACGGTTATGGCGGTCAGAAATGGCCGTGACCGTGTCGGATAGGCTGCTAACGGTTGGCCGTGGCCGTGACCGGGAAGGATTGATGCTGGCCATTGCTGGCCGTGACCGTGACCGTCAGGGGTCTAATCCGGTCAGCCGGCCGTCCGGGACTTGTTCCAATTAGTCAGCCGCGGCAACACTGGTCGTATACCACTGTACAATAAAACAATGCAATACATAAATTTATTGCCACTACATGCATATAAACACTACTCGTGGCATATACTATTTTAATGAACTCAGTTACTTTACTTGAAGACGACGATAAAAGCATTGAGCTTGTACACGCTGTACGTATATTTTGTAACCCTAATTGATGCACATTAAATATTTTGTATTATTACTATCTATTTACTCAATACCTATCGAATTATTAATTGCTTCCGATGTCGTCGCATGTATGTAAAAACAACAGTGACGTATGTATATATTTATAACTCTAATTATGAAATACTCAATTGAAAATCATATCCGGATATTTCGAATAATGGGCGAATTGTCGATGCTGAATACCTAAGTACCTCCGAATGGAGAAACATAAACCGGTTATTTCGAATAGATAAAATTCACTAATCGATTTTTCCGAGTAATGCTAAGTTACTATTCGAACGGATAGATTTTTGCGAATATCCGAATAACCCGAATAACCTGATAACCGGTTACACACCCTAGCGTAGAGTGCTTTTCACTCTTAAAATAGGGGTGAAATTTCGAGGGCGACATTCACTCGTAGATTAGGAGTGAGGTTCACCCGTTTTTTTTTACATTGTACATGACGTGTGATCGATCATGAGACGTCACGTTCCATTACGCGGTGGCCGCTGATGGCGCATGAGCTGTTAAACTTCCTTCTTTAATTAACTAGCTCCGCTCGTTTTGTTTCACCAACAACTGTGTGAACATAGGCGTACGCAGGTAGGGGGGGCGGGGCGGGGGGCGGGTCGATGAGTTCGAACGACCCCCCCTCCCCGAAGCTAGGTCACCTTCACCATTGGATTTTCTTTCTTTTTCGTTTTAATTCAAATCGCGTATTTTACATACATGTATGCTAAGTACGATTGCGCTTACGCGTACTACGCGGTACCGGCAATGACGGCAAAATGTAAATTAATAACTTTATTGTCTCACGTCACTGTTCTTGTTGTTTGCTCGTGTTCACAACTACAATGCCAGGTAAAAAGCAGGAGAAAGAAAGAAAAAGGAAAGAAGCGGCGGCAATGTGTATTAGGTTGGTTTTCATGATGGAGTGGAAAGAGTCAAAAAGATTGATTATGCATGTTTGTAGCAATAAATCGGTCTCCATTAGTGTACTAGTGATGAATGCTAAAGAAATGTTATTCAACTTACTTTTTAGCTCCAAATTTATTATCCTGTATAGCATCATACAAAGCATCGATTAAATACATAAAATATAAATATTGTGTAATTAAAGGTAATTAAGGTCAGCTATTAACAAAATTCGACCCCCCCTTTCCTGAAGGCTGCATACGCCCATGGTGAAGACAGCCTTTTTGATAAAAAGCATTCGAGTTCTTCAAAGACGCTCTGCTACGTACGGCCTACCGATCAAAGCTGCCACCTGTTCGGGTTTGTGGTTGTGTGACTTTCCTGAACGGATCGAGGACACATTTTGTGAGTTATCATAGTACGTAGTGGGGAAGTGTGGGTGGCGTCGCAACGTTTCGGGGCCCCGACGAGTCTCCACGACCACAGTGTACTGTATACTTTCCCAGCAAAGTGATTAGGATTCCGTTAGTTAATGTATTTGGTACATCCATATATGGTTTGAGTCAGCCCGGGTTAATTAATATGATAGAGATTGTGTGTCGAAGGCGCAATAAAGCATTTCACAGAGAGCGTATACGTTTCACAACTGGACGCTTTATTACCGTTTGGCCTTACAAATCGCCATACAGGCCTTATTTCGCCGCGCACGTCCTAACTTCATGGCTGTGGTCATACAACTGCATCATTATTTTGCACAACTGACGATGCAGTTGTGCAAAATGAACCTGTTTCAGAGCCTCCTGCACTTCGACAGTCAGCTAGAACGAGACACCCCCCTTGCCTGGTACGGGGATCGCATTGTACTACCTTAGTCTCGGTCCCAGACCCTCTAACAGCAGCTTCGGATAGATTACATCTGCGATTAGAGGGTCTGGGACCAAGACTAGTAGTACTACCTGACACTAGCACTTGCTCGAGTGTGAGGTCACACTAGAGATATAGGTAGAAGTGTAACATTATGGAGCATGCAGACCTTTAGAATCTTCCTCACCTGATCAGAAACTACAAGTTGTTCCAATGTTTGTTTTTTATTTTTTTGTAATGGTAATATACACATTCATAACAACAATTAAAAAATAAACATTCAATGGGGCAACGTTCCCAAATTAATGCCAGCATTCCCCTACTGAATGGTGTAACGTGTGAACTTGTACTGTCTGTATGTGATGTATGTATTTGGTTGTATTTAAGCGTTTGTAAAACAGATTTAATTCTAGGCTGCTATACCTATAGTCAGCCTCTTGGCGCATGTTAATTTTGGGGGAGGGGCTAATTATGTTCATGACCATAAACACAGGTAAGCAGGACACTAAAATGTACAATTGTGTATATGCGGTATGTAATCCTAAATACTTTATCCCAAACTTCTGAGGGGGGAGGGGAGGGGGGAGGGGGGGGGGGGGGGCTCTTCTAAAATGATGCTGCATGTAATGAAAATAGAATTCAGTGTTCTTCTTTCAGATAGACGACTTGTATGAATTAGAGCTTGCTCAAGCGTATAGAGAGAATTGAAGCCCATTACGTATTGACGAATGGAGGTCAATAACAGTGATCTACATCACATCGTTCAAATCTACACGGCACTTGGAATTGGCCACATCTTTGTAGTGGTTATTCCGTCCGTTGTATTTGCTGTCATTGTTCTGAGCTTTATGTGGAAACTGATGAAAAAGGTTGGGTTCAAACCGGTTAATCTTCTGTTTTCACTACTAGCAATCCTATGCATCACTGGTCCTGTCAGCTATGGAATCCTGTGGGACGTAAGCCTGGATTACAAATATACCATTATTCGGAAACTGTTCCAACATACATCCGGTGTTCGTCATTCAATACGTGCTGTTTTATGGGATTCATACAATTATATCATTTACTATTTCAATGATATCTGTTGTGCAGTACGTGAGTCTCAGTCACAAATATGGAAGATTTATGACTTCAAAAAATGTCTTCGTAGTATTTCTCATTATGTCGGTGGCATCAATCGGAATCTGCTGTATCTATTTTAACGGCGAGTACGTGGAAATACGAGGATCACATTGCAGACAGGAAGATACAGTTGGTATGATAAATGTCGCCATTTGGTTTGCATTCGTCTTTATCTTGCCAGTTGTGGCTACTATAATTTGTACAGTTTTAACTTGCTTGAAGGTTAATAGCGAAGTCATAGAAGAAAACTCCTTTGTCGTAAAGTCCGTTGTGAAGGTAAATGTCCTAAACGTACTTTCGTACATCGTTTTAAGATCCATCGCAGTGATGTTGTACTACTTAGGCACAGGCCTGGATCCTTCGCAACATTCTTCAGGTGTCTGGACGATGGTGGCGCGGTACATAGGAGATCTCAATTATACGTCAACAGTATTATCAATCCTAATTTTACATTCGAGTATCCGAAACAGAATTTTGAACATGACGTTGTTTAGGTCAAGGTTCAGAGAAGTGATCACAAAAACATCTTCGTTAAATTCCAGTTGAGCAAAGATGCGTAGATTATTGTATCTCTGGATTAAGGAAGCAATAAAGAGAAACTGTCATGAATTTTGTTGTTAACTTTTTACTAGATGTCATCGATGCATTAAGCATGTATTCCATGATACTTTATGTCTGCAGCATGTGTTTGTTTTACAATAGACGTCATGTGCTTTGCCTTTGTTTTGGTTTGTTTTTTTTCTCGCAGTTGTATATCTTGATAATTGATAACGATTTTACTGATTTGCATAATCACTTATAATTATAAATTATGCACCTTATTGAATTACATTATTCCTCAGCAACCTCATGACGGTATATCGTCTGATCATAATCCTTCACGTGGTTGTCCGGTTCTTCCGTTTACTTCCGTTTCGATGATAGCTGCCATGACACTGCCGTTGTCTGCGGTTCAGGAATATGACTTCTCCATTGTGTACCGAAAGGGAGTGTCAAACGGATGCTTTATCGCGAAGAAAGGATACTGTACTTCTCACTGTTCACTCAGTCTATTCATTCAGGTTTGGCAATTGAGGATGTCAGCAGAACGATGCTATGATAAGAAGTTGAGAAACGCACTGGAGATATCACAATGTCCACAAAACAGGAGTGGAGAGAGCAACGCTATAAGAAGGTTTCTACTACTTTGGTCACAGTTGGTCATTCATGATGGTATAGTGTGCAGAAAGTATAGGCCAGCGCCTACCTGTGAACCTATCATGGTACCTATCCTCCCTCAGTATCTCTATGCACATTCAGGTATTGAGGGACCATCAGCAGGTCACTTGGGAGCACAAACGACACTAGACAGAGTATGGTAGACCATGGCAAATGGTTGCCATTGATATTCTCGAAGTACCCCTGTCTCACAGAAAAAATCGCTACCTACTGGTAGTGCAGGATTATTTCACAAAGTGGCCTGAGGCAATTCCCATGCAGACCTGATCAGACAGCAGCAAGAATTACAAAGGAAATGGTAGAACTGTATTGCATGCATGGAATCGCAGACATTGTTCCATTCTGACCAGGATTGGAACTTTGAGAGTACCATTTTTTTGGCAAACTCTAGAGTAGGGTGTGTAACCGGTTATCAGGTTATTCGGGTTATTCGGATATTCGCAAAAACCTATCCGTTCGAATAGCAATTTAGCATTACTCGGAAAAATCGATTAGTGAATTTTATCTATTCGAAATAACCGGTTTATGTTTCTCCATTCGGAGGTACTTAGGTATTCGTCGTCAGCATCGGCAATTCGCCCATTATTCGAATACCGTTTTATACTAATATCCGGATATGATTTTCAACAGAGTATTTCATAATTAGAGTTTACGTCATTGTTTTTTTACTATTTATACATACAGAAGCAATGTATAGGTATTGAGTAAATAGATAGCAATATATTTAATGCGCATCAATTGGGGATACAAAATATACAGCGTGTACTAGCTCAATGCTTGTATCATCGTCTTCAAGTAAGTTCATTAGTATATGCCACGAGTTGTATTTATATGTAGTAGCAATAAATTTATGTACCAGTACTAGTATTGCATTGTTTTATTGTACAGTGGTACGAAGTGAACATATCTGAGTATTGCGCTAGCGAGTGAAATAGAATGACAGACTTCTTACCCACTTCAAGTAAGTATGCGCGCTCTGTTTGAGTATGCATAGGAATTGGAGAGCATTACGCAATAATTAAACTAATGGATATGCATTTATAGCGAGAACGTGAATGGAGTGTTGTGGGATGATTGTAAGTGAAGTACGTGATTGTACGTGATGTGGGGTGAGTTTTTAATGGCGATGTCTGGTCTCAGTGGTTAGTGTTGGGTGGTTAGGTCTACATTACTATTGATATGTACAAGTGCATGGTAAAGACATACAATTTATTAAACTCTATATGACAAACACATGCTACTGTAGACCTTTGTGTCTCTGTGTTTTCAACTGACATGCATAGCTCTAGTTTGGTGAAAGACCAGGTGGATTTCTGTGCAGACATTAATTATCTTCTCAGTGTGCACTCCACAAGCACCATAACTTGAATAACCTAGGTATTCGGCAGGAAATTTGGCAAAACCTATTCGGAAAAATCGATTTTGTTTTTTAAACTATTCGGAAAAATCGATTTTCAGATCCACAAACACCTGAAAAATCGATTAGTGTTTTAAAAGTATTCGGAAAAATCGATTTTCATTATGCAGGGAGGTTACACACCCTACTCTAGAGGCATTTGGTATCAAAAAGAGTAACACAACTGCCTACCACCCTGAAGGGGATGGAATGGTCGAACATCTCAGTAAACAGATCCTTGTTGCAGCTACTCTTGACCTATGCACAACAGCAGGATGATTGGGAGAAGCACTTACCCTTGGTATTGTATGCATATCGAACTGCATGCTACACACCGTTCAACTGGGACATCACCCTTCCAACTAATGTATGGAATGTAGTACATTTTCTTCCTTCACTGGTTATGATGCACTGTGCCAATCTACACGTATTGGATCTACACTACATGTAGATCCAATACGTATAGATTGGCCATTTGCGATCGGTGTCTAGCACATTCCATGTTTGGAGATAAGCGGTTCAAACGATATGGCTGTTCTAGCCAGGTATGTATTCAGACCTTGTTTGTCGTGAGGCATGTCAATGCGATTCCAAATAGGATACTATTTCAGGAAAGGAATGGTAGACAACAATACTTTGCATGAAAAAGGTAGGTCGCACCGTTTATGGTTCAAGAGATACAATCGTTAAAAAAAGCAAGCCATTTTTGGGGGGCAGTATGGGGTGCGTGTACGCGGTACTTTACGGTATTACTATTTCCAGAAACTGCAATGATAGGTAAAGACCGTAAATCATTGAGTGTAAAGAGAAGGTCATATGCCTTAAGCATTTCTATGCATTGCTATTGTTAATCTTGCATGCATGTCAGAAGTTGTAATACTGATGCCAAATGTGAACATGCATGCTTGAAACGGCAGATGTCTGTGGCATTAACCAGTGGAAGAATGTGCTTTCTACGCCGCATTCACTGCGCCACAGCATTTAGTATGCAGAGTTGTGCCGAATCTGCATATCAACCATATGCAGATGAGTATCATTGAAGTGTTCATATGCAGACGTCTGCATATGAACACTTCAATGATACTCATCTGCATATGGTTGATATGCGGACTCGGCACAACTCTGCATACTAAATGCTGTGGCGCAGTGATTCTGGACACAATAAAGCAATGGATAAAATGAATAATATAATTCTTCTATGAAGGATAATCTGTCACTACATGTTGATATGTTTGTAATCAATCATGCATCCCTCCTCCCTACTCCCAATAGGATACTTCCAAGAGGGATAGTTAAGGATTTGGAAGTGAGTTTAATGAGTCTTCTCTAACTGCTTTTTCAGACTTATTTTCATCATGTGTGTAAATACAAGACAAAGGAATGCTATTTTGAAATGGTCTGGAGACGTCCTTTAAACATGACATGGTGAACATTGCTGAAACATGGCCAATTAAGCTACATCAGCCTCTTGTACGATTACAACCTGAACAGATCTAAAATCACAATATAATTGTTCTCCAAAGAATAGAACATATGAAACAAATGTGTGAAATAGTTAGAATTGAGAGAGGCCATACTTGGTAATGTGCACAGTATTTCAATTTGCTTTATGATGCATGCAGCAGCAGAACATTACTTCAATAAGAAATGTATAGACTTCTGCTTTTGTTTTCATAGTGTAATTTGCAGCACTGTATCCGCCGGACTGGGTACATCACGACGAGGAATAGAAATGTCGATTCGCATAGATCACTGAGATGAAGGATGCCTACAAGAATGAGGAATACGTAAACTGATGATTTGACATAATTATAGCATACAATTAATTAGCTTTGATACATTTGCGTATATGGGGCATCCTGAAGCAACTGAACTGTAACGACGTGTCTTAACATTCGGAAGTGCTACTCAGTAGCACTTCCGAATGTTTTTAAATTTTACTCATAACTGAATCAGATTTTTGATAAACCCCTATAAAGTCTTTCTCTTTGTCTATAAGACTTTGCATTCTGTAATTTATTCGCTGTTTCGTACATGAGCACTGCACTGTGTAGACATTGAATTTAATGCCGTTGTACGTTTGGCAACGAGAAGTTCAGCTGATCTGAGCTGCACTGCCGATTGATGCTATTGGTTAAACAGGTTTGTGCAAGCGACTGCGGTTTGTGTTGAATAATTTATTTAGCCGTATTAACATAAAATAAACACCTGTTATGAATCGCTCTGTCCCCCCGGACATTCTGCACTAGTGCTAAATGTCACTGCCCGCCCGCCCCGCCCCTCCCCCCTCCCCCCCCCTCCTTCCAAAACCCGGATACTCTTGAAATTGAAGTTCAGCTTTTGTATCACGTGACATGATCAAGAACGTCACTCGCTAATAAAAACCACGTGACTCACTCGTTTGTATAATTGCTCGCACTCCTGTTGCCATCGTGAATCACTCAAACAGATAATTGATACACATGGTTAATGCCACACCAAACGGTCCTCCTCATTTTTATAGCACGCGGGCGGGCGGGCGATTGTGACTTCAGGACTACATTATCCGCTCCAAGTAACGTCAAATTGATTCAATTCCACCTGCATTCTAGAGATTCTAAAATAGTGCTGTATACAGCTTGTTTGCCTTCTTCCCGTTCCGTTTTCTATTCTTCTAGGAAGGCTCGAGTCCCATGACCAGCGTAGGCGGGGGCGTGGTCAGGACGGGTACCCATTCCCGCCCTAGCGAACGTCTGCATTCCTCCTCCCAACTCGCTGGCGCTCCAGGGATCTATATGTATTATCTCTGGGGCTTCTAACATCAACGGGACAGCAGTGCATGCATGGCTATACATGTTAACCATATCCAGAAATGGCCCATACATAGGCGGTCATCTTGCTTTTTATTTCAAATTGAATTTTAAACACTTGTAAAATGTCCTATAAATCGGTCTGATCATGACATATGTACTTCAAAAAATTATTCCATTAACCATTCCTGAACTAAAATCAAGACAAAAAATTAATTTATACCGCGCATAATTAATTCATCAAAATATGTCATTGCGTAATGCCTTGCGTCATCCGCCAGAATTATTCAACTAATATTGATTTCATTGAACAAAATGGTGAATAAATATATGCACAGTAAGTTAATTTAGCTGAAGATAGAACTTAACTATACTAATAGGCTGTTAATAACCGGACAATGTGGGGGGGGGGGGGGGGGGGGGGGGGGCCGAGAGCGTTTCGATACGAAAGAGCGAGGGAGAGCCCGATATGGTTACTGCCAGCTTCTGGCCTGATACAAAAGTACGATAGTCCCAGACTAGTACCGTAGGTCTCGACTGCCAAGAGGGACACTATGATGTCGATCGTCATGGACACTTTTGACCTATATAGTGGCACCCATGTGAAGTTAGCCCAACATTCCGTAGCCGCACATTAAACACCAATTAAGAACATCGCGCGCCGCGGGCGCTGAGGCGCAACTATAAAATCGATAGACGCGCTAGTATATAGTAAAGTACTTTACTACTAGTATGCATAAAAATGTACATAGACCTACACAAAGTTAATAATAACGTACAATGAACAAAAGAAGGCCATTATTATAACCTGCATGCCCCCAAACCAAACAAACCAAAATACAAGTGAGGCTGCACTGCTGAGACATCACACACAGTCCACATGACATGCCTGTGCATATGGCAAGCCCTTGGCCCCTCCCCTTTTTGAACAGGAGAGGTTCAAGTGTGCATATATAGGAACAATTTTAAGAGTTGCAAGGCCCCCAACCAAACAAACCAAAACACAGGTGAGGCTGCACTACTCAGACATCACACACAGCCCACATGACATGCCTATGCTAGTGGCACGCCCTTGGCCCTCCCCTTTTTGAACAGGAGAGGTTCAAGTGTGCATACATAGGAACAAATTTAACAGTTGCAAGCCCCCAACCAGACAAACCAAAATACAGGTGAGGCTGCACTACTCAGACATCACACACAGCCCACATGACATGCCTATGCTAGTGGCACGCCCTTGGCCCCTCCCCTTTTTGAACAGGAGAGGTTCAAGTGTGCATTCATAGGAACAATTTGAAGAGTTGCAAGCCCCCAAACCAAACAAATCAAAATACAGGTGAGACTGCACTACTCAGACATCACACACAGCCCACATGACATGCCTATGCTAGTGGCACGCCCTTGGCCCCTCCCCTTTTTGAACAGGAGAGGTTCAAGTGTGCATACATAGGAACAAATTTAACAGTTGCAAGCCCCCAACCAGACAAACCAAAATACAGGTGAGGCTGCACTACTGAGACATCACACACAGCCCACATGACATGCTTATGCATGTGACACGCCCTTGGCCCCTCCCCTTTTTGAACAGGAGAGGTTCGAGTGTGCATACATAGGGAAAAATTTTAAGAGTCAATGCCCCCAACCAAATAAGCCAAAATACAAGTGAGGCTGCACTGCTGAGACATCACACACAGTCCACATGACATGCCTGTGCATATGGCAAGCCCTTCCCCTTTAGGGACAATTTTAAGAGTTGCATACCCCCAACCAAACAAACCAAAATACTTGCCACTAGCATAGGCATGTCATGCTGTGTGTGATGTCTCAGCAGTGCAGACTCACATGTATTTTGGTTTGTTTGGTTGGGGGCATGCAATTCTTAAAATTGTCCCTATGTATGCACACTTGAACCTCTCCTGTTCAAAAAGGGGAGGGGCCAAGGGCGTGCCACTAGCATAGGCACGTCATGTGGTCTGTGTGTGATGTCTCAGTAGTGCAGCCTCACCTGTATTTTGGTTTGTTTGGTTGGGGGCATGCAACTCTAAAACTGTCCCTATGAACGCACACTTGAACCTCTCCTGTCCATAAAGGGGAGGGTCTATGACATGGCACAAACACAGGCATGTCATGCGTAGAGTAGCATCGTTCTGTTGCAGTAACGATTTGCAGAAAGAGTCTAAGTGTCAGATCTTTTTCAACAGTAGCGTATCTGATGATATTAATGACGCAATGCGGCCGTGCGGCCAAAGTATACGTGGTAATTGGTATGGAATGTGCGGCAAAGAAATGTTGGGCTAACTTCTAAGCGGTTATAGTGGCGTGGGTTGTTTTCCTTATCGTGTTCGTTTAGCCTGCTTGCAGCTCGATGAATGAAGCGCGTAAGGTAATAGGCACGTGCACTGATACAAAACATAGATATTTGCAAATGGCACTTTTCAGTACAGTTGCGACCTACGTAGGCATTTCAGCCCTACCTAGATCGATTAACATCAAATCTGCACGTGCCGTATTTTGAATCTTTGTCTGCATACATGTGTATGGCCAGGCCAGAGTCAGTAACTACACGTAAAGCGCTTTAATTTTAATGCAAATCACCTTCGTGGGGCTTCAATGGAATAGAGGTTATGCAATCACATGCCCACACATGACCACTCTATAACGGTATGTTCAAAATCTGTAGGACAATGACTAAGGCACAGTTCAATCACTTGTTAGTACTGAGGCTTATAAGATCCGATCCAAATAGATATACTACGATCAAAACAGGTACAACCGTTAACAGACACGTGGCGGGTAAAAGTGTCTGCCGCTATCTTGTTCCAGGTGGGAAGTACCCAGAACAGCTTTTGTGGCACGCGGGAGCAAATTAGGAATAAAATGATGGCTAATTCTCTCAAATACATATGAATACACGAGCACCATGGGTACAACAGTTAATTATTCATAGTTCCATTGCATAGCCTCTATAGCACTATCCCCAATGCTCATTTTTTTTCTTTTAAAGAAAAGTTTTGTGTAAACTCTGTAGCGCTGATCAGTCTATCACTAGGCCAAAGCCTCTGCACTATACACCCCCCCCCCCCCCCCCCCCCTTCTATGTTATGCCAATGCTTGCTGGCACAGGCCCAAAAGGCCCCCAAACCCCTCCCCTGTCTCTGCACAGTGTGTGGTTAGTGCAAACATGTAATTTGCATTTAAAAAACATACACAATTTGTCCTCTTCTGCTATTGCTATTACTAACAATAAGTGTGGCTGCACCATATGTACTTCTGAATGGTGTCAGCAGTTACTGTAAGTGGCTGCACCAATGCGAGTGTTGTATTTGGCTGGATTGTAGCCACATTGCTCCACCATACCAGGGATAGGAAGGTGGAGCGGAAGTTCTTAGATGCGAGTGGCGTCCCAACTTTGAAGTGGAAGAGGGGTGAGTGGAACAGTGGCAGCATTATTTGTAGGCCTCCATTGCTAGAACTGCCTGCCTTTGGTACACTCAACACACCTGCCCATCTGGTTTGCTTGATGAAGAAGTGCATGCCAGCTGAGTACAGTGGAACGTAGGGGTATTTAAGTAAATTTGTTGAGCCTAAGGTGGATATCCCTGGAGGTGTTGAACACTCCGGATGGTCAGTCTCAGCATTGGGTTCCTGGTGCTGCTCTTCCCCAGTACAAAACCAGATACAGGAGTGTCCTCGAGTAATATTTCGCCTAATCTCCATAGAAACAGTCCCAAACAGACTTTTAACACAACTCTTGATATTGAACCCTAGAAAAAAAGTACCAGGACTTTATACATCAGACGTAAATGCCTCTACCACTAACCAAAGGTTTTGCATGAGGCCCAAAGCACACTCCACCCCCCTCCCATCATGTACATGTACTTGATTGTAAAGTTTATGGCATCAGGCACAAAAGGCCCATGCCACATACATGCACATGTAGGTACTACATGTACATGTCAATACTTAGAACTTGGTACATGTCTAGCTCAATAGCTAACATCCGATAACCTCAGTTTACATAGCAAACAATGCCCTTTTGTTGTTGACCTCTGAGCTGCACAAATGAATATTATACATGTACCTATGGGACAGCATCCAGCAAAATCAGGCTTGTAAGGTTATAATTTTATTTTTATTTTATTTATTTATTTTTATTTTATTTTTAAATGAATGCACATTATTATTTACATCCTTATTTCAATATATATATGCACCAGATAATAAAAGGTTTATGGCGGAGGAGCTATCCTAGAAAGGATAGCTGTGGCATTGGCACACACAAGGTTGAGATTCAGCCGACCATAGATCTCGTGGAGTATGGTGGACTTTGGCCGGCATGTGGAGGTGGCAAATCTGGAGGCTACAGAAGAGATGATGGCTGTGGTTTCCTTTCCCCAAGCCCCATAGGTTTCCACTACCATAGGGACAATTTTATTACTATAAAAATTTCACGTTACATTAATAAATTTTTACCTTTTCTTTTCGTACACTTGTTCCCACACCATTTCTGTACCGGTACATACTGATTGTGTGTGCATGTGTGTATGTATACACGTGTGCATGTGTGCATATGTGTGTATGTGTGTGTGCATGCGTGTGCATGTGTGTGTTGAAAAGTGCAAAGCAATAGAAAACTTTCCAATGCCCTTGATACTTCTAAGCTTTGAAGCCTTGAATATGGTGGCAGTGAATATTATTGCTACTTGTGTATGGCAGGACTGGGCCACTGGAAAGTTTACATAAGGCTAGCAGCTGAATGGTAATACATGTACATGTAAGCTTAGTGTTCACATTCAACTACACCAAACTTTCTTCAAAAGCACAGACCCATAGCTACATGTACTTCACAAGCACAGCACCATGGCTATACAGCACCATCAAGCACATAGGTGATATTAAAAGGTGGGGGGGGGGGGGGGGGGGAGGCAATGCCCCCACTTTGACAAAAATAAGAATGTGGCAATGGGCCCCATGCTTCCTACAACTGTACACCACTGACCTTAGCACCACTTCACAGTCACTGCACCATGACTGTTTCACAAGCACTGCACCATAGCACTATGTCACAGGCACAGCACCGTATTAGAGGCACTGCACAATAGCACTACACTACACAATAAGCACCAAATCACTAATATGGAATGAAGGCCTGCTTTTCTATGGATGTTTTAGTGATTTTAGAAGCTTCGTACACGTGTGTTTTGCGTATGGCGCGTAGTCAAGGATCGGGGACTTGGTTGCCCAAAGATATCAGCACATCAGCAACAACACTACACAGCAGAGTATATCACGTGACCCCCTGTAACATCGACCCGCCCACAATACACACCCCAAACTGTGTGTATATGTGTGTGTGCTTGTACATGTATGTACTTGTGTGTGCTTGTGTGTGTGTGTGTGTGTGCGTGTGTGTGTGTGTGTGTGTGTGTGTGTGTGTCTATCACCAAGATCAGGGGGGAAAGGAGGGTTAATTTGCTAGATATGTTTTAGTTGTCTACAGTAGAAGTTACAGAAGCCTCATGTGTGTACATGCATGTGTATTTGTAGGCAACACACACAAACACAGCCCCTCCCATTTGCACATGCCATAACTAATTGACCACAATATCACATCATGTGTGTGTGTGTGGTGTGTGTGTTTGTGTGTGTGTGTGTGTGTATGTGTGTGTGCGTGTGTGTGTGTGTGTGTGTGTGTGTGTGTCTATCACCAAGATCAGGGGGGAAAGGAGGGTTAATTTGCTAGATATGTTTTAGTTGTCTACAGTAGAAGTTACAGAAGCCTCATGTGTGTACATGCATGTGTATTTGTAGGCAACACACACAAACACAGCCCCTCCCATTTGCACATGCCATAACTAATTGACCACAATATCACATCATGTGTGTGTGTGGTGTGTGTGTGTGTTTGTGTGTGTGTGTGTGTGTGTGTGTGTGTGTGTGTGTGTGTGTGTGTGTGTGTGTGTGTGTGTGTGTGTGTGTGTGTTCACCAAGATCAGTGCCATGTTTGAGCCACTCCCTTACCACACTGGTAACGCACACACACATACACAAACAGCCTTACTCTGTTCTGGCTTCACATTTTTCACTGTTGCATTTGTGGTATTCAGGCTCAAGATAACTCAGCCATGTGTGTTCTGCCGCAGCAAAGGGCTGTTGAAATGTTGTCCATTTGTAACACACATACACACATACAATACAAACATACAAAAAATTAATTGTTTACACATACACAGATATGCATACTTGTATGAGCATGCACTATTTGTATACCATCCCTTGAACTATTGTATTCATTGTTATCAACAAGACCTTTACATTGGTACATGTAGCAGAGAATGGTTGCCGAGAATGTCTGACAGTTTGTTTGATCTGTGTGATGCATTTTAGTGCTTGCGTGTTGTGTCATATCGAGTAATCGCCCATACATTGGCGGTCATCTTGTGATTTATTTCAAATTGTTCACTAATAAGTTTCACTGTGATGCAGTCGACAACACATGCACAACATTCACGTTTGAGTCCGTTGCCAACTTTATACATATGTCCATATGCACATGTGCATACATTACATTGACAAAGCCTGCTACATACCACACTGACACAATAAACCATTTGTAAATAGTCACACCTTATAACTATGGTGCCTTCACATGAGTACACTAGCTACGGTGCCTTCACAGCGGTAACTGAATATACATGTAAGTACGCAAGGTAGCTAAATATTACAATAAAACACAAAGCATGCAGTGCAGGGTAAGAAATGACTGACATTATTGCAAATACCAAGTTGAGAGATGTGCAATGCCTAGGCCTACGTAAGTCATTGCCTTGCACATGCATTTTATATTTATTTCACCTGAAAGATTGCAACGGCGTTTTGCTGGTGGTGGATGTTGCAACGCAGCGCCAGACAGCAGAATAAAATACGCTACCACGCCGTTGACGCTGCTATCAGCTTCTTTGATACTCGATAAATCGGTGCGCATTTTCTAGAATTAAAACACATGCATGTAGCCGTATTACTATTGGTGCCAATAGTAGCTCCGGCCACACCTATACTAGTAGTTGTACTTCAGTTACTTAGATAAACTACCAACGTAACAGCCTAACAGCAATACAATTATGAAATGGGCCCGGCGATGTTTACAAAAGATCCGAAACGTATGGGTACGATAACGTACATTTATATGTAGGCTACTCAACTGGTAGCAACAAACCTTGTTACGTAGCGCTAGGAGGCGTGCAGAATCGATTTCAGGCCCGATTTCATACTGTATAAAACTGGTACAACTATGTCCCGCGCGTGAGTCGATTTTGAGAGCACGAGACGGAGACAACAATCTGATTCGATATAGAATACTTCTTTCAATTATGGAAGCCGATTTTTAAATACAAAGACCTAATTTTCAATATATATTATAGTTCTTCGATGTACTAGCTACATGTTTTTCCTTTGGCAAATTGGCAAATCGTAAAGGTATTGACACAAATGGTCATAGAATTTGTAATGAGAAAACGCACCCATTGACTACGTGTACATTGAGGACAATGTTATGACAATCCTAGGGAAGCGACGCCTTAAATAGGAAAAATACGGCGACCCCACTAAAAATCATGGCAAATGTAGTGTACTAACAATCCCACTTGGCAAAAGCTGAGAAAAATCTGGTGTGCTTGGTATTGAAGGACCCCATACATGTCTACGGGAAGATATACGGGAATATTCGGTGATTCGCAAACCGCGAATTAATTAGCTTTCCCTTTGACCGCTCATTTCTGGATATGCTTGACATGCAGCATTTAATTATCTAAGTCCAGCTGTCTTCATGCTACATGCACTACAGCGAGTACTATTTACCTAGTCGGGCGGGACTTACTACCGCGTTTGGTCGGGTACCCGACCAAACGCGGGCCCGACTACTTCTTAATATAGTACAATACCACGGTCACTAAGTAGGCTATAGAGCGCCCTTCAATGTGATTGACGTAGAATTAAAGTTCAGATCCTTGTATACTGGTTACCCTTAGTGACTAGCTGATGTTTAGTATGGTTAGGGTTAGGGTTAGGGTTAGGGCTTGCTCAAAGAATAAGACTAGAGCTCTACACACGTGAGAAGCTGTTGCATATGATTATGTGAATATGATCATATCCCGATAAACAGGTTTTCCGAAAAAAGGATGCGGGCGGGGACCAGAAACTAAAGATGTGGCCTTAGTACCATCCCTACGCAAATGTTATTTATATTAGACATTCACAGGCACGAAGAGGAAAAAACGACGGGAAACCTTTTTCCTCTAGGTAGGACATTGTGCCCTACAGTCTACAGGGGGGCGGGGGGGGGGGGGGGGCGGGAATCCTGACATGTGCACACACACAAAACTATCTATAAGAATGACACACGTGTACGGACCTTAAATAGATCAATCCGAACACATCATGCATTGCCAGTTGATCCCCATCGGAGAGGTGGACATCTATAAGAATGCAATGCATACATTATCTGAGGGTGCGTAACAGGTAATCCATGGGAAGACAATCATGCATCGCCAGTCAAAGAGATGGGCATTTCTAAGAATGCGATACATACGTCTGTGTGTGCACGCAATACATGACACACGGTTACACGTGTGCAGCTCTCTTGCATCTGCGATAATAAATGGCAGCTCCAATATCATCATCAACGGAAAATAGGTGGGAGGCTATATGCGATCGTGGATACTTTTAGCTTGAAAAATATAAATCAATCTTAACACCGGATCCACGAGAATAGATCATTTTTTTTGTGGAACACCCTTTTTGGAAAATTAGTCAGAAACGTGTTGTTTCCAATTTAAAACAAATATTCCGAGAGCCCAACTCTTCCTGAGTCTTCTGTTGCTATTTTCAATCGCCCATATAAAGTATGCAGCAATCTGCGTTCGTTTGAACAGACGCGGTTTCCAAAATCTCGGTTGTCTCGAGTGAAAATATGCACTTTTTTTGAGGGCCGATTTGTAATATTCTGGGTGCACTATTGTATTATTTTATGTCTCAGATACATGCCACGTTAATACTGCATTCGGAATAAGCGTAGTTTACACACAAACTTACCTTTACTAGTTCCCAGACAAAGCAGTGACGTAATACGTCATTGCTAAACATGTCACTTGCTTGTTATCGTACGAACAAGAAACCCGTGTGTGACAAGTGCGATGCTGGGACGGGTTGCACAAAGTTGTTGTCTATGCCAAACTCGTTTGCGTGGTCGCCCTAAAAAGGTAAGTGGTTCAGGAAACACCTCATCGGTCAAATCCGGAGCCACGGAGTCAGTTTTGTTGCTGAACCGATATCGATTGCTGCAGAGATAGATACAACCGAGGGACCCAGTAACTATACATCATCGCAAAAACACATTCTTGAGGTACTGAAGCTAATGGGTTGCGATGAGCACAAACGTAGCGTGCGATCGCTTCCACACATTGAAATTAGGAGGCAGGTAGAACACGCGATGGGCAGCGAGATTGACAATGCCAGTATGAACCGAGTACAGAGATCTAGGGAATGTGAAAATATCTGCTGATGGCGTATTTGCCAGGCTTGAAGAGATGGAGATACAAAAGGTCATCAAATTAAGTCCGCTTCCATTCCCAGGGAAAATTCGTGCTGTGTCTCAAACCATTGGCAGGATGCCAACTTCTATACTAGTCTACTAGTAAACGTAAGCGTGGAAGGCCTCAATCTGAAGGATCAATTGGTACCAAGAAGAAGGCAAGTGTCCTATGAGGAGCTTGTCCTTGCAAAAGACCTTTTGTCATGGAAAAAGTCTGAGCAGAGGCTTATCTGAGCCACTATAACATAAAGAAATCCGGTAACAAGTCAGAACTAATTAAGCGCGTTGAAGAACACATGTTTACTGTAAAGTACATGCAGTCAACTTATTGTCTGTCATTTCTATTACCGCGCATGCACTAATCAATTGCTTCAGTCCCATACATACGGGTCATTCCTGAAATGCTCGCTGCGCGCGCTGTAAATAATGGCAAGTGATGAGCTGTAAAATAGTAAGGTTTGCACATGCGTAATGAAGATGCCTCACCCCAGACCGCTGTTAGATTGGACCTTGTCTTGAAACACGAATTGCAATCAAAAACACAAATGTAGCATCGATCTTAGAATCACATTACCTTATTCCATTTCTAAAGTAACTAATGAAATGATTTTTAGCATGTAAAACAGCCCAGAAAAAAAGTGCATCGTTAACGGTGACGGCTCTTACCCCTTCCACTTCGCACTAATGCTGGCTAGCCCGTGAGGTAGATACGAAGCTGTAAATTACACCAATCATCGTATATTGAGTTGGATTACTGTACTGGACATGTTATATATCATTCAGAGACTTTCCGACAAATTTTTCGTAAAAGTGACTTCCGCAAAATAACGCAAATAAATGATCTGTTAAATATTATCCTCCGAAGGTTACTATTAAAGATCAATTTATGTACGACGTAGGGCGTCGCATGTACGACGTAGGGCGTCGCATGTACGACGTAGGGCGTCGTACAGCCCGATGATGTATCAGCATCGTAATTATTTATACTCATGCTTTGACTATTTGAAGCACTTGTGGGTTCACAACTGTTTGATTGAAATTATAACATCATTCATAATTATCTGAGTGAATATCGTAGAAGAAGCACAAACGGAACTTCTGGGTATAAAATACCCTTTTATATCCTATAAGCGTTTATATTACCTTCCAATTTGAAAAAGTTCCGCCGGATAGTGGGGATATAGTTTCTTCAACGAAATGGCGATATTCACATGCACGCAGATAGCTATGTCTGGTATTCATACACTCTCAATGAAGAAGTTAAGCACTATGGTGTGGAATCCGTGCCAAAAATCCTGGTTTACGCAGGCCGCCTGCTTTTCGACGACACCTACTTTATCGCGGCCCAGGGCGTAGAACAGTGCAAGAGACGTGGAGGCACTAGTATATAGTTTGGCTATCTGTGCAAAAGATTAGAAGCCACTCATCTGTAGTCTACGTTATCTTTATTTGTTAAAAAGCATTTCTTGTGCCATATGTGCATATCTGTTGGGTACATGTATGTGCCTTTTCAATTTGTTCTGAACTTGTCACTTTAGTACTAAAGAATGGCTATATATGTGCCTTTATGTGATTGTATATGCATGTGTACAAGTTGTATGGTTGGCCCATAGGTGTAGGGGGAGAGGGGGGGGGGGGGGTTGAAGAGTGTGAGTGTCCAAGGTCCCTTGTTATAGCAACGATACTTGATTACCGTTTTAAACAAGAGCATTGCATTGCTTGTTGTGTGTGCCTCTGCATTGCCATATATCACACAAAAATACCCACATGTGCACACAGATAACAAGCAAGTACAAGGATATGCCCTAACCACTAGATAGAAGGAATAGCCATAAATGACCAGTGCAAGAATGTAGCAAATCACATGCATGTACATGTGCTTTTAAAGTTCTACAGAAATATGCATTTACGTACTGTGCCTGGACGGTAAAAGTCTCCAATTTACATTTGGAAGTTTCAATACCCTCTCTGAATGAGCTGTAGATGTTGTGATTGCCAGGTATATTTGTGCAAGCCTTAAAATAATATTATTCTGCCATTTCCACCACGCTTTATATTCACGAACTTTAAGATTACTACCTGACCATCGCTACTGATCATACTCACGTAAGATATCATTAACGATAACTACAAATATAAAAAAAGAATTATTTCATCGCCTAAATTCGTATATCATACGGTTTGAGCTATTACGGGCAAATGCATAACACGGCAACACGAGTTACGAGCGTGAGTGCAGTATATTGTATGTCTGTGTACATAATGCTAGCTATACAGATAAACTTCAGCGTGCTTTATCATCGCTTGTAACATTCTTGCGATAGTGCAGCACTCCGCCCTCTAGCTTGTAATTGTTCCAATATCTTTTCCTCAAGTTCGGTTTTTTACTTTTTGCCATTCCTTCGGGATATTCTTCATGCATCAAATACTGTTCAACACTTTCAGTTATTTTCTTAAGTTCCTCCACCTTGAATATCACAGCAGCTATAAAAGCAGTACAATAGAGCGCAATGGCACCAGGTGGGAGCTCTATGCATGTGCCTTAGGTGTTAATGACCGGTGATTGATTGCTGCCGGAGAGTGGTTGGCCGTTCCGTGTTGCCGCATTACAAAATATGTGTTTACAAGCAATGGGACGAAAAGGGATCTAGCACTTTTACTTGTATTCAATTTTAATATTCTAGGGTCTGAAGTGTTCTCTACCTACGCATTGAGAAATCAGAATTGTTAATCAATGCAAGCGTTACATTCCATTGCATGTACAGGACTAGAAATTTTACAATGACTGGATGCAGTATGTAATAATAATAAACATACCAGCATGCCTTCTGTAAACGTTCCACAGGAATCTGTAAACAAATGAATGTGCTTGAAGTGGGCAGGGTTCGCGGTTGTTGCTCATATCACGTAAAGCATCGAATCTTAACATAACTTGGGTACGCGACGATTACCAGTACTGACTATCTGTCCCAAACATTCTAGTTTGGGTTGGTTTATTTTTTTATTTTTTTATTTTTTTAAATCTACGAATGAATCACAAGTTTAAGGATGGAACGAACGAAATGTTTCGGCCATTCCATTATTAATGCATGCACAGTCGAGAGGGGTACTCTTCTGCAGTTCACTATATCTCTGGAACACCTGCCAACACGGGGGGGCCGTTAATTAAGTGGTGATGGATAGAGGTTCTTTTTAGACCCCGTTGCATGAAATAACTATCCATGCACGCACTCCATGCGCATGCACACCGTATCCCCTTACAACTCTAACTATCGCACACCATCTAATGCGTGGCACCAGTAACATGCAGCAAATGATTCGAACGTGTCGATCGCGCCCATGTACGCGGCACACCGCTTTCACCCTCTCATGGTGACAACACAGCCGCAATTTAGCTGCGTCAGTGACCACTGCATCCTCACATATGGCTCTACGCGTTGGCCCGCCCTTTGTTATTCTCCCAAAAGGGCAGGCGGCGGCTAATGAACTCAATCAGCAGAGGCCTGATTATGCAGGCCGTGTTTCAAAAGTATTTAAAAACTTGGTGAAACCAGATGGGTTGAGAAGCGGCCAAGACTTCAGCGTTATATATACGAGCCACTACTTCGGTGCTTATAGAAGCGATTGGCAGCTAGTCTGGAACCAGGTTGGAACTCGAAATCAGTCACCGAGGCATAGGGTTTACTAAAGCGCATAATGGACTCAGTTCATCGCGTGCTTTCAAACCGCTTTGCTTTTGTTTCGTTACACGAAAGGATTGAGCACCAAGCTGCGATGCTCCGCGTTGCCGAGCGCCTTGTATACGTCAGTTCCACTGCTGTACTAGTATTAACTGATGCCGGTGACCGTCACACTTGACCGCTTAGAGGACAAGCGATTAGCCGTGACGCGAATCCTATCGCGATTAATATGTTAATTGGTCCTCAGCTACACTGCATTGTGCATGTATGTACTCCGTACAGGAAAGTTGGAACAGAGATTATAAAAGTGCACGTGACAATGCATCGGACCATGCCATGGCCATGAGCTCATAATGCTTTTACCTGTTATGACCCACATGTAGATCGATCTTTCGTATGAGGTCTAGATATTTAGGTCAGTGGTTGCTATGGCCGGTAACAGTTGCTATGGGTATGAAATTTGGGGGGTGGAGCACATCAATCTAATATAAGCGTTTTTCATCACCGTATATGCGACACTCAGTCGGCAATTTGTTCAGTTTGACGTGCACAATTTTCCACTCTGCACTCTGCTTTAATGGCTCACTTCACCCTCTGTAAGTGATCTGCTTTAGTGTGTTGTACTGTAAGTATGAACTGTTCATTATGGCTCCATGCGCTGCATGTCGCTATATAATCTCGAACAACCGGCCACAGATTGTAGAGTATACAATTCGTGTATATCATTACTGACCTAAATGTCGCATTCAACGCTATAAAGCTGTATAATATTATGTTCATTGTTGTGTGTAGGACGATACGGGGCCTATAATGGAATTTAGATGAGGCAGCAGTATGATACGCCCCAGCTGTAATCCCATCTGAGTTTTGGCTAAGGTTATGCAACGTATAGATCTCTGTGAAACTATGCTGCTGCTGCGTTATAAAATAAAAGTTAACAAAAAATGTTAATAAGAAATGCAGCCCATACCGATAAACAGGTCATGAATTTCCACCTCATTTTATGATTCGGAACTTATAATGCTCCATAGCAATCTGTAAACAAATGAATGTGCTTGAAGTGGGCAGGTTTCGCGGTTATTGCTCATAACACGTAAAGCATCAAATGTTATGTACTTGATTACGAGACGATTGCCATGCAGTAAGAAGA
Organism: Ephydatia muelleri; assembly: GCA_013339895.1. Lineage (NCBI taxonomy): Eukaryota > Metazoa > Porifera > Demospongiae > Spongillida > Spongillidae > Ephydatia > Ephydatia muelleri. Next base: position 5,156,476 of record JABACO010000001.1, read on the forward strand.
ATATTCACTGGCCTAAACGTGGCGGCCTAAACGTGCGTGCTAAACATACGAATTCATATCGCCGCAGCTTCGTTAGATGCGTGTGCTTCAAAGCTGCTTAGTAACTATGCCCACCAATGCACAGCTGCATACAACCTGCAAGTATACCAGTCCGGAGTAACTGTATAATAACTTCTTTTTTTTTTTTTTTGACTGTGAACGAATCACACTCTTAAGGACGGAACGAATCACACGTTGGCCATTCATGCATTCGTGATCGTAACAGTTTGGCTGTACCAATACAATGGCTGATAAATATACATCACTCTTTCAGTTAACTATACCTGAGACAGGAGATACGCATGGCTTATGTTAATAACAAGAACGAAGGAAGTTCTTTTTAGGCCCACCACTCCTAGTCTCGTACCCAGACCCACCATGACGTAAGGCCCACCACTCCTATTTCCCCAACCATCTAATGCATGCACCTCTGGGCAGGAGATAGCAGCGAAATGATTTGAAAGTACATGCAGCCGAATCGGGCACCTCACGCGGCACACCACTTTCTCCTCTTACTCTAGCGGGGACAACATATAGCCGCAATTTGTGGAGCGACCATTGGCCACACGTTCCCAAATTCGAATAGGAAGCGCACGTGCATGCAACATGACCGCTTGCTTTCACTGGATTCACCTTTGCCGAGTAACTGTAATTATACCGCGGATGCATGTACGGTCATGGCACATTTTCACACAAAGGAGAAAAAAAATTCCGCCTGCCGCGGTATACTAGTTGGGCGTGGCTCAACCTTAAGGCCCATGGTCAGGTCGGACCACGCCCAACTAATTGCATGTACATGGATATAGGAAACAACGTCCATTTCGCATTGACCGGCTTGTTCGTAATCATGCAATTTCCATGCAGTGATCTTATAGCCTAAGTCACACAGCATTCACTATAATAACTTATCGAGCCGTTCAGTGATTGCCACTGAGTGAATATTTACGTTCGACCCGACAGCAAAACTGCATGGCATAGTATTGTAGGTGCCTGCTATAGGGCTTGGAATTATGAAGTCATATAGGTGTAGTTATTATATTCACAGCAAACGTTACCTGCAGATACAAAGTAATAGTACACCATGCAGTTCAGGTGTCTGCCTACACGGTGAAGCGATGTGAATGAATTTCACTTTCTATACTGAATTAATACTAACTGTGCATGGATTATTCGTTATATAGGAGTGCCGCGACCTAAGCCAGGGGTCTAGCCTTCACCAGCCCTGCCTTTTGCACATGTTGCCCAATTTTCGTGTGACACTGCATGCCGGATGTCGCGAATGCAACAATCAATTAATGGTAGACACAACTAGGCAATTAATCTTGACAGAAGATACTTAATAAACGTTCAGGTTATTAGATTCAAACCATTTATTTTGTTAATAATAGTTATTATTATTGCATAGGAGGTCATTGTGTGGTACATAGTACATAGCACGGGACAAACTACACCGTTTAATGATCGATTCACACGTGTATATATGTATCTGTCAGTTGCACTTTAAAAATCAGTGAATTAGATGCAGTTGCATGTACATGTATGGTTGCACAACACGTAATGTCCACATGAATGTTTGTTTTTGTTTTGCTTAGCTAATTGAGAGTTTTGCTGCACGTTCGTGTAAAATTGTTTTGTGCGTGCACATTTAGCTATGTGAGTGGTGGGTATGTGGTACTTGATTTTACCTGCAACATTAATTGTTCCATAATTGTTCGAGGGGGGGGGGGCAAAAAATATTTCTTAAACACCCATCATCAGATTTCTTAATGAGGGTACCACCACCCCCCTACGCCCCTTTCTCACTCACGCGTAACCACAATTAGCACTGAAATAACAATGAATACATAAATTCTGCACTCCATGAGCTGCAAATGCCCAGTTGTGAACGAACGGTGCAGGTACATCAGGCAAATACCCCAGACATAACGGCTTAGGCAACAACTGGTTTTGATCTGATACACTAGGGACGCACGCTATGGCAATGGATTCATGCAGTGCAACGCCAACGGGTATCCCTGTAGTGTACTACAAGCCGCACTTGCTGCGCTCGTGCACAGGAGTCGCTGCCTTTTATCTGCAGGGGGCTCCGATTCCTGCATTTGATGCTGGTTAACCGCTGCGGTAAATTCCCTTTTGCATCATAGTGCCGTTGCACGTTAACGAATAGCGCTTGCCACACCTATCACAATCCATATTCAAGTACGACGTTCATCATTGGTTAATTATTAAAGCTGCCACTAGGGGGTTAAATGTTAAAATCGTTTGCTGCCGAGTTTGTGAGTGTCTAGCGATTGCGTGTGTGATATCAGTGAAATTCTTTTGCTGAGAGAAATAGATTCATGCAACTCCCGCGTGAATTTGAAGTGAAAGAAGAAAGATAAAAAAACACATGAATTCGCTTTAAATATTTTTAAATTCAATTTTAGCAGGGGTACCACCCCCTACGCCCCCTTTTTCAATCCATCATATCTTTTTTCTTTAAAGTCCGATTTTAATTTTGAAAACAGATTCTTAATCTTCATTTTAAACTCTACAATAGTGGATGATGGGGTCCGTACAGATTTTCTTGCCCCCCCCCCCCCCCCCTCGTAATTGTTCTGCATTAATTTTTGGGTACGTGGGTTTCATGGGTTTGGCTGGCGTGCGTAAAGGCACTAATTATATTTTCCGCGAAAAGGACTTAGCGCATTAATGTTAAAGTGACAAGCAATAGATATGTATAACGCTTGTGCTTGCATGTTGAAATATATGGCTAATAAAAATTTCAGTGTACACTGCGATTATTACGCACTGAGATTGGAATATCAGTTATGGAGTTGTAAGAGAGTAACGAAAAGAAAAAAGAAACATGCATTATGTCCCTTTCTGTGGAAACAAACCCACAATAGTTATATGGGACAGTTCACCCTACCGTATGTTTTTTTTTTTCGAGTTTTTAAACCTAGGTCCTCAATAAAAATTCCTTCTTACGCACTGGAAATTGGTCTCTTGCAGCGTCCATCATGCATGGTGTTACAATGGTCTAAATGTGCGTAAATGCAATTCAAATACATTTACATTACATTAAATTTGATGCTCCTTCTTGGAGTTAGGGTGTGTAATCTCCCCTGCATAATGAAAATCGATTTTTCCGAATACTTTAAAACACTAATCGTTTTTGTGGATCTGAAAATCGATTTTTCCGAATAATTTACAAAACAAAATCGATTTTTCCGAATAGGTTTTGCCAAATTTCCTGCCGAATACCTAGGTTATTCAGGTTATGGTGCTTGTGGAGTGCACACTGAGAAGATAATTTATGACTGTACAGAAATCCACATGGTCTTGCACCAAACTAGAGCTATGCATGTCAGTTGAAAACACAGAGACACAAAGGTCTACAGTAGCATGTGTTTGTCATATAGAGTTTAATAAATCAGTTGTATGTCTTTACCATGCACTTGTACATATCAATTGTAATGTAAACCTAACCATCCAACACTAACTACTGAGACCAGACATCACCATTAAAAACTCACCCCACATCACCCTACAATCACGTACTACTACACTTACAATCATCCAACATCACGTTCTCGCTATAAATGCATATCCATTAGTATGCTTTCCAATTCCTACACATACTCAAACAGAGCGCGCATACTTATTTGAAGTGGGTGAAAAGTCTGTCATTCTATTTCACTCACTAGCGCAATACTAAGATACACTTCGTACCACTGTACAATAAAACAATACAATACTAGTACCGGTACATAAATTTAATGCTACTACATATAAACACAACTCGTGGCATATACTAATGAACTTCGTTACTTACTTGAAGACGATGATAAAAGCATTGAGCTAGTACACGCTGTATATTTTGTATCCCCAATTGATGCGCATTAAATGTTTAGTATTATATTACTATCTATTTACTCAACACCTTAAATTGCTTCCGTATGTATAAATAGTAAAAACAACAGTGACGTATGTTATATATATATAACTCTAATTATGAAATACTCTGTTGAAAATCATATCCGGATATTAGGATAAAACGGTATTCGAATAATGGGCGAATTGTTGATGCTGACGACGAATACCTAAGTACCTCTGAATGGAGAAACATAAACCGGTTATTTCGAATAGATAAAATTCACTAATCGATTTTTCCGAGTAATGCTAAATTGCTATTCGAACGGATAGGTTTTTGCGAATATCCGAATAACCCGAATAACCTGATAACCGGTTACACACCCTACTTGGAGTATTTGCATTACATGTAGGTCCCTTATCGCAGATACTTCCCATGCATGTATAATTTTTCCTTTTCCTGTTGTGTACATGTATGAAACGTTCCTTATCTGCACAGGCTGGTGGATCATTGTGGGAGCCATTTTTGTTTTCACACATGGCCAGCAACAGTGTAATTTCCAACAAAAGGATTGCATCTGCGATGAAAAAAGCACAACGTGTGTTTTCAACCTCATCGTTGAACAAATTCAGACATTTGCTAGCTATGGAGTTGAGAATAATTATATTGATAATCTTGATTACCAACCTCGGGGGAAGACTGGAGGTGTATACTATTTTGATTCAAATGGGAACCTCAATAAAGCAAATCTTGAAGAACCTAACAATGGGAGATGTGCAAATATATCAAACGAGGATTTTAGTAACAATAATTGTAGCACTCCAATAACAGTTGATGGTATGACATTTCGTTCAGTACTCACATTGAATGGCCTCATTCCCGGTCCTAATCTCATTGTCTATGAAGGTCAAACCATTGTCGCATACGTCACCAATATGCTAAGTAGTGACACCATCTCCATCCATTGGCATGGGATGCACCAGAGGAACACTCCTTGGATGGATGGTGTTGGGGGACTTTCCCACTGCCCCATCACTCCTGGAACAACTTTCACCTACATCTTCAAAGCTTCACCTTCTGGAACATTCTGGTATCACTCACACAGCGGCACACAGAGAACAGATGGCCTCTTCGGAGCTCTGATTGTCAAGGAGAAGATGCCTCCTGATTTCACGAACTATTCATTTCAGTTATCCAACAAGGAGTACACACTTTCTCTGTTAGACTGGCAGCAGCAAGCTTCAGAAGACCTGTTTACTCAGTTAGAAGGTTCACTTGGATTCTTTCCTGGTCTACCACTTGGTCAAATTCCTCAAAACGGCGGTCCGTGGAGAACTTATTCAGCTGATGGAGCTGAAGTTGGACCTACCCCGTACTGGTCTGGTTTGATTAATGGGCGTGGACGCCATGCGAGTGTCTCGTATAACCAGTCGAGGCTCACAACATTTAATGTTGATCCTAGGAACAGTTCCGTGAATGTTAATTACAGATTTCGAATGATTGGGGCACAAAGTTTGTTTGCATATCGTGTTTCCATTTCTGACCACAAGCTGACCATCATCACCATGGATGGGTATCTGGTCAAGCCCGTGGATGTTGACTACATCATTATTCACAGTGGAGAGCGTTACGACTTCGCATTAAAACCTAAAAATGCAACTGAAGTGGGGATCAAATGGAACTACCTCATTAGAGCTGAAACCTTAGAGGTTGACCTTACAAAATCCTGTCCCTTATCCCAGCCTTGGCCACATTGCAGAGGCCATCCTTCACTATGGTAACAGCAGTGATCAGCCATCATCTACTATGTACTTCAATATAGCACAGTCATACAATCTTGATTGCCTGAAAACAAGAAGCTGTGTAGCAATAAATTGTCCATTTATTAACTACAATCAGAACTATAATATCACGCAGTGTATAAAGCTCACGGATCTACAGCTGCTCCTCCCAACACCAGATGATGAATTACCTGGAAAACCAACCCAAACCATCTTTTTCAACTTCGGTTTCCAAGGAGATGGCAGCTCAAGTGCCGTCAATGGCAGGAACTTCATACTACCCAGCATGCCACCTCAAACCCAAGGTGTGAGTCAGACAGAGATATGTCAGGTGGGATCTAGTGTAAGCTGTTCAACTCCAGGCACCAAATGTAGGTGTACACACCTTGTGGACATTCCTGAGAGCAATAAGTACGTTGAGTTTGTGTTCAGTGCTGTGGGTGTGGGTTCTGTAGGTAATCGGTCGGGCTTTGGCCATCCCGTTCACCTGCATGGACACAGCTTTCAAGTGGTCGACATTGGGTATGGAACATACGATACCACCACTGGAATCGTCAATGGCACCAATTCAGACATCAGCTGTCTATCTGATGACAGATGTAGCTATCCTGGATGGACCAATGGTGTAGATCCTTTCAAGAACGTTAGCATTACAGAGTACACTATTCGCAAGGACACCATCATCGTTCCAGCTGGAGGGTATGCGCGTGTTTGGATTGTTGCTGACAACCCAGGATACTGGTTTCTTCACTGCCACATCGAACCCCACCAAATGGAGGGCATGTCTGTCATCATCAATGAGCTCCCCAGCATACAAAACTGCCCCCCATCAGAACTAACGCTCAAGTGCAATGATTTTAATTGGAATGTCAACTCATTTAACGTGAAGGTCCAATCCCCACAGCCATGTTCATCTTCAAGCTGGAATGCTGTTATGACGGGATTAGTGGCAGGCCTCATAGCATCATCAATAATTAACATAGTATTGGTAGTTGTAATCATTTTGTGCTGTGCATGCAGAATGAGGAGCTATGAGGTCCAAAATAATACAGATATGCCTATGAATGACCAATCCAAACAGCCTACACCCAAAAGACCTTCAAAAACAGACAAGAAAGCTGTTACTAATAGTACAACACAATTGAAAAGTGATTATGAAAACTACCCTGCGGTAAATTAGCAGTTACCGAAGTTGAAAAACTAACATTTTTTTTTGTTTCTGTGATTCCATTGCATGATTTAATTTCATTTGTGCATATTTAGAAAGACAAAATATGAATGTTGGGTGAATCATCCGTGATCCGTTTATGTAGAATACGGGCTATTAAAAATGTACAGCAAAAACCTATACTTGATATTTACTAACTATTCCATGATGATATTTCACTTGCGGCAACGGAATCTTATTGCTCAGTATCCTCTGTCTTAGATTCTAAAACGAAAATACCCCCTTTATTGGTTCTTGGAGGCAAATAGTGACAAGTACATAAATGCATTTTTCTGGCCTTAATTACAGTATTCTACCAGCTATAAATCTTGATTCGTGTTGCACTTTTCACTTGCGGCAACAGATTCTGGCTATACAGTATACACCAGTATGTTTTACTGTGCTAAAATATATTTTGTACCTTAATGGTGCTAGTTCCGTACGTGGTATACCCCCGTATGTACGGGGTATACCCCGTTAATTTGTTTTTGATTTATTAAGGTCTAGGACATCGCAAATATTCTGCAGCTGCTACAAACCTTAGAAGGGATGGTTGAATAACAAGGGTACACAATACTGTAATATAAATACTTTCCTACGACATGTAGCATTTTCGCTAACTGTATCAGTACAAGGATTATATTCATCGTCCAGCGGCTTTATAAGAAACCACCGAGTCAAAACTATACAGTTGCGGCTCACACATCAGGAAATTAACACTTCCGCGTATCAGGAAAATTAAATAGATGTTAAGTAAGCTGTTGGTGTACACAGCACAGCCCCTTTGAATTAGATTCACAGTTTATATAGATGTTTGTCATTTCTAGCCACCAACGCTGCACTAAAATTCAAAAATGGTCTCACTATAGGTTGTCAATGTGCTTCCACATAACACTGGAGCTTTTCATTTCAATTCTTTGTTCATGAACTCAGTGTAAAACAAATCTCATGTATACATTCAGCGCATAAACAAAGATACTACACTACCTGCCTTCAGACGTGTTCAACAGGTAGGACAACCAGGGACCACTATGCTGGTGTGATGCTTGCAGTAGTTGCAGGTGTACATGCCTACAAATTTATTTCTTCTTTTCTCTTTAACTTGCACTGCATTATGTTCTCCATTAGTACTGGATGTCTCATACACAAACGTACACATCCCTCCAGGCCTGCACAGTCCAGTAGGCATACACAACAACAGTGTTAATGAATGAAGTGTAGACGTGGACTCTGGAGCGGTACACTTGTGCCAATTTCAATAGTAATGTAAACCTAACCACACTAACCACTGAGACCAGACATCACTATTATAAACTCACCCCCACATCACCTACAATCACGTACTCCACTTACAATCATCCAACAACACTCCATTCCCGTTCTCGCTAAATGCATATGAAATTTCCCATTAGTACGATTGCGTAATGCTCTCTAATTCCTACACATACACAAACAGAGCGCGCTACTTACTTGAAGTGTGCGCTAAATATTTTGTATTTTATTGATTGCTTCCGATGTCATTATGTATGTATAAATAGTCAAAACAACAGTGACGGAGCTATATATATAATTATAACTCTTATGATATACTCAATTGAAAATCATATCCGGATATCGGTATAAAAAGGTATTCGAATAATGGGCGAATTGTCGATGCTGACGACGAATACCTAAGCACCTCTAAGTACCTAATACGAATACCTAAGTACCTCCTAAGTAAACAAAAACCGGTTATAGATTAAATTCACTAATCGATTTTTCCGAGTCTAAGTTGCTATTCGAACGGATAGGTTTTTGCGAATATCCGAATAACCCGAATAATTAACCAGATAACCGGTTACACACCCTACATGAATGCAACTATATTGCACACATACACACAGACACACAACAAAACATACTGTCACAACAAAACATACTGTAACTGAGGTTCAATAGGATCCTTAGCTGAGCCCCCAAAGAATGGAGCCCCTCCAGCAGCGGGATGGCTTCCTTTAGGAGTTTAACCTTGTCAACTGGACACTTGGATCCATCTAGCTCTTCACAATTCTCACCATCATCTTCTATATCTATGTACTCCGTTTCTTCCTCGTCTACTATCCATTTCATCACCCCATGCCTCGGCTTGGCTATCAGTTACTCCATCCCCAAGCATGGGACTTCACTTGGAGCCTTCTGAATTTCAGGTGGCGATAAAATGGTGGCTCGGTATCCCAGTTGCTCAAGGTCAAAGTTGCTCTCAATGTAATGCTGCCTTGGATGCTTATGGCCATCATGCTCTGTGTTGCAAGTTGGGGGGTGATGTTGTCTCTCGTCACAACAGGTTGAGAGACATATTCAATGATTTTTGTCACTCTGTGTGTCTTGCTCCACAACTAGAGATGGGTGGGTGGTCTAGGGATCATACTCGTCCAGCTGATGTTCTTGTCCCAAACTGGGTCCTGGGTAAGCCAGCAGCTTTTGACCTGTCTGTCACATCAACGCTAAATGCACCATTTTTTCAAGAAGCGTGTGTGACAGCAGGTTCAGCTGCCTTGGCTGCCCAGATCCGCAAGCACCAAGTGAATGACAAAAGGTGCAGGGATCTAGGCTGGGCATGTATCCCTCTTGTGGTGGAGACGTACGGATGTAGGGGTACTGAGGCTATTCAAGCATTGTCAAGACTTGCCACCCGTTTGTCACTAGGCAGGGAGTCCCAAGTCACTCGTGAGCAATGAAATCTTTGGAAGACTCAGTTTGGCCCTTGTGAGAGCAAAACAGTTCCTCAACTCGTAGAGGACCTTTTCAGCACCAGAAGAACATGCCACTCCAATCTGAAGAGGATCCATGCCCAGCCTAGATGCCTGCACCTTTCGTCATTCACTCGGTGCTTGTGGATCTGGGAAGCCAAGGCCGCTGAACCTGCTGTCACACATGCTTCTTGAAAAATTTGTGCATTTAGCGTTAATGTCACAGTCAATCTTTTAGCCTACCTAGCCAAAGGCAGTCTTACTGCCCTAGTCAAAGACAGACCAGATTTATCTCCCGATGTTCGACCAATTGCAGTTGGAGAGGCATTGAGGCGCTTGGTTGGCAAATGTCTCTGCCTAGTAACAAAGTCCAAAGTAGCTGATTTCTCTTCAGTTTGGAGTGGCATGTTCTTCTGGTGCTGAAAAGATCATCCACGAGTGTATGGACAAACACTGGAATACTGAGGACTTCGTGGTTCTTAAAGTTGACATGCGAAATGCATTCAACGTGGTGTCCCGGCTAGGCTGTACTTGATGAGTGTGGTGTACACCTTCCAGAGCTGCTCCCGTGGGTGTCATGGTGCTACAGTCAACACCCAATACTATGGCACACAATGGGAACCATTAGTTCAGAAGCTGGTGTGCAACAAGGGGACCCCCCAGGCCCATCACTATTTTGTCTGGTGCTACAGAAGGTGGTATCTGCTATTGCTGCGGACAGTGTGTGCTCTGAGCTATTGTTTCATGCATGGTACCTGGATGATGGCGTTGTTGCTGGTCCACGGTTGGCAGTAGAAAATGCCCTCTCAATGATTCAGGAGTTGGGCCCACCGTTGGGCCATTTTGTCAACCCAACTAAATGTGAACTGTTTGGCCTAGCAGACCTTAATAGTTTCCCAATCGAAATGAAGAGGTCGAATGTCCCTCATCTTGAAATCCTTGGTGCACCAATAGGAGACCCCATATTCTGTGCTAAAATTGTTGCACAAAAACGTGCAATTGCCCTGAAACTACTGAACCAACTAAGGTAAGCTCAGTGGACCCTTAAGTTGCCCTGTTATTGCTGTGTCAGTGTGGTGGTTTTTGCAAATTGGTGCACTTGTCGAGATCCACTCCTTCCTCATTAGTGGCTGATGCTTTGAGATTGTACAGTGATGATATTCGCCAGTGATTCACAGAGTGCACTTCCGTAGACACCCCAGACAATGCTTGGCAACAGGCCCAACTTAGCCTCAGTAGGGGTGGCCTTTGGACTGCGATGCCTATCACACCATTCATCCGCTGCCTATATTGCTTCCCTTACAGCATCTGACAATGGTTCCAGCACTAATCACCATTTGTTACGAGTCCTACAACACTACAACTCTCTTGTTCCACTTGCTGAAGCTGTTTCAATGGAAGCAGTTTTGGAGTTACCAGGCCATCTGAGTGAAAAAAAATCTGTCCAGCAAACTTGAAGACCATCAATTCAGTCTGCTCTTCCAATCTTTGTCTCTGCCCAATAGAGCACGACTTCTTTCTGCCTCTTCTCCCCATACTCCTGCTTGGTTCCAGGTTGTTCCGGCTCCTGGGCTCAATCTCCACCTTGACCCTTCAGAGTTTCAGGCTGGAATAAAGTGGTGGCTAGGTATTGACCCCTCCCAAAGTGCCAACTGTCCATATTGTTCCTCACACTGTCTGGACCCCCTGGGTCATCTGCATTAACATGTAAATACAGGGGTGATGTGGTCTCAGGCCACAACAGGCTATACGAGACATATTCCTGGAGTCCTGCAGGCGAGCTTGCGTTGGTGCCCGAGTTGAAGCAGGAAGTGGTCTTGGGCATGACCAACATCATGCTTGTCCCGGACTGCATGGGTGTTAGGCAAACCAGCTGCCTTTGACATTACCGTCACATCTCCGCTTAATAACCCAAGTACTTTTACTGAAGCGAGTGCGATGGCAGGGTCAGAAGCCTTGGCAGCTGAACAGCGGAAGCATCATGCCAACTATGCAAAATGCTCAGAACTTGGGTGGAAGTGCGTCCCACTAGCTGTGGAGAGCTACAGGTGTTGGGGGATAGAAGCTTGGCAGCATTTGGTGCGATTGGCTTCTCGTCTGGCCACACGTTACAATCAATCTAAGTCCCAGACCACCTCTAGTTTGTATGAGAGACTCAACTTAGCCCTGGCGAGGGCAAATGTTCGAGCATTGCTGTCCCGTTCGATGTCCTTCCAAGACACCTGCAAGATAGTGAACTAATAATAATAGTGTATTCATTCATGTATATATATATTCCTACCCCAATAATAATAAGACTTTTGTTTTGTGTAAATAATAATAATAACGATGCTGGGGCACGGAAGCACAACAATCCTTCTCGCGTCTTGCGGCTCGTCTAGCCATCCAAGTGGGATGTAGCAAATCACAGGCTACCACCATCTTGTACCAGAGGCTAAGCCTTTCGCTCGTGAGAGCCAATGCTAGAGCCTTGCTCTCCCGTGCAAGGTTTCGGCACTCGTAGGAGGGGGGTTGAGGTGGGGTGGTTGCTGCTGTGACTTTGATTTAGTTGGTGTGCTGTACGGTGTATGATTATTAATACTATAATAATAATAATAATATTACACGGCACCTGCAAGCAGCCGGGAGAAAAAGAAATTTACTATAGGCTACCTGTGTATGTTGAAACACTCTCTCTGAAGTGTAATTAAGTGCCTTGTCCCCTGTGGCTGTTGTTCGCTGCGAGCTGAGCACGGGTGGCGTCCTTTACAACGAGCTTCGCTGGTTTCTTATCGTGATTCGCAGAACCCAGAGAAATATATGTATGGGTAAATTTTATTGTCAATGGGCGTTTCATCAAGGTTTACCGTAGTCTGGGGACCCTAGCATGATGTAGGGTCTGGAACCACGCGTATACCAAACTTGTTCTGATTAGTTTTTGTTGATATTGTATGTTTATATGATATTCATCATCCGCAAAACCGCGCTCTCACGTGAACGAATCAACATCCAATCACACTAATCTGGGGACCAGTATACTTGTAGAAGACAAGTCAAGAAAGCTGTCAGCATCAGCGCTGAACCTGGGACGATCGGCGCCTCTATAGCTTCTCCACCTGCAGTCACGGTAGGATGCTGAAGACATGTTAAATTGTTTTTTTTTTACGTGTGCTAGATCGTCCATACGTTGAATATAGAGCGTTGTTAGACACCCAATCACAGATTCAGAGATGCTCGCGCTCATGCTGCCAACTTTCTTGACTTGTCTTCTACAAGATACTGGTCCCCAGATTAGTGTTGATTCGATTCACGTGAGAGCGCGGTTTTGCGGATGATGAATATCATATAAATATACAATATCAATAAAAACTAATCAGAACAAGTTTGGTATACGCGTGGTTCCAGACCCTACATCATGCTAGGGTCCCCAGACTAGGTTTACCGGCGAACGTGCAAGATGTCACCAAGAAAATTACATTACATTAACTTAACACTGAACATGCATCTCATTCACGGCTGTTCAGGTTGGAAACTATGCTCGATAGGCTATGAAATTATAGACATAATGCCTTCTTTGTCGTCTCTGATGTCTCGTCCCCAGACCAACGTGACGTACGTATATCGCTGTAAATATTATAAAGATAATCAGCTTCGAATTCGCGAGGTCGAGCGGGCATCATTCACCCCCAATTGCCCTCTCCTCAACTGGAGGCATGGGCAGCATGGCCACTACTACCTACAAACGTTTGGCATCACTGCTAGCTGACAAACGGGGCACATCTTTATCGCTGTCGTCTACACAACCAAAAAGTTACAACATTGTTACAGGATGAAAGCACCGAACGGTATTGGTACGGTCCTGAAAACGGACCGTACCAATACCGTTCGGTGCTTACATCCTGTAACAATGTTGTAACTATTTGGTTGTGTATCTTTTTCCCTTTTATGATCATCCATACAGTGCATCCTTGTCGCCTGGCACCATGAGTATTGCCTCCCACAAACCTTGCCAGTTCAGGCACATTGGTTCCAAGGAGCACAGACACTGGTAGTAATTTTGACACTGCAGCTTCCACCACTAGTGGAACTCCATTCACCACCAAGTTGACATTTGGGTAATTCTACATCTAGTGTGCCCATTTATTGACACCTATGTTTCAAATTGACAAAACATTAAGTACACTTGGTCACTTCATTTATCTTAGTATGTATTATAACCTACAACGTTCGGTTCATTAATTGTAAGGTGTTGACCACAAAAGTAAACAATACCTAGTATCTATATGGCTATGACCATAATAGTTCTGAGGGTCGTGACAGTCATACTGAGGCTTCAGGTTGGTGGGGTGGCATGGTCATAGCTCCTACAGTGCTCAAAACATGCAACATTTTATTGTTCTTTCATTTATATTTTTAAAAGTACATTTTAAATTGTTTTGATTTTTTGAAATAATGAAAGCGCAGGTTGTTCTGTACTTGTTCTTGTTGTTTCCAGGAGGGATGAAGCTTGGTTTCACTGTTATTCTCTCTTGAACAGAGACTGTCTTTCTATAAGTTATCCTTGCTAATTGAATCAGTTAGTGACGTATCAACTATGACATAATATAGTGGTCAGTTTGTATCTATTCAGCGCACATACACAAACACGTACTACACAAAAGCACGCAATCGCCGCTTTTTGCTAGAGCCTCTTATTGTCCACACAAGCGCGCTATCGCCGCTTAACTTTGTGCTAAAGAGCCTCTCTATTGATTCGATATACTACTCCTCATTACTTATAGCGTTTGCGCTCGTTTAGTTGCTTTTTGTTGCGTTCACTTCAGCCATGTCGTCAAGTACTTTTTCTCGTTTGCGTCGTTGTTGCGATCCATTCAAGTGCCACACAAAGTCAAGGAAAACTCGTACCACAACCAGTGATTTAAGACCAGTCGAGGAATTTAATTGCAAGCTTTCCTTCGCTGAACCTAAACCAGATCACAAGGTTTGCTCCATGTGCCGTAGAAAACTGCAATGCGTACTTCCCGGTGTAACAGGATAGCTTGTTCCCCGGATATAGTTGTCCCCCTACGGACACCCTATCCTAGTATACATTGTCCGCCTTTAGGATAGCTTGTCCCCCCTTGCAACTTCGATATCTTGGTTGACCGTTCGGATGCATGTGTTACTTACATATACACGTGCACTTAGACCTCGCGCGTCTGGATTTCAGGCACAGTATACCGTATAATACCTTCAGTTTTTTAGATTCGCCACATGTTCTCAAACGCACACAGGAAAAAAACGCGTAGAATCACTTTGGAATCATTACGTGATTGAACAGTAAAAATCACACGCGTTTGATTTTATTGTTCAATCACACAATGATTTTACAGACGATTTAAAATCCTTTATAAAATCAAAACTTTGATTCGACCCATTTTTTTCCTGTGCGCACTCGACGTCGGAAGCGTGTGACAAAATTGTTCCATTGGTTCTAAAGAATGAACGATGAAGATCAGGAAGTACCACTCTACAACGAGATCTGAAACACGGCGAGTATCGGGTGGATGCTAGTAAATCGGAAAAGCGGGCGATTCGCAGGAGAGCACACAGTTTCGTGATGAAGAAGGCTTGCTCTATCTCAAAAGCAATACGGCCGACATGACATGCAGTTCAGGCCTGTTGAGAGCATTTGACACCACACACTAGAATTTGCGATTCATTCAAGGTAGATTTAGTGTCCAAAGTTAAGGGAGTCCAGTACAACAATAGTGGCAGCGTTTTAGACAATGTTATTTGACTGATTTTGGTGGGTACCTAACTCTTTGGTCAATAATCCTACTGAGACTTAATCCAAGACAGTTATGGAGGAAAACCGCTGAGAAGATTATTATTGGTGCTTATAAGGAATACCAACAACCAGCCATAAATTTAGGTGAGCAGTAAACATTCAGCTAAGTACAGCACAGGTAATAAGCATTAAAACTATCACATTTGAATGTTTATTAACAGTGCCCTTTAGAAATGTATATACGAGTGTCCTAAAATTAATGATAATAGGATGGAACTCATAACAAAAATACATATATTAAGTGGGTATTGGTGATTAATGGATTAGTTTAAGTTGGAAAAATCACTAATCAAATCAATATTAATTCTTAATTAATGTTAATTACTTTCACTACTTGCTGTTTTGACAACTAATTCTCTGCAATGGAATTGTTCAACTCTTTCACGCAATATTGCGCGGCAGCTGCTATAATGAAGACACTTTTCATCTAACCATTAACATTTTTGGAGACAATAACATATTTTTCAGAGGAAATATTATTTGCTCGTCAAATTCGCAGAACCCGAAACGCTTACAGCAATTCCAACGCACTAATTTAAATTATACTATTTGAAACTTCATGGTCACGGCTTCAGTTAACTGAAGCCGTGACCATGATGATTATTTGGTAACTTTTCCTCTGAACAATGTGTTGTTGAATCCAAAAACAGTTAGACTTCTTTATAGCCGCTGCGGAGCAATATTTTAAATAATACATTACTATCATTCAATGGGGATCTTAAATGATTGGTTTGAATTTAATTAACTAAACTGACTATAACTCAATAAGCTTAATAATGAAATCAATATGTCATTTTTAGCTGTGTTTAATTTATTTTCATGAATTAGTAACTTTGACTTCAGTGAATTATTAGGGAAATTAATTTTGTTCATGCCACAATTTCTTAAACTTAAAACATGACTTGTTGTAAATAGTTAATTAAGGATCGTCTAATTAGATATACTCAAATTGATATTGTTTAGAATGAATACTTCTAAAATAAGCACGTTTTAACTATTAACTATTTACACACTGAATAATTATTTTCATTATAAAGGATCCTTTTATTAAGAGTAGTTTCCAAAAACTATACGCAATGATGCATGGCCACTCTATGATGGTTTCTGTTAGCTGTTCAATGGAACTTGTTTTTGGATGTTCATGGTCTCCTGGTTCTCTAGCCCAGACTGGTTCTGCTATCACTGCTGACACTACTGTCCCTGCTACCCTTACTGACCCTGTTCCTGCTCTCACTCCTCTTCAACTTGCATTTAAAACCAACTTTGCGAAATTACATTCTGCTATAAATCCTGATGATATAATTCCTGAACTGGTTGCACAGAGTCTAATCACTCAGGTTGAATTGGATGCTTTGAGCACTCAGCCTATTCCATCAATGCAGAAAACACTTCTACAACTAAATGCAGCACTCAGAATGGACAATACTAATTTAGAGATGTTTTTAAATATATTGAGCTCAATTGAAAAGTATCAACAACTCGTGAAGGACATCCACGAAACTATGACTGCTTAGGTTTTGTTTTAAAATCCTTGTTTGTAGTTGTACATGTTTCATATTCAATGATTACATTAAACTGATCAGTTTGTATTATGTGTGAACTGTAGCTTATTTTGATCCATATTATAGCACAGCACCTTGTATATGCTCATACGGTCAAATTTAGTTAAGAAACTCCTAAATCAGAAGCTGGGTTATGGTTCTCTGTGTCAGGGTTCACGACCTACCACCCTGACAAAGGATGAAAAGGGACTGAATAGCGGGAGCCTCCAGGTCTAGAATGACGTTAATGCGGACCTTATGCTATAAATAATGTGTACTGTGCACGTATTCCTGGGTCTGGTGCGGTGATGGAAATCTAGCAGTTGGGAGGAAGGAGCGGCGCGCAGGCTGCGGCTAGATTGATCCTTCACACTCTGCTTATATCAAATGCAGGTTTTCAAAAGAGTTTCTGCAGCAGCCACTATTCAGTGCATGGATTCATGTACAGGAGATCAAAGAATATTGCATAACATTTTGCAGAGCAATCAGATCATCCCATACGTCCACACTGTCGTATTTTCATGTGTTGTGTGTGTCTGCGATACACAGACTATGTTCGTGACTGCAGCCATCTAAATAAGCTATATTTGTGGGTCACGATGTATAGCAATTGAACATAGCCAATCACTGTGCTGTCATGATAGAAACGACTCCTATCTGAGTAAGACACTTACGGAATATAGCATGTATCTATGTTGACACACACGTATTGCAGTAATAGAATAGGATTAAGACATTTAGCCCGTTAAGACCCTGCCCTCACTGCTAGGGCCAGGTCACAATAAACTGGGTGGTGTATGCATGACCTATCTAGCTGCTCCCTTGTAGGCAAAGTACGACAAATGAGGATATGGTATCTCAACCAGCACATAACACAGTTTTTGCAACTAACAGAGTTGGTCGGCTAATCCTTTATAGAACATGATATGGCTTCCCTCACCATTGCACCGGAGGTGTGTGACAACACTATTTGCAACTTCATGAATGTGTTTTTTTTTGTCCATATTCATTCTTCATCTGTTCACGGGTGTGAAAGAGAGCCGAAAGACGTTGAGTAAACTAACCGGTGTAACATCGATACATGCAGCTTTGGTTTGACCAAAAGACTCCAATTCAGTAGTTGCAAATGATAATTATAATGTCCAAATAACCAAGGCAACAAGGAAAGCTTCGCTGTTCTAAATGTCTATATAAGAAGTCATGACATTGATTTAAGAATGTCATCATTACATATATAATTACGCCTGTGCACGTATTGTTGGAGGACACACAATTTGGAAATCCGCTGTTCCTCTGGGCAGGATATTATAGGGACCAGTGCCATTCCTTGTCAGTGTTGTAGAACATATAAAAACTATTACATGTATGTGTGTTATACCCTCATACACTGCAGTGTGGTGTAGCCAGACCTTCATTCTGCTCACCTCACCCTTCCCCCTCTATGCCTCAAAGGGGAGAGCCGAAGATTCATTGATCCCGGTCTTGTGTCGGCTTAACTCAACAGCAGTTAACAGAACGATGTCCTATATTATCGTATTTTCCAAAAAGAGAGATGCATTTAGGCGTTTGGACTCAATCTACATATTTCTGACAAATGGTGTTTCAATTCCAGCAGCCTCTTCCCCACCTCTGTGCATATGTTATGTTTGTGATTAGAACGTGTGTGTGCACTTGTAAATGTACCAAAGGCATGCAACTGCCTTGTATTTGACATACAGCATGCACATGTAGTTACAATATTCTTAGGGCAAAGATCACATGCTTTGAAAGCCAAGATAACACAAGTAACATATACATGTATTATCTCTGCTTTAAGAAACCGAACGAAAAGATAATGCAGGCAGTCTGAATGATGGTGTGTCCATTGGTTATGTGGTGTACCAGAACATTGCTACATGTAGAGAAGCATACATTTTATAAGCTGTTTTGCCACCTCGATTGCATATGAAACAATGATTTTCCGGTTTAGACCTGGGCCGAACACTGGATGTTAACTATAGCTTTCACAGAACCTAGCATCCAAAACTTATTGCATAATTCAGTGAATTTTGGCATATATTGGACTGCAGTGATAAATAATGAACTAAATTAAAAAAAGAATCACTTCTCACAAACCCATCAATTTTTATCCAAACTGAGTTTACATGGCAAAGGGGGTATGCATGACAAGTCTAGATGTTCTTGGTCCACTGAGATTGATTTCATGACCCTAAAAAAAAGTATTCCCGACTTCCTGTCATTGTTCAGTTGTCCGAAACACGAGCTGAAATTTGAAAACAAGGGGAGACCTTAGGTTGAATAACATTTGAGCTCTTACGCACATGGGGAGTGGAGCTCCTATGCACGTGGGTGGAGCTGCTATGTACATGGGTGGAGCACTTATGCACATGGGGTGGAGCTCCTATGCACGTGGGTGGAGCTGCTATGTACATGGATGGAGCACTAATGCACATGGGGGTGGAGCTCCTATGCACGTGGGTGGAGCTGCTATGTACATGGATGGAGCACTTATGCACATGGGGGTGGAGCTCCTATGCACGTGGGTGGAGCTCTTGTGTAAATGGGGGTGGAGCTCTATGCACAAACTGTTTTGCATATCTAACAGCAATCCCAACAATAAGCAGCTTAATAAATTATACACTCAGATATCAGACATGTACACACGTGTTTATACTGCTGTGCATGTACACCATAGCCGTAAAGAAAGGAACAATAACCCTTGAACAGGAAGTACTACTTCTATCAAAGACCAGAGACAGTCCACAATGAGGAGCAGGTTTATTGCCTGGCAACGCAGCATGCAGGGGAGGAAGCAAGCCACCACAGCTACGACCTACGTGGATGGTACTCGACACATTTGGACAGGTCCGTCTTAAACTTCCTCTGGCAAAATGTCATGAGTCTTTTGAGACCCTACACGGTGGGAGACAATTGTGACACACAACAAAGATGGAATTACTAAAACTCACTGCACTGCTGGCCACAATGATGGCTGGCAATGCAACACCACCATAGAAATACATCATCAGTTCACAGCAAATGAAGCTCAATGGCCTATTCCATTAAAATCGTACACCCTATGATGAAAATAATTACGAACCCCCCCCCCCCCTCCTCATCCACAACAACAAACCTATAAAACATACACTCACACACCTACAGTACACACATACACACACAGACAACATGTGCTAAATATTGTACAGTATACACTGTATATACACATTCACTTCTCAATATTCCACAATCCCTCATTCCTGTTGCTAACTCCTAATACTTTCTCCTTCCCTCTCTCATTCTCTCTCCCCTTTTACTCCTTCACCTTCCTCTAACCTCCCTCCATTTTTTCCTTTCTCCCATGAATTTCTCTCCTTCACCTTCCCTCCCTCATTTCCGTTCTCTCCCACCTCCCTCCCCCACCTCCCTCCCACACCTCCCTCCTCCACCTCCCTCCCACACCTCCCTCCTCCACCTCCTCCCCCACCTCCCTCCTCCACCTCCCTCCCACACCTCCCTCCTCCACCTCCTCCTCCACCTCCCCCTCACCTGGATATACTTTCTCTGTGTCTCGTCGTTCAAAACGTGGGCTACGTGGCGAGCAAAGATCTTTTCTCTCCCCGTGCGGGCGTGAATTCCCACCACGGTCACCCCAATGGGCCAGGGGGCGTTGCCAATGGCCATCTGAAGGTAGGTGTCACTGGCCTGCACACGGTAGCATGATCAATAACACTTCAAATTTATCATTTTAAAATGGGCTGGACACCAGAAATGGGCTGGACACCAGAATTGGGGTGGACACAGGAAATGGGGTGGGAACGGGAAATGGGCTGGACACAGGAAATAGCTCCACCCTCACCTTCACATACTCCCTCTGTATGAGCAGGTGGCAGATCTTGCACAGGTGTTGGAGAATGTCTGGGATGGTGGTCTGGGGAGGAGTATTATGATGCAAACGAAGTGGTACATGTACATCGGATAGCATATGAGCAGTGCACACTGATGACAGCATATGAGCAGTGCACACTGTGATGACATCATATGAGCAGTGCACACTGATGACATCATATGAGCAGCGCACACTGTGATGACATCATATGAGCAGTGCACACTGTGATGACATCATATGAGCAGTGCACACTGTGATGACATCATATGAGCAGTGCACACTGTGATGACATCATATGAGCAGTGCACACTGATGACATCATATGAGCAGTGCACACTGTGATGACATCATATGAGCAGTGCACACTGTGATGACATCATATGAGCAGTGCACACTGTGATGACATCATATGAGCAGTGCACACTGATGACATCATATGAGCAGTGCACACTGTGATGACATCATATGAGCAGTGCACACTGTGATGACATCATATGAGCAGTGCACACTGTGATGACATCATATGAGCAGTGCACACTGATGACATCATATGAGCAGTGCACACTGTGATGACAGCATATGAGCAGTGCACACTGATGACACGGACATGCCACTGGCACGGAACAACGAAGTGTGTACAGTATTTAAATATTGGTACAGAAAAGCAGCAATTCAGTCAACCCGATAAATGCTTCATGGACATGTGTATATTTGTATCTCATTACAGTACTGTATATGCATGTTGCACAAGTACTGCATGTGTGCTACACACGTATGCACGCACACGTAGCACGTGCAGTGTACCTTCTTCTTGAGCTGACGGAACAGTGGCTGAAGGTAGGTCTCATTCTGCTTGTACATAGCGCTGGCTAGTTTACCCTAAGACAGGGACATTCAGTGGCACTACATGAAGAATGTAGGGAAGAAAAGGCCGTACCAACCACGTGACCACACAACCACCCAGGCTACCCCAGGGACATGACTTGTGAGGTACACCACTACCTAGATCGAGATGTGGAATTATACCTACAGTACACTATGAATGAATCACACAGAATACAAGCATCCAAATCTGATGAATAGCAATGGGCAAGTAGAAGTGCAGGAACCTACATATACCCCTTTTTTTTGTTGTTACCTGGTAACTTCGCTTCTCGGTTGAGGGACGTGCATTGAGGTCCTTTGCCCACTCCCTCAGCAAGAATGTGAGAGTCTTGAGGACAATGTCCTGGTCCTTGTTGGTGTCCCCTTTGTTGATCTCCTCCATCAGCTCCTGTGGGTAGGTGGGGTGATTGTACAGCTATGTGTGTAGTGTGGGGTGACTGTACAGCTATATGTGTAGTGTAGGGTGATTGTACAGCTATGTGTGTAGTGTGGGGTGATTGTACAGCTATGTGTGTAGTGTGGGGTGATTGTACAGCTATGTGTGTAGTGTGGGGTGATTGTATAGCTATATGTGTAGTGTGGGGTGATTGTACAGCTATATGTGTAGTGTGGGGTGACTGTACAGCTATGTGTGTAGTGTGGGCTGACTGTGTGTAGTGTGGGGTGACTGTACAGCTATGTGTGTAGTGTGGGCTGACTGTGTGTAGTGTGGGGTGACTGTACAGCTATGTGTGTAGTGTAAGGTGACTGTACAGCTATGTGTGTAGTGTGGGGTGATTGTACAGCTATGTGTGTAGTGTGGGGTGATTGTATAGCTATATGTGTAGTGTGGGGTGATTGTACAGCTATATGTGTAGTGTGGGGTGATTGTACAGCTATATGTGTAGTGTGGGGTGACTGTACAGCTATGTGTGTAGTGTGGGCTGACTGTGTGTAGTGTGGGGTGATTGTACAGCTATATGTGTAGTGTGGGGTGACTGTACAGCTATATGTGTAGTGTGGGGTGATTGTACAGCTATGTGTGTAGTGTGGGGTGATTGTACAGCTATGTCGTGCATTGAGGTTACTTTATTCAGCTGGACATCTCTACCATACACACGTAAACACCCCACGAGCAAGTATATCTGACAATTTATGAAAGGTGAGGAGCACTGAAAGGGGAAGAGGCGTGCCTCATTCCCACATCACTTATTGATTATAAAATGAACACATACCGGTACAAAGATACTGTACATGTACATTCAGTGAACAATTATAATGGCCGGACAAGACACATTTGTTTGACCAATTTTGTGCAATGTCTGAAGGTCAATTAACTATCTGGATAAAATGGTGGACAAAAATACATGGGTGAATTTCAACTGTAGGGAGAGACCTGGCTCTAATTTGAACTTAAGTGAGAGACCTGGCTCTATTTTCAACTGTAGAGAGAGACCTGGCTCTAATTTCAACTGTAGTGTGAGACCTGGCTCTAATTTCAATTGTAGTGAGAGACCTGGCTCTAATTTCAACTGTAGGGAGAGACCTGGCTCTAATTTCAATTGTAGTGAGAGACCTGGCTTTCTTTGACATTTATGAATATTACTATTGTTGCTGGCTTTCGTATGCATGCATGAGCCATGCATGAGTTGATTTAATCCTTCTCATAACAAAGATTGAAGTGCACATGGCCTAGGGGTATGAAAGTGAACAATAATTACATTTTCAAGACTACATGGTTGCTTTACTTATTGTACAAACTGAGCTATTATTGCATGTATTCTGCAACTCAGGCTCAAATCCCTAGGGTACACGCCCCCCCCCCCCCCCCCCCCCCCCCCCACCCCGGACTGAATTTCCTAGCTGCACTTTTTTGTCAGTTTTCCCTGGTGGTTCTTTCAAGGGGACAGTGGCACTGCTCTCTTGGTTCGAGAGGTCTCTCACGTGGATAAAAAAACAGACTGTTGTTTAATGCAAATGCTTGTTTTATAGTCACTACCTTCACAGGACATGCACCTATAGCTAGCTTGGTCACATCATTAAATCTTATTCATTAGATCTACGTTGCAGGATGATATGCTTATTTGCAGGTGATAGTAAATTGTTCAAATTCGAAGGTTTCACTTGTCGAGTGTTTCAGTTACACACCTAATGTTTTATGTATTGATAAATTTGACATCTGTTTGGAGGCGTGTGAATGTACGAGACAATGTAATTTACGCAACTGTATTCTATAAACATCATCACTCACTGCTACAAAAAAAAAAAAAAAAACCTAACAGTTGAAATGGCACAATCAAAGAGAAATAAAATGAATCATATTTTAATGCACATTATCAAGTATATTGCATGCACACAGGAACAACACCTGAAGCATGAGTTTCATTGATTGAAAAGAACAGGAATGCAAAGTGTGTCCTGCTCCTCGGTTGAAGCACAAAGGCAGTGACCATAAGGACTGATGTTGTCTCAATGCAACCAGCTGAGCCAAGCAAGTTAACGAAAGCAGTGGAAGAGTGGTAAGCAAGTGGCAGCACTTCGGACAACTTAGCTAGCCATGCATGTAGACAATGGCTTGGCATGACGTAACGATTATCGCTGTAATATAATCTATGCCTGTTTACGTTATGTTATGTGGGTCTGGGGACGAATGTAGATATATTTGTTTACAGTGTATGTTATGTGGGTCTGGGGGCGTGACTACAAAGAAGGCATCGACTGCAACCATTTCTATAATGAGGTTTATTTCATAGACTATCGATCCCACGACTGTAAATACCTTAGCTAAATATCAAACCTAGTTTCCAACCTGAACAGCCGTGAATGAGATGCATATTCACTGTTGCAAGTTTCATGATGCAACTCTCTAGACAATGTTGGCGAGATCTTGCACGCTCGTAAACCTTGGGGGAAATGCTGCTTTTGACAACAACAATTAAATGCAGGTGTAATAACCCATATCTCAAGAGTTATACGAATCACGACAAAAAAAACCAGCAAAGCTGAACAAACATACTATACAGCTCGCTCGTCCGTTTTCGTGCCGTAAACTATAGTTACATTTGATCGTGATCGTTGCAACATATCCATATATGGTCGTGCTTGAGTTTCCGGTTATGGCTTGCTTGCGCCTTAGACCGCAGAACAACAATATTCGTGGGGGAAATCCTAGGGGGATACCCGTGTTGACGGTCATTTTGCGTGTCAGTCAACAACTCCACATTTTAGATTCATTTTCATAGTCACTGGTAGAAGTTTGAAATGGGGGGATATTTCTCGAGCTCGCTTCAACATCACGACGAAAACTGTGAATTTTGCAAACACTGGGAGTATGGAACTTATTACACACCTGGTGGTATCTGTGATCCTTGTAAGGAATTCAAAGTCACGCACGGAAGGTGGGTATCTCGACATAAACGGGAATGGGCCGACGGCTCGGGTGGCAGGCATCCGTATACCTGTTTGTGCTGTGACGTTCATAAGTGGTTTGAAGAAAATCCTAGCAGTTATGTTCACGACATTTCGGATGCCACTTGGCGCCCTGTATGGGATAATCTATTATTAAAATTGGACACAGAAAAACACAACAGTGCATCCGCTACAGTAGAACAATCACCTACATCTCGAGATGATGCAGAGTTTAAGAAAGCCATGAAAAATGGAGATGCTAAGATGGCATGCGGGCGTGTGATGATGCTTGGAGAGGCTCGGGTAGGGGAACGCCTTCTTCAGAAGGATGTGCTAAATTTAATAAATGCGACCACAGACCAGTCAGCCTGCCCGCTTCGACGTGTATTGCAGAATGGAACATTGCGTACAATAACTGAACAAGAAGAAATGAAAGAGTTAACGCTCTCAGCCTGTAAATTTATGATAGATAATCCGGGAAGCCTTCTGAATACTATTTCATCCTCAAACTTGAAGGTAATAAAGGCATTTTATGATCCATCAACTCCCGACACAGAAGTACAAAGTGCTGAAGATAAGATCAGTGATAGCGTGAAAAAACTGGTCACAAAGATTCTGATGGAAAGAAATCAATTTGGGCAGAATGACAGACCAAAAACCTCGGTGCTACTCCATGCATCAATCTTTCCCTCAGAAGATACATGGGATCTACTGCCACTGTTTCTCACTCCACGGACTCTCTCCTTTCTCGTATTTGATGCTATGGGCAAAAAAGTTGATCAGTTTGATGAGAGTGATAGGGAAAAATACTGCAAAATCATTGTACTCATATACAGTTCGCTTCAAAAGAAAGCAGAGGCATTGCATAAGAAGCTGACAGGTAAAGAGGGGGATGCTCCATATCCACGAGCAACTATACTTGGTATGGACAATGGAATGTTATCAACTGCTGATAAAAGCACTATTATTGAAAATTTAACTGCAAAAGGACATGAACTGCCTGATACCAAAAGAAACGACATCAAAATGAGTATTGTAAACCTAAGTAGTGATGATGAAATTCTTGAGCTTAAATCACAAGTGCAAAAATTTGTTGTCCAGTTAGAAATACCAACTCCTATTGCATGGGAGTTATTTCGGAAGATATTTTCTTATGCCACAATGAAATTTGACTTTATTCAAATTGAAAAGGTTGCAACAATTGCACTTCTCTGTGGTATCACTATGTCACAATTCCCCAGTGTTCTGAACTTCTACCATCAGCATGGCGCATTTATTTATTTTTCTGAAGTTGCACATTTGAATAAAATAGTCATTGTCAATCCCGACTGGCTGTACAAAAATCTTCGCTGTCTTATGCCTATCTATTCATATCTTACTGAATCTCAAAAAAGAAATCCCAACTGGAAGCATCTTCAAACACATGGCATTTTAGTACCTTCACTTCAACAGATTATGTGGCCATCAAGTATCGAATTTACAGACCTTGCAGCTGGGATGATTGATTTGATGAATAAATATCACCTTGCAGTTGAAATCACTGTACCTAGAAGCATTTCAGATGAGCATGGTCCCAAATTTTTTGTGCCATATGTTCTCAAATCCTGCAAAAGTCCTATATTGCCGGCAGTGGTAGGTGGTATTCTTTCCACAGCAACCCTTCATTTTATATTTGAGGGCACTAAATATCTTCCTCCTGGAGTTTTTGTTCGTTTAGCTACTGCATTAGTGGTGAAAACAAATTCCACTGAATCAAATTTCAGTATTGATTTGGATGGCAATGATGTCAAAGTATATTGTGATCGAATTTCATATCGTTATAAAGAACTTGACTGTGTTACTATATCTACTACTGCCACATCTCTTTGTGTACAAATTCATCGACTGAAGAACTGTGATACAACTAAATATGATACGATGAACTTTGGATCTACCTGTCAAGATATCTTCATGCAAGTTAAATACAAGCTTGTAGCGGTGCTTGAAGAATTATATCCCTCAATTGAAGAGCCTGCTACTGCATTTCTCTGTGGATGCACTCAAGATGAAAGTTCTCATTATGTCATCATCAAAACTGATACTGAATATGATAAAAGCCCGGTTGTATGCAAAAAACATGGAATTCATCATTATAGCAACACTGAACAATTCTGGTTCAAGGTTAACATTTCATCATCCATGCAAGAAAATTTAAATGATAATGAAATTAGAGCACTGATAGATATCTTAGGATCAAATGACATTGAAACACTTATGCAAGCTCTGGAGATCAATATCACTGGAAAAGACTATTTCACAACTTTAAAACGTTGGTCTAACAGTATAAATCGTAAATATTTTATATACCACTTATGGAGACTTAATCCAAGGCAGTTATGGAGAGAAACCGCTGAGAAGATTATTATTGGTGCTTATAAGGAATACCAACAACCAGCCATAAATTTAGGTGAGCGGTAAACATGTGAAGTACAGCACAGGTAATTAGCATTAAAACTATAACATTTGAATGCTGATCCATTTAGAATTGAAACCTATATACGAGTGTCCTAAAATGAACGATAATTGGATAGAAACGCAACACAAATACTTATATTAGTGAGTATTGGTGATTAATGGATCAGTTTAAGTTGGAAAAATCACTGATTAATTCAATATTAATTCTTATTTAATGTTAATTACTTTCACTACTTGCTTTTTGACCATCAATTCTCTGCAATGGAATTTGTTAACTCTTTCGCGCAATATTGCGCCGCAGCTGCTGTAATGAAGTCAGTTCTTATCTATTTTGGAGTCCATAACATATGGAACGTTCTATACGAAAATGGGTCTTGTGGATTTTATTTTATAACATACAATGTAAATCGATATATCTTCCGAAATATCAACGCTATCGGGTTCCTATTTTTAACACAACATATCACACCATTACTATATGTGAAAATCCATTTTGGTGTCTTACACATGCGGGGTACCGACGTTTCAAGGTCCGATACCCCGTAGGGTTCAAAACGGCCACATCTTCAGGTAGGAGTGTCCAAATCGGTTCAAAATAGGTACCCATGTAGAAGGGTCCTACCGCTATTGATTTGTTCTGTTCGTTAATTTTTGCTTTATCCGTTATGGAGATACAAGTGTGCAAAGAAATTGCATATTTCCCGGGCGTTACGCGCCATTAACGTATTACGAGGACGTCCTCGAAGACAGTCGTGATACGTTAATGGCGCGTAACGCCCGGGAAATATGCAATTTCTTTGCACACTTGTATCTCCATAACGGATAAAGCAAAAATTAACGAACAGAACAAATCAATAGCGGTAGGACCCTTCTACATGGGTACCTATTTTGAACCGATTTGGACACTCCTACCTGAAGATGTGACCGTTTTGAACCCTACGGGGTATCGGACCTTGAAACGTCGGTACCCCGCATGTGTAAGACACCAAAATGGATTTTCACATATAGTAATGGTGTGGTATGTTGTGTTAAAAATAGGAACCCGATAGCGCTAATATTTCGGAAGATATATCGATTTAAATTTTATGTT
The DNA here is from genome assembly GCA_013339895.1 of Ephydatia muelleri. Taxonomy (NCBI): domain Eukaryota; kingdom Metazoa; phylum Porifera; class Demospongiae; order Spongillida; family Spongillidae; genus Ephydatia; species Ephydatia muelleri. The sequence continues at coordinate 5,185,140 of JABACO010000001.1, forward strand.
ATAAAATAAAATCCACAAGACCCATTTTCGTATAGAACGTTCCATATTGTTCAGAGGAAATATTTTTTGCTTGTCAAATTCACAGAAATTGTTTACAAAGAATGTTTTCTCGAAACGCTTACAGCAATTCCAATGCACTAATTTAATTTATACAAATTGAAACTTCGTGGTCACAGCTTCAGTTAACTGAAGCCGTGATCATGATGATTATTTGGTAACGTTTCCTCTGAACAATGTGTTGTTGAATCCAAAAACAGTTAGATAAATATAGCTGCTTCGGAGCAATATTTTAAATAAATACATTACTATCATTCAATCGGGTAAAGGACAGAATTAATCTTAAATGATTGGTTTGAATTTAATTAACTAAACTGACTATAACTTAATAAGCTTAGTAATTAAATCAATATGTCATTTTTAGCTGTGTTTAATTTTATTTTCATGAATTAGTAACTTTGACTTCAGTGAATTATTAGGGAAATACATTTTTATTTTTTTATTTTATTGTATGTATGTATGTATAATTATGTGTATAAATATTTCTATGCTTTGATGTATTTAAAAAGTAACAATTAATAATAATAAATGATTTTATTATTAATTTTGTTCATGCCACAATTTCTTAAATTTAAAACTTGTCTTGTTGGAAATAGTTAATTAAGGATCGTCTAATCAGATATACTTAACTTGATATTGTTGAGAATGAATACTTCTAAAATAAACATGTATTAACTACCAACTATTTACACACTGAATAATTATTTTCATTATAAAGGATCCTTTTATTAAGAGTAGTTATACGCAATGATGCATGGCCACTCTTTGATGGTTTCTGTTAGCTGTTCAATGGAACTTTTTTTGGATGTTCATGTTTCTCTAGCCCAGACTGGTTCTGCTATCACTGCTGACACTACTGTCCCTGCTACCCTTACTGACCCTGTTCCTGCTCTCACTCCTCTTCAACTTGCATTTAAAACCAACTTTAAGAAATTACATTCTGCTATAAATCCTGATGATATAATTCCTGAACTGGTTGCACAGAGTCTAATCACTCAGGTTGAATTGGATGCTTTGAGCACTCAGCCTATTCCATCAATGCAGAAAACACTTCTACTACTAAATGCAGCACTCAGAATGGACAATACTAATTTAGAGAGGTTTTTAAATATATTGAGCTCAATTGAAAAATATCAGCAATTGGTGAAGGACATCCACGAAACGATGACTGCTTAGGTTTTGTTTTAAAATCCTTGTTTGTAGTTGTACATGCATGTTTCATATTCAATGATTACATTAAACTGATCGTTTGTATTATGTGTAAACTGTAACTTATTTCAACCCATTTAGAGTCGAGTACTATGTATGTGCTGATACGGTCAAATTTAGTTAAGAAAAATCCTAAATCAGAAGCTGGGTTATGGTTCTCTGCTTATATCAAATGCAGGTTTTCAAATTGTGTCTCTGCAGCAGCCACTATTCAGTGCAATGTACACAACTCACACCCTTGGATTCATGTACAGGAGATCAAAGAATATTGCATAACATTTTGCAGAGCAATCAGATCATCCCATACGTCCACACAGTCATATTTTCATGTGTTTCTGTGTGTTTGCGATACGCAGACTATGTTCGTGACTGCAACCATCTAAATAAACTATATTTGTGGGTCACGATGTATAGCAATTGAACATAGCCAATCACTGTGCTCAGTCATGATAGAAACGACTCCTGAGTAAGACACTTATAGAATATGTATCTATGTTGACACACACGTACTGCAGTAAAAGAAAAGGATTAAGACATTTAGCCCGTTAAAAACCCTGCCCTCACTGCTAGGGCCAGGTCATTTATGCATGACCTAGCTGCTCCCTTGTAGGCAAAGTACGACAAATGAGAGATGGTATCTCAACACCAGCACATAACCATGCAGGGAATACACAGTTTTTGCATCTAACAGAGTTGGTCGGCTAATCCTTTATGGAACATGATACACTGCGTGACATAGTATCGTATGCAGTAATATGCAGAGTTTGCCCACGCCATGGTATGCAGATACATATCCAGACATGCACGTGTGCGGACCAATATACATACTCGTACCTAGATATGTCAATGTCCAGTGCAGTGTGCAGATGGGTATTGTTGGGGCTAAGTATCGGCTGCGTATCGCCCATATCGCGAGCAGCAGTTTAGCCCGTAAATTACGATAGTGCGCAATAAATAGGAATATAGGCCGTTTTAACCACACCCATGAAAACGCATTCATATGAGTGTGGCTACTATAATTACCTCGGCGTACTCACAGGTAAGTTATTGGATCCCTATAATCATTGTAAACTTCTGATACCTACATCTGTGTCTAGCGGGTGTAGCCTGTAGGCCTATTTGAGTAATTAATTTTGATATCATTATCTGCGCATGCTCGGTTTTAAGTTTTGCACGTGTTGGTCATTAGTGGAGGTGACGACGCACGATCGAGCAAAGGAAACAAAAATAGGCAACTTGGTTGAGTTCCCAACGAAATAGGAGGAAAGGAAAGTTGGACTACTGGGCTATCTGTGGAGACAGTACTAATGGAGCCGTTCCCAACGTAAGAGACATTGGATTGTTGATTTTGATCACTATATAGCTGACGAATCAGTGAGGTGCAACTGTGCAAGATAAAGAGTTTCGGACAACGCGGGTGACAGGCGGAGGTTATAAAGGCATACCAAACGGACTTAAGCAGTCTAGGCCTGGTAAGTTGTGCGTGTTTACACTGTAGGTGTTGCTTATGTCAAACCAGGACAAGTGTGTGATTCAGTAGATGCAGTTAGGCGGCGTTTCAAGTTGTCACAAAGGTTTACATGCTTACGTCATGTTTGTTCTCTTAAGCACAGTGCCGACCAATAGAACGCCATTACGAAGAGCATAGTACGTTGTATATGTGCATGTGGATTATGTGCGCGTGCCAATAACTTCAGGGTCAGGAGATATTTAAGCGAGTACATCGAGACTGAAAGGGTGGAAGTGACCAACCCCGGCACAGGGAAAAAAATGATTTTACGATGGTAGAAATGTAATGTATTTTTGTTGTAATGCAGTGTATATCGTGTGGTAAAACATTGTATATGCGTTATTTGAAATACAACAAAATTGTGCTTTTACTACGGTTGTATTTTTCACAATGGTTGTAAATTTTACTATGAATTACAACATATTTACAGTAAGAATACATCAAATTTCAACGTTACACGCGGCATGAATGGCAATAGAATACAATCATTGCATTCACGTTTTACAACGTTTGTACAACGTTTAACAACGTTGTACTACGCCTCGTGCCAGGCCTTTCCTGTCGTCTCGTACCCAGACCCGCATGCAAATATTGTGCACAAAAAAAATTTGTTTCCCAAAACGTTCAAATACGAACCATATAGCAGCAATACACGCACTACAGTATAGTGTCTTCTTTTGATAGCCCAGCGGCTCTGTTAAGGGTAACCCTTTTTTCTTCCACTAGCCGGTTTCCAACATGTGCCATCATTTCTCTCAACGTACAGTTCTTCTTTGGCCTTGGAAGCCAGCATCATCAATTGCTGATACCACTGAATTAAGGCTTGGTTTTGTAGCATGACTCCTACTCCACCACTTTTTGGTAACCAGAACAGCATCAGCTTCATCCACGACATTTGCGATCTATTAGAATTGAAAGTAAAACTAGATATTTTGTAACCTGAACATACCATTTGTTGGCTATGTAGAAATTCTTTGTTGAGCCTGATCGACCTAGCTCTCTGTAGCTCATAGTCAGACCTTTCATCACCACAATCTGCACCATTCAATTCAAACCCTAATGAGTAATTGAGGTGATTGAACTGCATCATATGAATTTGCTCACAAGACACTGTTTAGCTGTTGACTAAATGTTGTGTATTAATTGGAATGATAATTTCTTACATGCATGCAAAGTGCATACCTCCGATCCTGACAGAGCAGTGCGCCTATTTGTACCTGCTCTCAATGGTAGCTCCATCTGCGATCTGGATGGTGTAGATACCTGCTTTGTTGTTGCTGGCTGACTTGAATGTGATGTACTGCAAGGCAAATCAGTCACAGAGGTAGAGGTATACTGCACGCGTGCATGTGTTTTTGCAACACAGAGATTTTCTAGCACACGCACAACAGTTGTGAACCTGCAATTAAAAAATAAATAAACCTCTTTTGGCAGCTTCTGGAGTGACGTGACTGCTTGGTGGGGATGGAACCTATGATAAAGAAAGCAACAGCAATGAAACGCAAGCAGTACCATATAGCTATTTGCAAACCGTTTCGAAATCCTCAATAGTTGGTAACTCGTGACTGCCCTGTGGCAACAGTAAAAAAAAAGTTTTGTGTGTGGCATGGTTCATTCATTAGATATCCGTTACATTGATTACATCAGTACCGATTTTAGAGGACGCTTCAAGTTGTTGACTTCATTTGCGGCTCTGCAGAAACTTGCTGGTTTGCCTTCACTAGCACTATATACACTCTTCCTTCCGACTGCCAACCGTCGTATGGCCTCATCAATTGGCCGTTCTCCACGCGCACACCATGAATTGTACCGCAAACCAGAGGTGGGCACTCCGATTAACGAGTCGAGAGAGGAGTAAAGCGCCCTTCAGAGTCATCTTCTAACTCTAGTTGTTCTACACCCTCAACTGTAACAACTATATAGTCTGCTCCGGCCATCTCCATCTGCTACATACAATGAATGACCTTACCAGCGGTTGACGGCTAAATTATTCATTCAAAACCGCGCGCATTCATCACGTGCGAAGCAATAAGATAAGCACTTACACAAATTTGCCTGCCCGACTATATCACGTTATGCACCATATAGATAAATGTGCGCAGCATTAATTCAATCCAAACGAACGAAGCAGGTTCCATGTCCTTGCCCCCTTTGTAACGGCCAACAGCGTGACAAAAGAACAGCTGTAAGTCATGCTCTCCGATACAAGTGCAGTCCATCAGTTCTAGAGGAAAGTGATAGGCGTCTTGCGGAGGTTGAAGGTTCTGTTGAGGGAGGTATGACAACAGTCAATGACAGCCATCCTGTGGAGGGAGAAGGTATGATAATTGATAATGGCCATCCTGATGAATACAAAACACAGCACACTAGTTTTGAAGACTCCCTTACCCCCAAAACACTCAAACCAGATGGTGGACATGCATAATGTGGCACGTGCCTTCAAAAAGGTGGTATAAATCAACAGTTAATGGTATAGCTACTATGTACAGAGTAGGTGAGTATGTGGCAGTGCAAGACCACCAGTCTGAAGGTACTGAATGGATAGTGCAGATTACAGCCCTTCTTGTGTATGGACCAGTTAACAATGCATATGCACACTTCTTCAATGGTAACTACTTTGCAACAAGAACACACTCCCTGCCCAGAAGGGCAACACTAGCCGACATGCAGCCCCACTTACACATACAGAATACTACACAGGCACAAGAGGAAAGACACCCAAAGTGTCACAACAAGATCACACTCCCTGCCCATCACAGAGACAGCTCTGTCAGAAGGGCAACACTAGCCGACATACAGTTGGCTTGATATTCTAATTAATCACCACTTACACATACAGAATACTACACAGGCACAAGAGGAAAGACACCCAAAGTGTCACAACAAGATCACACTCCCTGCCCATCACAGAGACAGCTCTGTCAGAAGGGCAACACTAGCCGACATACAGTTGGCTTGATATTCTAATTAATCACCACATACACATACAGAACGCTACACAGGCACAAGAGGAAAGACACCCAAAGTGTCACAACAAGATCACACTCCCTGCCCATCACAGAGACAGCTCTGTCAGAAGGGCAACACTAGCCAACATACAGTTGGCTTGATATTCTAATTAATCACCACATACACATACAGAACGCTACACAGGCACAAGAGGAAAGACACCCAATATGTCACAACAAGATCACACTCCCTGCCCATTACAGAGACAGCTCTGTCAGAAGGGCAACACTAGCCGACATGATATTCTAATTAATCACCACTTACACATACAGAATACTACACAGGCACAAGAGGAAAGACACCCAAAGTGTCACAACAAGATCACACTCCCTGCCCATCACAGAGACAGCTCTGTCAGAAGGGCAACACTAGCCGACATACAGTTGGCTTGATATTCTAATTAATCACCACATACACATACAGAATGCTACACAGGCACAAGAGGAAAGACACCCAAAGTGTCACAACAAGATCACACTCCCTGCCCATCACAGAGACAGCTCTGTCAGAAGGGCAACACTAGCCGACATACAGTTGGCTTGATATTCTAATTAATCACCACATACACATACAGAACGCTACACAGGCACAAGAGGAAAGACACCCAAAGTGTCACAACAAGATCACACTCCCTGCCCATCACAGAGACAGCTCTGTCAGAAGGGCAACACTAGCCGACATGTTATTCTAATTAATCACCACTTACACATACAGAATACTACACAGGCACAAGAGGAAAGACACCCAAAGTGTCACAACAAGATCACACTCCCTGCCCATCACAGAGACAGCTCTGTCAGAAAGGCAACACTAGCTGACATACGGTTGGCTTGATATTCTAATTAATCACCACATACACATACAGAATGCTACACAGGCACAAGAGAAAAGACACCCAAAGTGTCACAACAAGATCACACGCCCTGCCCATCACAGAGACAGCTCTGTCAGAAGGGCAACACTAGCCGACATACAGTTGGCTTGATATTCTAATTAATCACCACATACACATACAGAATGCTACACAGGCACAAGAGGAAAGACACCCAAAGTGTCACAACAAGATCACACTCCCTGCCCATCACAGAGACAGCTCTGTCAGAAGGGCAACACTAGCCGACATACGGTTGGCTTGATATTCTAATTAATCACCACATACACATACAGAATGCTACACAGGCACAAGAGAAAAGACACCCAAAGTGTCACAACAAGATCACACTCCCTGCCCATCACAGAGACAGCTCTGTCAGAAGGGCAACACTAGCCGACATACGGTTGGCTTGATATTCTAATTAATCACCCCATACACATACAGAATGCTACACAGGCACAAGAGGAAAGACACCCAAAGTGTCACAACAAGATCACACTCCCTGCCCATCACAGAGACAGCTCTGTCAGAAGGGCAACACTAGCCGACATACAGTTGGCTTGATATTCTAATTAATCACCACATACACATACAGAACGCTACACAGGCACAAGAGGAAAGACACCCAAAGTGTCACAACAAGATCACACTCCCTGCCCATCACAGAGACAGCTCTGTCAGAAGGGCAACACTAGCTGACATACAATACACACCTATACCAGGGAATGTTCTGATTACAATACTGTACATGTAAACACATAGAAGAGTGAACAGTTGACTCACCCTATGTCGGACCACCGTCACATACACAGGTGTATTGGCATTGATTCAGATTAGTAGAAGGCCAGCACTGTTGCGCATATACTGAGGGCATGAAGGGAAGCAAGACAAGAATGTATTAGAATGCACACTTGTAGGCCAACACATGCCGTCACGCACCTATATATGTAAATACCGAAAGCGGTGCGCACTAAACAAGATGAAAGTGGTCTATAATAGAAACGCACATGCACACACAATCGCACTTATCTAACGCCGCCCAGCATACTGAGTACACGCACGCACTTCTTCAAACACCGCTCCTCCCAAACCCCATTTACGATTGATGCGAGAATGAAAGATTAACGCACAAGCTGAGTAGCATGTTGTTCAAAAGACAAGAGATACTCAACTTTCCGTCCTCCTGAGGAGCTCACACAAAGACCAACCATCACGGCAAAAAGCAGATTTCTTTAAGTAAGGAGTCACGTGATCAATAATTTGTAACCATTGTAAACCCTTGTATTTGTAATTACGCAATGTTTTCACTACGTTAGTTTGCCCAATTGCAATAGCTTACAACGTTTTGTCATGGTACATCACTCGAATGTTGTAATTTGTTGTAATTTTTACAACAACGTATAGCAGCAACGATGTATTTGAAAAAACCATGGTTGTTCTATGTTGTAGAGAATGGTAAAACATGGTAAAATAACCATTGTATTTTCAACTTTTTCCCTGTGCCCGGCAAAAGAAGAAACGCAGGTACAGAGTAGGCATGCTATGACTTTCATTTCTGACCACAGCTCTTGAGCCGACGCCAGGGTGTACTACGGCCAAATGAAAACGTTTCGCTGCATTGCCAACCAAGGGGATGACGACGATAGCATTGTAAAGCATAAGCTAGCTACCACCGCGGTCAGAGAGTAAGTAAATGCTGAGTTCTTTGTGCATAACCTCTGTAATATTTTAGCGTGTGCTTGTAAGGAAACCGTCGACAAGTGCCGCGAGAGTAGTAGAGGCTCGTGCTCGCCCTCCAAGAGGCCTCTGCTAGGCGGAGAGTGTCCTTCTAACTACATCAGCAGGATGTGATGGAGACTTTGATCGCCAGCTTGGAACTATACCTGTTTATTTTTTGACCAAGTTGTATTTCAGCTGTAATTTGATTAAAGTTTGCCGTTAAATTCTGAAGTCTTGCTGGCGTGGTTCAGGGTTTAAGCACTAGCCTTCAAGTATGCAGAACAGAAAATGGATTTGAAATGATTCGAATACATGACGTGTACAGAGTCTGCACGCGTTCATCTGAAGTATGCAGACAGGTGATGACGAATATACTGAATCCATATGCAGACCGCGATATCATACGTATAAGCGAAGTGTTCGTTCTGAGACGTATACATGGCGCCGCATTCGTGACGTATGAAAAACTGCCCACGTGTCGAGTGCAGACGAGTATCGATTAGTATGGGTGCAATATACAAGGCTGCATACGGTACACTGTCGCGCCGTGATATGGCCTGGCTTCCCTCACCATTGCACCGGATGTGTGGGACGACACTACATGTACATGTATGTGTGCAACTTCATGAATGTGTTTTTGTTGTCCATTCATTCTTCTTCATCATTTCATGGGTGTGAAAGAGAGCCGAAAGAGGTTGAGTAAACTTAACTGGTCTAACATCGATACATGCAGCTTTGGTTTGACTAAAATCCTCCAGCTCAGTAGTTGCATTGGAGGCAAATGATAATGTGCAAATGGCCAAGGCGACAAGGAAAGCTTCGCTGTTCACAATGTCTATTTAAGAAGGGAAGAGTGTAGTGTCATGACATTGATTTATTAATGTCATCATCATTACATATATAATTACGCCTGTGCACGTATTTTTGGAGAACACACAATTTGGAAATCCGCTGTTCCTCTGAGCAGGATATTACAGGGACCCTTGTCAGTGTTGTAGAACATATGAAAAATCAACAAACTATTACATGGATGTGTGTACTACCCTCATACACTGCAGTCTGGTGTAGCCAGACGTTACGCTATTCTGCTCACCTCACCCCATCCCCTCTATGCCTCAAAGGGGAGAGCCGAAGATTCATTGATCCCGGTCTCAGCAGTTAACAGAACGATGTCGTATTTTCCAAAAAGAGAGATGCATTTAGGCGTTTGGACTCAATCTACTCCTGACAAATGGCGTTTCAAATCCAGCAGCCTCTTCCCCACCTCTGTGCACACATGTATGTTATGTTCGTGATTAGAGTGTGTGTGTGCACTTGTAAATGTACCAAAGGCATGCAACTGCCTTGTATTTGACATACAGTAAGCACCTATATTAGAGATGCAGTTACAATATTCTTAGGGCAAAGATCACATGCTTTGAAAGCCAAGATAACACTAATTGCATATTCAGTGAATTTATTGGACTGCAGTGATAAAATAATGAACTAAATTAAAAAAAGAATCACTTCTCACAAACCCATCAATTTTCATCCAAACTGAGTTTACATGGCAAAGGGGGTATGCATGACAAGTCTAGATGTTCTTGGTCCACTGAGATTGATTTCATGACCCTAAAAAAAAAGTATTCCCGACTTCCTGTCATTGTTCAGTTGTCTGAAACACGAGCTGAAATTTGAAAACAAGGGGAGACCTTAGGTTGAATAACATTTGAGCTCTTACGCACATGGGGAGTGGAGCTCCTATGCACGTGGGTGGAGCTGCTATGTACATGGGTGGAGCACTTATGCACATGGGGGTGGAGCTCCTATGCACGTGGGTGGAGCTGCTATGTACATGGGTGGAGCTCTTACACACATGGGGGTGGAGCTCCTATGCATGTGGGTGGAGCTGCTATGTACATGGGTGGAGCACTTATGCACATGGGGGTGGAGCTCCTATGCACGTGGGCGGAGCTGCTATGTACATGGATGGAGCACTTATGCACATGGGTGGAGCACTTATGCACATGGGGGTGGAGCTCCTATGCACGTGGGTGGAGCTCTTGTGTAAATGGGGGTGGAGCTCTATGCACAAACTTATCTAACAGCAATCCCAACAATAAGCAGCTTAATAAATTATACACTCAGATATCAGACATGTACACACGTGTTTATACTGCTGTGCATGTACACCATAGCCGTAAAGAAAGGAACAATAACCCTTGAACAGGAAGTACTAGTTCTATCAAAGACCAGAGACAGTCCACAATGAGGAGCAGGTTTATTGCCTGGCAATGCAGCATGCAGGGGAGGAAGTAAGCCACCACAGCTACGACCTACGTGGATGGTACTCGACACATTTGGACGGGTCCGTCTTAAACTTCCTCTGGCAAAATGTCATGAGTCTTTTGAGACCCTGCACGGTGGAAGACAATTGTGACACACAAAACTCACTGCACTGCTGGCCACAATGATGGCTGGCAATGCAACATCACCATAGAAATACATCATCAGTTCATAGCAAATGAAGCTCAATGGCCTATTCCATTAAAATCGTACACCCCTATGAATGACAATAATTACGAACCCCCCCCCCCTCCTCCTCATCCACAACAACTAACCTATAAAACATACACTCACACACCTACAGTACACACATACACACATGGATATCATGTGCTAAATATTGTACAGTATACACTGTATATACACTTAACCTTCTCAATCCCTAATTCCTGTTGCTAACTCCTAATACCTTCTGCTTCCCTCTCTCATTCTTTCTCTCTCCCCTTTTACTCCTTCACCTTCCTCTAACCTTCCTCCATTTTTTCCTTTCTCCCATGAATTTCTCTCCTTCACCTTCCCTCCCTCATTTCCGTTCTCCCCACCTCCCTCCCCCACCTCCCTCCTCCACCTCCCTCCCCCACCTCCCTCCTCCACCTCCTCCGTCCCCACCATCCTCCTCCCCACCCCCTCCTCCACCTCCCCCCACATCCTCCCACTCCCTCCTACCACCTCCCTCCTCCACCTTCCCTCCGTCCACCTCCCCTCCCTCCACCTCCCTCCTCCACCTCCCTCCCCCCACCAATTCCTCCACCTCCCTCGCCCCACCTCCCTCCCCCACCGTCCCTCCTCCACCTCCCTCCTCCCCTCGCCCTCCCCCACCTTCCTCCACCTCCCTCCGCCCCCCCACCTCCTCCACCTCCCATCCCCCACCTCCATCCAACCTCCCTCCCACCCCCTCCTCCCCCTCCCTCCCCCACCTCCTCCACCTCCCTTCCCCCACCGCCTCCACCTCCTCCCCACCGGTCATCCCAACCATCCCTCCCCCCTCCTCGGCACCGTCCGCCCCCCCTCCTCCACCCCCCCGGAAGGATATCCTCCCACCTCCCTCCCCCACCCTCCCTCCCCCACCTGTCCCTCCCCCGGTCCCTCTCCCTCCTCCACCTCCCTCCTCCACCTCCCTCCCTCCCCCCCCCCCTCCTCCACCTCCCTCCCCCACCCCCCTCCTCCACCTCCCTCCCCCACCCCCCTCCTCCACCTCCCTCCCCCACCTCCTCCTCCCCCTCACCTGGATATACTTTCTCTGTGTCTCGTCGTTCAAAACGTGGGCTACGTGGCGAGCAAAGATCTTTTCTCTCCCCGTGCGGGCGTGAATTCCCACCATGGTCACCCCAATGGGCCAGGGGGCATTGCCAATGGCCATCTGAAGGTACGTGTCACTGGCCTGCACGCGGTAGCATGAGGTATCAATAACACTTCAAATTTATCATTTAAAAATGGGCTGGACAAGGAAATGAGGTAGAAACAGGAAATGGGGTGGACACAAGAAATGGGGTAGAAACAGGAAATGGGGTGGACAAGGAAATGGGGTAGAAACAGGAAATGGGGTGGACAAGGAAATGGGGTGGACACAGGAAATGGGGTGGACAAGGAAATGGGGTGGGAACAGGAAATGGGCTGGACACAGGAAATAGCTCCACCCTCACCTTCACATACTCCCTCTGTATGAGCAGGTGGCAGATCTTGCACAGGTGTTGGAGAATGTCTGGGATGGTGGTCTGGGGAGGAGTATTGTGATGCAAACGAAGTGGTACATGTACATCGGATAGCATATGAGCAGTGTACACTGATGACAGCATATGAGCAGTGCACACTGTGATGACATCATATGAGCAGTGCACACTGTGATGACATCATATGAGCAGTGCACACTGTGATGACATCATATGAGCAGTGCTGATGATAGCATATGAACAGTGCACACTGATGACATCATATGAGCAGTGCACACTGATGACAGCATATGAGCACGGAACAACGAAGTGTGTACAGTATTTAAATATTGGTACAGAAAAACAACAATTCGGTCAACCCGATAAATGCTTCATGGACATGTGTATATTTGTATCTCATTACTGTGTATATGTATGTTGCACAAGTACTGCATGTGTGCTACACACGTACGCACACGTATCTACACACGCACGTGCAGTGTACCTTCTTCTTGAGCTGACGGAACAGTGGCTGAAGGTAGGTCTCAGTCTGCTTGTACGTAGCGCTGGCTAGTTTACCCTAAGACAGGGACATGCAGTGGCAGATGAAGAATGTAGGGAGGAAAAGGCCGTACCAACCACGTGACCACACAACCACCCAGGCTACCCTAGGGACATGACTTGTGAGGTACACGCCCTCCCCCGTTACAACACTACCTAGATCGAGATGTGGAATTATACCTACAGTACACTATGAATGAATCACACAGAATACAAGCATCCAAATCTGATGAATAGCAATGGGCAAGTAGAAGTGCAGGAACCTACATATAACCCCTTTTTTTTGTTGTTGTTACCTGGTAACTTCGCTTTTCGGTTGAGGGACGTGCATTGAGGTCCTTTGCCCACTCCCTCAGCAAGAACTTGAGAGTCTTGAGGACAATGTCCTGGTCCTTGTTGGTGTCCCCTTTGTTGATCTCCTCCATCAGCTCCTGTGGGTAGGTGGGCTGACTGTATAGCTATATGTGTAGTGTGGGGTGACTGGTACAGCTTATGTGTGTAGTGTGGGGTGACTGTACAGCTATGTGTGTAGTGTGGGGTGACTGTACAGCTAGATGTGTAGTGTGGGTGACTGTACAGCTATATGTGTAGTGTGGGGTGACTGTACAGCTATATGTGTAGTGTGGGGGTGACTGTACAGCTATGTGTATAGTGTGGGGTGATTGTACAGCTATATGTGTAGTGTGGGGTGACTGTACAGCTATGTGTGTAGTGTAGGGTGATTGTACAGCTATGTGTGTAGTGTGGGGTGATTGTACAGCTATATGTGTAGTGTGGGGTGACTGTACAGCTATGTGTGTAGTGTGGGGTGACTGTACAGCTATGTGTGTAGTGTGGGGTGACTGTACAGCTATATGTGTAGTGTGGGGTGACTGTACAGCTATATGTGTAGTGTGGGGTGATTGTATAGCTATGTGTGTAGTGTGGGGTGATTGTACAGCTATATGTGTAGTGTGGGGTGACTGTATAGCTATGTGTGTAGTGTGGGGTGACTGTACAGCTATGTGTGTAGTGTAGGGTGATTGTACAGCTATGTGTGTAGTGTGGGGTGACTGTACAGCTATGTGTGTAGTGTGGGGTGATTGTACAGCTATATGTGTAGTGTGGGGTGATTGTACAGCTATGTGTGTAGTGTGGGGTGATTGTACAGCTATGTGTGTAGTGTGGGGTGATTGTACAGCTATGTCGTGCATTGAGGTTACTTTATTCAGCTGGACATCTCTACCATACACACGTAAAGACCCCACGAGCAAGTATATCTGACAATTTATGAAAGGTGAGGAGCACTGAAAGGGGAAGAGGCGTGGCCTCATTCCCACATCACTTATTGATTATAAAATGTACACATACCGGTACAAAGATACTGTACATGTACATTCAATGAACAATTATAATGGCCGGACAAGACACATTTGTTTGACCAATTTTGTGCAATGTCTGAAGGTCAATTAACTATCTGGATAAAATGGTGGACAAAAATACATGGGTGGATTTCAACTGTAGGGAGAGACCAGCTGGCTCTAATTTGAACTGTAGTGAGAGACCTGGCTCTAATTTCAACTGTAGTGAGAGACCTGGCTCTAATTTCAACTGTAGTGTGAGACCTGGCTCTAATTTCAACTGTAGTGAGAGACCTGGCTCTAATTTCAATTGTAGTGAGAGACCTGGCTCTAATTTGAACTGTAGTGAGAGACCTGGCTCTATTTTCAACTGTAGTGAGAAACCTGGCTCTAATTTCAACTGTAGTGAGAGACCTGGCTCTATTTTCAACTGTAGTGAGAAACCTGGCTCTAATTTCAACTGTAGTGAGAGACCTGGCTCTAATTTCAACTGTAGTGAGAGACCTGGCTCTAATTTCAACTGTAGAGAGAGACCTGGCTCTAATTTCAACTGTAGAGAGAGACCTGGCTCTAATTTCAAAAACCTAAGTGGCAAGTAACTAAAGCTATCTTTGATAAGTGGCAACGAGCCAACAATCACAATCACAAAATGCTAACTCAAAAGCAGAAGTCCCATAACATTATTCATTGTTGCAATGCGTTCAAGCGCTACAAGGATAGCTTAATGTCATTAAGAAACTTCCAAACTGAAAGGTTGTCGTTTGTATAGTGTTGATGAATGAAACAACAGACTTGGGCAACAAAGGAAGATAAAATCTCAGTGATGATTAACGTCTAAAGGTCGGCATACACGGGGCGACTTCCTGCCGACTTGTCGCATGCAACTCGAATGAATATGGGTAAAAGTTCCGTAATTGTTTAGTTTACTGATGGTTTGCGGAACATTTGTCGATATTCATTTGAGTTGCATGCGACAAATCGGCAGGAAGTCGCCCCGTGTATGCTGGCCTTAATGTCATGGGTGTCATCCAAGGGATAGTATTGTACACCCACATGTAAACGTACAGACATTTGTAACTGTGCACCAGAAATGAAATCCAACAGCACATACACCTTTGACCAGCTCTGGGCAGAAACAGGTAAGGTCCAGTTACGTCTAAAAACTTCTAACGAAGTTTCCAAAGTGAGGTCCTCTGAGGCATGCCAGGTATACACTAGGTGTGGCTGGGGGAGCTTCACTTTGGCAAATTGGTTAGAAGTTTGTAGAAGGAACTAGACCTTACCTATTTCATCCCAGAGCTAAAAATACATGCCACACATGTACTGTTGGATTTCATACTGGCACACAGTTACAAAGGCATTATTCTGAATGTCTGTACATCTAAATGTAGGTGTACAAAGTACCCCCCCAAGGTGATGCCCAGGACAATTAGACATACTGTTTTGGCATGCATTACATTGTCAACGTTACCACTTGTAACACGCCTTTACTGTACTGTACATGCATCATACAGTATCTGTATCACAACTGGTCATTCGTCAAAAACAAAGATCAAAGAATGTTCGACCATTTAATAAATGCCTGGTCAAACTCACGTCTCCCCAACCAACATGTCTGGCCCTCACAGCAATGTCCCTAGCATGCACAGTACGCACGTATTGTATGTGCTAAGGGTCTGGGAACAAGTCATTCCGGGTATACGAATTTGTGTATCTGACCAATCAAACCGAGCAATAGATCACGTCAGACACAAAAGTACTGTCATGCCTCAACATGACTGAAAAGCACAGAATGAAAAAGAATAAAACTCCATGCCTTTGTTCCCCAATTCCACCCACTGCCCCCAGCATTACTGTCAACACAAGATCAGGAGGGGAAGGGGATTTCCGACCCACTGATACAGTTCACTGCAAGTGCAGTGCACATGTACCGTTTGGTGTAGCACTTGAATAGCACTGCGAATACATGTAGAGGACTGAAAACTACGGCCCCCAAAGCCGCTGCTGCTGCGTCTCCTCCATGTCTCCTATTACCCGTGCATGCAGCTAGGGGTCTTGGGAGGG
>JABACO010000001.1:5203928-5412929 GCA_013339895.1 Ephydatia muelleri
CACACACGTACTCAAGCACAGCCATGTTGAATTCCATCGAAATCTCTCCAAGGAACTCTCCAATCTTCACCTTGCTGAGGCCATACTGTGTTCTGAGAAACTTGGCAACACTCTCAGGAGTGTCCTGAAGAACCCCAGCACTGATCAAGTACTGCAGTCCATTGATGGGTTTCCTGGGGAGGAGGAGGTGTACCTTAATGTGATGATTACTGTGACATACATGTACCACCACAATTGGTTTGATTAAAAAAACAAACAATTTTGTACCGTTCCACCAGTCTCCAGCCCAATACCCTGTATTTGAGCGTAACATCAATTGAATGGGATGAAAACAACGATCTCCTCCCCACCCCCATCCCCTCCCAACTGTACCTGTTGAATTGGTACACTCCAATGTTCATGATCTTCTTCACCATGGCGGCAGTCATGCTCCTGCTTAGTCTTCTACCCCCACCCCCACCCCCCACCACGCCCACATCGCCCTGCAGGGAGAAGACGCTGACACGGCGCAGGACATTGGAGAGGTCGGCACTCTGGGACGTGGGGAGGTTGGAAGGGCCGTCCTCCTGCTCTTCTCCTGTGCTCGATCTCTCACTCCCAGCGGGACTCACGGTTAGCTGCACAGCCTGCATCAAAGGGGATGAGCCAGCCGAGGCTCCCGAGACGGAGTTCCTCCCACTGGGGAATTCCCTTGCTTCGGCGCTCGCCCCTTCGTTCTGGAGAGGGAGATCGTCCGGATGGAGGGGAGGGGGCAGTGGAGGCGGAGTTTCGTCTATCTTGCCCCCAGAAACCTGACGTCTCTGAGTCGCCCGGGCCCTTCCCGGGCTGTGCCGCTTGTTGTTGATCTTGTCAATGGTCTCCTGCACCATGGTCATCTCCTCGCGAGTCTTCATGGGCCTGCTCTTGATGCTCAGCTTCCGGTTCTTGTCTTTGATGGTCGCCGTACGTTTCCTGACGGTCGAGGGACCCTCCTTGCGCATCACCTCAAAGTGCCTCCTCAGCTTGTAGCCTCGGTACGTCTTCTGGATGGTCACGGCGGCCTGGGTGGCTCTCTCCAAGCTCCCGTACTTGGCCCCGAGGGACCTGCATATCTTCTCGTAGATCTTGGCCTCCATGTCCGGGGAGAGGTACTTGAGGACGTCCGTTGCCTCCCTCCTTGCGGCTGACATGGCGGCGACCTTGCGACGCTCCTCCCTCGCCTTGCTCTCGGCCTTCTTGATCTCCTTGGGTGTCCGCCTCCCGACCATCGGCTTGCTGGAAGGACTGAAAGTGTTGGTCCTCTTCCTCATCTCTGCGAATCCGCTGTCCTCATGGCTGCCCTCTCCGGTCGTGGTGGAGGTGGGGGGGGACGATGATCGCGAGGTCGTCTGAGGTCTGGTTGGGGACGAGGAGGAAGGCGATTTCCGACTGGCAACGATTGAATGCTCTCCCGTCGCTCTCTTTGGTACTGCACTCCTGCTTGGTTCTTACCAGCTGTGGGGAGGCGCGGTGGATGGGAGATGGCTTCGGTGATGTGTCCAGAGGCGGTGCTTTTGGAACATCTGCTGTCTTCTCGCATGAGTCTGGACCCAATACTATCTTTGGAGAAGCCTCTTCCCCAGACACCTGCTTTGGGGCATCTTCCCCTGACACCGGCTTTGGAGCCTCTTCCCCAGATACTGGCTTTGGAGCCTCTTCCCCAGACACCTGCCTTAGATCCTCTTCCCCAGACACCGGCTTTGGAGCCTCTTTCCCAGATACTGGCTTTGGAGCCTCTTCCCCAGACACCTGCTTTGAAGCCTCTTCCCCAGACACCGGCTTTGGAGCCTCTTCCCCAGATACTGGCTTTGGAGCCTCTTCCCCAGACACCTGCTTTGAAGCCTCTTCCCCAGACACCAGCTTTGGAGCCTCTTCCCCAGACACCGGCTTTGGAGCCTCTTCCCCTGACACCGGCTTTGGAGCCTCTTCCCCAGAAACCTGCTTTGAAGCCTCTTCCCCAGACACCAGCTTTGGAGCCTCTTCCCCAGACACCGGCTTTGAAGCCTCTTCCCCAGACACCTGCCTTGGAGCCTCTTCCCCAGACACCAGCTTTGAAGCCTTGTCCCCAGACACCTGCCTTGGAGCCTCTTCCCCAGACACTGGCTTTGGAGCCTCTTCCCCAGACACCGGCTTTGGAGCCTCTTCCCCAGACACCAGCTTTGGGGTTTCTCCTAGAGTGGTGTCTAATTCCCCAGTAGCCAACTTTGGAACTGACACCTGAGTTCCAGTCAGAGCTTCTCGAGCGTTTGGACACACCGGGTCAGGGCTAGCTTCCTCCACGCGCACAGCCATCGGAACCTTATCCCGAGATGAAGGACTCGAACTTTGGCCACGTGGTCCTGACCCCGGGCTGCTCGATAATCCCCAATCGAGCACTTCCGCGCCGCCGCCGCTCATCAACGACGTTGCACCGCTGGAGTCCGTTGCTCGGGCCCGCCTATCTGACGCCCGCTGGTACGACGGCGAGCCGTCGGCGAGGTGCGGTCCCTTCTCGGAGCGCGAGCGCGGAGGAGAGTGGGAGTGGGCCTGCTGCTGCCGCGGTGGGCCCAGCGTCGCCCTGCTGCTCGGCAGATCGCTGCAGACCTCGACGCTTTGATTTTTATGCAAGCGCGGTTTGGCGCTGCCTCTATTTGAGACGGCGTGGTTCGTCCCAGTGTAATCGCAGCTGATCGCGCGTCCCATTTTGTGTCTCGGCGTCTCGGCAGCTGCGGGGATTCCCCCAGCAGCAGTGGTGGGCGGGGTGGCGATGGATGCTCTATTGCCAGTGGATTTGGGCGGCGACGGTGGGGAATGGTCGCTAGTTCGGATCGCGTGCGTCGACCCGACGATCCCGCTACCGGAACCGTTGGGCGAGGCTTTGTCGTCCATCTCCTCCGTGTCCGTGTCGCTGTCGTTCGCGGTGGATATCGCGTTCATCGGGATGGGAGGTAGGGAAGAGTTGGCGGGCGTGCTCGGTTCTGAAGACGCGGTGCTGTCACTGCTGCTGCTGTATGAGCTGTGGTCGTTGCAAGGGTTGGACGAAAAATGAAATCATAGAGGTATTGTGCATGAGCATGCTCACGTGTGGGAATATACAGGAAAGAAAGAACTGTGTGTGTGTGTGTGTGTGTGTGTGTGTGAGAGAGAGGCACGATGGATTCATGCACGAATCCAGATTCAAAACGCGTGCAGACGCCATCTGCTATAACCGACCTAATGTTTATCCATCACTACACTGAATCGCCGCTAATTAAGTAGCTTACCTTTCGCTAAAGATTGCATAAGGAAGTTTACAAGAGCCAATGAGCGATGCTTTAAAAGTTAACGAAGCCAGACCGACTGTATCGACAATGAATCTCATCTAATGCTAACGGCACGACGCTACATGTACACGTTCCATTCATTGCATTTCCCCACAGCTGGTATGTGCAACGCCCCTTCCTTTTTGCAAATACCATGTCGTGAATATTGCTTTGTGCCTCCTCGATCTCCCGCAAAGCTATATGCTACCATAGATAGTATAACATCTATGAACCTACACCCCACGTCCATCTAATATACTACATATCGTACAAGAGGTGTATTACAGATTGCTTGCGAGGCCGTAAAGCTGTGCCGCACGACACAAATATCTGGAGGCTACTCCTACAACTGGCACAATGCATAGTAGTAAACAAAACGTTCACTTGAAAGCGAGAATGCATGGTACGCGCTAAATACACACGTCCTTGTCCCCTACGAAATGACGGACGGTGTAATGAGTCATCCTCTATGGGTCAGTGCCTTTGCATACGTGTGTGAGTGTGTGTGTGGTGTGTGCATATGCCTACACAACTACTTTACGAATCTATACAAGGCAGCAAGCAAACTTACTCTCTAAACGACGGTACGATCGGGCTATTGAAGCTACCGGCCGAGGTTTTCCTCCCGAGAATGGCAATCCGTTGGTCCAATTCAGCATTCTTCAATCGAAGCGAATCGCGCTGCTGCTGCAAGTCCTTGATGGTTTTGAGCCTGTGCTGGAGCAACTTCTCCTGCCTCGTAACCGCGGCCTTCTCCTTGGTCAACTCCTCCTCCAGCTGCTTCACGCGCGCTTCTAGTGTCGTCACTTCGGTTTTGCTCCTCTGGCTGTCTCGTTCGAGATGCTCTAGCGCCTCTTGCAGCTTCCGCATAAAATCGTACACTTGATCGTACGACATCGCACCCGGGGTCTCAAACACACACTCACAACATGTAGCCTTACGCTTGAGCGGACATAGGGCATTAAAAAGGGGTGGGGCTTGGACGTTGAACTATTTTACATCACGATACCTCGTAGAAATGATGCAATCGTGGAAACGGGCTGTCAGAAATAGTGCTTAAAAGGCGGGGAGGAGTGCACCGTGAAATTAAGCTACAACTGGTCTTGGCATGACATATATCCACCACCACCACAAACATAAACGAACATGGTGGACTTAGCACAACACATACAGTGTTCATAACATGCACACACACACACACACCTCACAAATTGCACAAAAAGTATCAAGTCCTGAACTGCCTTTCAAGTGTCTTGAGTGTCTCACTGATATCTGATCTGGAAAGGAGGAATGCAGTCAAGGTTATATCCAATCGAGTGCCATGGGTATGCAGGAATTATACACACACACACACACACACGCACACACACACACACCGCGCGCACACACACACACACACACACACGCACACACACACACACACACACACACACACACACACACGCACGCACACACACACACACACACACACACACTTTTCTCAGGATACATTTGTTCGGACAGCTCTTTCAAGGACTCAAGGCTGCTGTTCAGTTCCTCAAACTTAGCCAAGAAGGAGTACATGGACTAACAAGATAAAAATAAACACATCATCCTGCTGACCTTCATAGCAATGCATTGATGGACTGGAACAACACACCCACCCCCAACACTCCATTTAAATAAAACACACCATCATCTTCAGCAGTCCCCACAGGTCCTGATGCCACCCACCATGCCCACCACATTACATGGATGCAACCCCCCCCCCCCCCCCCCCCCCCCCCCCCAAACAAATACACACAATCCTACACAACTGAGTCATACACGTACAATACACATACGTTACAATTATCCGGATACAGCAAACCACGCCACCTCACCGGCCGGCCACCCAAATCCCATCCCCTTCTCCCCATTTTTGGCACCTTGGTTGACACATCCACAGTCTTCTGCATGTTGCCAAACGCCTCGTTGTGGATCTCTGACATCTGGCGCATGCACACTGTCATCTGCAGCACAGCAATAAGGAAACACACACACACACACACACACACACACACACACACACACACACGGCTAGGTATTTTGTAGGAAGTGAGCAATGTGTGTGTGTGTGAGGGGGAACATAGCATCGCAAAAATTGCAGTTATGGCAACAAAAACTGACGAGTAATTTTGCATATCACAATTTTTACTGATGAATTGAAAGCCAAACAATGAAGGAATATAAGGTACACTGTACATAGTCCACATACATGCATACATACACACACACACACACACACACACACACACACACACACACACACACACACACACACACACACACACACACACGCATGCATACATATATACATACATGTACATACATAAATAAATAATAACATCCATCGCATACATGTACCTGTACATTAGGGGTATAGTACAAGAAGTGCAAAAAAAAAAACAAAAAAACATACACATAACAAAACAAGTTTGCGTGCTGCAGGTCAGACTGTGACCACTTATATTTGTATTTCATTTATACTCTTTGACGAAACACTGCACCCAGACGACGCTGTTGGGTCTCTTTGTCTGTCTGCGCTTTCAGAGAGCAACAGAGGTGCATTTATTGTATTTGTTTCAGATTTAAATGATTGTTCTGGCAATTTTGGCCATGCACACGCACGTGCCTGTAGCATACACGGACGACTCACAGCGTACAGCCCGTTCCTCAGGTTCATCATCATGTGATCCAGGTTGCCCGCTGCCTTGAAAGCCAGTCTCTCCACATCCTTCAGGACCGTGGGATCGATGGAGCATGGCTGCTGTTGGGAAGGTGAAGTAACCCCTGTCCTCTATCTCCCTCTGTCAGACCCTGCCGTACCTCAAAATCCATGTTGCTGCCAGGGGAACCTGTGTGAGTATAAGAAAAAGGTCACGTGTTGCCTCGGTTCACACACACACACACACACACACACACACACACACACACACACACACACACACACACACACACACACACACACACACACACACACACACACACACACACACACACACACACACACACACACACACACACACACACACACACACACACACACACACACACATCACACCCATCACATACATCACACATGCACATCAGGTAGAGCAGTTTCCATCACAGAGGCAGAAATGATACTAGCAACTACATGTATGAGCCAGTTCCTGTTTATTAATCAAATACTGACCAGTCATTATAGGTGGAGAAAATCTGTCCATCAAGCATTTGCCTGTTTAGCAAGCTACCTACATGTACATGTACATGCACTGAAGGTGTGAGTGAGGAATGTGATCGAGAGACAGACATAAGTGTCCAGGTACAATGTAGGCTGCACATTCATGTACGCGTTCTATCTTCCCTAATGGAATTGCAATCCTATCTTGTAGTAAACATCCTCCCCAACACTAACTCTACAATGTATTAAGTGCACAAACAGCTTGTTTTACTCCAATAGGTTGAGCTTGTGCATGATGACATCACTGACGGAGATGCAAGGGTCTGCACCCCCCTCCCCCTCCCACACACACACAGAGCTCAAGCATCCACCCTGGCCCTACTAACCAGTTTCGACACATCAAGTCCGATCTGAGAAACAAGCAAGGCTACTTTGATAGTCTCTTCTGCCCCCCCCCCCCCCCACACTCCATCCTTCCCACTACACTCACCCACCCTCCACCTCCACACTCACCCTCCCCTCCCCCTCACACCACCCTCCCTTCCCCTTCACTCACCCTTCCCTCCACACTCACCCTCCCCTTCACCCTCCCTTCCCCTCAACACAAACAGCTCTTCAAAAGTGATCTGTCATTGTGTCAGATAATTTCAAACAGTTGGTTGGACATGATCTGTCATTTAAATTCCCCACCCACCCACCAATAACAGGCTAAATAATATATGTGCACATTCAGATATTGGTAATTGTACCCATACTATTGAAACAATGTTTGGTATTAGTATTTTCCAGACATATTCTCCATTATGAACATTTAGCCATACTAAAAAACAAATCATCAATGAGAATACCGTTCATGAAATTTAAGTTACTTACATCCTCCTCCCCATTCCCACTGCCCTTCAGCTCCACACTCCCCTCCCTTTCCCTCCTCCCCTCCCTTTCCCTCCACACTCTCCTCCCTCCCTCCTCCCCCTCCACACTCCCCTTTCTCCCTCCTCCCCCTCCACACTCCCCTTTCTCCCTCCTCCCCCTCCACACTCCCCGCCCTCCCTCCTCTCCCTCCACACTCCCCTCCCTCCTTCCCTCCACACTCTCCTCCTCCCTCCTCCCCCTCCACACTCCCCGCCCTCCCTCCTCTCCCTCCACACTCCCCTCCCTCCTTCCCCTCCACACTCTCCTCCCTCCCTCCTCCCCCTCCACACTCCCCGCCCTCCCTCCTCTCCCTCCACACTCCCCTCCCTCCTTCCCCTCCACACTCCCCTCCCTCCTCCCCCTCCACACTCCCCTCCCTCCCTCCTCCCCCTCCACACTCCCCTCCCTCCTTCCCCTCCACACTCCCCTCCCTCCCTACTCCCCCTCCACACTCCCCTCCCTCCCTCCTCCCCCTCCCCTCCTTCCCCTCCACACTCCCCTCCCTCCTCCCCCTCCCCTCCTCCCCCTCCATACTCCCCTCCCTCCTCCCCCTCCACACTCCCCTCCCTCCCTCTCCATCCATACTCACCCAGTGCCACAACATCCTGGCCCACTTTCACATTTCCTCCATGGACCAATGTGAGGCCCTCGGTCTCGGTAGGGCCACGCCCCCTCGGGGAATGAGGCATGCCTCCGATCATGACATATGGAGAAGCTCCTGCGGAAACAGTTGCATCCTCCTCAGAAGCACCTTCATCTTCACCATCATCTTCACCTTCATTTTCACCATCACCTTCACTGTCACCAGAATCAGACTGAGCTCCCGCTTTGAACTCTATGACCTTATAGAACACCGTGCTCTCATCGGCGACGCCAACCGACTTCGATGGTGTCTGCATTTGCGACACTTCTTCCTCTTCCTCCTCCTCCGGCCTAATCACAAGGTAAGCTGCATCGCTAGACTCTGGTGACACTTTGGCCATTTTTGAATCTGAGGTAGCCTCTTCCGTCGTCTCTGCCACACCCACTGACGTGTCCGCAACGATAGTTTGTTCCATTGAATGGGGACGAGGAGGAGTCCCTGCGACACGCGTATTCAGCGTTCCCCCGGCTGTGCTTTGCTCTTCTTCCGCATCACGTGCGTTTACGGTGGTCGTGGTAATAGCACTGCAATCCGCCTCGTGGGTGTTGTTTGGCAACCCGCTTGCCTCGTCAGCAGCATCCTGACTGTCGTGGAGTGGCTCAGGGGGTGGCCACGTCGTGCGTTCTTCTTCCTCCGTAAGGTCGGTGTTTTCGGTGTCTTGGTTCTGCTCCTGCTTCGCTTCGTCTGTGTTTACTAAAATGGATAGGGAGAAGTCACATCGGACTTAAATAAATTCAAGACAAGGAAGCAAACATTCCAAAAGGGTTTACATGTACATGTATAATGTACGAACATGAAACGAACCCGCTGCCATTTGTGTTTTATTAATGATTATTGACAGAGCCGAACGTCACGTGAACTGTTGCTACGGTGACGGATGAATATTACAGCTGCAAGGCGGCAACGTAATACCTGATCGTGTAGGAGGGCCCCCTTGGCTTTCGGAAATAAATAAAAGAAGCATGCGTCCAATCCAGATATGGGCCGACAAAGCGCAAGATAAAGAGAGAGATTCACTATGGTAGGGTCAGCGTTGCAACGTATTATTATTGTTTTTGCTTTGATGGTCTATTGATACTCTTGCATATGTCACTCATGGCACCATACTTATTACGTTTCTCCTCCGCTAGCATTTACGACATGGTATTCCAACCTGATGGTGATCAGCTCTTAGTCGCTGCTGGCACCAGAATACTGGTATGCCCCTCCAATACCCCCCCCCCCCCCCCCACACACACACACACACAGATCTGAGTATACTGCTGCTGCCATTGCGTGCAGAGAGTAAACAATCCACCATCGCATGCACAGTCAGATATACCCACGCAAGGGTGTGGCTACGTCAAGACTAGCACACACATACCTCCATGCGCACATTGATTCAATGACACACATACTGTACTGTTTGTACACCACACACACATGCAATTGCACTGCACCTGGACACTGAGACGCAGCTGTAGCTCATTGACACACATTGAATCATTCAAGGAAATGGGGTTTGTAATCTTTAGTGTGCACTAGCTGGACTTCACATCACTCAGACTTGACCACCAAAGGCACTGATAGATCAAGCTGTGGTTAGCCATCTCCCTATACTGCAGGTCTACAACGTCAACGAAGGGAATGTGGTGCAAGCACTCAAGGGACACAAGGACACCATATACTCTCTCTCATACGGCAGAGATGGTGAGAACCTAAAGAGCACCTCAATGCGGCACAGCATATTTAGAACCTTCTGTTTGTTTTTTTGTGCCAGAGACATTTATCTTATAAATTAGCTTTCTGATCACATGTGTCTATCATATTGTGTGTGTGTGTGTGTGTGTGTGTGTGTGTGTGTGTGTGTGTGTGTGTGTACAGTGTATTATGAACATAATGGTGAGAAGGTGTGGATTGAGCACATGTATTTGGATCCATCATTGCCCTCTGATTATCTTCCACTGGCGTGGACTGGGCACCTTGCTGTTGTGTTTGTGCGAATAACTTTGAGAGGGTGGAATGGTATGGGGACCCATGTTGCTGGCTAGAGTGGTGGGGTGTTCCTGGTGCAGTTTGTTACCCTCTCTTCCTTCTCCCTCATCCCTAGGCATATTTGCTTCTGGTGGTGCGGACAAGCTGGTCATCATATGGTCAGCCCAGATGGAAGGGATCCTCAAGTACTCGTGAGTTGGCCTCCATCTTTGGTGGGGAAAACTCTTATTGAGTCTCTCTGCTTTTCCTTACCCTTTCATCCTCCCACCATCTCCCATCCACCTTCTCCCTCCTTCCACCTTCTCCCTCCTTCCACCTTCTCCCTCCTTCCACCTTCTCCCTCTTTCCACCTTCTCCCTCCTCCCACCTTGTCCTCCCACCTTCTCCCTCTTCGCCTTCTCCCTCCTCCCCCTTCTCTCCCTCCTCCCACCTTCTACCTCCCATCTTCCCCCTCTTCGCCTTCTCCCTCCTCCCACCTTCTACCTCCTCCCCCATTTCCCTCCTCCCACCTTCTACCTCCTCCCACCTTCTCCCTCCATCCCTTCTCCCTCCTCCTCCCACCTTCTCCTCCTTCCACCTTGTCCCTCCTCCCCCTTCTCCCCCTCTTTGCCTTCTCCCTCCTCCCCCTTCTCCCTTCTCCCTTTCTCCCTCCTCCCACCTTCTACCTCTCTCCCATCTCCCCCTCTTTCGCCTTCTCTCCCTCCTCCCTTCTCCCTCCTCCCACCTTCTCCCTCCTCCCCCTTCTCCTCCCCCCCTCTACCTCCTCCCCCTTTCCCTCCTCCCATTGTCTCCCTCCTCCACCATTTCCCATCTACCTTCCTCCCTCCTTCCACCGTCTCCCTCCTCCCACCTTCTCCCTCTTCTTCGCCTCTCCCTTCCCTCCTCCTACCTTTACCCTCCTCCCCCTTTCCCTCCTCCCCCTTCTCCCTCCTCCCCCATCTCCCCCTCCCCAATTTTTCCCGCCCCCCATTGTCTCCCTCCTCCCACCTTCTCCTTCCTCCCACTTCTCTCTCCCTCCTTCATCTCCTCTTACCTTCTACCTCCTCCCCCATCTCCCTTCTCCCCCTTCTCCCTCCTTCCACCTTCTCCCTCCTCCCCCATCTCCCTTCTCCCCCTTCTCCCTCCTTCCACCTTCTCCCTCCTCCCCCATCTCCCTTTACCCACACACAGGCACAATGACAGTGTGCAGTGCATTGCGTTCAGTCCTGTTTCAGGGCAGTTGCTCAGCTGCGCTTCTAGTGACATTGGTAAGGGGACACTATCCATTTGTGTGTCGGTGTGCATACAGAGGTCTCTTCCATGTGTCTCTCAATACCCTTATTTTTCACAATGGTTCAAGTCTACACGCACGTACATGAACATATGTTGTGCAAGGCAATGTGCGCTACATGTACATGTATGTGATATGCATGCAACCAAGAACTTGAAGGAATGGGTGGGTGGGTATTACATGTTGAATAGAGATATTTAATTAGCATGTCACCAATGTGTTGGTGAGAGGGGGTGATGATTACCTTGTGACCCACACTCAGGTTTATGGTCGTCTGAGCTCAAGTCTGTGACCAAGCACAAGGTCTCTGCCAAAGTGTGTAGCTGCAGCTGGACAAACGATGGACAGTTCTTTGCAATTGGCATGTATAGTGGAGTGGTCACCATCTGGACAAAGGTGTGTGTGTGTGTGTGTGTGTGTGTGTGTGTGTGTGTGTGTGTGTGTGTGTGTGTGTGTGTGTGTGCGCGTGTGTGTGTGTGTGTGTGTGTGTGTGTGTGTGCAGAGTATTATTAGCATAATGGTGAGAAGGTGTGGATTGAGCGCATCTATTTGGATCCATCAATATCTTCCACTGGCGTGGACTGGGCACCTTGCTGTTGTGTTTGTGCGAATAACATTGAGAGGGTGGAATGGTATGGGGACCCATGTTGCTGGCTAGAATGGTATGGTGTTCCTAGTAGAGTATGTTACCCTCTCTTCCTTCTCCCTCATCCTCTCCCTCTTCTCTTTCCTACCTTCCTCTTCCCCTACTCACTCTTCCCCTACCTTTTCACCTCCCTCCCTCTTCCCCCTCCCTTCATTTTTCTTCCCCTTCCTACCCTCCCTCTCTCTTTCCCTCCCTTCTTCCCTCTTCCTTGGTAGAATGCAGAGGAGAAGGTTCGAATAGAACGTCCAGGAGGACACCCCATCTGGTCCCTGTCATGGAATCCCTCCAGGTGGGCTAATAACTAACATCATAAACATGTCACACACACACACATACACACATGCACACACACACACGCAACAACAACAACAACACACACACACACACACCACACACACACACACACACACACACACACACACACACACACACACACACACACACACACACGCACACACACCCAGATGTGTACATCCAAAGGAGTGATTGGTTCTTTCCCACCCTCAGGGAGGATGCCTATGATGTGCTCACTGTCACTGACTGGGGACAAAAGCTGAGTTACTTCCAGCTGAATGGAAAGCAGGTACTGTTCCAGCATACCCACAACTGTTTTCTTCTCTGTCCTCCTGGCTGTGCCACTTAATTCGCATTCCCTTCTTCCTCCTCTTCCTTTTCCCTCCCCTGCATGACCCTGTGTACCCCATCACTTGACTTCCCCTCCCTCCTCTCTCTCCTCTCTCTCTCTCCCTCTTCCCTTCCTTCTCCCTCTTCCCTTCATCCTCCTTCCTCCCTCTCTCCTCCCCTCCCTCCTCCATCTCTCCTCCATCTCTCCTCCCTCTCTCCCTCCTCCCCTCCTCACGTTTATGTCCCTCCCATCTGTTCTATTTGTTTCTAGTTGCCCATTATGGACACCAAAAAATGCCCCCCCTCCCCCCCCCCCCCCCCCCCCCCCCCCGGTTTGCCACAGCCTCCAAAGATGGCTCCTATTTTGCTTAGTGTGCACATGTACTCTTCATATTCTGGTGTGCTTGCACTTCCCCCTGTTTACTTCCTGCCTTGTAGGTGTGGTTTGGGCATTTGCTAGTAAACAACATTTTAAACAACCAAAAAACCTGCATGTACTTGTACTATTCCTAGATTGGCAAAGATCGCAACCTCGACTTTGACCCCTGTTGTGTGAGCTACTTCAGCAGTGGAGAGTTTGCCGTCATTGCCGGGTCTAATAAAAAGGTGGGTGGGGCAGAGTAGGTGGGGCAGAGTGGGTGGGTATGTATGCACGGGATTGCAGGGAGTGGTACGTACACACATGCTCTTGATGTGCATCATTCTGCCATTGCACTGCATGGTACATGTACATACACCACAGGATGAAAGTGCACTTTTGACAGTGTATTCAATTGCGACAAAAATGTGCCCGCACAGATGTCTGTGTATGCATATCATACATGTTGTGCGCGTGTGTGCATGTGCGTTTGTCTTGTGTGTGTGTGTGTGTGTGTGTGTGTGTGTGTGTGTGTGTGTGTGTGTGTTTGTGTGTTTGTGTGAGTGTTGAGGAGAACCTATACTATATGCATGTAATTAAGTTAGGGGACCATCCCAGTGTTATGCAAACAGCTGCCACACAACCCAGGATGTTCCTTCCTACCAGAAGAGAGGGTTGCCGGTGGACATTGCCCGCTTCATTTCCCCCCATGTGTCCCTCCTCCTCCATTCTGCAGGCACTTCTGTACTCTCGTGAAGGGGCTATGCTTGGCACCATAGCAGAGGGCAAGTCTTGGGTCTGGTGTTGCTGTCAGCGACCTGGTCAAAACTTTGTGGTAAGCACTTAGCTGTCTGTGTACATGTACACTGTATATGCAAGATATATGCAAATGTTGTTATCCGCTTTCATTTCTGTTTGTCCTCCATCCATTTAACTCCTCCTCCTCCCTCCCTCCCTCCCTCCCTCCCTCCCTCCCTCCCTCCCTCCCTCCCTCCCTCCCTCCCTCCCTCCCTCCCTCCCTCCCTCCCTCCCTCCCTCCTCCCTCCCTCCCTCCCTCCCTCCCTCCCTCCCTCCCTCCTCCCTCCCTCCCTCCCTCCCTCCCTCCCTCCCTCCCTCCCTCCCTCCCTCCCTCCCTCCCTCCCTCCCTCCCTCCCTCCCTCCCTCCCTCCCTCCCTCCCTCCCTCCCTCACAGGCTATTGGATTTGAAGATGGTACAATTGGCTACTACCAATTGTCCTTCAACACAGTCCACGGTCTTTACAAGGACCGGTCAGTCTGCTGTATGCAAGCGGATGTGCGGATGTGTGAATGTGTGGACCTACAGTCACCTTGGGCACACCCACACACATGTCCATCTGGCTATCGTGTAGATGAGGCGGTGCCCATGTAGCCATGGATGGACCTAAGCAATGTCACACACATGTACATGCACACACATAACTTGTAATCCTCTTAACTATTGGACAGGTATGCGTTCCGTGAGCACATGACTGATGTAATGGTGCAACATCTGTTCACTGATGAGAAAGGTGCAGTGATGCTCCCTTCCCCTCCTCCTTCCCTCCCCTTCTCCCCTCCCTCCTCTCCTCCCCTTCTCCCCTCCCTCCTCTCCTCCCCTTCCTCCTCTCCTCCCCTTCTCCTCTTCCTCCTCTCCTCCACCTCTACCCTCCCTTCACTCCTCCCCTCTCTCCTCCCCATCTTTAAGCTCAACACTCATCGATAGTGCCACGCCCTCTTTTTTTCACTCCCCATTTTTGCACTTGCAGTGAAAATCAAATGCAGGGACCATATAAAGAAGATTGCAGTGTACAAGAACAGACTTGCAGTACGACATGTCATGTCCATCACATAAAGCACTCGGCCCTTCCCCTCCCCTTCACCCTTCCCTCCTCCCTTCCCCCTCCCGTTCTTACCTTCCCTCCTTCCCCTTCTCCCCTCCCCTCCCTCCCTTTCTCCCACACCTACTCTGTACATGTAACATGTAGCTTACAGTAGATGAAACCTGGCGTCCTAGCTTATTTCCTTACGCATGGTGTGTAAACATCTATTTCCTACACAACACACACCACACACATGCACACACATCCTCCCACACATCCACACACACCACACACATGCACACACATCCTCCCACACATGCACACACACCGCACACTTGCTCACTGCAGGTCCAGCTAACGGACAGGATCATTGTGTACGAGGTGACGTCAGATGAACCTACAGACATGCAGTACAAAGTCAAGGTGAGTGGGTCACTTGGTGGAGATGGGGACCCTTGCAGGTGTGCATGGTGTGCTGGGCGGGATCATTGGGTGGTGTGGCTTTATTTATAGTGGCAACACACGTCCACTGTCATCTTTACTGTGTTGTGCTTGCATGTGTGTGGGGTGGAAGACCGGCCAGTCATGGCACCTTGATTATTACAAGGCACCCCTAGTTGCAGCATGGGATTTGTGACTTTTGTGTGTGTGTGTGTGTGTGTGTGTGTGTGTGTGTGTGTGTGTGTGTGTGTGTGTGTGTGTGTGTGTGTGTGTGCTTGGTTGACCCTTCTTTCCATCAGGAGAAGATATCGAAGCATGTGGAGTGTAGTCTGCTGGTCGTGTGCTCCGAGAACATTGTGCTCTGCCTGGAGAAGAGGCTTCAGAGCTTGTCCTTTTCGGGGGAGAAGATCAGGTGTGTGGACCTGAGATGGGGAGGCGAGGGAGGGGGATGTACAGTAGGGGACACGAAACAGGCACCACTGTACATGTTGATGTTATATACTACATGCATAGCTGCAGATGTGTGGTGTATGGACTGGACATGCAAGTTCATTAATCAAGTTCAAGTTGTAGTCACAATATTATGTGTATGTGCACTGTGTGCAAATTAAATGTGGAGATTTGAAATCTTTTTCTTTGTCCTGTACTGTGCACTTGTAATTCCTCGCACCTGACCTTAATCCTCATCCCGTTCCCTCCCTCCCTCTCCCCCCTCTCCCTCCCTCCCTCTCCCTCCTCCTTCGTCTCCGATCCTGACCATGCCTTGGTATCCTGCCGAATGGTCTAGATGTGTGCATGCAACCGTTTTATTTTCTCTTTCACTTCTCTTGTCTTTTCACTTTCAGGGAGTGGGTGATGGAGTCTCAGATCAGGTACATCAAGGTGGTGGGAGGTCCCCCAGGTAGGGAAGGCCTGCTCGTGGGACTCAAGAACGGACAGGTTTGTGGGGAGGGTGTGGCCTCCCGTGGCTATGGATACGACACACTCTCCCCTCCCCCTATGCATTTTTGTTTTTGAAGGTGATGAAGGTGTTTGTGGACAACCCTTTCCCTGTGGTGTTGTTGAAACATCAGAACTCTGTGAGGTGCCTGGATCTGAGTGCAAGGTGGGTGGGTAGGGGGGGAGGGAGGGGTTCTGGGTGCATTGATATTCACACTTTTGCTTTGTCTTCTCAATTTGGGAATCTACATGTATTCGACATGCATGTTACGTGTACAGGCATTTGAACTCACTTGGGAGTTGTTTTTTGGCATGAAAGGTGGGTGGGAGGGAAACATGCATCATTTTTGTTACTTTGCTGCAGACTTGTGGTTTGTGTGGTGGTATTCCTATTCTAGTGTGTATGGACATGTGTCTCTCCCCCACACACATCACTCACATTTATGTACACCACCAAACCATGCTGCTATTATAACTTCATGCCATCAGCCACACCCACAATTGCCTCTGTTGCATCGTGCCTTGTTTGTGCCCCCTTGACTTGCCTGCTAATAACATCTGTATCCACTACACCAACACTCACACCACTCTCCTCACCACACACACTCCACACACACACACTCCACACACACACACTCCACACACACACACACACTCCACACACACCCAGTCGTACCAAGCTGGCCATTGTGGATGAACGCAACACCCTGCTAGTGTACGATGCTGTAAGTAAGGAGCTGCTCTACCAGGAGCCCAAGGCCAACAGTGTGGCCTGGAACACCAGCTGTGAGGTATGGGGAACCTGGTGTCACGTGACCCTCATGTGACCGCTCATGTGATCCCTATGTGACCGCTCATGTGATCCCCATGTGACCGCTCAGACCACTCATGTGATCCCCATGTGACCGCTCATGTGATCCTATGTGACAGCTCATGTGATCCCCATGTGACCACTCATGTGGTCTCCATGTGACTGCTCATGTGATCCCCATGTGACCGCTCATGTGATCCCCATGTAACCGCTCATGTGATCCCCATGTGACTTCATGATGTGCACTAATTTGATTGTGCACTTAATGTGGTCTCAAGACCTTCGTATCACAGTTTTCATCGTATACATTGTACATGCAGCTGTGTGTTCCTTAACACCTGTGGTTATTTGGTGGCACTTTAGTACAGCTTTCTCAGTATCATCTCATTTCAGCTCTGCTGGTGCCCAGACCTCTTACACCTCTGGGGTGCCCAGGCCCCTTACACCTCTGGTAGTGCCCAGGCGCCTCTTACACTTCTGGTGGTGCCCAGGCCTCTAACACCTCTGGTGGTGCCCAGGCCTCTTACACCTCTGGTAGTGCCCAGGCGCCTCTTACACTTCTGGTGGTGCCCAGGCCTCTAACACCTCTGGTGGTGCCCAGGCCTCTAACACCTCTGGTGGTGCCCAGGTATCAAACTCCAGTAGTGATCAGTATCAATTGTATCAATCCAACAGTCAGTGGGAAAGCGTTATAGCCAAATTCAGCTACCAATGGTGGCTGTGTTATAAGATTTACCCTTATCAGGAAACAACGAGGGCAAGAAAACCCTGTAGACGCTCCGAGGAGAGTAGCTTCATGTTGGAGGAAGAACTGGAGGCATGCCTTTTTGTTGATACCAGATACGTGTGGCACTAGCCATGTAGTCTATGCATAGCACACGTGTGTACAGTGTAGGTCAGATGTCTGATCACAGTGTATCCTGCTCAGCTAACTGGGTCATATATCCTTTGTAGCTTGCGTGCATTCCATCCAACATCCTCAGTGCCACATAACAATAGGCTTCCTGCTGCACGCCCCCCCACCCACCCACCCTAGCCCATCATCACATATCCACTCTGCATACCTCACTAATGCTAGTCACAACTGCCTAGAGACTACCCCATGGAAGCACACACACATCACGCACATACGCACATACATGTACACATGTGCACACATACTTTACATGGTATACATGTACACTTTACACATACGCGCACATGCATCCACACACACGCATCACAGATATACATACAGTGTACTGTGCATATGCACATGCACGCATGTATACGCTCATACAGGCACACCTATCATTCGCACATATTGGCATAGAGCTGTGTGTGTGTGTGTCTGTGTGTGTGTCTGTGTGTGTGTGTGTGTGTGGAGTACATGTGCAAAATATATGTGTGTTTGTAAGTCTGTTTGTGTGCAGTACATGTACACTCCACAGTCTGCTAGCTCGCATGCAGGTGTTAGTAGCCCATCGGGGGAGGGGGGAGGGGGGGGGAGGCATATTTGCATCCCATCAGGGGCACATTACACTCCTGTTGCATGCTAGTTAGCTCCAATGGCAGCCTAGTGTGCTGGAACCCAACAACCAACAGCTGTTGCAGGAGTGTGTATATAAACAACCGTGTTCCCATTACATAGCCCAACCCCTTACACACAGTAGATCCAGGGAGGTAGATGGCATTATTAAGAGAATACCACATGTACTGTAGTGTAATGGGATGTATGGAGCAGCGCCAGGTGCTGGTTCCTGCATGGTGCCTTTGATATACATGTACATGCAGTAGCTATTGTTTAGATGTTGATGCATGATGCTAGAATGCCCTGCTGTGTGCACTGGTTACTGGGCTAAGACATATTTATGTGAATTATTCCAGGTCATTCAGAAAAATAGTGGAAAATTGCTTTTAACAGTACCTTTATTAGTTCATTGAATAATTCCGACCAGTTTAAGTACAATCGAATGTGAATGATTATTTATAAACTACATGTACATTGTACATGTACATGGGCTAACTGCCTTATTACTATACAAGTTGTAGTTACATCTTTAAATCATTGAATCATAATCGTGGGACCACTCATACTCACGCCATTGATATTTTACTTCCATTCATTAGATCTGGATCTATGTTTGCCGATTTATTCATTTGCACACTTGATTATGAAGGGTTATCCAGTAGTTTTATTTTGCTATAAATTTTTAATAGCAAATATAAATTAAAAGACTACTCAGCAAAGTCACAACTTTGCCTGGTTGAATCATCCATTTCATTTACTGTTTGTTTTAAAGGTTCAAGGTACACATACTGTACATGTACATGTATGCAGGTTTTGGCATCATGCACATCCTCATACCACTCTTCCCCTCTCCAAACTTTAATGCTATGTCTTCTTTGTCTTCCTTCAAAGTGACATCCTCTTCACTTCAATGTCTCTCCCCTCCACCCTCACACTCCCCTATCCCTCCCCTCCACTCACTCCTCTCCACCCTCACCAGGACATGCTGTGCTACAGTGGAGAAGGCATGCTGAGTATCAAGGCCAACAACTTCTCCACACACCAACAGAGGCAGCAGGTATGTGTGTCATCATGGTGTGATGTGTGTGTGTGTGTGTGTGTGTGTGTGTGTGTGGGAGGGGGTGGTGGGCTCTAAGTAGAACTTAGAAATGATCAATGGGTGGAGTCTTGGTCCTGGTCCTGACACACATACTGTACACACACACACCACACACCACACACACACACACACACACACACACACACCACACACCACGCACACATCACACACAATACACACACACACCACACACAAACACAACATACACACACACACACACACACACACACACACACACACACACACAATAGGGCTTTGTTGTTGGATTCACAGGGTCCAAGATATTTTGTCTGGACTTCTTTGCAATGACATGTGTGGACGTTCCCCAGGTGAGCCTGTCACCTCTCACACACAATACTTACAATTCTATTTGTTTTATTTATGCCCTTCCACCCACCTCCCCCCTCTCCCAACCCCGCAGTCTGCACCCATGATTCAGTATTTGGAGCGAAAATTGTACAAGTAGGTCATGTGAACAAAGGCCTTGCTGTGTTGCTTAAAGGTGTGCCCATACTGCAGGGATGCCTACAAGATTGGCTGTCTTGGTGTGACTGAGGGAGACTGGAACACGCTGGCGCTGGAAGCTCTGGAAGGAATGGACTTTGATATCTCCAAGAAGGCAATGGGGTCATGACTCACACTGTCACTTTAGGTGACTCTGCTTGTCTTTTGTTACAGGCCTTTCATAGATTGCGAGACCTTCGCTTTCTGGAGCTGATCCATAGCATTGAGGTACAGATTGTACTGTACTTGAGGGTGTGTGTTTACATACATTTACGTGTACTGTACAGTGTAAGCAGCCTTATACTAGATGTGTGGGCAGATGTGGACCTGTACATGTGTGAAGGTGCATGTGTGGATGTGTGTGCATGTGTGTGTGCATGTGTGTGTGTGCATGTGAGTGTGTGCATGTGTGTGTGCATGTGTGTGTGTGCGCATGCATGCATATTGTGTAATTATGACAAGGTGTGCACATAGCTAGTGTCATTTAGTCCTGATCCTCGCATGGTACGTTCTTCTGTTCACAAGGAGCGCAAGAGAAGGGGAGAAACGAACAACCAGCTGTTTCTGCCCGACGTTCTTGCTTACCAGGTAACCAGGGGACAGGGCACGTGGGCTTAGAATGAATAGGGTGTGTGGTCACGTTGGTCCTTCCTCGTAACTCTTACAGGGCAAGTTTTCAGAGGCTGCCAAGTTGTACAAGCAAGGTGGACAGCCGGAAAAGGTACAGTACTGTACATGTACATGCATTCATGGTACAGAGAACAATATTTGGGTATATCCATATAAGGAAGCATCCCTTTATGAGGATGTATCACAATGAATGACACATCTTAAATGGTGAAAGGGGGAACCATGGGTATAACAATGGAAGGAAGTGTCTTCTTTTTGAGGATACACACGTACATGTAGATTAGGATACTAATGTACATGTACACACTCATGTAGTAAATTCATGCCTTAGTACTCTATGAAAATTGACTGATTATATATTTTGGAATAGGCTATGGAGATGTACACAGATCTACGTCAGTTTGACAAAGCCAAGGAGTTTGTGGTGACCACGGACAAGAATGTGAAACAGTTGGTGACAAAGCAGGCAGACTGGTTTAAGACCACAAATGACCCCCAGGCTGCATGGTGAGTGAAGGAGGGAGAGGAAGGAGGAGAGGGAGAGGGAAACCTACATACAGTACACAATGCACAGGGATGCAAGGGCATGTTTGCCTACATGTTGTATATACAGTACTGTACATTTAAATAATGTATAATATGTAACACAATGTGTAAATAAGATCTAAGCTGTGTTGGCGGTGCAAGAGTTAAAATGAATTATAATGCTTGAAATTACAATGTGTGTATCATTCAAGATTTTATCACATGATGATGGTTATCCATGTACAACAGCTGGCATTAAAAAACTTAACAAGTTTCATTTAATATAATAGACACATACAGCTTTTAGCATGCTTCAAAGTATGTAGTACATACTGTTCATTAGATGCAGGTGGCTCTTCATCATGCACACATGTCTGATTACATGCGTAAGTGGAGATAGCTTAGCAATGACATTAGTCTGATTATTAACTCCTATTTCATCTTGCACATATCTGTACTGCCTCATGCATAAACACGCATCATACACACACGCACACATGTACACACACACACACACACATGTACACACACACATGCACGCACACACACACACACGCACACACACACACATACACACACACGCACACACTCACACACACACACACACGCACACACACACACATACACATGCATGCACACACACACACACACACGCACACACACACATACACATGCACGGACACACACACACACATGGACCCACAAAACACAGTGACATGTATGTAGCTGCCGGCGAGTACCTCAAAGCTGTGGACATCATGGGAGAGAATGGCTGGGTGGACAGGTAAGGCACCTGACATTGCTAGGTGGTCACACCAGTTGTACTCTTCTGTTCCCCCTCTCCCCTCTCCCCCTCTCCCTCTACTCGAAGGATTATTGGCCTCGTCCATGACCTTGACAAAGCTAGCCAGAGCAATGAACTTCTCTACAAGTGTGCCACATACCTTAAGAACCACTCCCAGGTCAGTACATGTAGTGTGTGTGTGTATGGTGGCATGAGTGTGTGTGGGTGGGTGGGTGGAAAGGTGTCACATGGGTATATGCATACAATGTGTTGTGTGTGTGTGTGTGGCAACAGCTGTGTACTCACATTATTTATGTATCAAGTGCTTATGTGTACAGGTATGTCTGAATGTGTGTGTGTGTGTGTGTGTGTGTGTGTGTGTGTGTGTGTGTGTGTGTGTGTGTGTGTGTGTGTGTGTGTGTGTGTGTGTGTGTGTGTGTGTGTGTGTGTGGAAGGGTAGGTACACTTCATTTGACAATTTGTCTAATGTTGTATTTTCATTCAGTATTCTTATGCAGCTGAAGTGTATGAGAAACTCAAAGACATCAAGTCCCTTGTCTCCATGTATGTGTCCATACAGCAATGGAATGAGGTACAGTACAATGTGTGTACATGTATGTGCGTATATGATTGTATACATGTTTGTGTGTGTGGAGGTGGGGATTGAGCGTGTTTTGTTTACAGTATGTGTGACAAGTTTGATTCTCTTCCTTTAGGCATTTTCTCTGGCAATGCAACACCCTGAATTTAAGGTCAGCCTTCATCCCCTCTCCCTTACCTTCCTCCCTTTCCTCCCTCCCATCCCCTCTTTTGTCCTCCATTTGAGCCTCTCTTGGCTACAGGATGATGTGTACACACCTTATGCCACCTGGCTGGTTGAGAATGACAAGTTTGATGAAGCCCAGGAAGGTTGGTTGGTGGTGGTAGTGTGTGTGTGTAGTGCTGGTGATGGTGAGCTGCTGTTTGGATACCATGTGCAGCGTTAAATAAGGCCGGGCGACAAAATGAAGCCATTCATCTCCTGGAGCAGCTAGCTGAAAATGCAATCAAAGAAAGCAGGCAAGTGTAGGCCTGGGGACCACACGAATATGGCACCTTTGCATGTGGCATAACCGTATGAGTCCCCAGACCTTCATTTGGTTGTGAATTTGTGTATTTGCACATCCACATGGGCATTTGTGTACATGTGTATATATGTTTGTATAGATGTACATGTACTGAATAAAGGTTGTCTTGATGTGTGTGATGTTTTTTTATACCTCTGTATTTAAATAGCCAATTAACTGAGTTTTTTTAATTTGTGGAACAAATTCTATTAATTACATTCACAATCCACCAAATAATAATTTAAATTATAGAACAGTGTTTTGTTGTTGCAGTTTAATGCTTCAGTGTAACTGTAACTTCAAATAATATAGTGTATTTTGTAGACACATTTTGAGCTTTGATAACCCATACAGAGACTGTATCCAGCCCTAGGTGATCGCTTGAATACAGTGGTCATGCCCCTATTCTGGTCAGCTCTGGACTGCCCTACTTTATGCTGCTATACTCTGCATGTCATTTACACTGCCATCTGTATTGCAGCCACCTCCAGAATATGGCAAAACAATTACGGCCCTTAGGGGTGACCACTTTTATCAGGTTACATATTATCAGCTAAGTGGATTAATTCTTATTAAAATTGGTGACAGCTTATTATTAAAATTTCCACGTTTCCATTTAATTTAACTAGCACTGACGACTAACCTTACAAACAAGACACAGCTATTAATGTTTGAAGTCGTTTACCTCATTGCATGGACACTTGTATGTACATGTACATTGACGTATTTTATCCACACTGTTTGTTTAAGGTTTGATGATGCAGGATTTTACTACTGGATGCTGACTAAGTCTGCTCTGGAGTCAGCACGAAAGGAGGCTCAAGGAGAAGGTATGCTTGAGATTCCATTTAATTAAGTATTGGATTGTTAATTGTATCTCAGATACCTCAGTTTATTGGTTTTTAATTATTATTTTAAGCCAACCAGCAGACCATGGGTATTCACAAGGAGAACTTCTATAAGTTCAAGGAATTGTCTGAAGTGTACTACGTGTACCATCACATACGGAGATACACAGTAAGTCGTTATAAGGTTCCACCCTCAGCAGTTCAGCCATGCCCTTCTCCACCAAGGATCAACCTTTCACTTCTCTGCTCCCAGAGGCCCTCATGAACATGTCTCGCTTCCTTGCTCATAAGATCATCACAAAGGTTCCCCCTGGAGTCTCTCAGGTGTATCCACAAACTGCTATTGTGCCTGTGTATTTATTTATTTATTTTAGTTTATTTGATTGTGTGTCCATGAATAGTCAATTGCTTTTTGTGTTCTCGTAGGCAAATGTTTCAAGTTGGAGGTTGAGTGTGTTTGTACGTATCTTGGATATTATTTCTCTCTCTTCTCTTTAGTTTCTTTTTAGTTCCATACGCTTTGCCTCTTTGTTTACTTTATTTCTAAGTCCTTAACCCATTGCAAGAGCTGTGTACCTGACATTGGCCAAGCAGAGCAAGACGGTGGGGGCCTTCAAGCTGGCCAGATATGCCTACGAGAAGCTCAAGGCAAGTGTTAAGTGGGGTCCATCAACCACCTTCTGTAGCTTGTGTTCATGGACATGTATATGTATATACACATGTGCACTGTAGGTAGAAGCATTATACACTAGCACACAATGTGGT
The DNA here is from genome assembly GCA_013339895.1 of Ephydatia muelleri. Classification (NCBI taxonomy): domain Eukaryota; kingdom Metazoa; phylum Porifera; class Demospongiae; order Spongillida; family Spongillidae; genus Ephydatia; species Ephydatia muelleri. Next base: position 5,228,621 of record JABACO010000001.1, read on the forward strand.
CATGTTGTTTTTATTCTCACTCCTCTCTCTCTCTCTCTCTCTCTCTCTCTCTCTCTCTCTCTCTCTCTCTCTCTCTCCTTCTCTCCCTCTCCCACTCCCTTTCTCTCACCCCCCCCCCCCCCCCCCTCTCTTTCTCTTTTTGTCTCTCTTTCTCTTTCCCTCTCTGTTTTTCATCATAGACATTAAGAATACCAGGTCATCTTCAGGAGGCAATTGACATGGGTTGTGTGACTGTAAGGTCAAAACCATTCATGGACAAAGAGGTAATGTAGTGTTTGTGTGATTGTGTTTGTGTGTGAATGTGTGCTGCATATTCCAACCTTGATCATGCTGTGTGCTGCAGCTACTGTGCACATGTGACATTATGTATTTGCTAAGGGACATACGTGTACATGTGTGTCCACACAAATATGTTTCCACAGTTGTCATATTGCAATGCGGAAAAGTGTAATGATTTTTAAAAAACATTCATTTCAAATATTCAAAGTAAAATGGAGTTTGCTTACAAACATTTTAAAATTTTTTTAAAGGTGCAATAGGCAGAATACAAAAAAAAAAAACAAATGCCGGAAAGGACACAAAATCAAACATACACAGTATTTTGTACAAACTTTTTCTCATTGATCAATCATCATCACCTCTCCTCCATACCAGCACTGTGTACTGTACCATCTTTCAGTTCCCTCACTCCTCTCCTCACTCTCTTCCCACTATTCCTCTCCCCTCCCTGTTCTCCTGTACACAGGACCTTCTTCCCATGTGCTATCGTTGCTCCACCACCAACCAACTGTTCAACACTGCTGGTGCTATCTGTAGTAACTGCAGGCAACCATTTGTATTCTCCTTTGTTTCCTTTGGTAAGTAATGCAGCATTTGCTGTGCGGTGAAAAATCATAGTTTCTTGCCTCCTTTAGTATACATGTACAAGTAATATTTTTGCTGATGCATACATTCCCTGTCTTAAAACCAAATTGAAAAATGTAGAACTGTTTAGTTGCATTATCACACAAAATCGATCTGTACCTTGTTCTCTTCATCCAATTTTTTAAATTGCTTGTGTAGTTTTCATCAATCAATAACAAATACTGCATCATCCTCTCCACTCTCTTTGTTTGGATCCACCACTCCTACCCACACTGTACCGTGTGCCATTACATCATGCAAAATGTATTCTTACCATCACCATTACCCTTCCATTCCATCCTCTGTGCAGAGGTCTTACCTGTAGTGGAGTTCTTCTTGGCTGAAGGGATCAGGTTAGCCAACTGTGGATCAGGTGATGCTGTCTGATCATAGTGAGTTAACGACATTAGTGACGATGAGGCCATGAAGCTGATACAAATGGAGGCCCCTCGCAGGAGTAAGAACCAGGGATGGAAGGAGGTTGAGCAAGGAAGTATCCAGCATCTTTCCACAGCATACTATGTGCATGTACAGATTGTACAGTAATCAGGTCACAGGTATGTGAGGAACCATCCAAAGTGGCCTTACCTGCTGGTCACTATCTTGATCGTCTGCACAGTGTGGGGCAGCTGTCAATTTCAAATTTCAGATGCTTATCATGAGCTCGTTGTCTCTGCCAATAGGGTGGAGCGGAGTCAACTTTGGTCAATACCACTGTCACTGTCGGTCAACAATTGTGTGCATAAGAAACCCAATTCTAATGAAATAGATTTACTGCAAATTTCATACAGAGTCACAGATGATCAAAGTGGGCATTATTATTGCCTATAATAATTACATTTGTATACTGGAACATATTATTGCAGTATAATACATGTAGGTTTGTTTGTTTGAATATTTGTGTTCATTCATGTGCATGTATCTAATGTATATGTGCATACATGCAAGTGAGTGACTCTAATAGTGTGCATACAGGATCCTTAATAAAGCCATAGATACACAGGTTTTAAAGTTGGACGAAGAAGGTGATGGCAAGGATGGAGACCCTTTCACCAGACTGCTAAACACACTGGTATGTAACAGGGTTCAAATAATTGATTAGCAGTGCTCTTCACTCCTACACATATACCACCATCACTCATAGCACTCAACTAATGGAGAGTTTTTTCGAGTGGTGGTGGACAGAGAAACTCTTCAAGCCATGCATAGGACTGAAGTCATAGTAAAGAAATGGGGTGCTCCCATTGGAAATCAGTACTACCAATCTCTTATTCCAGACATCAGCATTGCTATATGCAGAAATTGCAATCAGGTGAGGAGAAGAATATGTCATGATCAGTGAAGTAACATTCTTTCGATGCAGCTTTTTCACTCAGATGATTATGAAATGCAAATATTGGCCAAAGATTGTTGCCCATTCTGCAGACGGGCAGTTGATTCTACTTAGGAAGTGTTTTTTTTTTAATTTTTATTCTATTCTGTTTTTCCCCCCGGTGCTTTTTTTTTCATCAATTTCTTTGCAACTCTCATATAATGTAAGCTCACTGTGGGTATGGCTATGTATTCATATTTATGAATATGTATTTGTGTTAAGCCTGGTGCTGCTGATAAAGCTTTTAAAGATGAGGGGATGGGGAAATGGGGCACAGAAGTCAATAGTGAGTGATGTAACACTGAAAGGGCGCATTGCTCATTGTAGATCATTATTTAAACAACACAGGCGTGCGTACAAGTACAACGAATAAGATCACGTATTCTATATAATCTATAGGGTCTGCAGAACATTTACATTTACTAAAAGAATAAAATTAATTCCCTTCCCTTTAAGAAGAACTCCGGATGTGACATCACTAATCAACGTACTTCACGAATTGCATGGGTCAAGTATACGTTAATGAGTGATGTCACGCCCGGAGTTCTTAATAAAAGGGAAGGGTCTATTCGACACCAGCCGGTGGTCGTCGTTTGGGTCTCTGATTCTTCTTTCGGCAGTATTGGAGGCGCATCTTTGAACCTTTGAACAATTTGTCTCGCAGTTCCATGGCCTTGTCGACAGCTGCAGTATCTGCGAAATGGATGTCAACTATCATTCTTGCTTCAGTCTCGTACATATTGATATGTACTATCTCTCCACATTCACAAAAGAATAGCTCCACATCGCTTTTGTCGCAACTTTGAAACAGCCTGTCCATGTGTACTGCTTTGCAGCCTTCAGGTTTAGGTTCCAAGGGAGTATCCATTTCGTAAGGCTGAAATTCACCCGTTTTTACTACTTCGTACAAGTTTAGAACTTCTGTTTCATATTTATTTTCGTTACAATCTGCCCACACCCACATTTTCTTGCCGCTGTGGTCGACGGCCAGGCTGATTCCTCCCACTACGTCTTTTTTGAAGCGAGTCTCTAGCATGCGCGCATAGTGGTATGCTTCGCAGTACGGATGTTCGCATCCACTCATGTCAATACTATTCGCAGCCACGATGCTGTACGTTCCCCTGCTAATGTAAAATGTGCACTTTCTGCCATCATTGAAGCAATCCAAGGCATGAAAGGCATCCCTGTGATCACTGTTCTCCGTGATGAATTTCAATTTCATCTCATATTGCTGGTATTCTGCACAAAATGATAGGTCAGACATGTTGAGTGTTTCAACAGCTTGCGGGACATAATGGAAGATTGTAGAACGAAAATCTTCCAGTGAATTAGAAAGAATCTTCAGGTGGAATGGTTTGACAGTTTTCCATTGGTCAAAATGGCTAATGAGAATAGATGCTTTGTTTTCTTCGCGAGACGTACCAGTTCTCGGCTGCTGCTGAAGATGTAGCAGTACTTCCACCATGCTGCTGAATAGCTCCGGGGTAAGGTTTTCCAAGAACGAGTACTCATCAGCTTTGCTGTTGTTAAAGGTTAACCCAAAGCGGGACCTTTTTATATCTGTCCAAAAGTGGCAGGAAGTCAGGAAGTTTTTCTTTATCAAACTGTTGTTTGCAGGCATCATCAAGCAATTGAGCTATGCGTTGGAGTTGAAATCAATTGGTTATCTTGTGACATGAATATGGCCCTAACTATCACATAACGGGATAGTAAATGAATGCAACTCAATAAGTAACCATTAAAGCATCCCTCATGCATGTTCATCAGCGTACATGTAATATGAACCAATACACTATGCATGCACTGCTGATCCCGGGCATGGCTCCCTGCTTCCACGTCGCCCAACGTACATATATGCTCCATTTTTCAATTGTCCGAGACGTTAATTAGGTGGGCGTAGCCCGATTTGGCCAAACGCAAGGGTCGTTTATTTATTAGTTTATTCATGAATCGAGGCATTGCGCTTTGCATCGACAAAAGGTTTATATTTGGAACACAAAAGAAATTTACGGTATTAATCCCAATATCACAGCTGATTAACATTGAAGCACAAATCTTCCACATCTGCAAGGTAAGTCACTATTTGGCTCTTAACTATAATATGGCATGTTGATCCAAGCGATCCGTTTTGCAACTGAAATGACACAAAAACTGGCCGAATGGAGCGCTGTAGAAAAGGTACTCATTACTTGTGGATGTCTCTCAGCTACAGTGCCCGACCGGCAAAGCCTTGTAACTGTTCACAAATTGCTAGGTGAATCTGAGCGTGAGTTCTCTTTGCTGAAGGCATCTTTTAATGAGCAGCCGGACTCTACCCTAAAAGATTGCATAGAAGCTTCAATTATGTTGCAATACATGCCATGGTCATTGATGCTTTATCCTCTCCGTTATTATTAATTGTTTGTTGTTGTTGTTTTAAGATACGTGCATGTATGTTGTGTGGCATAATGATTTAAGTGTTAAAATAATAATATTATTGGCTCATTAGAAAGCATATTGCTGAATAAAATAAAGGGAGAAATTTAAGGCATAATGTGTTCAGGCCTAATATTGACACATTAGTTAAATGGATTTTGGATGTAGAAAGGTGTGTGCTGAGAAAAATTTAACCCTTGATAGTTTCATCTTAAAAGTGGTTTTAATTGGGACAGTTTCTGCGAAAATTGCCACACGAATATAGTATAAAATGTTATAAAAATGCATCGCGTTAGCGGAATCACTATAACTTCCCAACGGTTAATGCTATCGACCCCTTGTTTTTAACAATTCATACTACACCATTTCAATACGGGGAAACTGATTTTGGGGCCTTGCACCAGTTCCTTGCTGATGCTACGAGGTCCGATACCCCATGGGGTTCCAAACCGTCACATCTTCAGTTCAAATCGCTTCAAATTCAGTACAGGGGTCCTGTTGCTATTGATGTATTCACACTGCAAATAAGCTGGTTGCAATGGTAAACCAAGAAAAATTAAACCAGTGGTTTAAATGTTAACTGGTTTCACGGTTAAACCATAATGTCAAACCAATTTTGTGGTTTAATCCTTAAACGCAGCAATTTGGTTTAAATTTGACTTGGTTTACGCTTTAAACCAATCGTTTAAGAATAGTATTTATCATTGAGAATACCAATTTTGAATTCATAGTCGCTGATTTCAATGTAAAATATATCATGTTCTTATGCATAAGCAGTAACGATGTACACGGTGAGTGAGGGGGGAGGGGGGGGGGGGGGGGGGGGGGGGGGGGGGGCAGGTGGAGGGGCGGGAAGGTCACTCCGCTGTTTAAGTTCTGGGTGAGGAATTCCTGATAGCTACGTATATGAGGCGTGTCTGGTCGTACCGCTATCAGGGGAGAGCGAGCGCAGCTTGAAGTGCAGAGGCGGTTGGAAGACTTCGCGATCGGTTATAATCGCGTCACAAGGGGTATTATTATATACAAGTAAAGAAAAACATTTTCTAACGAGAAAGTTGGTGGAGTATTTTGGCACCAAAGCTTTGTATATTGTGTAACTCAATCACCACACATCTGTACCGCCGTAACTTCCATAAAGAGTGTAAATGCCGGGTTTTGCTCTAATAAGCATTCGAGAAAGCGTTTTAACAGGGTTGTAAGATAGCCAGATGGTCAAGAAGGTGAAAATAGCGTTAGCGTAAGGCCTTAAGAGTTCAAATCACGTTAGTGGCCAAATTTTTCCTTTTCTTTTTTTTCTTTTTAAAATCTTTGGTTTAATCTTTAAACCAAAAATTATGGTTTAAACATTTAACCAAATTCATTTGGTTTAACGTATAAACCTGGTTTACACTGTGTAGTCCAACGGGTAAACCAAATTTTGGTTTACCGTTGCAACCAACTTATTTGCAGTGCAGTTCGTTAAATTTTACTCTATCCGTAACGGAGATACAACTGTGCAAAGTTAATGCACATTTCCCGCTCGATTGCACCATTATTGCATGCAACCCGTGTTCCATTCTCCCAATCCACAATAAATTTTGATAACTTCTTTGTTCCGCCTATTTCTCCGCCTTAAACTAAGCTAGCCGTTCGCAACTGTTTTTGTCTCACTCAGGCAGTGAGTTTATGCGGGAAAATTAAGAAGACTGCTCAGTTTGCCAGACGATCGTACCAAATTAACGGATCCGTTGCAGTAATCTTGCAGTAATCTTGCGCCTCCCACGTCGCCGGCAGTATTCAAAACGGCACGCATAAGGCTATTTGCTACGCACTCGCATCATCCTCTAGTCGTGTAATAAAGCTTTCCTATTTGCCATTATCTTGCTAAAATCATCGTCTTATATCTGCCACGCCCACTCGGCTACGATTGCAATGATTTCGTCTCACATAACTTTCAGCTCACACATAGTACATGAACTCATGCTGGCTCATACTTGTGCACACACTTGCATTGTTGCGTACATGGCCCTGTACACTATCGCAGGCGGGGTGGCGGAAGCAATTCAGCATTGGTCCGGCTTGGGCGTGGCCATAATTTTTTTTCTATATCGATAGCGGCCATACTTCGTAGTGTAATAATGTGCAACTATGACGCATAAAACAAAGTTACAAATTTACATTAAGAAAACACAATTAAAATGTACCGAAAACATGCATTCTATTGTTCACTTCCACAAACAAGCTATTCGCTATTGAAGATAAATCAACATCATCCAACTGCTCTTTGTAGATGTTTAGTATCAAGTTGCAGCATTGTGCACCGCAATTAATCCGTCTCATTGTAGAAAATAATTGGGTAAGATCAATGTAACTGGCGGGTGGAACTTCTCGGGAATGCCCTTGCTAGCCATTTGTTAATCTCACGCACGTGTAGAAAGTATTAAAGTTATTTATGTGAGATAAATACAGCGAGCGACCCTTATGTGGTTATACATTGTACATAAACAGCCAGGGCCGGATTTAGACAGTTGTGGGCCCTGGGCAATTATACTTGGTGGCCCCCCCCCTAAGAACTATTTAATTAATGTACTACAGACACTTTATACACGCGTAGGCAATGAACTGGTAGAATCACACACAATAGGAAGTTATATAATCTATTTCTGAAAACAACGTTTCCTAGACTTTGCATTAGCAAATTCATCTATCACATCCGAATAATCTAGTTGCTTGGTTCTATACTCATGATTGCAAGATAATTCAGACGATCTTGGCTCATAGTTGATCTTAACTGGTTTTTAAAAGTGCCAATCGAGAGAATGACCGTTTTCCATGCAGAGCAGTTGGTGCACATCAGTGAAAGGTAAATTCGCAAAGTCGTTGTGACATTTGGAAATGTAGAGATCACATTTGCTTTCAAAATTGTACTTAGCATCTGCTGAGCATTGTTTTTTTCTTTTCCAATAAATTCTATGAAATGCATCATTTCATTTGGGAAAGAATCATCTACATCTGACCCATAAACAGACACAAAGGCTTTTGATTCCTCTTCAACTGCAGCCACTGACATGTCATGAAATTCAGTCAGGAATCTAAAGCGTAAGTTTACTATTGAGTAGGCAGCAGTCCTTTCTTTACACTCTGTAATCAAAGTGTCAATTATTCTCTATTCGAAAATTCCATGCAGCGGAGTAGATTGATGGTACGTATTCATCCATTGGTCGTGACGATTGGCTGCTGGAACAAGGGTCAGAAGGTTGACAGTCATTAGATGGTGCCAGCATGGTTGCACTTGGTTCAGTTTCATTCACACTGTCATGCGCGTTGTTGACTACGTCTAAGCACTGATGTTCTGCCGCTGCGGTTTCGAGGGTACCAACCTGGAGGGTACTGTGGTTTGGCTCGTTTTGAATACTAAATCCAAAGGACAAACGCCTAGGCAGTTTGCTTTGTAGCCTATTCCATTCATCAAGCTGTTCTTTCCGCTTCTTTCGCATCGATGCTCCACTTCGCACACTTCTATTCTCGATCTCTTGCTCCGGCTCCATATCCACGCTCAACTCGCTTAAATAACACAGATTAGTAATTTAGAACGAGTTACTATAAACCGAAAAAAAAACATGAATATCATTATTATGAGCACCATGGGCCCCCCTCAAAAGCAGTGGGCCCTGGGCAGCCGCCCCGGTTGCCCCCCCCCCCCCCCCCCCCCCCCCCCCCCCCCCCCCCCCCCCCCCCACCCTAAATTCGGCCCTGTTAAAACAGCTAGCAGGGGTGCGCAACCGGGTCCAAATGGTTCTTTTTTTCATACCGGTCACGTAGAATTAGGGACCCATAGAATTAGGGACCCCCGTCCCCAAATCTCCGGAGAATTGGGGATCCCCGGCTCCAAAACTACGGAGATTTGGGGATCCCCCGTCCCTAAATCACCGGAGAATTGGGGACCCCTTCGTAGAATTAGGGACCCCATATAACGATATCGATTTTGATATAGCCAGCACATGTGGTTGGTCAGAAGTATGTATATACAGCGCGGAATATTGGCCCGAGCCGATTTATATAGCTCATATACACAATAATAAATGTATACTTTTGGACAGCATAAAGCTTAGAAACAAACGGAATGAATTGATCAATTGCAATACATCCAATGCCATACAAACAGAAGTGTATACGCGTAACGTTGTTATTCTGCTGACTGAGAGGGAACCCAGGCTTTAGCAACAGCTAGGTCGATGGCATTGTGATGGAAGGCTTTACCTTGTGATGACCGTGCACCTCTCATGCACAGTATGAAAGATCAGAGCGAAGAAGGGAGAAGGCAGGACGGCAACGTATCCAAGCATAGCTAAGCTAATCTCTTGTACATTTACCCATCCGGCCATCCCTACTGATGTTGAAAAGACAAGTGGGTGAAGGAACCATGCTCTATTTCATGCACGTATACGTTGGTCATACGATATCAGGTCATTAGAGTTTCGGTGCTGTGATGAATTCAATTAATGGTTTAAAAACATCATTATCGTGCAACACACAATTATTGAAAACTCGTTGATGGTGAGAACTCATGACGGTAGCGTTTTATTTATGTAGTGTTCAGCAGCCACATCATACGCAACTCTATAGTGCCTTGATATTGTGGTGATCATTGCCTGAGTAAGAACACATATATGCTTTACACAAAAACAATCATTTGCTCAAATATGTACCTCAGGAAGTAGGTTATTGAGAACAAAAGAAAACCCAGATTTGGTGTAACCAATTTCTGCATATTCATCATCTGCTAGCTGAACAACATAGTGACAGATCTCCCTATTCTATTATCATGATAAACAAATGTTAGACTAGCATGTATACACATACATACATAAATAAATAAACATCTTACCAGAGGTTCAAATGCCTTTACTGGCCATGTGTCAGCCAGCTGTACTATTTCAGTTCTATTTGGCATTTTGCCCTTTAATTTCAAATACACTTCCTTCCACCTCAGTTTATTTGTTTTGCATTAGATCTGCAAATGCTTCTTTAGGACATAAAACATTCAGATGGTATGTGTGCATGCCTACATATAAAAAATATACCTCAATGCTTTTAATAATCTTTCTGACCATGATAACAGATATAGGAAGTTTCCTTTGATGGATAACGTCATGCTATTATGTGCATCTTTAGCATTGCTTACTCTGTGTCAAAAGTTGAGACAGCATATTCTTGCTGAATAGATCTGGTTATGGTACTCTGGCTGATTTGCTGTAACACTTGTGTACTGCACATATCAAAATCATTCTCATCTCTTGATATGTTGGGATTAGTATAGTGTCCTCAACATTTTCTTTTCTTAAACAAAAAAGAAATAAATTGAATGAACTGAGTTTGAAATAAAAAAAATTCCTACCAACTTCGATATGGCTGCTATCATCATCTATAATACATGCAATATGCTACAATTATTAACAAATCAATGAAGCTTGTTTACCATTCAACTTTCTGCTGTTCTTTTCAAATGTAGTGTCAGACAGCCCAAACTTCTTTACAGCTTCAGCTTTTAGCATGTATGTTTTCCAGTATACATAAATGTATACTCTTTTGGGACTTTTAAAAATTGTAATAATATTTATACATTCAGCATTAATAATGGTGGGTACCTCGAAAATAGCTGAATAAACAACCATTTTCTTAAGCATTTTGATGCAGTCTGCAGTGAAATAATATATGCATATTTGAATGAAAAGTACAACTTTCACAAACCTCGAATTCCACAGGCTTTGAAAGTAAAACCTTCTCAGCTACTTATCAATTTGAAATGTGAATATTTGAATACAATTTATAATTATTTACCTTGCAAATAAACAATCCACAATCACTAAGATTTTCTTGCTGTGGTGTGCTCTAACCAGAATGAATACATCAATCAGATCTTTTCATAATATAAACATACTCTGAACCTTAAACAATGTGAATGTCCTTTTGAAAGGTGCGTAAGTTGCTTGATATCCTTGGAATCTATGTAACTCCTCAACTAAGGCACTAAATATATAAACATTAAAAAAATAACAGACTCTGTCTCAATTTCTCACTGCATATCTGAAGATATTGCCTGGCATGAGTACAAATGGGATTCAACCAAAGAATCATAACAAGTTATCTTTTGTGTTATGAAATCAATAACCTTTTAAAAAATAAAAAAAGCACTTATCAATGCAATGACAAATGACCTTCTCTTTTCTTACACATAGTATCCAGTGTTTATTGTTAGCATTGATGGAGACAAATATGTGATCAATTGAATGAAGATCCTCCTTTAAATAATATAAACTGTGTCATATAATAAAACTGATATCAACTGTATCTTCAACTCATTACATGGATGTTCAGTCTTCTTTACTTTCCTAAGCTCACAGCTATGGTTTTGTAAAAAAGATTCCCATCGTTGGTAGAAATATAAAGGCATCCTTCTTGCTACATTTTTCTATGTGCTTTAACGTGAGAAGTTTCATATAAAAGCTTATAATCTTAGAAGAGGCTTGATCAAAACATTAATAAATATTAAATCAATACAAGTACCTCACTTCCAATCCATTTGCCATCAATGATAGACTTCACTTGGGCTTTGCTGATTTCCCAACCATCCAAACTCAAAGCATATGTTTCTACACACATAAAAATTGATTGTGCTCACACCAGTTGCACACTGTTGATGTACGTAAAACATACACGCAGCATATTAGGTACACTTAATTAAACAATTGTAACACACCCCAAACACATAAAACTTTGTGCAATGGAAGTAATAATTTTTAAATGCGAGTTATACCTTGCTGCTCCTGAAAATTGTGTGTAGAAAGTGCTTCATTTTTAAATGAAACAGTACTTTTGGTTTCTACTTGATTCAATTTAAATCCATACAAAGCAAACATTTGATCATGATGCATCTCACCAAGGTAATTTTGTGCTGTTTAATGAGATAGGTCAACACTTTAAGGAATCAAGTAGTATAATGTCTTCAGAGCTTCTACATAGTAAAATAGTGTAATGTGCCTTTTTAGGGACACGGATCAGAAACTTGCAAGGGAAAATCTTTGAAGAATTTAAACAATTAAGTAGTTCATCGTGCCTGCAATCTTTCAAACATTGAATGAGGACATTGCTAAGACAAAACATTCTGTCTCCATGACATTGAACAGCATGTATTAGAACCTCAATTGAATACCATCCTCTGGCATCTCTCATAGGAGTATACCTTTCTGTTATTGGAAGGTGCAGATCAGTACTTTGCTTTATCCATAATTCATCAGCTGCTCGATTTAATGACACAACATCAAATACTTCTGCTTGATATGCATTGTTCAGAGCACACAAACCATAAAGTGCTGTGTTTCCTTGATTTTGCATAAATACTTCACTTCCAACTGCACACAGCACTGTTGGCATAGATGAGCAGTTTGTAAATATAACTCTTGCTATGTACATAACATTGGAATTGATTGAGTTTCTCTGGGAACTGGTAAGAGATTTCCAATTTTTTTGTAGTATATGCAAAGCATCATCACAAATGTATGAAATGGTTTCCTTTGTATCCGTCTCTAGATCACTAGTTTGGATTCCATGACGGGTCTTTTTTACATTTTCACAATACAATGACTGCTGGACATCATTAACTTTTGCTTCAAGTTTTAATGGTACAGATTTTACCTTTTTTGACTTTTTGCACTGACCATGTAAAAGCTCATTTGGTTTATTCTGGTTGAGTTTGAACTGCATTGATATGAATATGTGTACTATGTATAGATAAAGCTGCTGATGTTTCTGTTACCGTTTTATTACTCTCTGTGTTCTTAGTTTCGTGGTCTTCATCTGCTCCTTCATTGAGGCACCTTCCTTTCCATTCTCTTCATCTGATCCACCTTCCCTTTTAGCATCTGATCCTTCATTTTCTTCACTTCTAGCATCTGTTCCTTCATTTTTTTCACTTTTAGCATCCATATCCACATATGATTCTTTGTGTTCATCTGGATATTTATAAACTTTTAATCTGTTAACATTAACTTTTGTCTTTAAGACAGCTCCTTTTATTTTTTTAAAACTCATACACACCTTTTCCAATGCATCGGTTAATAGAATATGGGCCAAGCCAACGGTCATCCATTTTACCACCTTTACGCTGTTTTTGACGAGTATTCTCTTTTAAGACTGTAGTGCCAACTTGCAGCTCATTTGGATTGTGTTTGCTATCATATAATTCCTTCTGCTCTCTTTGGGCTAATGATATGTTTAAACCTGTGGCTTCATAAAGTTTCTCTCTTGTCTGCAAAAGGGCTTCTATCACAATGCTCATCTCACTCTCCATATGATTGCGTGACTCCTCATATTGCATTACTTCATTGTCAATGGGAAGGCGCATCTCCTTTTGAAACAGCAAAAAATATGGAGAATACTTTGTTGAAGCTTGGCGAGATGCCCTGTAGCCCATGAAAACTGTTTCAATTTTGACATCCCAGTTTTTCTGATCTTCATCCACCATCTTTGCTAGGCATCGAGACAGGGTTTGATAAAAACGGTCTGTAAGACCATTAGTCTAAGAAACAGAAGTGGTATTTTTAAAATGAATATCCACATCAATAATTACATAAAATAAATACCTGTGGGTGGTAGGCACTAGAGAGTCTGTGCTCAGTCTTGGTAATCAAATAGAGCTGTCTTGTTATTTCATTAACAACTCTCTACCTTGATTAGTTATGGCAATTTCAGGAGCTCCAATACGGCATGTTACCAACATTTTAGGCATTGAATGATATGCTGTTTATGCATAGCAGTTTAATTTTATCTTACCGAGTACATGAATTTAGCCACACTGACTGCAGTTTTGTCTGGAAGAGCTGTGGCTTCTGCCCATTTTGAGAAATAATCGGTCAAGGTGATGATGTATTTATTGCCAAGTGATGTTTCTAGAAGTGGACCAATTAAATCCATTCCCACTTGGTGCCAGATTTGAGCTTTTACAGGAATAGGATGTAGCACTCCAGCTGAAGCGTCAAGTTTTTTGTTGTTTCTTTGACAACGGTCACAGGAGCTCACCTGCAAGGTAAAAAATGCATGTATCATTATACTAAGTCTTAATCACATGTTTACATGTCACAATCTTACGTATGATTTAACATCTGTATACAGCCCAGGCCAGTAGTACTTCGATGCTATAGTGGCATTTGTCCTATTAACTCCGAAGTGACCATCGCCATGTGTTAAGGAGACAATTCTCTGACGCTTATCTACACTCACTACAACTAGCCGAGTAGTAACCCTGACATCCATCGTCTACGCGCATTGTATGCATGAGGAAAGAGAAACTGTGATGTGACATACTTGCAATTGCAAAACGTCGTTTTGATTCTCACCTCTACCCGTGTAGTATAACTCCGCGCCTTTTACAGCGAAAAATTTGGCCCTCTTCCGTAACGCTTGTTTGTCTGATTTCGAAAAGGAAGAGGGATACACGCCTTGTAGAAGATACTTGTGTATCTCTTTAAAAAGTAAACCGCCCGTCTTTGTATCCATCGTCACTCGCCATATGTGTGCTGCCACGTGCTTTCTCGATCTGGTAATGTATAATTTTTTTAAGGGTCCCCATTTCTACGCAAGGGTCCCCAGTTCTACGCAAGGGTCCCCAGTTCTACGTAGAATTGGGGACGGGGGGTCCCCAATTCTATGGGGTCCCCAATTCTACCTGACACCGGCAATAACCGGTTGTTTTAAAACGAACAACCTCAACCGACCGGTTATTTTTTTTTAACAATCACCTTAACCGACCGGTTTTTAAAATTTAATAACCTCTTACAACCGGTTTTTTCTAAGCTAACAGGTTTCAAGCCTTAGCAAGAGGACAACATGTATTATATTTGATCTCATCTGTATTATTAAATGCAATGAAATAATACACAACGTTATAGTTCAGCTATGTTTTTTAAACTACATTCACAACAAGCACTTTCGTAAACGATGTCAGATTTTGCGCGTACTGTAAGTGTTCCATCTTTGCTAATATTGCCATACACTGTGGTGGACCATTTCTCACTTGCTATGTAGGTAATCAACTTGACACCTGTCTCCCAGATGATCGTACACAATATCCCAGTGTGATGGGAAGAATCTCTTTGAGAAATCTTCCTTGTAATATAGCTTCCCAATCCAATACATGGCTTCGTACCACTATCTCTAAAAATATACCTAAAAACGTCTTATCTAAATTTTATGCTGAATTTACATTTTCGGGTTGCACCTGACTTCAAAGTAGCATTCAAACCACTTACCAAGTTCGAAACACCGTCCATAACAATTCTAATGCTGGGTTGCGGATTGAAAAAGCTCCTTAAAAAACAAAAGGACAATGCAATCGTAAGTGCGATTTACATGTACACGTATACCTGATCGCTTAGCACTTGAAATCTGCATCAATGTTTGGGCAGGAGCCTTCGCCACGCTACTTCCTGTTCCTTACGGCATCTGCTGAGAATGTGCGCCTTGAGACTGCCGTCTTCCTTAGCAGTGGTTTCTGAAGCAGAATTACGGACTCTAGCTGCATGATGAGGATTAACGCGCTGTGGACTAGGTTAGTAGGCTCCGATTCCATTTCTTTCCTCGGGATCGACCACGTGTACGGGGTTGGCATATGCAACATTTCACGCTGGGTACTGCAAATTTCAATCAGGTCATCAATGCCAGTGAAATTGTCACAAATATTATTCAACTAGAGATTTCATGATGAGAATCTGGAATTTCTGATAATTCAAGTTAGGAATAGCAGCTAATATGTTTTTCAACGAATAAGTTCTGAATTTAGCAGTGAATGACATGTCATTGTTATATTTCCCTTTAAAACTGACGTTTTATGTCTGAAATCGCTACTAAACTAATATTTCAGATTTTTAACAATCTATTTGCATCTTGAATTATCCTGTTCCATTTCAAGCATTATTACACGGCAATGATAGGGAAAAAAAAGCAGAAATATTAATAATTTTATGAGATGGGAGTCCAGCTGCATGAGATTCATATAAACCCTGAACTTTTTATTATAAGCAAATATCTGAAATGTCACAAAACATATTACATGTCATGGAGCTTAGCCTCGCTCCCAGATCTAATACGTCACAACAGCCATAATGGTTTTCTTTTATACTGACTTCAAATTGGAGCAATTAATTTCAGGACATTGCAGGTTGATAATGATATTTGAACTATTAATACGGGAATCATTTATAGGATGATAATGATCTGTAATTACAAATGATACTTCAATAAAATTTGAAAACTCAAGATTGTATCCATCTTCTCTCTATGTATTCAAGTTATCCACCAATTTCTAATCATTTCTATTGTTTCAAAATGGGGATCAGGCTTGAACTGCAACACAAGAATATTTCACATTATAAGAATCATACGTTTATTGCATGTGACTTTCGTTCAGAAATGTTTACTACACAATGGTGCTGGAGCACACCACAAGCTTAACTAGGAGTAATTGTTAAAACCAATGATGTATAAAAGACATAGATTGTATTTAATCCCAATATTTCAAGTCAGATCATAATTCCGAAATGTCACGATGGGAATCCAGCTACCGTTGGACACCGGAGTAGAATGCTTGCTACCTACAATCCCAAATGAGCACA
Organism: Ephydatia muelleri; assembly: GCA_013339895.1. Lineage (NCBI taxonomy): Eukaryota > Metazoa > Porifera > Demospongiae > Spongillida > Spongillidae > Ephydatia > Ephydatia muelleri. The sequence goes on from JABACO010000001.1 coordinate 5,244,959, forward strand.
CTTCACCCCCCCCCCCCCCCCCCCCCCCCCCCCCCCCCAAAAAAAAAAAAAAGAAAAAACCTTGCCACTTTTGCACACATAAACATGCCCACAGCAGGGAGATAGATCATACAAAGTCAGGACAGTCACACCAGCCAGCTCTGAGATGCACCCTGACTTTGTATGATCTATTTTCATGTGGAACGTTCCACGAGATTTTGACCTTTGTGAATTTATGTATCGCATGCAATTCAAATCCGAACTTTACATATCTTCCGACTATTGACTCTATCTTATTTGCAGCACATCATGCCACACCATTTCTGTATATATGTGAAAATACATTTCAGTGTACGTTATGAGGTCCAATACCCCATGCATGGGGTTGCTAAACCGCTTCATCTTCATGTCCTCTCGCTTCAAACTCTGCGTACGCGTAGAGAGGTCCTGTCGCTAATGGCTGCTCTGTTTGTGATTTTTCCTTACTAAGATACCGCTGTGCATATTTTCGGTCGTTTTGTGCCAATAATTTTGGCAAACCGCTTCAATTTCAATGTGTGAAGAAAAGCATTGGCGCGAATCTAGCGGACTTTGCCCAGCTGTATATCTCTATAATGGATAAAGTAATTAACGAACAGAAGATATCAATATTTAGCAACAGGACTCCTCTATGCCACGAGTTGTACATATCTGAGTATTCGCTAGCGAGTGAAATAGAATGACTGACTTCTCACCCACTTCAAGTAAGTATGCGCGCTCTGTTTGAGTATGTGTAGGAATGAGAGAGTATTACGCAATCGTACAAATGGGAAGTTTCAAATGCATTTATAGTGAGAACGTAAATGGAGTGTTGTGGGATGATTGTAAGTGGAGTACGTGATTGTGGTGAGTTTATAATGGTGATGTCTGGTCTCAGTGATTAGTGTTGGATGGTTAGGTTTACATTACTATTGATATGTACAAGTGCATGGTAAAGACATACAATTTATTCAACTGTATTTGGCAAACACATGCTACTGTAGACCTTTGTGTCTCTCTATTGACATGCATAGCTCTAGTTTGGGTGCGAGACCAGGTGGATTTCTGTGCAGACATACATAATCTTCTCAGTGTGCACTCCACAAGCACCATAACATGAATAACCTAGGTATTCGGCAGGATATTTGGCAAAACCTATTCGATTTTGTTTTTAAACTATTCGGAAAAATTGATTTTCAGGTCCAAAACAATCTGAAAAATCGATTAATGTTTTAAAAGTATTTGGAAAAATCGATTTTCATTATGCAGGGGAGGTTACACACCCTAGCAGTGACTGTATTGCTACTTCAACGTGTTCTTATGGATGCATGTATTATGCACTGTACAGGTATATCAACTATAGTATCATACATTCAGGTACATGTGCAACAAACTGAGTCTAGTCACTGCTAAAATACATAGTAACTAAGAGTCACTAGCTCACATGGGTCAGTATTATTAACACTGCTGGGCACACCTATCATCTACATTTATCAAAATTAAACCATTCAAAAAAGTATCTTTAATGCCTTGCAACACGCCTCATTTCTTCAAGAAGGGCTTCCTGGTTTCTTAAAACGCTTTGAAGCTTCATTTGCAGCAGTGAAATATCAGTCTTTGAGGCAGCTTCTTCTTTCTCGCCCCTTTGTTTGTACAATTTCCATTCCCCTTGCTGTGACCAGTAGTCACGTACCTGAAGGTCACTGCTCTCAGTATAGCCACCAACACTCTTATATCGGTCGAAGTCTTTTTTGAGCCATGGAAAGGCATTGTCCGTTAACAGAATATAGTTGACCTATATGAAATGTACATGCATACAATATACATGCACATGTGTGCATGTGCAGTTGTGTGTACGGAACAGATAGTAAAAGCAAAGGTAATTTAAATATCCAGGTAAATAGCAGCATGTATACATCTGTACAAGTGTTCGATTGCGTGCATGCTTTTTGTCAATTGAACAGCTTTTCTTAGTTGTGTAACATGCACAAAGACATATAAATGATGTAACTGTATTTTAAAAGTAGTGCTATTGGTAAGTTAGACCAATGCTCAAGGCAATAACAACGTTTTGTACTAAATACAATACATTCTGCCTTCCTGCATATAGTTTGCACTTTCTCATTCCTACGTTATAATGAATTTGGTTACACATCCAAGTGAGTCCAAATAACTGTGATCACGCTGGTCTAGTCCTGTGTCATATGCACAATGCAATGTTGTTTCATACTTGATTAGCAATGCTGATCAGCTTTGCTTTTTTCAATGCGTCAATTGCATCACTTGTGCTTAAACCAATCTGTATATAGATCAAAGCAACGTCATACAATGTGCTTTTGAATAATGTACACACCATTCTGAATGCTCTTGAACTTACCAGCATATTAGTAAAAAGGACCACTACAACGACATAAAAAATGATGAAAAGTATGATGCCCATGGCAGGATAGGCTATTGGAGTGCCAACAAATATTGAATCAAACCCCGTCGTGCCAAAGTAAGTACTGGCCAGAGCCCACCACGGGGTGGAAAAGGCTAGTGGGCTATCACCCTAAACAAAGCAGTTGGTCAGGGGGGGGGAGGGGGGAAATAATAAATGCAACATTAATGTTAGTGTATAAGATTACCTCTTTAGCCACATAGAGCATGTAGAATGAAAAGCCAAATGAAGCCATCAATAGTATGGGCAGGTAAACCAGCTTCAAATACCGCTTGCATATATTTAACAGTAGAGTGATGTGGCCACCGATATTATAAAACGGATAGTCTTTTAATACCAGAATGAAGTTGCACCATGAGCACGTGACCACGGCAGCTCCCAGCTGCCATATCCCTTCAGATGCACACCAACAACGATTAGTGCTGGCGGCAAACTGTGCGGAAACGAACACAATTGCACCGACAAAAGCAAATAACTGCAAATAGTTTTGCCACTCCAGGAAATAGTAAACACGCAACTGGTGCACCTGCAGCAACTCCACTATCAGAAACAGGGTCGACAGTGCTATGATGATGACTCCAGCAGGATACAGAAATTTTCCGTTCTCGGCCGTGACATCAGCTGGAAAACATTTAACGGTCATGTCGACATTGGTATTTTGATACCGGAATACACAATTGTAGTCAATAATTTCGTATCAAACTTGCTTACATATACTTGTATTTCCGAATGTGTTAACACAACTTGGGGTTTTGTTTCCGACAGCCACATAACTGTAGGTACCTGAGTAAGAGAGAGCTTTGCATTTTGCAGCAATTCAGGGGAAACGTAGTACGTACATGCCACGCTATCCGCTGGTCTTGGGGACACTGTTGCAAATGCTGTCAGCATCGCTAGTAAAATACAATTCACAAACATGACAACGTAAAAAATTATTCGTGTCCTCTGCCATTTCTGCTGAATCCATTCCAATACTAAGGTATGATCCAGCAGTTCCAATCTTTTGTTTTCAATCTGAAATAAAAAAAAGTGCCAATATTGCTCCGTATAAAATACATATGAGAACCACTAAAAAGAGGTTATGGTCTTCGTAGTTTATTTGAGACGCAAATTTGTGCACACTGCAAAATAATATGGCTGCCTGCTAAGCTGGTCATGTTTTTTTTATACAAGTAGATTTCAATGGTAACTTGGTATGCTCTAATGACACTGTAGTTTCTTTAATGTACAGTGTATAATGCATGGTATTAATTTGTGTTATCTTTAAACACTGGTTTAATTAGATACACTGGGTCCATTCAAAACGTACCATGCAGCTGATGACATGGTTCTCTGGACTTTGACGACGCTTTTGCAGCACATTATTCGGAAGTTCTTTTGATATCCAGCTGTTTTCAAAATCATCAATATACTGAGCATCATATTCATATTTTCCGCTTCCTATAAGGATGTCATTTCTGTAATAATTTAGTCATCAAAATCAAGCGTCCTCATTATTCATACATTTTAGACTTAATTAGTAAAGGATTATTAATTTAGTCTACCTTTTTCGAAGTTTTCCTCAACACAGGAATCAAGGAACTGTCTTGCAATGTCTATGATAGTTACATTTGGTTAAGCATCATTTGTTTACTACCAATGTTTATACGTACCAGGCATTTCTTTGATAAGCATCCTTAATGGTGTAATGTATGTGAAGCCAAGAAAGGATTTTTTCACTTCTGCACACCGCCGAAACAAACTATTTTTGTCTATATTGTCCGACTCCAAAATGGCATTTACAATGACCCTATAGTAAATTGGACAAGTCAGTTAGCATTACACACTGACAGAGTACCATTTTGCTATGGTGTGAATGGCTTACTCGTGTTTTCTTTCAATTGCTATCATTAGACAATTGTATCCTCTGTGGTCTGTCACAGATGGATCAGCCTTTGCTTCCAATAGCTGCACTACACACTTGTCATGACCTCGAGCAGCAGCAATCAAAAGAGGAGATCCCTGTAATTTAGACCACCATGAGAAATCACAAACCAGGTGTTATGACAGAGCAAAATAACGTTTATTGTATTGCTTATCTTGCATTTTACACTCTTTGCATGCATTCTTAGCTGTCATGCACAGTAAATTGCATTGCCATCACTTTCAGTTTTGCAGTACAAATGAATTATTGCATACATATGATACATATTATATTAGCTAATGAAGTAAAACCATGCACAGAAAATCTTATATTCAACTTGCATTAAAATAGAGAATTACATTACCTGGCGGTTTGTATTGGGGTCAACGCTTTTGGAAATCAGAAATTCCAATGCAATGATGTTTCCTCTAGCGCAGGCTAGATAAAGAGCTTCCCTTCTATGTTCCAAACAACATTCTTCATTCACAATTGATCTTATATCAGGCCGGCTCACTTTTGTTCTGTGCTTATTCTATCATAGTAGAAATCTCTGATAGAAGTGAATCCCAACCAGCATGCTTCCAGAAGCCCATCAATACGGTTGTATGCCACGTGCTCCACACACAATGAGTCAAGCAAAATTACTATTCTGCAAAATAAAATAACATTTTGTTATTACAGTTCCACACAAAGCATTTGTTCACAAACTCCAAATCTCCACTGCTAATTGCACAAGAAATAAGCTCTTTGGTTGGGTCCACACCAAATTTGCGTGCAATTGCCTAAAGAACATGAGCTGCTCTAAAATCAGACAATAATGATGCACACCCGTTCACCTGTATAGCTCTTCTGTTGCCACATTCAATAGCTATGATTAAAGCACACTCCAATAGATCGACTTTATTCAGATTGAACACTTCGAATGGATCGTCGACTACATTTGATGTTAATCCCTATGTAAGCAATAAATGGAAAGCAAATTTCAATTTGCTACTAAAGCATTCAAACTTAATGTTTGCCTCAAGTTGTTCGAGAATGAAACTTTCTGGCTCCTGAGATGTGGTCTGGGTGGCTTCAGTTTTGAGCTGATCCATGAGGTGGCCGAGGATGCATTTTACCACTCCGTAATGTTTATTCGTAGCTGCAATCATCAAGGGGGTCTCGCGGTTCACATCACGTGTCATAACATCTCCACCCCTTAGGTCCCAAAGGCAAAAAATGTAAATGGAAAAAGAACCACATTGTTAATTGTCTTATTCTTACCTTTCTATGATAGTCTTTACATTTTCTTCTTGACCCATCTCTGCTGCTATATGCAACACAGTTCTCTGCTTCAGATCAACTATACCTAAAAGATTGCACCCATCTTGCGATCCCAGGAGTTCCCTAGTAATATGTTCATTGCCAGTAAGGAGCAAGGCGTGCATCGGATTTCTCTCGAAGTGGCTTTTGACGGTCTCAATGTGTCCACCATAAGCTGTTATGTGCTTAACAAGCTTACCTAGGTTCGAGGTTGAAAGAACGCTAAAAAGCCAAGATAGGTAGTCTGGCTTGCCACTTTTGCAGTAGTCCCACAGATAGGAAGGAAGGCCTTTGCTATTTGACTCTAAATAATCTGCACCGATGCGAATCAGGAACTTGGCATTTTTTGTTTGCCTTAACGTAAAAGCCATGTAACAAATTTGGTATGGGTAGCTTCCTCCGCAAGTGGCTAAATGCAAATCTGGAAACAGCTCGTAATCACGATCTCTCAATGTATTAGGTACTTTATCAAGAATTTTTGCACAGTACATCTGTACAAAACGTTCAACTGCATCTTCATCCAGCTGATCATAGCATGTGCACTGTTCAGGTACATTATGTTGCTGACAGCAGTCTCTCATCTTGAAATGATCATGGCAACAGTCTGCAATCACATCATTGTGATTGTGTTCTTTCGCATCACTATGCCAACAGTCAGTACAGTTAGAACGCACATGGTTGGAGTGTGACACTAGTATTGCCTGGTGGTGGTCGTAGCAGCAGGACAACATTTTGGTATGGCAATGAGCCATGACTTGAAACAATGGACTTCCAGTTTCATCATTACATTTTAGGACACCTAAGAACAAAATATCAAATGTAGGGAGGCGGATATAAAACTGAAGTTTGATTCTGTCATGTGCAAATGATTCTTAACTCATCAAGCATGCATAATGCATTGTAACACATGGTCTGTTCTGCGTGCGTGAAAAGCATCATACTACAAAGCAGATGCATGTATATCTACATACCATTCTCGATTATGTGTTATTACGTTTTAATTTTACATCACTACCTCCTAGCTATTTCAGTTTCGTTCATTCTTAACTCTTTGAACACCAAGTTAGTACATGCATGCTCTAGTGCATAAAGCAGTTACTGTATTGCGAGATTGTATTACAGTCATTTGCAAGAAGTAAGGTGAAGATCTGTAAGTAGGTCTCATGCTAGCGCAGCTCGGGTAAGTTCGGAAACATTGACACTCACTAATGCATCACTTCAATACTCCATGAACAAGAATGCGTAGCCCAGATCAGTGTAGTATATCAAGCCTGTTCACGCACCACCACCCCCCCCCCCCCTCCTCTTTTTGCCCGTCTGTTCTATGGGTTGTTGCAAAATAATTGGGCCAGCAGGTTATAACGAACACACAAAATGTGCTTACACCCGGACCACATATGTTTAAACATTTGTATGACTATGGGGTTACATGCATGTCAGTATTGGACTGGCATGCATGCATATTTTGATCAGCACAATATAACACAGAGCACTGCATGAACGGTGAGGCTGATAATTACCATTTTGTGAGCATGTACATATGTATGCACTTGGCATTCAAAGAGTTAAACTACGAGCAGTTAATAATGATGTCTATACATGAGTACCAAGCATTCCATCTGCCTTTTTGTATCTACAAATGCATACATTATCTACGCAGCATACATGTACTGTCATTATGGTGGTCCAGGAGGTACATGTATGAACTGATATCGCAAGACAAGGACACAAATAATATCAGCAGAGTTGGCATGATACTATACGCTAATTCACGCTGTTTGTCTGAATGTTACACACGAATAACCTTCACTAGACAGTATGCAATCATTGCATGCCAGCACTGAAGTATATATACAACGTTTATTGTCTTTGAACACCGTGCAAGACGCTCTGGAAGTTACTAATGTAATATACGTGGACCCTTCTAATCTTACTTGCTTCCTTGTCCATCAAATCTTGAGACGCATTCCAATTTCGATAATATATAGAATATGCCAACAGAGTCATTCGATGTGTAGGAAGTCCATGGTTGTTTGTCACTTCTTCGGCCACATCCAAAGGATTAAGGACATGGCAGCGCTCGCCTTCTGATATAAAATCGTTGAGTGTGTTTGCTTGAAGTGATCCGTTCTTAATTTCCTAAAACATGTACATTGCATGAGTTACATGTCAATGATGCAATATTTTACACTGCAGCTGACGTTAGTAACTTGACACAACTATAATCAGTACAGCAGGGAACATATCCTTCGGAATGTACAAATTACGAAGGTTGTACTTAACTCAAATCGTCCCGATTTGGTTACAACTGATGCATCTAGGTGCAGCTGAGTGCATCATTAATATGGCTTCGTTTCCACGAAAATTTATACATGTTTTTTTTTTCAAGATTTCAAATTCTTTGATATTCAAGAAGTCTGAAATGCCCTCTGAGAAACGGAGTATCTGTCATGGAGTTTTAAGGCTCTAAATTTGTAATTAGCCATACATTTTAACGCAAGCGTGATATTTATATTGCGCGTAAGTATAGCGACTCGCACATTGCGACAATTTGCACAAAGCCCTTCATAGCTATGTTAAGCTAGCTGTTCGTGTTTTTTAGACGAGCTGTGCGACCCACGCTAATGACATTCATGAGAAGGGGGTTTAGGTAAACTAGAACAGTTGTACGTTGATCCTCCCCGTACAGATGTTACGAAACGGAAGAAAACAAACTAACTTGTACAGTACCGCGCATGCACCTCACCCTTATAAGAACAACTGGCTCTAGATGCGCAGCTGACAGCAGACACGTTATCTAAATGCAGATGAACTACTCTTCTGTACCACCAAAGCAATCTCAGTGACCTGGGAACAAAGAAACAAGAGCAACAAAGACACAGTTTGATTGGCTGCATACTATTTGTAGGACTACCACGCTTACTGCATAATTGTAGTTCTACATTTCTGTATATTAAATAGCAATGAAACAACAGTATTTTGGCCGATTCAAACTCATCTTGGATTTTTAAAGTAACGTGGGTTATTTGTATTCATCATCAGCTACTCTTCCTTTGCATGGGTGAGTGTAGTAGTCACAGAACACTCCAATTGTGCCCCTTATAAACAGCTGGCAAACGAACTAAAATAACAGTATGTTACTATACACGTACATGTCCTGATTACCTGTGAACGTGTACAGTAGGTGCGTGTGTGTGTGTCTGTGCGTGTGCGTGTGTGAATATGTTACAGTACTCACTACCATATAGCATGCATTAAATTGTATGCTTGATGTGGCTGACAAACGCAGTGTGTTTGCATGATACTGCCGAGTGAAACACGCAAGGATGGTAGTTCTAGCTGATTAATCCCAACCATTCGTTCGAGTTCATAACTCATTACCATAGACCAGCAACGCTGGTTGAAGAATGTGTAGGACACTTCTTTAAGTCTCTGTTGCTAGCTATCGATTCAAAACTAACCTCTGCATGTAAACAGAGGCCTAAACTTCCATAGAGAAACAATTCTGATTATAGCACATTTCCGGTAGATTTGCTTGCGTTAATTGAGTGTCACATCATGCGCTGAGCCTCTGATGAAGAAGGCCTTCGCTTTAATTCTTTGAACGCCAAGTGCATCTATACATACATGCTCACAAAACGAGAATTACCTGCCTCACCATTCATGCAGTGCTATGTGTTTTATCGTGTTGATCAAAATCACTTCGAATATATTCAGGCAAGTGCAATACTGACATGCATGTAATCCCATAGTCATACAAATATGTGGTCCTGGTGTAAGCACATTTTGTGTGTCCATTATAACATGCTGGCACCTTTTGTTGCAACACAACTGAACTGGCAAAACTGGGGGAGTGACGTACGACACTAATCTGGGATACGCATTCTTGTTCTTGGAGTATTGAAGTGATGCATTAGTGAAGTGAAGTGAATAATGGGGTTCTTTAGCCATTGTGAGAAGAAACATAATTACTTTGTATATGTACTTACAAGGTTACAAGTGCATGCATGCATATGTGTAACGAGCTGGTTAAACCAATAACCGGCGCTTGCGCGACTATTCTAGAACAGTGTCTCCGACAGTCGTGTGACCTGCCTATATATGTGATGTATTTAGTAATATCTGTATAAGGGGTGGATCAAAGCGCAACTGCATAAACCCCAGAGATTCGTGAATTTCATTAGCGTGGGTCGCACAGATCGATTAGGTCGCGCTAAAAAAACAACAGCTAGCTTAACATATGAATCGTTCCTGCAATGGCAATATACGAGCCGCTACTGTACTGGAAATTTTATAATGTGTGCCTTAGGTCCCTTTTCGCGGAAACGATCCCATCTTCGATACATGTTGGGATGCTATCACCCCCAGACGATTATTGTATATGTCCCAACACCGAATGACGAGCAATTGTGAACTAGGAAATTGAAATTCATTGTATGATGGCTTTGTTTTATGCGTACCGACCCTTTGAGAAGGAGGAGGTGGAGGAGGAGGAGGAGGAGGTGGAGGAGGAGGAGGAGGAGGAGGAGGAGGAGGAAGAGGAGGAAAAGGAGGAGGAGGAGGAGGTGGAGGGGAGGAGGAGGAGGAGGTGGAGGAGGAGGAGGAGGAGGAGGAGGAAGAGAAGGAGGAGGAGGAAGAGGACGAGGAGGAGGAGGAGAGGAGAGAAGGGGAACGAGAGTTGGGAGTTAGGAACAAGAGTTGGGAGTTAGGAACAAGAGTTGGGAGTTAGGAACAAGAATTGGGGTTGGAACGAGAGTTGGGGGGTTGGGAACGACCCCATGACTTAAGCCATACCGTATCGTGAACGATAGTTTTTCTTGTTTCTATTACGAAATGCGGTAGTATATTCTATACGTCGAATGTACGGCCAATGTAACGCAAACGTGAGATTTAATTAATTAACGGTATAATGTCTGAACTAGTTAGACACTGCTTGCACGTTTCTAACCTCGCAACAAGCACGATACTTGCTTCGGAATTCTTGAGGACACTGTTCCAAACACGCATTTTTTCCGTCCAGTTCCGAAAAGGACGATTGTAGAGGTCCACCTTCACCTCGAACGACTTCCATTTGTATCGTCTGCATTGATCAAAATGTAAAGTACGCGAAGCACAGCTGTTCTGTATCAAACAATGCACGCGACAAGTGCGCTGCAAGCATACCAACAGCAGTATGCTACATGTACCCTGTAATGCAGTCTTTACTCGTATCACCTACATTCTCGCTGTTCATGTGGACGTACGTCTTTGACGTCGAGCACTTCGTCCGGTTGGCAATCTTAGATTAGGTATCTCTACGACGCAATAGTCCCGTGACTGCACGCGTAATGTAATCACTGCGCACCTACGCAGCGTCCATTGTATTAGTGTAGTAAGGTGACCTAAGGGTAAACAACCTGCGGTGGAGGCTCAGCTTATACAACGCGCGCAACCATGCAGAACTTTCGGTACCATATTATAATATAATAGGAGACCCAATCCCCTGAACGGTTGGTGCATTGTTAGTCTTGATCATTATGTCGTGTGCGTATCAAGCCGCTGAATATCGCATCCACGCCGTCCGGTCGCATGCGCGTGCAACTTTACTACAATTAGGTGAGTAGGAATTTTCATATATAGTTGTTGGGCATGGTTGTCACTGCAGTAGTCTGTAGCAACAATTGAACCACGACTCGATCAGTAGTAGCTATCGATCGGTTCCTAATTATAATCATTAATTTAATTAACCTGCATTCAATATATGTAGCCACGTACGTTAAGCGTACATGACTAATAAAAAAACCCACACAAAAACCATTTCCGCTTATGATCAGTGCATGAGCGACAAGTCATAATGAGAAATGAGCGGTCCCGGGCCAAACCAAAAGGCGGTGCCCATTTGGCCGGCATGCCAGATCACGCGGCGTTGCACAAAAAAGGCGCTGGCTTGTTAATTGCTTTGAAACTCTTTGAGGACTCTTTTCTATCCTGCACATTGCTTCAACTTCTCCCAGGCCTATGGCCCGTGTTTAAACAACTGTTACAGTTGCGGTGGCGTTAATTTAAATAATTTTGTTCTTTTGCATGACCATGGTTCACAAATGGACGCAAATCACTTCAGAACAGAGACGTATAATGAGCATGCTGTCGTGTTTCAATCACCGGAGACGACCAATTACCAGTATTCATAATAAAGTCTGAATTATGTACATGTACATACAGTGCATGTGTAAAAATCCCTTTGTGCAATATATTGAACTAATTGCCTAGTTGTCCATTAACTAATAGGAGTTAAAAGAGAAAATAAAAAAAGCAGTCACCACAGTTACCAGTGTGAGGCTAAACTCCACGATCTACGTTAACAAAGGTAGGGCACGGTGCCACGGGCTGTCCCCCGCACAACACCTTCGGGCCGTTCAGGGTGTCCGAAGTGCAACAGCCACTATAGTTTTCGAGGGCCCTGGTCGCTTCATAACACGATGGGCTACAAGATGTCGATGAGTCGCAGAACGTGTAAACATCGTATAGGTAAGTATAATTCTCGTACAAGTAGCAAGGAACGTTGTTGTAAGATCCGCAGTAGGCGGACATGTACAGATCAGCGTAGTATTGGCCGACGCACCGGGAGTATAAGTTGTACAACGACTGGCATTCAACCGCACACCAAGACGGCGCATCGCCTGCTTGTGAGTCGCTGAAGTTGTTGTACACCGCGAGGCAGGCGGCGTCCACGGAAGGAACGAGATACTGAAGCAGCGGCCAGTCGGGAAAGTTGTATATGAAGTACTCGCATTCGCTGGTGAGATTCGTTGCAGTTGTGGCCTCCAGACTACTCTCTGATACATGTATAAGAACCGCTGCTATCAGAGCGCTCCAAAGTGATGCCATATTTGCGTAATTAGTTAAGCTCTAGCTGAATTCTCCACGTCATTGACTTGTGTTTCATGTTGATAGAAATAAAGACGGGCGGGGGTATGTCCTATTATAGTCGTGCAATTGGATATATTCAATTACATCACACTTTGCCAGTGCATAAAACCAAAAGAAAGGTTTGTGCATTCATACATGTACATGCGTATTTAATTGGTCTACCGTGCACAGTGACGCTGTGGAAGGAGGTCACAAGAGATAGCTATTACTACTCCCCGTGCATGCTGTCCGTTTTATTGCACGAAAATGTTTATGCAATTTCAACGACTCAAAATCATGCACTACGACAGTGTAGCTCAGTATTCGAACTATTGCATGCTGACAGCAGAACAGTATCATGCATGCATGCCGTAGTCGTCCTGTCGCGGATGCGCTTGATTTGATTATACATGTACATGTACGTGTATTGCATGCACGGTACAGCTACATGTTGTACGTCATATCTCTCGCTGGTCAAGTTATCATTCACTCCCAAAAAAGCGCATGATTCACGTATACATGTACGTGTATGGGTAAAGTACAAATTCGTAAATGTATCCTGACCCCCACACTCCATGCACAATTGGATATATTATGCATGAGGGTACAAGGGTACGCGATAAGCTGATGTATACAACTTGTTAACTTGATTGGAGACAGGCATCATTGATTTGATTCATGGTTTTGTTAGTGGGCTCTTCCCTCGGAGTCGTACTACAGTGCTTATCCAGTGCGCAGCCCCCTATAGCACTCGCCACAACAGCTCTCAGTTGCTGATTGTGCACGATCGCACCCTTCCCCTTCAACTCTCCTTCCCTCTCCACCTGCACGTCACGATGGTTAAACATCCACTTGTTTTAGCCTACAGGTACATGTAGCTCTCTATGTGTTAGTGCGAAAGGTATTTGTCTATAGAGCCATTAAAACAGAATGTATATAAACTTGTATTATACGGTAACCAATTTAAAAGAAAATTGTACAACACCCAAAAAAATTGACGAAAGAGATAAATAGCACAAGTTTTGACAATTCTATTATTTAAACTATCGCCACAAACATAAAATGTCCAGCAAAGGAACCATTGTTCTGCTCGCACTGCTAAGCTCACTTCTGGTGACGATAAGCGAGTCAAGGGCTACCCGCGCTATCACTGACGAAGAGGTTCAGCAGAACGAGGCCATCAGTGAGAAGCCGGCTGCCGAGAGCAGCAAAAACGACCAATGGTCAACTGACTCTGACGTGATCAAAGCGGATGAAATGAAACTTGCTTTCGGTGTTCGCTTGAGCGATTCCACACTGACGCAGGTACCGTACACATCTGTGCATTTAGTATTTTGCCGCGTAATCGAAGTATCTTATTCCTATCGCTTGGTGATTTATATATAGCTTGCAAACGTAGCCGAATAGATGTTGTCAAAATCGAAACGAGCCTATTTGTGCAATACAGGAGACATGCCTGTACCTACAATGGTGGCTATCTCTATATTCATAATATACTGGAGGATTATAGGCTGGTTAGATTATGATGCGATCGTTTGATGTGCATGAATTTATCAGTCATTGAGACCTGTCACTGCAGCCATGCAAGCCATCATCCTTTTGCAATCTGAATTCAAATTACAAACGCAATGATTGCATAAGTTTGGCCACATGCATCGTGGATATTATCAAGGCTGGAACGACGAAAAGGCGGGTAAGTCAATGCACACATAAATATAGAATATAAATTTGCGCATTCACATATAGTGCATGAGATACAATGGCAGAGAGATAACTGGATGTTGCATGTCAGTATAAATGATAAAGCTATGCAATGTGGTACATTTCAAAATGGAAGAGTGTTTGTCCTCATTGAGATATTTCATACTACCCGCCGGGTAATCAAGACCATCCAATTGTACATAGGGATCCGAGAATCTAATCGTTGCGCATGTACAACGTGTATGACATACAAATACAGCCAAGTTGACTGTCGTTATGCATCCGCCTTGTAGCTCATAGTAAATAGAGGACGATGCTAAATGCACTACATTGAAAGCATGGACACCGGTTTATATTAGCATCCTGATATGGTTTAGTGAAATTCCATCAATTCAATCCGTTTGGATCATCGAGATTAAACTGATCGTTTCACATTCAGTCGTCAAACCGTTTTATTTAACTTACAATCAGGCGATGTTCCAATGCCCAAGTGTAAAAGACGCCATCCGCGCTCGCAGAGAACCACAGCCACAGGGGACAAGGCACTTAATTACACTTCAGAGAGAGTGTTTCAACATACACATGAATGCAGGTAATGTATATATATATATATAGGCAGTGAAATACACACAATAGCTCTTTCTGACAAACAAGGCGCCTCCCTTGTCGGCCCGCGCACAATAGGTCCATACTGGGGAAATTCCTTAATACATAATTGTAATCATGTAACTAACAGTTCAGTCCGCCACACCAATGTAGGTTCAGTGTTCCAGGGCGAGCCTATTTATTTGCGCATTTTATTAGGGCAAGTGTTGCATGCGCTCCATCGAATGGCACCTCTTACATGTACATACCGGTAAGCATGTACATGTATTACATGAAATAGCCCCACACGCTATAGCCCGCAGAACGGATGTTATTAACATATCCAGCAGACATGCTGCAGGAGTAGTATGTATGGATAATTAAAAAGCGGTGTATTACAATTCCATGTCAGGTAATCAGACTCTCAGCGCATAAGATTAGGACATTTCGGTCACTAATCGCAGCAACCATTCAAATATAATCCTCTCACAACGTGCTGTGTCTTCGACCGAACATGTACTGAGTTTCCCATCACGTGATTTGTACTGAATAGGTGAAAGTAGTGGAGGACTGCGTAACATACCGGAAATGCCAGTACAGCTGCCCTCAGGTAAGATTATTCCTAGGCATTTTACCATGATCAGGGATGAATCAATTCTTTAGTTTCTGGACAATTATTTTATAAGTCTGTGGTGTCTAATTGTGGAGAAACGTGGAACCACGGTACGCAAAGTAATACGCGTATACATGTATATCGAAGATGATTGTTTTTGGTTATTGTTGTTATGTTGTTACTTTTCTGTAGGATCCTAACGAAGCTTGTGCAACGATAATGAAACAGAAGACCTGCTAATGGATATGTCATTTCTTCATGCAGTTTAGGGTTTAGAGAAATTTCAATGTGATTGTAGCGCATATCCAGAAATTCCAAGACATTGAATGCATTTGAAGTCGAAAATATTTTCCGATTACATCAGTGGATAGAGAAAAATCGGAAAATCATAGTTATATATATTTTATGGCATTTGCACTGAAAGGAAAATTGTCAAAGAAAAGTAATTAGTACTTGCTGTCGCGGTCATTACGTAATGAAGTAAATCGTGCTTTACGTCACGAACTAGTTTACTAATGTAAGCACGCGATCTCAGATCTGTCCTCAACACATAACCATTTGCGGAAATGGCTTCTAAGTCGATGGTAGCAACTGAACTTTATAGCTGCGCCTCAGCCTGTCTTTGATCAGCCAACACACATTCAATTCTGGCCCGCTTCTACTAGTACCGGTACCCTGAACGGGACTATGAACCGTATAAATATTGAACTTGAAAGTAATCTGGCGTAGCATACCCTCCGCAAAATAAACGTGGCTGTGCTACGCCAGACTGGCGTGTAACTGTGTCTCATTTTTGCTGCACCATTGCCACGCATCAAACGTTTAAACTGGTTGATATTTCTGTTAACCGCTGCTGGCATCTGCAGATCTATTACGGGTTTCCAGTCACACGACTCAGACTTGGACAAAAATTTGGCTTACTCAGCAGTTTGAGCTGCCACTGTACTTGCCATGGCCGGATGCACGGAGGACCTTACACAATATGCACGTGATCGGCCTTTAGATATAGATTCATTACTGCATGATCCACTCCAACACCATGTACTAAGTACTATAGGCCTACTTCGTACATGTAAGTAGAGAGCACTGTTGTCAATCCTGTGTTGCGTGTGAATAGATGAATTACATGCAGTAAAGCCTACTGACTATCTATGCAATTAATTACACGCTAGAGCTATAGCTGACAGAAAGATCTTTGATATGGGCTCAGGTTGCGTTGTGTAAACTTACCACGTGTGCAGACCTTACAGTTGTGACTAAAGAACTCAACTCCATCTCTAGTTTAGGTATACGGCAAATACAAAAGTAGACAGTTGCTCCTTCGTGGCACTGAGGAACAGTGCAATTTTGCATAGATATTAATATTTACACATACATGTTTTTGAACATTATTTGTACAGATTCGTTGTCATAACAGGTCTGCACCCGTGGTAAAGTTTAAGTAACTCTAAACCACCTTGACCACTGCTGATGTAATCTGGAGTTCTACCAACAGCTCATGGTTGGTTTTCAAACAGCCTCTCCCCCTACTATAGGCGTATATAGTTAGTTCTCCATGGTGTCTCTCAATGGCCTCTCTCCTCTCCTAACCACAGTACCTCCGGTCCAACAGAAAAAAAACAAAAAACAAATGCACATCACTTGTGAACACCCACAGCACACTCTTAAAACTATAAAGCCTCAGACAGTATACTCTCCGTCAGACCTTCAAACGATGATCCCCTTCCCTCGTGCACTCCCCAGGCCCAGTCTCGTAGAGTTCGATGATCCACTTCATCTTCTGAGGCAACCTACGAGTGGCAAGTGTAACATTATGTAAACTAAACACGGATGCAGACCTTACAGTTGTGGCTAGATACGAACTCCACCTCAACACAACAGCAAATAAAAAGGTGAGACAGTCGCTCCTTCATGACAGAAATTCTTGTATAGCGATGCATATGTATACTTCATATACATGTTTTGAACACCAGTTTTGATTTTGTGCATAGATGGAGCGCTCAATTGACGCGACCCGGCTGGATTAGCGTCTAGATACGCAACTTAATCACAAGAAACAACTCAACGCATTTTTTTCAGGTTCTCAAGCGATGTGTTTTGGGTTTTTTTATTTTATTATAAAGTTGATACCTGTATGGGGAGATCTGCGGACTATCCTTATCTAACAGAAATCGTAAGGTCTGCACCAGTGGTAAAGTTAATGTAGTACAAAACCACCAATCCGACCGTTGATGTAATCTGGAGGCTGCTGAGCACTCCTCCAAGTTTCCGCTTCCCATAATGGTCTACACTCAAACAGCACCCCCCCCTCCCCCTTTTCTTCTCAACAGCCTCTCCTCTCTTACACCACAACACCTTCGTGTCACCACACACACAACACTAGCACACTTTAAAAGCACATGCACATGTATACTACTCAGCTTCAATCCCCAGCCGCGGTATATGTGTTGTGTGTGCCGTGTGTGTGTGTGTGTGTGTGTGTGTGTGTGTGTGTGTGTGTGTGTGTGCGCGTGCGTGCGTGCGTGTGTCACTGTGTGCGTGTGTCACTGTGTGTGTGTGTCACTGTGTGTGTGTACATTGTGTGTGTGTGTCACTGTGTGCGTGTACAGTGTGTGCATGTGTGTGTGTGTGTGTGTGTGTGTGTGTGTGTGTGTGTGTGTGTGTGTGTGTTATGGAGAGGTTGCTGTCTCAATTTCAAGCTTGGCTAATTGGTGCATGGTGCTCTGTATATACATATACATTTGCAAAATGTACAAATGTACATACAAAGATAGTTTGGGTATGCTCCAGCCCAAGACGAAAAGGATCTGATGAGAGTACCTTTTTAATATAACTGAGTGGAATTCAAACATCTCGTTTCACGAAAAAGTAAAAAGTAAAGGTGTACATATAAAATTGCAGTTTTACAGTATATCGAACTAATAGCCTAGCTGTTCGTTAATCTTTAACGGCCATCAGTAAAACAGTCACCAAAGCAAATTCCAACGTGAGGCTGCTGAAATAAAGCCCGCCGTTTCCGCTAGAGAACGTAGGGCACGGTGCCACGGGCTGTCCCCCGCACAACACCTTCGGGCCGTTCAGGGTGTCCGAAGTGCAACAGCCACTGTAGTTTTCGAGGGCCCTGGTCGCTGCATAACACGATGGACTACAAGATGTCGATGAGTCGCAGAGCGTGTAAACATCGTACAGGTAAGTATAATTCTCGTACAAGTAGCAAGGAACGTTGTTGTAAGATCCGCAGTAGGCGGACATGTACAGATCAGCGTAGTATTGGCCGACGCACCGGGAGTACAAGTTGTACAACGACTGGCATTCAACCGCACACCAAGACGGCGCATCGCCTGCTTGTGAGTCGCTGAAGTTGTTGTACACCGCGAGGCAAGCGGCGTCCACGGAGGGAACGAGAGACTGAACCAGCGGCCAGTCGGGAAAATTGTATATGAAGTACTCGCATTCGCTGGTGACCTGGCTAATTGCCGTGGCCGCCTCACTGCTATCTGAAACAAGAACCACTGCTATCAGAGCGACGATCCAAAGTGACGCCATACTTTAGGTTTAATTAGCTACTAAGATAACGCTGAATTCACCGAAACATTTATAACAGCGTAGTATATTGCAGATTTATGTAATATAAGAAATTAAAACCAAATGACGAGCGGTAGTAAAGATACATGCATGCACGTGTACTGCTTTACTTCAGATTTACCATACAAGCATGCATATATACCGAAGGACTAGGTTTTGGGCTGAAGACATGCATAGTTTTTGTTCTTTTATGCATGGATGCGTGTATGTTTAATCGCAGTATACAGGTCGAAGGGTACACGCATGAGCGCTGTCCCTGCATTGTCCCGTGTGTCCGTTTTATTCCACACAAGGGATGATACCACATACAGCATGATACTGATCTGTATATGCACTTGCAATGACCAAACTACACGAGATCATTACTCAAAACATTATATGCTGACAGCAGAATGTAATCATGCTACATGTATGTAACAGACTAGCCCGTTTGAGATGCTTGTTCTGCAAGTAGCCCTGATCAACTGTGAAGCATCCTATACCGTATATAGATCCAGCGTCAAAAGCACATGACACCGTACATACAGCATAGGTGTATAGGTACAAAGTTGTAAATGTGTGATGTTGTGCAATGTGATGGAGTCAGCATGTTGCATAGATTTGATTCATAGTTTGGTTAGTGGGCTCTTTCCTTTGGTGTCGTACTACGATGCTTACACAGTACAGACTAACATTCGCCTCAACAGCTGTTACTCTCTGATTGTGCACCATCCCACAGAGAGCTCTCCCCTCCCATTCCTCCCAATTCCCTCCCCTTTCCTCCCCTCCTCCACGATGGATAAGCACCCACTAGTGTCATGCTTTACATGTACGTCCACTAATGCTTGTGCACAAGATCTCAGATACACATAATATAACCATTTGCGGAAATGCTTCTGAGTCAGAGATGCCGCGCCTCAGCTCAGCCAACACACGTTCAATCCAGGTTGAAACTGGTTGATATTAACTGCATGCAGACATTTAATATTCGACAACCCAAAGTAAACAAGATCCCGGCTGGCTGGAACGTTAGATCTATCACGGGCCTCCGGTCACATGCACGACTCAGTCCTGGACAAACGTTTGGCTTCCTCAGCCAGATGCGCGGAGGACCTTACACAATATGCACGTGTACGGTCTAGAAGGACTCGCACACTCCGGCCCATGTACATAGACCTACATACTGAATGGGTGCACTCTTCAAGTAGAGAGCACTAATCCTTGTGTTGCGTTTGAATCACTGAATTTACACGCAGGAGCTCGCTGAGCTTTTTTACTCTTCCAGCGACAGTTCACAGAACGGTAGGAATTGTCTATGGGATCGGGTACCGGTACCATGCATTGTGTAAACTTACCGCGGGTGCAGACCTTAGAGTTGTGGCTAGATAAGAACTCCATTTTGCAGTTTAGGTATACAGTAGATACAAACGTGAGACGGTTGCTACGTCATGGCAGGAATGGCGCAATTTATGTCATTCTTGGAGATGTACACTATACATGTTTGTGAACATCAGTTTGGGCTTTGTGCACTCCATACACATAATTAATAGGCAGCGGACTGGCCTGTCTGAATTTGCACAAATCAACCGTTTTACAGGATGTATGGGAGTATAACGTTATCTAACAGAAATTGCAAGGTCTGCTGCACCGTGATAAAGTTTACGTAACACTAAAACCACGTTGACCACTGCTGACGTAATCGGAAGTCTCCCCCTACCTTGCAAGGTCGGTTCTCAAACAGTCTATAACTGGACTTAGTCCCTTCTCCAAGAGATGCCAAGGTGATCTTCTCAATTAATAGCCTCTCTCCTCTCCCAACCACCGTCAAACTAAATGCACATCACTTGGCACACTCACAAAAAGAATACATAAACTATCTTTATCAGATATAGTTAATCATAACCATATCATATTAATTCTTCTTTAATTGTTTTAACATAAAATGTACAACACATAGACACGCAATACTATTACTATTACTATTTACTCAATTACAGCTAAATGAGAAATACTGTCTCAGACCATAGTCTCTGAATCGAAGATCCCCTTTCCCTGGACAATATACCGTGTCCAGTCTCGTCAGAATTGGGTGTCCAGTCTCGTCAGAATTGGGTGGTGTTTTAGAAAATTTTTCCCCTTGGTAGCCTTAGAGAAGGTCCCCTGAATTGCAGTGGCAAGTGTTGCATTGTGCAAACTTACCACGGGTGCAACCCCCATATCTCACACACAACACTACATGTACATGTAGCAAACTCTTAAATATGACCTGCACGTACCAAAGGTTACGCACTTATATACTACCCAGCTTCAATCCGGCCACAGTATGTGTATTGCATGTGTGTCTGTGCATGCGTGTGCATGTGTGTGCATGTGTGTGTGCATATGTGTGTGCATGTGTGTGTGCATGTGTGAGTGTTATAGAGAGGTTGCTGCCTCTCTTATACGCAAGACCTGGCGAAATGCATCCTTGGCTGTATTTGATTCTGTGTGGATGTTCTTGTTCAGGTGTGTGTGTGTGTGTGTGTGTGTGTGTGTGTGTGTGTGTGTGTGTGTGTTATGGAGAGGTTGCTGCCTCAATTTCAAGCTTGGCAAATTGGTGTATACATATACATTTGCAAATGTACAGATGTACATATAAAGATAGTTTCGGTATGCTGTATGCACCCACCCTAGCTCCAAACACTCAGGGTCATTGATTTTATGCTTTCGGGTCTCAGCCTCCTCTGCTATAGCCCCTTTAGACAGGCTTGCTGCTGTTAGGATTGAAGGGATTAAGGGAGATGTCACTGTGATGTCAAAGGCAGCAAGTTACCTTCTCCCCCAATTGTGGAGAAGTACATCAGCTGGCCGGGTATGGCTTAGGTCAGATGTAAGACCGCTGCCCAACTCTACCCTCACTCCAAGGGGGGCACGAGGCAGAACTCAACAGACACATTAGACGATTGTGGCAAGTGACGACAGGACAAGCGGGAGGAAATTAACTAACCACCTGAATTCGTACTCAAGCTCACAATAGTTTTTTCACACTGCCAATCAAACACTATACTGTACATGTATGTACCACATTTCATAATTGCATTAATCTTAAAACCACAGTGGTTGGAAAGCAACTGATGATATGGGTACATGTAACCAGCTCAGCAAAAGGTCGCGGCATGCAGTCACTCTTAGAAAAGCCTAGAAGTATAAGATCTGCAAATCTCTACCACACACACATGCACATGGCTCTATATATATATAGCTGCAGCCTAGAACATTGTCTCCCCCCCTCTCTCCCCCCTCACAGACTCAAATCAAATGCCCCAACGTACATGTATGTATGCCAGTGTGCCCCATTGTATGCCCATTGCCAGGCTTAGGCCTGATACGTAGTACCTCGCCTTCCCATAAGTCTAGGGAGAAATAAAACTGATAAACTATACATAGCAAGCTAAATAAACTACGAAGGTGTTTAGTCCTGCACATAAACACATGCATAGGCACACACGAAGTGTTCTTGCATGGACTTGCTGCCCTATCCAATGATATCCTCTGTAGAAGAGAGATTGCTCTGATTGCCATAGCTATCAGACCTGCAGGATATACATGGTTAGTCTGTGTACAGAGGTCTGGTATGTATGGGATCTGGCATAGATTGTATTGTGGATCTGGTACGTACAGAAAGTGGACTACGAAATGTTTCTTTATTATTAAAGTATGGTAACTATGTGTTAATGTTGTGAAGGAGGGGAAGGGGAGGGGGGGGGGGGGGGGTGAATGTAACATAATGTGCCTTGCATCACACCTACCACTAGATGTGGCTGCATACGACAAACTGCTCAACTGCGGCAAGGCCACCCCAAAGTGTACTATATGGACAGGGATAGTCCTTGGGTTCATTACATATATTGCTATTGCAGAGGGCAGGAGTTTGCCCTTCATATGATACAGGGTGATGGATGTTCTGAATGGCATCATGAGGAATATGAACGATCCATACCGTAAAACACGTTGCATGGAAGTCAAAAGACATGTTTGGTATTGCAGAAATTGCAATACAGCATAACGTTTCTGGAAACTGAACAGTCAAGAAGCATTTGATTGAGAAGTGCATCTGAAAACACAGTCATAACAACTATCAGATTTAGTTAATATCCACTAAATTGATCATCTTTTTATTTTATTATTCAGTATTGTGTGTTCACACCTTTTCATCAGTTGTAGCTTTATAGTCCATTCTTTTCTTTCGGGGGCTGCATTATAAATCTACACATTATGCACCAGTTGTAATTATTACATACCGTGGGAGGGGAGGGGCTCCAAAACATTCATTCCTAAGTAAAATTTTTCATCATTCCTACAAGTGTATTTTAGTGTTAAAAACAACCTTGGACAATTATTGGCATGGTAGGGTGAAATTGGCAGCCAAGAATTGTTAGGTCAATTTATGGCAGGGTGTGATAATAATTGTCAGCCAATTTTGCCTCCAGGAACTAAAATGTTTAATATAAATGGGGTAATTTTTTTTTAAAGAATTTAATGACAGAATATATACTGAACAACAAGATTCCGTTGCCGCAAGTGTAGCATCATTTTGGATTAGACAGTAATTATAGAGTAAAGCTTTTTGCTGTACATTATTAATAGCCCGTAATCTTGAATATTTTATTAAAATCGATCATGGAATCATAGAAACAAAAAAAAAACTGTACATTTTACAACTTTGGTGACCGCTCATTTCTTAATATGAAGAGAATTAAAAAAAAGACGATTTTACAAGAATTCTAGTCTTTTAAACAATAGCCACAAAGACAAATATGCTCAACTCGGTTCAAAGATTAATGATACAGCGTGGGTACACACGAATCGCATTTTTTGTTACAAATCCCGCCTTATTTGTTCTTACAAAAATGTTTTTAAAGGAGTTTAAGAGGTTTTTCAGTTCTTTTTGTTGTCGTTACGACGCTCGGGAGCGAGTAATTTAACCACTGAATATGTCAATACAGTGTGGCCATTTGGATTTAACAAGCTACGCATATCGTTTTATCATTTTACACCCCTTCCCTTCTTTACTGTAAAATCATAAGCATGCATAAACCATTTATATCAATGCAGCTCTTGGTTTCCCTGAAAATAAAAATTACGTGTGCATGCAGACTCGCAAAGCAGCGTGCAAAGCACAGCATGCGGTAATGTATAGCGTTCTATAGACACGATAGCCTATGCAGTGAGATATTGAGATAGTGCTCCTTCATTATGCTTTTCAGCTTTAGTTTAGGATCCCTTATCCCAGAGTAAGTTCATGCTAAGGAGTTGAGTTTGGCATGAATTGATTCAGCTCCCTGCTCTCCCATTAAGCCACAGCCTGCTTGGTGTGTTGACATCCATGCACTTCACCATGTGATCTGCTAGGAGATGCATTTTTACAGTTCTCTTCATGCCCCCAAATGTGCTGTCCAGAGTTGCAAACAACATCTTGATGGCCTCATCCGTATTGTGTGATTTCCTGGGTACTGTGTATTAGAGGATAGTACACTTCTTTATTTAGAGATGTCAAAATATTTTAGGGCTTACTTTTAAAAGTGCTTCAGTCACAATATTTTAGAGCCATATTTTTTCGGATACGGAAAGCAGGGTTTTCAAAGCACATCTTTCACAATATCTAGGATTTGATGGCACATATAGGGAATGGTATTTTGAGAACTGTAGCAGTATGGTTCAGAACTTGGTATAGTTCTTGTGCAGCAGCCATGACTGATGTGTCTTGAGTAGTTGTTAAAACACAAGAGCTTTCACATTGGAGGGCTGAAAAGCATGACTCATACCGTCACATTGTAATTTGCCTGTTGTGCATGTATACTGGTACCTTCAGAATTGTGTGGACATGATTTCCAACAAAAATATCTCCACAGTAGTGTTGGGGACATACTCCCAATCTATTTAGGCACAATTGGATGCTCTTCATGCATGGTCCATCATCAACATTGAAGCCTTTGCTGATCTTCTGTTCTAGCAGTGGTTTTATTCTCCTTTATTTTTACAAAGGATATGAATGATTATGAATGCGAATAACTCCGTATTTCACTCACCATGCAGGAGTTCAACTTGTGTGTGGCAGGTACTGGATAGTTCCAGAAGACCAGTTGCAAGCAATTAATTGCTGCCATTAACAATTGTATATAGTATGTTACCACCTGCTGAGTCATCTCCTCTTCCTGCATCAAGCTATCTATTTCACATTTAGCAGCACTGACATTGCTTAACATGCTGGAAAAGGCCTCATATTCTGAACTGTGGAGTTTTCTTTCCAATGCATTGTCAGTTTTAGGTCCAACTGGTGATAGGCTTCTTCAAAGAGAGTGAAAAATCCCCTGCGTTATATGCAGCCTGGTAAGCAGACCTAAATTAATGTAGCATAAATGTATACACATATTGACATACAAGTATAATGTGTTACAAACCTGTGATAGTGGTATGTTGAAAAAGGGGTACTCTATACAGTTGTTGAATAACTTGGCCTTCTTAAGATCCCTCTACCTTCTTCCATAAAATGTTGGTAGTCAAGAAGCATCCAACATGTGAGGAATACAAGGTCCTCTAGCTGCTGGTGACATCTGCAACTGCTCTTGGGTGATCAGGCATAATATGCATGGCTGCTTCCCTATAGTTAGGCAGAAGTTGCATTAGCCATGTTTGAAAATTGTTCTTACCACTTGCACCAGAATGTCCATGCATCTGAGAAAGGAACTCATAGTCAAAACTGAGGAATACTTTAAACTTGTAGTCCCTTGTATGTCAAATATCATGTAAATCATTGATACAAAAAAATGTTTTTCTTACTTCCACTTCATCGTACAGATATTGGCCACAAATGTTTTTCGGACAGAATTCGGTGCTGGGGTGTTGACAATCTGGAAATTCATTTTAAAATAGCCATCACCTTTGTCACCATCCAGCTTAAGCCATATCTCATCATCTGGAATAGTTCCATCATGCCAGGTGAGCTTGCCCTCCCTGTACATAGAATTTCTGCTAACGTTTAAGGACACGCTGCTTTCTCTCACTGCCTAGGTATACCCCAGCTGCTTCAACCACCTGTAAGGAAGTTAAGTGAAAGTTATTTATGTTCACATTCCTTTTGCTGCCGCATGTTGGTTAACCTGTTAAGAATCCTTAGCCTATACCAAGGGATACCAAGCATGGACTTAACGACAAGCCCTTGCTTTGGTGGAATTTTAATAGTGATCCCTGCATCATGGAGTACCTTTTCTTTCCTTTCCTTACTCAGGCACCTCAGTTCATCCCTCAAACAGGATGTCTGCATTCTCGACACCAGCACTCAGGAAGCATCTGAAGCTCATGAACATGGTGATTGCGTGTGCGAGCAATGAGTTCCAGGAGTGGTGCTCGCGGTGGATGCATGAACCATTGTCGAAGGCTGTATGACTAGTCCAGTGTTAAATTTAAAATGCTCTTTTACACCTATACTTACTTTCCCTCTTGTTGGAATCTGTATGCAGTTCACTTTACTAGCATTGAGCATCTAGTGCAGAACTGTACTAACAAATTGCATTTCCTGTTGTTGGACAGTAGTGCAACAATGTGAGTCGTAGCTGATTGCTTTCATGCTGCTCTTGCATGTGCCACACACCACCATCACGCAGGAGTTACTGAATCAGGCTAGAAGCAGGATTGACATCCTTGCACTCCTGGGATGTTGTGAAGTGACAGTGGGAACAGCATGCAGCACACAGGTGGATCCACTCTACCAGACAAGTGGCACACACTAGTTTGCCACATGGAAGCTGCATTGGTTGTGTGAGCACACCCAGACAGATAGAGCATTCCAGCTCACTCGTTACAGTGACAGTCTGGGGCTGCTAATGGTGGCTGTATTCAGCTAGGTTCTATATATTATTGGTGGTGGTGATACAGCCATAATGTGCTCCACAATTCCAGCAGGACTGTTATGGCCTGGGTTTGGGCCATCTATCCTTATAGAGAGTCATACAACCCTCGAGTGTGGTAAAAAGATAGCTACATGTATATGACAATTGCTAGATTTATCCATACTGGTACCTTGCACTCCTCAACACCCCATCTGAACCAATCATACAGCTTGAATAAGTCTTGTAAGGGCGCTTCACCTTGCTGCAACCTTCCTTAACACCAATTGGGACTTGCTGCAGAACGTTGGTGGGTGGATCTCAGGGCAGTCTTTGGATACGTCAAAATGGAAAGCGGTCAGAAATTCCTCGGTGAAGCTTGTACACTTGTATGCACTTGTGTGGGCTTTCTAGCTTAGATACTACCGCCTGCTTCCTCACCGCATTTGACCCATTGTTTAGCTTGCACCCACAGACCCGGCATAGGCGGCATATTCATTACGAACAGTTTGTGGTTTGTTTCGTTGTACAGCCTATACAGGCCGCGTGGTAGCCTGCGGTGTTCATTGCATGACTAAACCTCTTTGAAGTTCACTTCTTACCTTTTAACATGGAGTCTATAAGGTGAAAAGTGGCAGCCAAATCGTTCAATTTTAGACACAAAATAAGCGCAACTGTTAGTGTATTGTGAACCGATGTGCTTTTCTTTGCCCATAAGCTGTATTGGATTATTAAGTGGTTTTTAAATAGCTAGAACCAAAAGGATTTTGCATTATACTGTAACAGGTTTTGCATAAACTGCCTCAGCCTTCTTTATATGTTACTTTTATAATGAGCTTATATTTTGCCATACCGTAATTCGGTTTATGCAATCTAACTACAAAAAGAATGCACGATGTCATCTGCAGATTCTTAAAGTGTATCCAGGGGGGAATATACGTAACATCTACAACAGTCTTTATCTGAATAGTGCTAGAATCTGTTATTGGTCCTTGAACCGGTTGACACCACCCTCCTGGGGAACACTGGACAATTTCTTCCCCCAACACCCTAGGTAAGTATTCCTCGCGAGATGAAAGTGCAAAATCTACATGTATTGCTGGCCATGAGATGGGGATGGACGAATGCATATCTACTGTAATAAACGTATCTATGATGGATGCCACCAAATCAATCCCCTGGACAATAAATATCAAAGCTAACCATCCTAGCTGTATTGTGTGAGTGAGTGAGTGAGTGAGTGCATTACGATAAGTATATGGTTTTTGTATATAACAATATGGGACAGAAAATTGCCCCAACGGTTAAAATGTTATAAAAATGCATCGCGTTTGAATCGCTATAACTTCCCAACGGATAACGCTATCGACTTTCTATTTTCAATACTTCATACTACACCATTTCACTATGAAATGTTGAAACTAGGAAGTCGATAGCGTTATCCGTTGGGAAGTTATAGCGATTCAAACGCGATGCATTTTTATAACATTTTAACCGTGGGGCAATTTTCGCGGAAACTGTCCCATATTATTATTTTCCTAGAGAACTGAATTCTCCTGTACGTATTGCAAACATTGGACTAACTCATCGTTATGATTTTGGAAACATCAATTAGTTATTTGAATTGTGAGCTGAACGATGATGATATGAATTATAGTGAGCTATTTTATTTATACATGAAGGTGAAGGGTAATTTACCAAGCTATTAGCTATTAAAGATATTTCGATTCCGCGGCAAAAAGAAATTAAATACATTAAGGTTGGATACCTGTAGCGGCTTGTGTATAATAATGTTTCTTTAATAATAAATGAAAGAAAAATAGCGAGAATATCGCACAAATATACTATTAGTGTACCTGCGTCATCGTAAAGCGAGCACCGAAAGCAAGTTTCATTTCATTCGCTTGACCACATTAGAGACAATCGACAATTGATATTTTTCCTCTGACATCACGCATTAATTAGCTATGTTTGACAAGATACAAGTACTTATAGAAACTCAACAAAGAGACACAGCGAACAGGAAATGCTATATATACTTAAATAACATACCTACAGCAGTAGAATGGTAAACTGAGAAGTTACCGGTGTCATAGCGGATATTGTCCCCCCCTAAATTGTCCTCCCGGATAAATTCGCTAGAGAATTCGTCTAGGGGGACACGTTCTGTTAGCGGATTCTGTCCGGGGAGACACTATTCGCTAGCCCGTATTGTCCCCTATTCACAGTATATGCCACCCCCCCCCCCCCCCCCCCCCCTTCCCGAAACAGCAAACTCTTTTTACCCTGTTTTGGTCCGGCGGACTATAAAAGCCTCTGCCTAATTTGGTTCTAGAGCAGGCTATCTACATTTTATTGATCTTATACGCTGCTCATATTGGTCCTATAGGCTACATACTAAAATTACTAATGGAACGGAATGTTCACGGCTTTAACTACAATAATAGCTCAGTTTGCACAATAAGGAAAGCAACCATGTAGTTCTGAAAATGTAATTATCGTTCACGTTCATACCCCTATAGGCCGTGTACATTTCAATTTTGTTATCAAAAGGATTAAATCAACCCGTTCACAATTCGTAAGTACCAAACCAGCAACTGAAAGCAACAATAGTAATGAAACTATAAGTATGTATCAATATGTATATATAAATGTCAAAGAAAGAGTGCAAAAGGACTCTGCTGCCTAGTCATGTTGGAGAGTGCCAAAGCATACATGTCTGGTAGTTGCATGTGGCGTATTCAGGACTAAACATACACATGTACCTATTGAAGGTATGAAAGATAAGCAAACAATAATGGTACATGCATGCAAATTTGATACACTCTACAACTGTTAAATGCATAATTATATTGTAAGATCTGCAAACTCCTTTTAGTACGTTTCAAGCTATCGACGAAGATTAGCAAATAACTAAAGCTATATCTTTTTTTCTAACCTACACAACCATTCCGAACATGCAAAACAAATACTGCATACATTGTTAGATTAACTCCTTGGACACCAAGCTTGTTCATGTATATGCATGCATGCATATACACACAACCGTTATGAATTCTACATGACCATGTAAGTAATACATGTGTAGATCACAACTTCATGATGCATGCATGCATGCAAATGCTGCACTTGTGACCTTATAAGTACATGACATGCTTGGTTACTTTACAACTGCAGTAATTATGTTTCTTCTGAAGAACACATTGTTCAGATGACTTCACTAATGCTATTTACTCCCAGAACAGGAATGTGTATCCCACATTAGTGTAGTACAACATGTTTAAAATGCCAGTTCACTCCATCTTCATCTGCAGTTCATAATAAGTATGGTTTGTTACAACTGTTTGTGCGAGGTAATGATGGACACACAAGATGTGCGTACTTCCCAGTGCCACGTTCTGGGTTTTACTTCAGCATCTACATGCATGTGGCTGGTTACATGCATGTCAGTGAATTGCATGTATGTAAATTGTACAACATGGTATTCAAAGCGATTCTTTGTAATAAACACAACACTGACATGCATCGCACAGATGATTATATGGTTGTGTGAGAATACATGTCTATATGCACTTGGCGTTCAAAGAGTTAATTAACATAAATCTGATTCAGTTGCATTTTATATGTTGTATGTTTGTACAAAGGGAATAGACTAACATATCAATAGTCACAATGTGGGATATTCACATTGTCGCAACGTGTGAGCTCTACTGTTTTGGAAATTTTACAATGTGTGCCTTAGGTCCCTTTTCGCAGAAACGATCCCGTATATAACTATCATCTTCGATATATTATGGCAAGCTTGCTATCACCCCCAGACGATTATTCACGCCCCCAACACCGGATGATGAGGAATTGTCTTAGCTACTCTTTAAGGTGATTGAAATTCCTCTTATCGGCTTTGGATTCAGTGTACAGAATCTTTGAGAAGGAGGAGGAGGAGAACGAGAGTTGGGGGTTGGGAACGAGAGTTGGGGGTTGGGAACGAGAGTTAGGGAGTTGGGAACGACCCTAAGACTTCAGCCATACCGTAGCGTGAACTATCGTTTCAAGATTTTCTTGTTTATTTTTAAATTAATGCGGTAGTATATTCTATACGTCGAGTGTACAACATGGCCAATGTAACGCAAACATAGGTCTATAGATTTAAACCGCTTAACGCCGAGAGAGGTCAAAGATGTAACCAAAGACTTCTTCCAGACTCTTTGAAACATTACATCAATTAGAAATTATTCACGTTCACGGCTTCAGTGTATATTGTTGAAACCCTCCTTTTTGCTATACCTAACATTCCCTCATTTAGTTTATTTTGGACAACTCTACTGTAGCTAAACAAGAAATATTTCGGCGTTAATAGGTTAATACATTTTAATGTTTTCAACTGTTACATTAACATGTACCACTTGTTAATTGGAGACAGGCATCATTAATTTGATTCATGGTTTTGCTAGTGGGCTCTTCCCTCGGTGTCGTACTACAGTGCTTATCCAGTGCGCAGCCCCCTATAGCATTCGCCATGCACAACAGCTCTCAGTTGCTGATTGTGCACCATCAGACCCCTCCCCTTAGACTCTTCACCTGGCACGTTACATTGCTTAGACAAGATTGTGACATTTTACATGCAGACCTCCAATGTAAGGTCGCCACATTTAATTATATTGCTAAAGCCAGCGGCGGCTTACGACGCTGGACCAATAAATTCACTAGAGTGCATATGGCAGAGTCGCGTGCATCGTATTAGCGCGCAATGGGCGTGGTTCCGCCTGTCATGCCGGAAACGTGTACCACCAGTTGGTGTTAAGTTACTCCTTTTAAGGTGAAGCTTCATAATTGGACCGGATACGTTGATCAATCATTAGCGGATGGATAAATTACAACCAACAAATGGTACATGTATGTGTGACGTATCCGGGAGCCATGCACGTCTACATGTATGTCAGTAGGTACTTTGTGTTGAAGTCACTTCCCTTCCCGTTGTATGGCAGGTGAGGACATGTCCACTTCACGGGATCCGGACGAGTTGCTTGATTGTGCCTGCAAACAGCGGTTCGATGAAGAAACATTTACTCCCTTCCTGAAAGAAAACTGCCACTTTTGGGTAGCAATCGATAAACAAATAGCCCGCTTTGGGTTAACCTTTAACACGTGCAAAGCTGATGAGTACTCGTACTTGGAAAACCTTACCCCGGAGCTATTCAGCAGCATGGTGGAAGTACTGATACATTTTCAGCAGCAGCCGAGAGCTGGTACGTCGCACGAAGAAAACAAAGCGTCTATTCTCAATAACCATTTTAGATGGAAAACACAGATACCGTTCCACCTGATGATTCTTCCTCATTCACTGGAAAATTTTCGTTCTACAATCCTCCATTATGTCCCAGATGCACCTAATATGTCCGACCCATCAATGTATACTGAGTACGAGGTGTACGAGAGTAAATTGAAGTTCATTGAAGAGAATATTCATGACGGTGACACCTTTCATGCCTTGGATGACACATGCGACGATGGCAGAAAGTGCACATTTTACATTAGCAGGCGAACGTACAGCATCGTGGCTGCGAATAGTATTGACATGAGTGGATGCGAACATCCGTACTGCGAAGCATACCACTATGCGCGCATGCTAGAGACTCGCTTCAAAAAAGACGTAGTGGGAGGGGTAAGCATTGGCGTCGACCACGTGAACAAGAAAATGTGGGTGTGGGCAGATTGTGTAGAAGCTGCATTTGAAGATGCAGTTCTAATTCCACACAAAGTAGAGAAAAAAGCAGCATTTCAGCCTTACATCGCGCACCTGGAACATAAACCAGATGGTTGCAAAGCAGTGCTGGTGATAAACAGGCGGCTTGACTCACGCATTCAAAAGGAATATTTAGAGCAATTCTTTAGTAAATGTGGAAAGATAAAACGTATTAATATCTTCCCGATTAAATGTGGTACTGCAGCTGAAATCCGTTTTGCAGATACTGCAGCTGTCGACAAGGCCATGGAACTGCGGGACGAATTGTTCAAAGATTCAAAGATGATCCTCAGATACTTCATGGACAAAGATCAGAGGCACAAATGATAAGGTCCTGATCATCTCTGACCGATGCCGAATTCTTTTTATTTTATTTGAAGACTACTACTATATGTATAAAGTTACTGATGTTCTAGGTATGTGATGCAGACCATTGTACATTAAATATAGAATTATAATTATAATCATATCACAAATTAAAACTGTACAGTTGAAATCGTGATACTTGAGCATACTTTTTTCAGTATATCATTGGCTTTTGTTTTTTGAATGATATCACAAATCTGATTGCAATGTAAAGTTAATAAGCTACATGACAACAAATAAAGTGAAGTTGTCACGTGACTTCGTAGTTATTCGTCTGTGCACCGTGATCAACAAACACTTTTTCTCCACCGTTACGTGACGAATCATATGCAGAAATCAGCGGTCACCAGTAAAGTGATAGTGTTAAATGGAAGTCCAATAGCATCTCTTCCATTGCTATTACAGAGGTAGTGTAATTTGAATATGTGTTGAAGTAGTAATGTTTCTAATTTATTCAAAACAAAGTTACTATTAGAGCTATTTAAATGTAAGGTATTGAATTTTATTAACTAACCACTTGACTTTTGCCACTTCATTTAAGTGTTTAGGAAGGTTGTTAGAGGCAAAAACTTCAAACATACATGTATATATACCATTACATTGAACATTTCAGTTCGGAAAAACAAAATATAGTTTCCCATAGACATGTACACAAAATCAATTATTATTTCTGACCTTTATATTCTATCTGAATATTGTATTCCATTGTTTGTTAAAATACACTCTAAATAACAAATTGAGTTACCACCCTATCATTATGATTTACAGCACAGTGGTACATATCTTCACGCTATTTGTTGTTTTTTTCATTTGTGTGTACGCGTGGGTGTGGTTGACATGTGTCTACGTGCTCCATTTTGAATGATAGAAGTACTAAAATCACATGAAAAGTAGACTATCTCTTCACAGCTGCAGTACTGAAAGTGAAGATGTGCCCCAATAGTGGATACCGAATTTCAGTACATCGATTCCAGTCTTGCACAATGAAAGCATCGGTATGACTTCATCTGGTTCGCCGTGAGTCGGTATTTGGATATATATCGAGCTGCTGGTACCGTTCAGTTCAGTACTGATATGGACGTGAAAACTAATTTTATAAACTGAAGTTAGGTTTGAGCGATCCCAGACCTGTTCCTAAACGAATACTCTAATTTACCAACCCTCCAAGTTCAGAACTCTCGCTACCATAAGGAGGGTGAGAGGGGGAATCCCTACCAATCCCTACCAATTATAAAAATATCATTAATGATTAATTTGCGAGTTCCAGTTCGTGAACAGAATTAAAACGTGACCTAATGCATTATGAAATATTAGTCATTGCTGTTTTTCAATACATTCGTCGACAAATAAATTCGTTTATGAATAAATTATACAAGATGGAAATTAAAATGTTGTCTTGATTTTAGATAGATAAACGATCTTAATATAATGAAGCACACATATTTAATCAGACGGATTTTAGAACATGTTTACAATTCTATTAGCAAGATGATCAGATAGGTATAACTCTTTTCAGTCTAGATATGTTGTTCTGCGACATATACCGGGTGTCCACGAAAGAACGCAATGCTTTTGAACGGGAATAACATTTGATAGATTGCGTTCTTTCGTGGACACCCGGTATGTATCTACTATGTCAACGGCTTTATCGATCAAATTGTACAAACAGAGGACTGGGGATGAGTGCCAGAACAGATGTGGGAGGGTTCTCGTAGGGCTCACCTGGTGTTAAGGTTTGATGAGTTCAGAGAACTGGCTGAGGACTTCCTTGAGTGCAACTCTAACTTCCATGAAAAGACACGTGACACACTGCACTAGTGCTGAATAGAGCAGTACTTGCTTCCATATCGACTTGTCCACTAAGGAGGGGGAGAGATAGCGGAACATGAAGATTGTTTTAAATCATCTGTTACAGAGAGCAAATTATGAAAAGCACTGACAGCCTTCAAATTGTAATATTTTGACAAAACAGCACTTTTCATAGAAATATACACAAAATGTAGTTTTTCATACCTAGTACTGTATATTCAATCACTCAATCAGATTAGATTGTGATTTTATGGGACTGTGTATTAGAGGATAGTACACTTCTTTATTTAGTGATGGCAAAATAATTTTAGGGCTTGCTTTTAAAAGTGTTTGAGTTACAATATTTTAGAGTCGTATTTTTACGGATACGGGTTTTCGAAGTACATCTTTAACAATATCTAGGATTTGATGGCACAACTATGTGCAGCGAAGCGTTTGAAATACAATGATATCAATTTCATTGCCTGTTTATTTATTCTAAAAAGAGCCA
This sequence comes from Ephydatia muelleri, assembly GCA_013339895.1. Lineage (NCBI taxonomy): Eukaryota > Metazoa > Porifera > Demospongiae > Spongillida > Spongillidae > Ephydatia > Ephydatia muelleri. The sequence continues at coordinate 5,280,225 of JABACO010000001.1, forward strand.
TCCGGTTCAAAGATTAATGATACAGCGTGGGTACCCACGAATCGCATTTGTTTTGCTACAAATCCCGCCTTATTTGTTCTTCAAAGGTGTTGCTATAGGAGTTTAAGATGTTTTTTTAGTTGTTTTTGTTATCATTAAGCTACCAAGCTCGTGTATGAGTAATTTAACCACTGAATATGTCAATACAGTGCCGCCATTTGGATATTTTTATCTTTTCTTAATTGGCCTTCTTACTGACGGCGGCACTGCAGTTGATATATGTGGTGAGACATTGAGATAGTACTCGATCCTTCATTATGCTTTTCAGCTTTAGTTTGGGATCCCTTATCCCAGAGTAAGGTCATGCTAAGGAGGAGTTGAGTTTGGCATGAATTGATTCAGCTTCCTGCTCTCTCATTAAGCTTGGTGTGTTCACATCCACTCCACCATGTGATCTGCTAGGAGATGCATTTTTACAGTTCTCTTCATGTCCCCAAATGTGCTGTCCAGAGTTGCAAACAACATCTTGATGGCCTCATCTATACATGTATAAAAGAAGCTTGCTTTAAACAACTGATATTATAAGCACTTACCTAGGCACTTTATCATATCTGGTGTAATGGTGTTGCAATCATATAGAGAATGGCATTTTGAGAACTGTAGCAATATGGTTCAGAACTTGGTGTGTAGTTCTTGTGCAGCAGCCATGACTGATGTGTCTTGAGTAGTTGTTAAAACACAAGAGCTTTCACATTGGAGGGCTGAAAAGCATGACTCATACCATCACATTTTAATTGCCTGTTGTGCATGTATACCGGTACCTTCAGAATTGTGTGGACATTATTTCCAACAAAATAAGCACTTGCCTAGGCACTTTATCGGAAGTTTCGTTAGAAACTTCCATATAGGATTTGACCCCGACTATGAAGTCATTAAAAAAACGCGCCCCGTCTGTAACAACACTCCCGACTATCGGATCGTGTAGCTTGTTTTAGCAATCGATCTAGAAGTCAAAAATGAGTAGTTTGGTTTTTGTTTCATGTCGCAGAACCGCGTGGTTGTAGAGAACAAGAGTGTACTGCCCGTTCTCGTACCCAGTCTCGGAACAAGGGGCGGGTCGTCTTCTTCTCCTCCTCCTTCTTGGCAACGCATAACTCAGGACAGGAACACTTTTAAGCGATCAAAATTTCACCACTAGCTTCAGAATCAGATGGAGGACTCGCTTTTATATAAATAATTGATGTTATACTCTGATACACAATCGACTCTCAGCCTCTGTCTTGTATAATTAGACATTGGGTGTGATAAAAAAATTAAGAAAACAAGTAAATAAAAACATTCTCTACGAGAAAGTTGGTGGGATATAGGATTTGAAGACAATTGGTGGTGTAAAAAGCAAGGAAACAAGGTCTTATTAGAAGGGAAAATGTAATAGTCCTATATTTAGCACACAAACAACATACGCCCTTTAAATGTGCTAATTATAGGACTATTACATTTTCCCTTCTGATAAGACCTTGTTTCCTTGCTTTTTACACCACCAATTGCCTTCAAATCCTATATCCCACCAACTTTCTCATACAGAATGTTTTTATTTACTTGTCATATCTGGTGTAATGGTGTTGCAATCATATAGAGAATTACATTTTTAGAACTGTAGCAGTATGGTTCAGAAATGACTGATGTGTCTTGAGTAGTTGTTAAAACACCACAAGAGCTTTTGCATTGGAGGGCTGAAATGCATGACTCATACCATCACATTGTAATTTGCCTGTTGTGCATGTATACCAGTACCTTCAGAATTGTGTGGACATGATTTCCAACAGTAGTGTTGGTGAAACACTCCCAATCTATTTAGGCACAATTGGATGCTCTCCATGCACGGTCCATCATCAACATTAAAGCCTTTGCTGATCTTCTGTTCTAGTGCAGTGGTTTTATTCTCCTTTATTGTTACAAAGGATATGAATGATTATGAATGCGAATAACACTCACCAGGAGTTCAACTTGTGTGTGGCAGGTACTGGATAGTTCCAGAAGACCAGTTGCAAGCAATTAATTGCTGCCATTAACAATTGAGTATAGTATGTTGCCACCTGCTGAGTCAATTTCCAGAAACGTTATGCTGTATTGCAATTTCTGCAATACGAAACATGTCAGTACGGATCGTTCACATTCCTCATGATGTCATTCAGAACATCCATCACCCTGCATCATATGAAGGGCAAACTCCTGCCCTCTGCAATAGCAATATATGTAATGAAGCCAAGGACTGTCCTGTCCGTAGTACACTTTGGGGTGGCCTTGCCGCAGTATTAAACCTTGCCTCCGAATGAGCAGTTTGCCGTATGCAGCCACATCTAGTGGTATGGTGTGATGCAAGGCACATTAAGCTGCATTCACCCCCCCCCCCTCTCCCCCTCCTTCACAACATTAACACATAGTTACCATACTTTAATAACATTTCATAGTCCACATACCAGATCCACACTACAACCTATGCCAGATCCCATACATACCAGACCTCTGTACACAGACTAAACCATGTGTATCCTGCAGGTCTGATAGCTATGGCAATCAGAATTATCTCTCTTCTACAGAGGATGTCTTTGGATATGGCAGCAAGCAAGAACACCTCATGTGTGCCTATCCATTTGTTTATGTGCAGGACTAAACACCTTCGTAGTTTTTTTAGCTTGCTATGCATAATATAGCAGTTTTCTTTCTCCCTAGACTTATGGGAAGGGAAGGTACAATGAATTAGGCCTAAGCCTGGCAATGGGCGCATACAATGGGACACACTGGCATACATATGTTGGGGCATACGATTAGAGTGTGCGAGGGGGGGACAGGGGGGCAGACAATGTTGTAGCCATGCAGCTATATATACATAGAGCCATGTGCATGTGTATGTGGTAGAGATTTGCAGATCTTATACTTGTAGGCTTTTCTAAGAGTGACTGCATCCATGACCTTTTGCTGAGCTGGTTACATGTACCCATATCATCAGTTGCTTTCCAACCACTGTGGTTTTAAGATTAATGCAATTATGAAATGTAGTACATACATGTACAGTATAATGTTTGATTGGCAGTGTGAAAAATTATTGTGAGCTTGAGTACGAATTCAGTGGTTAGTTACTTTCCTCCCGCTTGTCCTGTAAAACAGGTGTCGTCACTCGCCACAATTGTCTAATGTGTCTGTTCAGTTCTGCCATCATTCCCACCTTGGAGTGAGGGTAGAGTTGGGCAGCGGGCTTACATCTGACCTAAGCAATATCCGGCCAGCTGATGTACTTGTCCTCAATTGGGGGAGAAGGAAACTTGCTGCCTTTGACATCACAGTGACATCTCCCTTAATCCCTTCAATCCTAACAGCAGCAAACCTGTCTGAAGGGGCTGCAGCAGACGAGGCTGAGACCCAAAAGCATAAAATCAATGACCCTGAGTGTTTGGAGCTAGGATGGGTGTATACAGCATACCCAAACTATCTTTATATGTACATTTGTACATTTGCAAATGTATATGTATATACAGAGCACCATGCACCAATTAGCCAAGCTTGAAATTGAGGCAGCACCTCTCCATAACACACACACACATACACACACTCACACACACACACATACATATAAATATACACACACACACCTGAACAAGAACACCCACACAGAATCAAATACAGCCAAGGATGCATTTCGCCAGGTCTTGCGTATAGGAGAGGCAGCAACCTCTCCATAACATACACACACACACATGCAACACACATACCACCCTTCATTATGATTTGCAGCACAGAGCAATTCTTTAATCAATGCGGAGAGATAACAGATATTAAAATCTACCGGGTTAAATATGGTACTGCAGCTGACATCCATTTTACAGATACTGCAGCTGTCGACAAGGCCATGGAACTGCGGGACGAATTGTTCAAAGATTCAAAGATGATCCTCAGATACTTCATAGACAAAGATCACACACACATGATAAGGTCCCGATCATCTCTGACTGATGCCAAATTCTTATTTTGAAGTCTATTATATGATTATAGTATTTGGGACAGTTTCCGCGAAAATTGCCCCACGGTTATAATGGTATAAAAATGCATCGCGTTTGAATCGCTATAACTTCCCAACGGATATCGACTTCCTATTTTCATCACTTCATAGTGAAATGGTGTAGTGTGAAGTGTTGAAAATAGGAAGTCGATAGCGTTATCCGTTGGGAAGTTATAGCGATTCAAACGCGATGCATTTTTATAACATTTTAACCGTGGGGCAATTTTCGCGGAAACTGTCCCAACTGATGTTCTAGGTATGTGATGCAGACCATTGTACATTAAATATACAATACATTATCGCACATAATATTGCACATGTATACTGTATAATTATAATCATATCACAAATTAAAACTATACAGTCGAAATCATGGTACTTGAGCCGGCATATTTTTTTTTCAGTATATCATTGGCTTTTGTTTTGTGAACGATATCACAAATCTGATTACAGTGTAAAGTTGATCAACTACGTAACAACAAATATGGAAAGTGAAGTTGTCACGTGACTTCGTGATCGTGCATTTTTGCACCGTGATCAATAAACACTTTCTTTTGTTATTTTCTCCACCGTTACGTGAGGTATCATATGCAGAAATCGGCGGTCACCAGTAAAGTGATGGTGTTAAAACAACGTCCTATAGCATGTCTTCCATTGCTATTACAGAGGTAGTGTAATTTGAATTTGTGTTGATATTCTAAGTAGTAATGTTTCTAAACATTCGATGCAAGAAAGAGACCAGCTAAAACCGTATGAAAAACTGGAACTCACTAAAGAGGGACAAAGAATTATAATGCATTTATAAAAATAAAACATTTGTATGCTTTATGGGGCAGAACCTGCATGAATGAAATTAAATGTGACCCTAACACTTATATGAACCATGCAATTTACCTAAACTAGACTTTAGTGGAGAAACATATGGAATGGACTGTGGTGGAGTGACTGGTGGAATGGGCTGTAGTGGAGGGCTGATGGAGAGGCTGGTGGAATGGACTATAGTGGAGCCAGCTAAAATAGGGATTGTGAATTTAGGTGCCTTTGGCACAGTTTTACATCTTTTTTTTTAATATTCAATACAGCATCATCTAAATTTGAAACTCACATCTTTCTTGGATGGAGCTTCTTCAGTCTGCAAACTCTTTTTAGTACTTTCCCTGTTCCAGGATTGTTTAATTGATGGTCACCTCAGTTTTCCCAAATTACAAGTCTGTCACTGCTCCACAGCATTTAGTATGCAGCGTTGTGCAGAGTCTGCATACCAACCTTATGCAGATGAGTATCATTGAAGTGTCCATAATATGCAGACGTCTGCATATGGATACTTCAATGAGACCCATCTGCACATGGTCGGTATGCAGACTCTGCACAACGCTACATACTAAATGCTGTGGCGCAGTGTGTGCTGTTGAGATATTAGTTTCCTCTGACAAAAACACATTCTTTTGAACACTTGTTCAATGTACATGTAGCTCTGATCAAAAGGTTCATTCTGCACACATACTCGAGCACCACCATGTTGAACTCGTATCACTCCACAATGAACTCTCCGATCTTCATCTTGCTGAGCCACTCTGCTCCTTGAGGAACTTGGCAACAGACTTGGGCGTGTCACGTAAGATGCCCTTTTGGAATCAAGTACTGAATCCCTCTGGTTATAAAAATACATATACATATACATTTACTACAACTCGACATTAGCCGGTCCATGGGAATTGGATCACATCGTCTGCTCTTAGCTGGTCTATGCATGAAGTGTCTGAAACTTTGAACCCTTCACGATGATTTAGGTTCCCCTGGGTTTCTACGTACGCCATAATTGATGTAATCCAAGGCATAAAAGGCAGCACTGCGACAACTGTTCGTCGTGATGAATTTCAACTAATTTCTTTCGCCGGTATGTTCGTATATTCTAGTTTCGTCCCCAGACCCTATACGTTGCGTATATGGAGCGTGACATTATGCGATAAACATTGCGTCATATTGGTCTGGGAACGAAACTAAGCGTATCCTGCACCACAATAGCATCTCCTGAGGTCTGTGTCACACATCTGTGCATGTGTCATGGGTGTGACCCACCCTCTGAGCACCATGGCTATGTCACACAGGTCTGTGAGAGTGACAGGGTGACCTAACTAAGCGATGTTCTAGGAATCCTGCACCACAATAGCATCTCCTGAGGTCTGTGTCACACATCTGTGCATGTGTCACGGGTGTGATCCACCCCTCTGAGGACCGTGGCTATGTCACACCTGTGAGAGTGACAAAGTGCAACCTTGTGACCAAACTAAGCGATGAATAATGATTGTTCATTAAATGGCCATAGATCCGATTTAATTCACAGATACATGTAATATGAAAAGCAGAAATGAGTGGATCCACTATGATGATTCAATGATAAGCATAATAACAGCTACCGATTTTGATTAGTTGAGGTTGTAGTGTTACAGCTACAGCAGTGTGAAAATATAGCCTTCCAACTTTTAGGAAAATGTATGTCTTGCAATTAACACAACATCAATGACGAAGGTAAGGGGGTAAATATGTCATCTGGTATAGTTCTAATTAATAATAGATCTGCAGTCATTTCTTCAAAGACAGTTATTTGTTCAACCCCCCCCCCCCCCCCCCCCCCCCCCTCGGAATACTTGTGAGTTAAAATTCATAACATAACAGTATCCTGAAATGCCCAAACCAGAACTACAGCAGCCTACCACCACAGATAGAAGCTGAGGTAGTATGAGAATAATGCTTTCCCACATTACATATAGTATGATTGTATTCTTAAAGTTGTGCCATAAAGTTCCAGTACCAATGCAAGTGTTCCAACTTGAAAAGAGTGACTTACAGAAACTACTGTTTGATGATCAACTTGACTCAAAGGTATGGTAATTGTAAGTGATTAGTTCCTGAAGAAAATTTATATCGCAATCCATTTAGATCATTTCTGAGCTGCCTATATGGAACTATTGCAAGAGGCTGCTACTAAGGTTTACTTGATTACAACGCACATGTTTTACACATTATAGATTTTTCAACAGAATGGGAAAAAAATCATGACCTTTGACCCAACATTTATTCCTCTGCTGAAAGCGCCGTGGCTACTTATCAGTCAGAAGGCACTCAAAAGTGAATTATCCGGCATCAGTGAATGTACTTGATGGCATATTGCATTGCATTTTTCTACTCTAGGGTGATAATGTATGCAGCTATGAGAAATTGCTCTTTCTTGTACACAAACCAAATCATTGGAGTCTACTGGTAAATTGAAGATCGGTACATAATTTGATTAGGAGATTATACCGTATGAATCATCGATTATACGATGGAAATACTAGGTAGTCTATCCACAAGCACAATTCATTCAAAGCATTGATTCAATGCACTGCTCTGATGATGATGCAGTTAACTGGATTTGGTAAGTGATTTTATAAAACTAACTTATGATAATATGTGCATGAAATTTCTATATGCTATACATGTAGGCTGTATCTTTGCAATGAAATGCAGCATAGAGCAGAGGTGCATCTCTGTGATTCTGGCTGGAAGTATGCTAATTCCCAGCACTGACGAGTTTTAATGTACCTTTTAATAAATACACAATTGCTTTTTTTAACAATGCACATGTAGATCAGCAATTCACCAAGGCAGAGCAACTCATATGGACTGTCGTTTTTGTATGTCTTGTAAGTTTCCATTAATACATTATTTTACCATGCATAACATTACATAGGCAGCACGATTGCAAGTTGAAAGTCAAGACTGCATATACACACAAGTAAACACTAAGCACTGTAGCTAGGCATAATAAAAAGCATATCCACAGAACATGATGAGTCGATTCAGGAAGCAAATGGCACATGAATTGTCCATTGGTGCACTGCATCCACTGCAGAAGGCAGATGATGCAATTTAAGGTTAAAAAAATCCATTATAGTATGCATGCATATGTAATTGTCAACTTTTTCAGATGTGATGGAACATCTTAGTGTGAATGAAGAAGATGATGATGACGTAGAAAGTGGAAGCGCTTTCTTTGAATTCTGATACTGATTCAAATGACTTCTTGGTGCCTGAGTATGAAAATCCTGGTCTGGACCCTGATGACCTTGGTGCCTCGAGGTGGGGAAGAAAACATTACGTCAGATATTTCCCATCTAATCTTTTGAAAAGAAAAGCAGAATTGTAACACAAAAAATGTGTGCAACACATGTAACTTCAGCTCTATCACCATTACGAAGAAGCCAATCACCATTTTATTAGACAAGTGGTGAAGAAGACGGAGGTGCTTGAAGCATGCATGCATGCATGCAGGAATTTTTAATGCATGTAAGATAACAATTTACTTACAGCCACTAATACAACAGATTTTAACTGGAAGGCATACATCATAATTTGCAAATAACACCTCCAGTATCAAAGCATTCAGAAAAGACAATCCATATTGGTGTGTATTATGCTACGCGCCTCACTGATATGTACTGTTAGGTACACGAGATAGAGCTCTACCTTGTAGGTGTTCAGGGTGATGTGGGGAAACGGGCATCAATGACACTTTCCCAACTCAGTAAATTTATTGTGTGGCCAGAAGTAAGTGATTTAATGTATTTTTTTCAAGTGATTTCCCTTTCATTATGTGGATAATCACAGCTGTTATTATGGATAGCTATGCAATAACCTGGGATGAGGCGAAAACGTGCTTGAAAACGTGCTTTTTGAACCAAACACTGCTCAAGTAGTTTTTACATGTACACATGTTTTGATTTACACAGTCATGTAATGTTCTGATGCAAAAAAATACAAGTAATTAAACTATGCTTACATATACATTTGGGGTTTTGTATTAAATTCCTAGGGTATAAAAAACAGGGCCTGGTGTCCATTGGGGGGGGGGGGGGGGGGGGGGGGGGGGGGGGGGGGGGGATAATATATGCTGTGACACCGGAATTCCAAAATTAATATTGCACTGTAACGAAATTGGACTCCAAATTTCTGCGAGTGGTATATGGGAAAGTGTGAGGTAGGAGTGGTGGATCCAAGCAAAGACAGTTGAGAGGATGATGCTGTATTTGTTACTAATGATGTAAAGCTAATTAAAAATCAGATTATGTAAATTACAAGGACAGTGGAATTTTGTGTGATAATATTAATGCATGCAACTAAACAGTGCAATTAGGGTTTAAGACAGGGAATGTATGCATCAGCTAAAATGTAGGACTTTAGTTCTACATGTATACTGAAGGAGACAAGAAACTATAATTTTTCACCGCACAGCAACACTATAGTACTTACCAAAGGAAACTGTAAAGGTGAATGCCTGCAGTTTGTACAGATAGCACCAGCAGTGTTGAACAGTTGGTTGGTGGTGAAGCAACGATAGCGCATGGAAAGAAGGTCCTATATGTATGTACAGGAGAACAGGAAGGGGAGAGGTAGGAGTGGAGTGAGAAATTACAAGTGTATGTATCATTCAAGATTTTATCACATGATGGCCTTGCATATGGTCAAACAATGGCTGGCAATAAAAATATAACAAATCACATGTAATATAATAGACACGTAGCATGCTTCAAAGTATGTAGTACATACTGTTCATTAGATGCAGGTTGCTCTTCATCATGCACACATGTCTGATTACATGCGTAAGTGGGCGATAGCTTAGCAATGACATTATATAGGCTCCATTTCTCATGCACATTCATGCATCACACTCACACACACACACACATACCACCACCACACACACCACACACACACGCACGCATGCACGCACGCTGGCACACACGCACACACACACATGCACGCACGCACACACACACACACACATGGACCCACAAAACACAGTGACATGTATGTAGCTGCCGGCGAGTACCTCAAAGCTGTGGACATCGTGGGATAGAAATGCTGGGTGCACAGGTAAGACATCTGACATTGCTAGGTGGTCACACCAGTTGTACTCCTCTGTCCCCCCTCCCCCCTCTCCCCCTCTCCCCCTACTCAAAGGATTATTGGCCTCGTACATGACCTTGACAAAGCTAGCCAGAGCAATGCACTTCTCTGCAAGTGTGCCACATACTATAAGAACCAATCCAAGGTCAGTACATGTAGTGTGTGTGTGAGTATGGTGCATGTGTGCGTGTGGGTGGGTGGGTGGAAAGGTGTTGCATGGGTATATATATATATTGTGTGTGTGTGTGTGTGTGTGTGTGTGTGTGTGTGTGTGTGCGTGCAACAGCTGTGTTCCAAAGTGCAATTTCCCCGGAAACTGTCCTGTTATAAAATTGCATCACGTTTGAATCACAATAACGGTTAACGTGACTCCTTTATTGAACAATTGCACATACGCACACAGTCACTGTCACAAAATTTGACCGGTGCTCTCCAAATTTAACCTCACAAATCTTTTCTCCCCTCCCTTACTCCTAAGGGGGAATTCCATGCTCCAATGTCCAATCCTCGACGCCGAACGGCCACATATTCAATACATCGCAATACCAATGCTTACAGAAGACATGACGTGATCACTGACCAATGGACATTCCCACACACACACACGTGCCCCTTCCAAGCATACCATACTTCTTTCAGTGTGGTTTGGATGCAGGATTTGAACAGTGGATTTATAAGGCATTCTTTGATGTGCAAATATAGCTACATCGAAATCACCGATGCTGATATGACAAAGAGCTGGGTATGGATCCCTTTCCCTCCTCCATTGTGGCTTTGCTCTTAAATGGGGCCACCTCTGCTATAGCAATTAAGCTCGGGCGATCTGGGAGTAGTGCAGCCCCAAGGTTTGGACTAACAACGGTGTGATGCAACTCCTATAGGTTTACACTTTTCAGAGCTCTCTGCACGTACATGAACATATTATATACAGTACTGAGCTGCTTTCAACGTAGCAACTCACCCTTCATCCCAGCTCAAAGTTCTGTATCCATTTATCGAAAAAGCCCATCATTGCATGTGGGAACTATATACAGTCGCCTGACTTGTATCCAGTGCCCCACTTCCAAAAGTTCACAAACCACTTTGATTACAAGCAGAACGCGTTCTTGCTTGCCATCAAAGTGGGTTGAGAATTTGAGATCAAACTAGGCGTTTTCTCCAAGATAGACTCGTGCGCGGCTACTACCAGATCCCGGGTCATGTGCATAATTATTCCAATAACCCTATTTATGAGTTCCCTAAGATGCCTTCTGTGCTCACGAACGCTGTCCAAGCTCTCAGCATCTGATGGACAAAGTCTGACCAGCGTGGTTATTGGCAAGCAAAGATGCTGCATGAAATACACATGCAGGACACTAGTGACTATAGATGAGTACCGGACTAGTTCAAAAAGGTCAGTTTGGCTGCCGCACAATTGATTCCATGCATTGGGCCATCGCTCTCCATGCATGGAATCGCATGATCCGCCATTAATGCGCTGGATATCGATGTCACGCGTGAATCATGCCATTCCCTGACACATCAATGGGTCCACAACTACTGACTGTCACGGGTTACAAGAATGTGCGGGCATATCATTTAACTGTCAGTTAGTAGTAGCTGCTATTCTTTGAAGCCTTAGAAGGCAAGCGCTCAAGCCCCATATGCACACATGTAGCATGTCCAAAACATCATGCAGAACCATGGTCACGAGGAAAAAGTCAGCTCTCCAACACTCTCCTACATTGGCTTCGAATTCCCAGTGGACACCCATGGCGGAATATTCGGCATAGCTGACACTCTGTAAAGGTTCCAAAATTCCAATCGGATCGGGTTAGGCTATACTCTACCATGGTCGCTGATCAAAAAGACTGAGGAAATTGAGATGCCCTGTTAAAAGCGTACATTGTATGTAATTGTGGAGGATATATCCATTTCGAGGCACAAGTTGTTGCAATTATAGCACATGATTTGAGAGTGAAACTGGATGACCTCTGAGCTTCCTATTTGACTGGAAAACGTATGCATGTCATATGTGCGTCTTCCCTTTCTGATGTACTAGTCTGTTGAGCCTGTGACCAATTCATGGCCACACTGTGCACGAAACTTTTATGGCTGTGTGGCACAGTCGATTATGGGCAGAGCTCCAAAATAAAACGCTTTAAAAAACATAATGAAATTCACGAAATCGTTCGAATTGTAACATTTAATGCTTGAAGAGGTCCCTCATCCCCCCCCCCCCCCCCCCCCCCCCCCACATCGTACATATACCCAAACATACTGCACGTTACCGATTATCGCATGCGGTAGGTGTCACCAGACACTGAAAATTAGCTTGCTCCGGTGTGGAACACCTTCATCACCAAATTAGGTACAGTTTACAAAAAGTAGAACCCGCTGTCAATGTTGAATATAAATCGGGGATTCATTCTATAATGATTTACATAAAACAGTCGTCTTGTTATCATGTATATTGAGGGCATTTGCCTCAAGGACCCAAATAGCAGCACCATATTCAGTGATGTTAAATTATATTCATCATTCAGGAAACCATGGGACTATTCCTGTGTCGGCATTATTTGTGCATCACACATCAGTCATGGGACACACTAAGGAATCCATAGTGGGAGTTGGGAGGCCAATCAAGCAATCGGAACACTATATATAGCAGCCTCAAACACTCATGCTTGTGTGGCATATTTCTACAGTACAGTAAGGTGTAAACTGATGATGATCAGAGTAACATCAGCAAGCTTTTTGAACCTGGCGATTGTGCTGTCCTGCAGCGCCCAACTTCAGACAACGAGCTATCCGTTTGGCGATGTGCGGAATTGTCCGATATCGCAACCAGGAAACTCAAACGTTCTTTTGAACCGCATGACTGTACTTCCCGGAACAGGCTTTGATAACATGCGCAACATCGACATGGGGCAAGTGTTTTTCTATAACTACAGCACTTGCAGTGTTTCCAACGACGAGAAGTACCTCCTCCCTGATAGCGTCTTTCTTCTACCAATTCTGCAAAGCAAAGTAGATCTCTTTTCAGAATATTTTAATCACTGGGATAACTATACTTCCACTACGGCCTTCAGCATTAACCTCAACGTTGGATTTGCGAAAATCAACGGAAAGTTTTCTGATGAGTACAACACAGTCAAATCTCAGCAAGTGAACAGCAACTCCAAGACAACACGTGTTCAAGTCAGAAATAGGCTGTACACCATTAAACAGCAACCGGATAGTCAGCTTCACCCGACTTTCAAATCTCGACTGGTGGATATAGCGCGAAACATTCTCAATCAAAACATGGCAATGGCGAGCTACCTGGCAGAGCTTCTGGTGCGAGAATACGGCACACATTACGTAAACAGCGTAGAGGCCGGTGCCGTACTCATGCAAACGGATCACATTTCGAGTTCGTTTGTACAGTCCACATCTCAAGCTTCTAACAAGTTAACAGCTTCTGCAAGCTCCGATTTTCTAGGCAAGCTGTCCATTGATGTGGCCTACGACGTCAACAATGAGCAGAAAAGCGACTACAGCAATGCCCGAACATCCTCTCAAATCACCAGTATTGGGGGACCGCTATACAGAACCAACATGACGCTAAATGAATGGGAAGCCGGAGTCCCTAACGCTCTTGTGGCCATAGATCGATCTGGGGACCCGCTATATATCTGCATTAACCCTACCACACTGCCAGATCTCCCGCCTACAACCGTAATGGAGGTCGCTAATCTCGTGTACAAAGCTATCAATCGATATTACAAGATGAACACTGTATTCGGCTGTGCGGCGGACCCAAGCTCACCAAACTTCAACTTTCAGGCCAACATTGACGACGGCTCATGCAAGGCATCGTCAACTAACTTCGCCTTTGATGGGGTGTTTCAAACATGCATGGTTGATCGTAACCACAACACAGTAGACCTGTGTCCCAGCTACGTCCAGACAAACCCTCTGACGGGTGACTACAGCTGCCCAACGGGCTACACGGCCGTGAACTTGCACAACGGCACTGTGCAAAGCATAAGCTACGATACCGTATGCAATAACGTTTGCCACAAATGCGGATGGTTCCGCCAGTGCTGTCAATGTCAGAGCGTCCAAGTCGTATACGTGAGCGCTGCGACGTATCAGGCATATTGGTGTGCTCCCCTCAGCAATGTTGGACAAGACAGCGGGTTCCTTTTCGGTGGAGTTTTCTCTTCTTACGGGCCGAATCCCGTCACAGGTGCATGCAATGAGTTGTCCGAATTACTTCATTCCACTTCGCATGGCCGCCAATGTCACAGTATGCGCCACTGCCGATCATGAATTGGGATACCCGTATTCCCTTCCGTTTGGCGGATTCGACAGCTGCGTAATTGGAAATCCCTTAGCAGCATCAGCTTCCATCCGTATGGACATAGCCAAATGGCCGCATCAATGCCCACAGGGGTACAGCCAACACGTCGTGGCGTTGGACGAAGACTGTGAAATAGATTATTGCGTGAAAACTGGGGTTCTCAGCCAGATGGCTCTAGCTCTCAATCCAATCAAGCTCCCCCCGTTCAGAAAAATGCCGTTCTCTGCAAACGCCACAAACGCATACGTGCACAGCGCTAATGGAGAGATCTGGACCAAGGGAAAGGATAATCAATGGCTAAACAACAAGTACGGTCCATCAGACGGTATTTCTGTAATTGAGATTTTGAACACCGGAGTTAACTACTCGGAGTACACTTTCGAAAGTTCCAGCACACCCCCAACGGATATTGCAGCGCCTACTATGAAATTTCCAAATGCCACTGCTACATCAGCGGTCACAGATGGTCAAAATCAACCTGACGTGGCCAACCAATCAGGGATCATGGCTTGGGTCTCTGTTGGAGCAGCCGGAGTGGCGGTTTTCGCCCTTGTTGTTACACTCGTAATCTTTGGGAGAATGGCGTGCAAAAGGTGGCGACCGTGGCTCAAGCGGTCAGGGTACAGCGAATTATACTGAATGAAATTTTTACTATTGCATTGCATGGACGTTTTCTTTATTGCGTGCTGAACTGAATAAATTACCTTATAACGCTGCTAGATCTATATGCATATCATGCATGTATATAGTGGTACATGTATTTAACTGCATCATGATATCGATGTTATTATATCACAAGCCAGACCGTACTTAGTTTTTCGTGCACATGCATTCGCGCATGTATCTGTGTATGTTTGTGTATGCGTGTGTGTCTGTGCGCGTGCATGCATGTGTGTGTGTGTGTGTGTGTGTGTGTGTGTGTGTGTGTGTGTGTGTGTGTGTGTGTGTGTGTGTGTGTGTGTGTGTGTGTGTGTGTGTGTGTATGTGTGTGTGTGTGTGTGTCTATATCTGTACCGGCTACATACAGAAATGGCCCATACATAGCGGGTCATCTTGTTATTTTTAAATTGAGGTTTACTATGCACTAAAAATCGGTGTGATTATAATATGGAACGTTCTATACGAAAATGGGTCTTGTGAATTTTAGATTGTAACATAAAATTTAAATCGATATATCCGAAATATTAACGCTATCGGGTTCCTATTTTTAACACAACATACCACACCATTACTATATGTGAAATTCCATTTTAGTGTCTTACGCATGCGGGGTACCAACGTTACAAGCTTCGATACCCCGTAGGGATTAAAACGGCCACATCTTCAGGTAGAAGTGTCCGAATCGGTTCCCTATGTAGAAGGGTTCTGCTATTGATTTGTTTTGTTCGTTAAATTTTTTCTTAATCCGTTATGGAGATACAAGTGTGCAAAGAAATTGCATATTTCCCGGGCGTTACGCGCCATTAACGTATTACGACTGGCTTCGTGGACGTCCTTTAATGGCGCGTAACGCCCGGGTAATATGCAATTACTTTGCACACTTGTATCTCCATAACGGATAACGCAATAAATAACGAACAGAACAAATCAATAGCGGTAGGACCCTTCTACATAGGTACCTATTTTGAACCGATTTGGACACTCCTAATTGAAGATGTGGCCGTTTTGAACCCTACGGGGTATCGGACCTTGTACCCCGCATGTGTAAGACACCAAAATAGATTTTCACATATAGTAATGGTGTGGTATGTTGTGTTAACAATAGGAACCCGACAGCGTTACTATTTCGGTAGATATATCGATTTAAATTGTATGTAATAAATTAAAATCCACAAGACCCATTTTCGTATAGAACGTACTTCATTACATTAGTATTAAGTATTGTTCAACTACAATCAAGACAATATTTGAATTAATTTACTGTATCAACGAAATTTATTGTAATAGTAATAGTGCATTAGGTCAAGTTCACTAACTGGAACTCGCGAATTGATCATTAATGATATGCTAATAATTTGTAGGATTGGCGGTGATTCACCCTCCCCTCTCCCTCTCACCCTCCTTATCGTAACGAGAGTTCTGAACTTAGGATTGGTATCGCTCAAACCTAACTCCATTTTATAAAGTTGTCCATATCAGTACTGAACTGAACGAGTGCCAATGTCACAACCACGCTGACGTGTATGCACAAAATGGCGATTTGGTATGCCTATACAGTCCTCGCCTTCAAAGATAGTACTTTCCAGTAGCCACGTAGGCTTCACCTAGCTAAAAAGGTTCGAACCAGTTTTTAGTTTGTTGGACTCCTGATAGAGCGATATCATATGAAATTCTTACTAGCTTGTTTCGGTATTCGTCTGGGGACCAGATAACAGGCATTCAGCTGTGCTGATTGCCACCAGACTAAATTTACTACAGGGCCCTGACCTATACAGTACACTGCAATAATAGGGTAAGTTCATTGCCATTGGGCAACAGAGGTTCTACAGATCTGCATGCTTTTTCATCAGCAGCACAACCCATGTCGCATTTAGTTGCATGCAGGGTATTAAACAAGTGTACATGTAGTCATCAGATTGCTGTTCCCAGCCCTCTTACAATAAGTACGCATTGTGCTTCACATCATGCTATTGCAATACCCTTCTGTAGGAGTAGTTTTATTTAATATTCTCAATTCTATTCAATTTCCCATACACTGATATAGGCAATTCAAATGTACAGCAGAAGGCAAGTAGTAATGGCATGTTGTATACACAAATTGCCTACAGGCCTACAAAAAGGGATACAAAACACAAAAGAATGAAAGGTCAATATTACTGAGTCGGGAACGAAAAATCTTCAATGAAGAGACAACATCTTGAGGTACGTGGTTCCATATGGGGATCGCACACGTTCAGTGAAAAAGTGTGCCCAAAATGTGTGATTGGGTTAACATTTTGATTGCAGGATACAAGAATGACCTCTGATGTGGTATGACTTGACCGGTTTGGTGAAGAAGCTATTTGTTTAATGCCCTAATACAGCTAGTGCGACATGCAACACTGCCTTGCCTCTGCTGGATGAAAAGAATGTACCAGACCTCCTTTTAACACCATCACTTTACTGGTTCTACATATGATTCACAAAAGAGCGCACCTAAAATGAATGTGCATAACTTATTTCTGCAGGATTGAGAGAAAAATTCCCATTGGATCAGACCCTGGCCCGTGTTAAGCACCATTTATTTATCAACGTACTAAAATTCGGTCCCCCACAACAAATTACCAGCAACATAGCTGAACCCGACTGCTGTCAATTACCAGACCATGTGTATTTTGGAGTACAACGGGTGTCGATCAATTGCACTACATTCCAACAGCCTCATTCCAACAGCCTCTCCACTACTAATGACTACTCTCAAACCGCCTCTCCCACTATGACGCACTGACAATATGGGATGGTGGTTGATGCAACGAATGCTCTCGCACGTGATGCATTTATACACTGCAAACGAATTATTAACTGAAGATGCTATGATAGAAGACTTGCAGGATCAGCTAATTTTAGTGACGCCCGAGCTGACTGAAGCACATGAAACGCTTGTTTCGCAGTATTGTAACGAAGGACGTAAAATAGATGATGCAAGCAGCAGTACCGCTCGAAGGGAAGTACAAGATGCAGTTATAGGCTCAAGCAGAGCGTTGGAATTCCTGCCATCATGCGGAATTACTCCAGACTCACTTACATGTCACACCACTGCTGGAAAAATTGTAACTGTACCTCTGTGATCAGGAACAACTGATATCATTGATACAAATCTATATAAGGGGTTTGTACTTGCTACATAGATTCGGAGTGAGGGAGAAGTTTTACCAAGAACTTTCAATGCTTCTCTCAGAGCTTCCAAGGTCTAATGCCGTAAAATAAGCACGCATCGAACTGGACTCAACCTCATCGAGAGATATGAAAAAAAAAGCGCCTATCAATCGCGACCGATTGAAAGTACTTAGTGCGAACACTTGTCAGTATTGGTAATAGTATAATTTACAATGTAATAAATTGTAAATTCTGTTCCTCTTAATTCAGATATCGAAGAACTCAGCAGTGTTTGCATCTGGTAAATAAATTTAAAATCAAGATTTCTGGGGATGGCACTAAGTTCTTAAGAACGTCTAATTTCATACTGTTATCATATGCTATCCTGGAACCTTCGATTGGGCAATACTTATCCGGACTAGGTAAAGAAAGCGAATAGACCTCTCATGCAGTTGTGTTGATTGTTCATAATACTTGGTACATGCAGGCAACCATACTATTGCAGTAGTGAAAGGTATGGAAGACTATGAAACAATCTCCGCAGCGTTTTCTGTGACCTTTGAACAGCAGACAGGCTTTGTCAATGTCAATGATAACCTTTACCCTATTCAACTCTTTCTGAGTTCAGACTTGAAGGTCGGTGTTGTCTGGTTTAAGGAGCAACCCTATGCAAGATCTTTTTATGTTCTGACTTTTAGTTTATGCTTCTGATATTGGATCTAAATGGAGCAAATTCTATATATGCTTGCCCATTTTGCATGGTCCACCATGATAGCTTGTTTGAATTTACTAAGCCTGTTACAGTGAAATGTGGTACATAATGCCTTTCTCAAGATGGGACATGTCAAAGCCAGAAGCGCACTATATCAACACTGTTGTGAGAACACTTGCTACTCTTAGGTGAGAAAAATATATAAATTTCTATTGTCCTAACTGCAACCTTGAAGACATGGCTTTGCTATCAATGGCAAACTACAATCCAACGCAAAGGCTCAATACATCAGCCACTCACCTCTATACCAGTTGATCATATGATGCTTGATGAATTACTGTTGTTAAGCATTTATGTTGTGATGCTATGGAATCCGTAATCTTAAAATGATTACAAAGTCAATGGATAATCAGCTTCGTCTTGATACTAACTTACATCTATATCAACCGGTGGCATGCATTATAAGTTGCAGTGTTTCGTTCAATGTTTGGGAATCTGAGTCAAGTAGTGGCAGATTTGATTGGACATCCTTAACTTGTGTAGGTGTAAAGAAAGTAAAGGTACTATGTACTGCATCCAACTTACACTATAGCTACTTCCTCCAAAACTGAAAGATACCAAATACATTGCTGCCAACTATTGTTAAACTGGGGAAGGTATATGCTAGGGGAGTGGAGAATAAAATGACATCATTATTGAGTGGGTTCTATATTGAATGTTAAAACAGAATTTTGAAGAGTTGTACACAATGATATCCGGTGAGTGATCACCACTAAATGCTGCAGATGACATTCATCAGAAGAAGCGTTACTATGTATACCATACAATACTGTCATACAGTGTATGTATTGAGCATCAAATAGAATGGTCACCAACACAGGCATGCAGATGCAGTGGTGTATCATGTTCCAAACACAATATGGCAGCATGGAAGTATGAAGCAGTCTTCTTGTCAAGGTAAATTATACCGTAATAGTAAAAAAAACGTCTAACAGTCTTTTCAGGCGTGGAGAAGCACAATGATGAGGCCAAGAGAAATTAGTTCTCTCGCATGCCCCATCCGACATCATTATGTCAGATTAGGCTGGAAAAGCTGCATAAGTATGCCAGAGAAAGGAGGTCTTGCAATAAACATAATTCTGGCGTGAAGGAGGGATAGAGACCCACCGGTCTGAAACATGGGAAGCACACCAACATCAATTTAACATGCGAATGTATCCTTAAAGCACGATGCTTTTTATATCAGTATTGCTAGAGGTAAGGCTTGTAGCCGGTTTCGCCGGAGCTCGGGTTAACCGTGTAGTATAGTTGTGTATATTCCTATTTAGTGCCTGCGCGCATGCGCAGTGTGCGACTAGTATTGTGCAGTTCCTTAGGCCAGAGTTGTACGATTATGTCCTCCTGAACTTACTATATTATACTGGCGACGAGGGTGGGATGGCGAAATTCGGCCATCTTCAGGAGTTCGATACGGACCTGGAACCTATCACCGCTTATCTCGAGCGTGTGGAACTGTATTTCTCTGCTAATGGTATCGGTGAGGACAAAAAGCTAGCGATACTACTTAGCGTAATTGGACCCAAGACGTACGGGGTGCTGAGGAATCTTCTGGCGCCTTCTAGGCCACAAGAGAAGAAGTTCAGCGAAGTGACAGAGGTGTTAATACGCCATTTTGAGCCGAAACTTATTGTTATTGCTGAGCGGTTTAGTTTTTACCGCCGTAGTCAATTGGTAGGGGAAAGTGTAGCGGATTTTGTGGCAGAGCTACGACGTCTAGCGAGAAACTGCCAATTTGGAGACTTTCTGGACGAAGCTTTGCGGGATCGCTTGGTGTGTGGATTACAGAACGAGGCCATACAAAGGGGATTACTGACAGAGGCAAAGCTTACATTCGCTGGTGCCTTAGAATTAGCCAAGGCACAGGAAGCAGCAGAGTTACAGGCTAAGCAATTTAAGGACCCTGACATAGGCGTTCATAAACTATCAAGAACAAGGCTTTCTGAAAAGGATACAAGAGAGCAATGCACTCATTGTGGACGAAGAAAATCATCCTCCAGATCAATGCCGGTTGAAGGATTGTACTTGTCACAAATGCGGTGAGAAAGGGCATATAGCTCGGGTATGTAAGAATAGAAGCCAGGCTAAATGGGTGGGTGCAGAGGAGGACCCAGGGGTTGAGCAAAGTTATGTGATATCTTGTGTTGGGAAGAGTCATTCTCCAGCAATGGTGGCTAAGGTTTGTATTAATGGTTCCTGGATACGAATGGAAGTAGATACTGGGGCAGCAGTGTCAATTGTATCAGAGTGCACGTATAGAGGTCTGCGTTCTGTTACATTGAAAAAGTCCCGAGTATTTTTGAGAACATATTCTGCAGAACCTTTGGTTGTGTTAGGAGAAGCTGATGTTGAAGTGCAATATAAAGGACAGCCACTGAAACTTAGACTAATTGTGGTTAAGGGAGATGGGCCAAGTTTGATGGGCAGAGAGTGGATACGTCGGATGGAGATAGATTGGAAGACACTGTGTCGGGATTCACGCTTGGCAATTCACCAAGTGCCCAGTCAGGTGCTGGGTTCTCTTGTAGAAAGCTTAATTCAACGATACAGTGACTTGTTTCGCAATGATCTAGGCAAGATGAGGCATTTCAAAGCTACCCTGAAGTTGCTACCAGATGTACAGCCGAAATTTCATCGACCAAGGCCTGTCCCTTTTGCTCTAAAGGAAGCAGTGGAGAGGGAACTAGATTGACTTGAGGAGGCTGGCGTCATTGAAAAAGTAACACATTGTGAGTGGGCAGCTCCTGTAGTAGTCGTACCTAAGAAGAATGGTACAGTGCGACTGTGTGGTGATTATAAAGTGTCCATAAATCAGGCATTCTCAAGGGAGTTAAGGACAGTATCTTTTTCAGGCGCGCGCACGCCATGCTATGTTTCATGTTTTCACGCGGCGCGCGCATGAGATGACGTAATAACTTGTCACCTTTTATAAGAGTCGTACACTTGTGTTCCTTTTACCTTCCTTTAGTTAAGGCATGGGTAAAATTATTTCGATAGTAGACCATCCAGAACCCATGTGTAGAAAGAGCGCCGCAGGCCCTGATCCTATGAGCGTCGCAGGCTAGCGTGAGCGAAGCTAACCAGGAACGCCGGGGTTACGAGCGCCGCAGGGTTTTGGCCTTTAAATACAAAGCCGTCATGGCAACAACACTGGTACCAACTCACAAAGCTTCAGGGACATTGGGAGATTGGTCCTGACCCTTTTCCTGACATTGCCATCAATACAATAACTAAACCAGAGGCATGACCTAAGTTCATATACAGTGTTTAGTGCCTTGTGGTAGCCTACAATCAACACAACATCGCAATCACCTAAAACTCTTACAGTACATGTGGGCTACAGGTTGGAACTAAGTCACATTGTACCTGTGTCTCTGTGTCACCCCTAATTCGATACAGGAAGGTATTTACACTGACTTTGGGTCCCCAGTCCTTACACTATGGAAAGGGTTTTGGCCTTTAAATACAAAGCCGTCATGGCAACAACACTGGTACCAACTCATAAAGCTTCAGGGACATTGGGAGATTGGTCCTGACCAATTTCCTGACAATGCCATCAATGCAATAACTACACCAGGGGCATGACCTAAGTTCATATACAGTGTTTAGTGCCTTGTGGTAGCCTACAATCAACACAACATCGCAATCACCTAAAACTCTTTCAGTACATGTGGGCTACAGGTTGGAACTAAGTCACATTGTACCTGTGTCTCTGTGTCACCCCTAATTCGATACAGGAAGGTATTTACACTGACTTTGGGTCCCCAGTCCTTACACTACGGAAAGGGTTTTGGCCTTTAAATACAAAGCCGTCATGGCAACAACACTGGTACCAACTCACAAAGCTTCAGGCACATTGGGAGATTGGTCCTGACCGTTTTCCTGACATGGCCATCAGTTTAAGAACTATATCAGAGGCATGGCCTAAGTTCTTAGACAGTTTTAGTCCCTTGTGGTAGCCTACAGTCAACATGACATCGCCACCACCTAAAACTTTTTCAGTACATGAGGGCTGTATGTTGGAACTAAGTCACATTGCACCTAGGTCTCTGAGTCACTCCTAGTTCGATACAGGAAGGTATTTACACTGACTTTGGGTCCCCAGTCCTTACACTATGGAAAGGGTTTTGGCCTTTAAATACAAAGCCGTCATGGCAACAACACTGGTACCAACTCACAAAGCTTCAGGCACATTGGGAGATTGGTCCTGACCCTTTTCCTGACATTGCCATCAATACAATAACTACACCAGAGGCATGACCTAAGTTCATATACAGTGTTTAGTGCCTTGTGGTAGCCTACAATCAACACAACATCGCAATCACCTAAAACTCTTTCAGTACATGTGGGCTACAGGTTGGAACTAAGTCACATTGTACCTGTGTCTCTGTGTCACCCCTAATTCGATACAGGAAGGTATTTACTCTGACTTTGGGTCCCCAGTCCTTACACTATGGAAAGGGTTTTGGCCTTTAAATACAAAGCCGTCATGGCAACAACACTGGTACCAACTCATAAAGCTTCAGGGACATTGGGAGATTGGTCCTGACCAATTTCCTGACAATGCCATCAATGCAATAACTACACCAGGGGCATGACCTAAGTTCATATACAGTGTTTAGTGCCTTGTGGTAGCCTACAATCAACACAACATCGCAATCACCTAAAACTCTTTCAGTACATGTGGGCTACAGGTTGGAACTAAGTCACATTGTACCTGTGTCTCTGTGTCACCCCTAATTCGATACAGGAAGGTATTTACACTGACTTTGGGTCCCCAGTCCTTACACTACGGAAAGGGTTTTGGCCTTTAAATACAAAGCCGTCATGGCAACAACACTGGTACCAACTCACAAAGCTTCAGGCACATTGGGAGATTGGTCCTGACCGTTTTCCTGATATGGCCATCAGTTTAATAACTATATCAGAGGCATGGCCTAAGTTCTTAGACAGTTTTAGTCCCTTGTGGTAGCCTACAGTCAACATGACATCGCCACGACCTAAAACTTTTTCAGTACATGAGGGCTGTATGTTGGAACTAAGTCACATTGCACCTAGGTCTCTGAGTCACTCCTAGTTCGATACAGGAAGGTATTTACACTGACTTTGGGTCCCCAGTCCTTACACTATGGAAAGGGTTTTGGCCTTTAAATACAAAGCCGTCATGGCAACAACACTGGTACCAACTCATAAAGCTTCAGGGACATTGGGAGATTGGTCCTGACCAATTTCCTGACAATGCCATCAATACAATAACTACACCAGAGGCATGACCTAAGTTCATATACAGTGTTTAGTGCCTTGTGGTAGCCTACAATCAACACAACATCGCAATCACCTAAAACTCTTTCAGTACATGTGGGCTACAGGTTGGAACTAAATCACATTGTACCTGTGTCTCTGTGTCACCCCTAATTCGATACAGGAAGGTATTTACACTGACTTTGGGTCCCCAGTCCTTACACTATGGAAAGGGTTTTGGCCTTTAAATACAAAGCCGTCATGGCAACAATACTGGTACCAACTCACAAAGCTTCAGGCACATTGGGAGATTGGTCCTGACCAATTTCCTGACAATGCCATCAATACAATAACTACACCAGGGGCATGGCCTAAGTTCATATACAGTGTTTAGTGCCTTGTGGTAGCCTACAATCAACACAACATCGCAATCACCTAAAACTCTTTCAGTACATGTGGGCTACAGGTTGGAACTAAGTCACATTGTACCTGTGTCTCTGTGTCACCCCTAATTTGATACAGGAAGGTATTTACACTGACTTTGGGTCCCCAGTCCTTACACTATGGAAAGGGTTTTGGCCTTTAAATACAAAGCCGTCATGGCAAAAACACTGGTACCAACTCATAAAGCTTCAGGGACATTGGGAGATTGGTCCTGACCAATTTCCTGACAATGCCATCAATGCAATAACTACACCAGGGGCATGACCTAAGTTCATATACAGTGTTTAGTGCCTTGTGGTAGCCTACAATCAACACAACATCGCAATCACCTAAAACTCTTTCAGTACATGTGGGCTACAGGTTGGAACTAAGTCACATTGTACCTGTGTCTCTGTGTCACCCCTAATTCGATACAGGAAGGTATTTACACTGACTTTGGGTCGGTTTTGGCCTTTAAATACAAAGCCGTCATGGCAACAACACTGGTACCAACTCACAAAGCTTCAGGCACATTGGGAGATTGGTCCTGACCGTTTTCCTGACATGGCCATCAGTTTAATAACTATATCAGAGGCATGGCCTAAGTTCTTAGACAGTTTTAGTCCCTTGTGGTAGCCAACAGTCAACATGACATCGCCACGACCTAAACCTCGTGCTGCACATGAGGGCTGTATGTTGGAACTAAGTCACATTGCACCTAGGTCTCTCCTAGTTCGATACAGGAAGGTATTTACACTGACTTTGGGTCCCCAGTCCTTACACTATGGAAAGGGTTTTGGCCTTTAAATACAAAGCCGTCATGGCAACAACACTGGTACCAACTCATAAAGCTTCAGGGACATTGGGAGATTGGTCCTGACCAATTTCCTGACAATGCCATCAATACAATAACTACACCAGAGGCATGGCCTAAGTTCATATACAGTGTTTAGTGCCTTGTGGTAGCCTACAATCAACACAACATCGCAATCACCTAAAACTCTTTCAGTACATGTGGGCTACAGGTTGGAACTAAGTCACATTGCACCTAGATCTCTGAGTCACTCCTAGTTCGATACAGGAAGGTATTTACACTGACTTTGGGTCCCCAGTCCTTACACTATGGAAAGGGTTTTGGCCTTTAAATACAAAGCCGTCATGGCAACAACACTGGTACCAACTCATAAAGCTTCAGGGACATTGGGAGATTGGTCCTGACCAATTTCCTGACAATGCCATCAATACAATAACTACACCAGAGGCATGACCTAAGTTCATATACAGTGTTTAGTGCCTTGTGGTAGCTTACAATCAACACAACATCGCAATCACCTAAAACTCTTTCAGTACATGAGGGCTGTATGTTGGAACTAAGTCACATTGCACCTAGGTCTCTGAGTCACTCCTAGTTCGATACAGGAAGGTATTTACACTGACTTTGGGTCCCCAGTCCTTACACTATGGAAAGGGTTTTGGCCTTTAAATACAAAGCCGTCATGGCAACAACACTGGTACCAACTCATAAAGCTTCAGGGACATTGGGAGATTGGTCCTGACCGTTTTCCTGACATGGCCATCAGTTTAAGAACTATATCAGAGGCATGGCCTAAGTTCTTAGACAGTTTTAGTCCCTTGTGGTAGCCTACAGTCAACATGACATCGCCACGACCTAAAACTTTTTCAGTACATGAGGGCTGTATGTTGGAACTAAGTCACATTGCACCTAGGTCTCTGAGTCACTCCTAGTTCGATACAGGAAGGTATTTACACTGACTTTGGGTCCCCAGTCCTTACACTACGGAAAGTGTTTTGGCCTTTAAATACAAAGCCGTCATGGCAACAACACTGGTACCAACTCATAAAGCTTCAGGGACATTGGGAGATTGGTCCTGACCAATTTCCTGACAATGCCATCAATACAATAACTACACCAGAGGCATGACCTAAGTTCATATACAGTGTTTAGTGCCTTGTGGTAGCCTACAATCAACACAACATCGCAATCACCTAAAACTCTTTCAGTACATGTGGGCTACAGGTTGGAACTAAGTCACATTGTACCTGTGTCTCTGTGTCACCCCTGATTCGATACAGGAAGGTATTTACACTGACTTTGGGTCCCCAGTCCTTACACTACGGAATGGGTTTTGGCCTTTAAATACAAAGCCGTCATGGCAACAACACTGGTACCAACTCACAAAGCTTCAGGCACATTGGGAGATTGGTCTTGACCGTTTTCCTGACATGGCCATCAGTTTAATAACTATATCAGAGGCATGGCCTAAGTTCATATACAGTTTTAGTCCCTTGTGGTAGCCTACAATCAACACGACATCGCCACCACCTAAACCTCGTGCTGCACATGAGGTCTATTGGTTATAAGTAGCTCACATTGTTCCTGGGTTTCTGATCGAGCCACCCCTTCTTCAACGTATGGAGAAAAAAAAGTTTAGACAGTTAATTTTCTTAAGTTGCTTGTAACCATTTTTAATAAGCGCATGAGTTAACTTTTGAAAAATTGAAATAAGTACCTGTGAGGACAGAGCGCTAGCGATGATAGACGTTTGTGCGTTATTGATAACTCTGATCATTCATTCATCGTTTAGTACTTTGAACGATCTTCATCTTTATTTGTGGTTGAAGTGGAGTCATTGCACTATCGAGGTTAGTGGGTGTCCGCGAAGCTGAGAAAGTGAATGCCGATCCTCGTGATCTCGCAGGATTCAGCGAGCGAAGCGAAGCCATGAACACCGGGGCTACAAGCGCCGCAGGCATGAGATTTCCAGGACCGCGGAGCGATCCTGGTATATAAGCCTCGGCAAGCGTAATCCCTGATATGTTTTTCCCTCACAGGAACTGAAGTTGTAGCGGCTGTGCCCCGATCGAGTCGCCCCCGTCTCCGTTCTCCGGAACTAACTATAACTATACATGTGTGCTTCCCTCGTACCCATGCATGCAAGAATCTGCATGCGTGTGTGCTCAGAAATATATCGGAAAGATATATTTGTGTGCCCATCACGTAGTATCTTTGTAACAAATTGATTGTTTCTGGGTTTAATTACACGTGGATCTGTGTACTCCAGTACCGTGGAGGAGTGTGTAAATTGGTGGCTGCGCATACCTATAGGTGTCATTGTGGCTACGGATTGGACTGGCCATATTTTGGAACAATGGCTGTGACCTTGTCCACACAGGGTGTGAATACGAACGTTATTCGACTTCAGGTTAGCCTGGTACCATGGGGTGCATGGTGTTCATTGTAGTCTTTGAATTAGAATAACATCTGGTTGTGGGTGTGGCTTCAGACTGCCCTTGTGTTGGAGCAATGACTGTAACCTCCCCCACAGAGTGTGTGATTTAGAAAGTTATCCGACATCAGGTTAGCCTGGTATTATGGTGTGTACATGTGTTGTTCAGTTGTCTTTAAATTAGAATAACTCCTGGTTTAGGTGTGGCGGTTTCAGTCTGCCCTTGTATTTGAACAATTATTAGATGCATGAATGCTGCACTGTGTTAGGAGTGATCATTGGGATAATTCCAAGGTTTATGTGAATCTGAGAATGCTCTGATATCAGGTGTGGTTCTCAAACCTTATATGTACATGTGGGAAACACCTCCTTAATTTGTATCAAAGCATTGCCATAGCAATGTAGGTTTAGTTTTGTTAATGATCTTGAGTGTAAATATGTATTACTCATGCCAGTGGTTGCATGGTTTGTAGGTTGTATCAAGCTGTGCTGTGCCATCTGCATGCCCTACATGGACACTGTTGTTTACATGTCATGGACATGTGTCCATTTACAATGAATAGTGAATGGCACTGTTTATCCCTTCAGTGTATATATAGTTATTTCTCTTTTAGGTAAGATTTACCTCATCGCTTTCTCAGTATGGTACAATACAATACAGAAGCTAATCAATTCTGCACTTTTTTTTTCTAGATCAGCTGGTGTGTGCATGCATGTAGGTTTATCTACTGCAATGCTAATTACAATAATTTTATCTCTGCAAGAACAGTTATTAAGGCCAGAAGGAATCCTTTTGATATAACAATGAAGTTTCAACAGTTTAGACAATATAGCAGCACATACATGCATACCAATACATGTTATTGTATGTGTCAGAAGTAATTATTAAAATTCGAAGTGGTCACCTCGATCTTCCTACCATACCCCCTGGTAAGGAGCTATTCTGGTTAAATGAATGATCGAGCCACCATTTCAGGTTATTTGTTTCAGTCAACATTATTTCGCTTTTAAGAGCAACAGGTAGTGTTCTCTCTTAAAGCGCGCATTGCAGAACAGCATATACTAACTATTCAGCGCAGAGCATGGACACATCTGTCATTACTGAGATTATTTTGACAACATT
Source organism: Ephydatia muelleri (assembly GCA_013339895.1). Lineage (NCBI taxonomy): Eukaryota > Metazoa > Porifera > Demospongiae > Spongillida > Spongillidae > Ephydatia > Ephydatia muelleri. The sequence goes on from JABACO010000001.1 coordinate 5,309,136, forward strand.
TAGTGAAACAAAATGCAGTACACAGCTGTTCTACAAAACACCCTACTTCATTTTATTTTCGTCCCATGCTTGCAGCAGCTTCGCAGCATACGTCTTTTTTTTGTTTTCTATTGCCCATAATTCTGAATCATTGGTAGAGACTGGAATTCTTCCATGCTGGGCATAGAATTGCTTTTCAATGTCACTAATTTTGTCCATGCTGCTTGTTTTTAGATGTGATACAATTGTTTTAACTTTTGATAGAACAGTTTCATAATTATGGATGTCTTCATGCCTCAGGGTTTTATTGCTCTGTTTTTGCTCTTTTAGATGTTGCCTTAGTTTGTCAAGCTGAATTACTTCTTTTCTTACCCCAGTACATTGTGCAATAGATCTACACATTGTCGTCTTCAAACCTTCTGTGGTGCATTCTGTAATGTAGTCACAGTTTTCATTGGGATTGCCTATAACTGTTCCTCTTTTTTTAGTACTAGATGGTAACTGTTCTTCTGTTTGTCTACCCTCAAGTTGATGTGCATGATGAGTTGGGTATTTTAAAGAATATGAGATCGAGTCTGAACATGAATCCATAGTCTCTTCGGCTTCAACTGGATGATTTGTGATTGCATGGGATGAACATACTGTGTGGTGAGAGTTCTCCATTGGGTTTGCTATCAGTTGTGGTTGTGGTGTAGCATTTGTGTACTGTTGTGTAGAGATGTAGTGCCCATCCTGTGTATATGTTTTGATTTCAGTAGTAGGCAATGGAATATTGTTTTATAGAACCTGTTTCCAGCACTGAGAATGCCGTCTTTTTACATCAGCTTCATTTGCATCTCTGAAGTGAAGTAGGTTAGGCCCACAGGATTGATATGGAGGGTCTTGTGCTCCATCATGAAAAGAAATCCATTCTCAGTTTTTCTCCACCATTCATTTTCTCCACAAAGTAAATACGGACTTATTTGTTCTAGATGAGCCTGCCAACTGTCTTTGTATTTGTTAATGAAATTAGCTGGGAAATGTGTTCGATCAAATGCTGGCAGACTTTCTGCAGCCTTGCTCACAATTGTGTCTGTATTAGTTTGATATATAGTTTTTTTCTGCATGCGAAGTACTACATTGACAATGATGTTTTCAGGATGTCTATTTGTTGCATGCTCAGCAATTTGACGGCACTGTCCGAACATTCTTTCCTGATTTTCAGAATTAACAGACTTCAAGCACACAAGCTCAAATTGCTTTGGAGCATGACAACTTATTGCATGTAAGTAGAGACCAAACAGAGAGGTTCTTGAGGTAGGTGTCTGGAAAATATCATAGCACAATTGATGATGCAGCCATACATTGTTGTATAATTGTAGTACTAGCTTTGGTGAACGTTGGCTACTGCTCGAATAGAATATCTCAGATATAATTAGCAGTGATTGTACTAAAGTCTGTAGTTCCCAAGCAATACCCTGCACTGATGTTAGTATAAGATAGATATGGATGAGTGCTGTTCTTAAGTCAGCAGCACTTTTTTATAAACATTGTTTAATTCTTGTGTTGCATGTTGAAAGAATATATGGCGGTAGGATTGCTGGTAGTTCTTGGAGTAGATTTAGGATGTGTCCTTTAATATCGTGCATAGGTTCACAATCCAGTATAGCATATCTTTGCAGATGAAGATTACTTATGTTTTGCTCTGGTTGGAGAATTAGCAATGATGGCACTCTTTGAATTCCTTGCAGTATATCCTGCAGCTCTTGCTGCATGTCTGACCTGATTTTTTTGGTTACACTTCTTCCTCTAGCAGCAAGTTCTTTGCGTATTTCATTTATGCTCAAGTCTGGTAGATATAGTGGTTTGATTGACTTTGGAACCTTACCAAACACACCATCAAGTGCAATACTTTGTATGTCTTGTGCGAACGTACTGTGCACCTCAAGGCATGTGCTTGGTCATCCATGAGTTGGGATCTGCATCCACATCCACCACATTTGTAATTTCCACCAACTTGAGTTCCCCTCTCAAACTGTTGTGCTGGGTGATCTCCTACGAAATATTTCATAACATCATTCACAGGTACTCCTTCTGAAGTGTACACAGGTTCATCAAGGTCTTGTAGACACTCAACTCTATCAGGAATTATAGCTGCTTGATCTTCCACAGATGAAGAATTCAAAGCATACATATATAACTGAGGTTCCTCTACCAAGGTTTGCACTGATGCTTTTTCTTCCATGTCTTCAATGTGTACAGCTGGGTCATATAGTGTGTGTATAGTTATTAGTATGTATCCTTTGCTTAGTACTGTTGCATGGTCATGCCAAATTGCTAGATGTCGTGTACGTTGCTGTGCCTTGAGAATGTCACTTAATTCCTCCCTTGTTAATGTTTCAGTAGCATCCTTGCTCTCAATTGCTTCAGAGGAATCTTCCTCCCCTGCACCTTTATTTCTTCTACATTTAGTTTGCCATGTGTTGTTGAAAACCTTGATATAGTGTATGGTGTACACATCACCCCTAGTTTTAGTTCGCCTGACTCCACTTGTGTTTTCCACACCTCTCTAACTGTAGCAGGGGGTGGGGGGACTGCAATAGCTACTTGCTTCCCAGGGAACTTTAGTTTTGATGCTCGTACTCTATCACCATGAGATGCATGCTTACTCAGGCCTGCTGTGTTGATGTTGTGACTTTCTGCAAACTCTTTTATTATTTGTCCACCATTTTTTTCACACACACCATGCTCTCTTGCAAATGATGACCATGTAATTTTCTGTCCAAGAGTTTCAGCCTTTTTCAAATCATCCAGTACGGTAGCTGTGTCCCATGAGACATTATCAAATGTGGGTGAGTGTGATTTCTTTTTTTTGCTGGGTTATGAGCAAAGTATTGTGCCTTTCTTTTTCTTGTGTACGCTTTGATTGACTCATTTTCTTTCAATATCATTTCAGGTATTGTTTTTTTAAAACCTTCGTAGATTGTGTCTCTACATTTTTTTAGCATTTTCCTTTTTTCTGAAAGCTTTTCAGATTGGCTTTTTGATTTTTCTACTATTTTACATTTTACAAGGGTTTCTACAAATGGTTTACCAAACCGCTGTTCACAGTCTTTGTCAAGCTTTTCAATTGCAATTGCCACATATGTACCTTCTGAAACGTCTTTTGGCATAGTCATTGAAATATCATGCTGTGGAGTGTAAATTGGTTTCAACGGAAATGTTTTTTGTTCAGCATAGAACTGGTTGAAACAAGCATTACATTTTTCTAATGAATGTAACTGTTTTTCTGTTGTTTGTAAAAAGTTCCACCGTTGCAATGAGAATATACTTTCATACCATTTTTTGTCTTTTTGTGGATGCCACCTTTTAGAGAATGCATGTTTGATTTCTTTGGCATGGATTTTGAACTTGCAAGGGAGCTTTTGTCCATGATAACTTTCAAAATAGGAATCATCCAGTTGTAGTGCTTGCTGAAATAACTCTGTCTCATTCTCACTTTTAATGATATTTTGTCCATTTGAGGTGTTTTAGCAGATGGAATAGTGCGATGTCAATTAATCCTTATCTTCCTGCAGCCTGCAGTTATTCACACTCAGAGGCCTAATAAGTGCAGCCGTAATGTGCGATTTGTATTCACTACCTTACAGATGTTCTTCAGCACCTTTGTTACCTTATTCACACCAACTAAATCTTTCTTTTCCACAGCACCCGTCAATTGATGGCCAACACAATTCCTGCGTGCATGGATTGATATGAATGCTATTTGTAAGAGCAAATGCTTATAGGCACGAACAATGTGGGATTTGATAGTTTACACAGACATGTATTTTTTGTACTCTACCTTACGGATGTTCTTCAGCACCTTTGTTACTTTATTCACACCAACTAAATCTTTCTTTTCCACAGCACCAATCAGTTGATGGCCAGCACAATTCCTGTGTGCATATGTTTTGTGGACTGATATGAATGCTATTTGTTTCCAATGCATTTACCGGTAGTACCTTGAATTTGAATGGATGAATTCAAAGAACTAAACTCGACGAGCTGTAACAAGAAGACTGTAATACGCGATGAACACCGAAGAGCGAATGCCTATTGGCACGAACAATGTGGGATTTGGTATTTGTATTCATAGTATTTTTTTTTGTACAGTACCTTACGGATGTTCTTCGGCACCTTTGTTACTTTATTCACACCAACTAAATCTTTCTTTTCCACAGCACCAATCAGTTGATGGCCAGCACAATTCCTGCGTGCATGGATTGATATGAATGCTATTTGTTTACATTTACCGGTAGTACCTTGAATTTGAATGGATGAATTCAAAGAACTAAACTCGACGAGCTGTAACAAGTAGTCACACTGTATACGCGATGAACACCGAAGAGCGGATGCCTATATATAGGCACGAACAATGTGGAATTTGGGATTTGTATTCATAGTATTTTTTTTGTACACTACCTTGCGGATGTTCTTCTGCACCTTTGTTACTTTATTCACACGAACTAAATCTTTCTTTTCCACAGCACCGATCAGTTGATGGCCAGCACAATTCCTGCGTGCATATGTTTTGTGGAATGCTATTTGTTTGCAATACATTTGCCGGTAGTACCTTGAATTTGAATGGATGAATTAAACGAACTAAACTTGACGAGCTATAACAAGTAGTCACACTGTACGCGATGAACACCGAAGAGCGAATGCCTATAGGCCCAAAACAGCGGGCGTTACCCGCGTTTATTGCATGCGGCTACTAATAATTTGTGCAATTAACTTCAATATGGCCGCATGAATGTGGGGTCCTTTCTTCGACGAGAAAGGCGGAGTGCAAAAAGGGTTCGTATCGTCTAGATAAATTTATAAAATAGCGAGTATAGTATGAACTACAGGATTTTAAGTCCTGCTTTCGCTACAATTACTTTTTCCGACCGTTGCGATACCGCGAAGACGTTATTGTCACCAATTAAACGATCCGTGTACCTTGTTTTTGAAGTTTAACTTTACAGTAAAACGCTTTTAAAACACGCAGTGTATAAAAGTGACAACAATATGCTTAGTATGACATTTTGACACCAAATTTGTGCCAGTCCAGGCACGGCAAGTTCTCCGCCTTTTACGAAACAGCATTTTCAAGTACTCATTCTTTGGTGAGTTAGTATTTATCACTGAACCTAGAGGTATAAATAGAAAATCGTTATTTATAATCTCCTTTTGCTTGGTAACATGTCTGTATTCATCTTTCGGTATGAAACTGTTCCCTGAGGTAAAGAAAGGGGTATTCTGTAATATCAATTACGCGCGTTAAATAATTGAATACTGACCTTAAGTCCCTTGAGTTGATGGTAGACCAGTATCCTCTGCCTAAGCCCAGTGATTTGTTTGCTGCTCTTTCAGGTGGCAAGTGGTTTACCAAACTGGATTTAGCTCAAGCCTATACACAGATGGAGCTTGATGAGGTATCTCGGCAATTTGTTGCCATTAACACACATCGTGGGCTTTACCGGTACACACGCTTACCATTTGGAATTGCTTCAGCTCCTGCAATTTTTCAACGAGCCATGGATACAATTCTTCAAGGAATGTCGGGGGTGTTATGCTACTTAGATGACACATTGATAGTAGGAAAGAACAAAGAGGAACATCTCGCTACCGTAGAGGAGGTGCTGAAGCGTTTACAGAATGAAGGGTTGAGAGTGAACAAAGAAAAATGTTGTTTTCTTACTACATCTGTGCAATATCTGGGTCACAGGATTGATGCCAATGGAATCCATGCTACTGGAGAGAAGTTAGACGCCGTTTTGATGGCCCCAGTACCCAGTAGTGTGCCTCAACTTCGGTCATTTTTGGGGATGATAAATTATTACTCAAAATTCATTCCAAACCTGGCAACACTTCTTAATCCTCTTAATGAGCTGCTCAGAAAGGATGTTCAGTGGAAATGGACTGATCAGCGTGAGCAGGCATTTAAGCAAGCTAAACAGTGTCTGACATCACCCAATGTGTTAGTACATTATGATCCTACCTTACCCATTAAGTTGGCTGGAGATGCTTCTGCGTATGGCATTGGGGCTGTAATTTCTCACACACTGCCTGATGGAAGTGAACGGCCTATCGCTTTCGCATCACGAACTTTAAATGCTAGTGAACGGAACTATGCCCAGCTAGAAAAAGAGGCTCTCTCTCTCATATTTGGGGTTAAGAAGTTTCACGAGTACCTTTATGGGCGTCGGTTCACACTGCTTACAGATCATAAGCCTTTGACGACAATTCTAGGCCCAAAGACCGGTGTACCCCCATTGGCTGCAGCGCGGTTACAGAGATGGGCTCTTTTATTATCAGCTTATGAGTATGATTTGGAATTAAGACCTACAGCACAGCATGCAAATGCTGATGGTTTGTCCAGGTTACCTCTCTCTATCATAGCCGATGCAGGGACAGCTACTTCAGACAGTGATGTTTTCAATGTAGGTCAGATCGAGGCTCTTCCAGTGACTGCCATGCAATTGCGAAAGGTTACTCGTCAAGATCCCATTTTGAGCAAAGTGGTTACTTTTACAAGGAATGGTTGGCCAAGTATAGTTCCTGAGAACCTGAAACCTTATTGGACACGCAGGAATGAGCTGACAGTGGAGGGAGATTGCTTAATGTGGGGATTAGGGTTGTGGTGCCTGCTAAATTACAAGAGCATGTGCTACAGGAGTTACACAAAGAACACCCCGGAGCATCAAGAATGAAGGCACTTGCAAGAAGTTATTTATGGTGGCCAGGGCTTGACAAATGTTAGAAGAGAAAGCCAAGAGTTGCCTCAGTTGTCAAGAAGTGAAGAACAATCCTCCTGTGGCCCCACTCCATCCCTGGATTTGGCCTACCCAACCATGGAAGAGGGTGCATATTGACTTCGCAGGACCATTCAAGAGCCATATGTTCCTGGTCGTCATAGATGCACATTCAAAATGGCCTGAAGTGAAAATGATGCAATCCACAACATCACAAAGGACAATAGAAGTATTACGAGAGTTGTTCTCATCATATGGCCTTCCAGAACAAGTAGTATCAGACAATGGACCACAATTTGTCTCTGCAGAGTTTGAAACATTCATGAGAAACAATGGTATCAAACATATCCAATGTGCTCCTTACCACCCTTCATCCAATGGATTGGCAGAAAGATTCATCCAAACATTCAAAAAGGCAATGTTGGCTGGAGACCGGAAAGGGTGTGACTTGAAGTATCGGCTTTGTCAATTTCTGTTGAAATATCGCAGCTCTCCACACACGACTACTGATGTTGCTCCTTGTGAATTGTTTTTGAAACGATCAATGCGAACCCGGTTGGACATGCTGAAGCCAGACCTGCAACGGATGGTTTTAGATCAACAAGCTCATCAGAAACTAATTCATGATAAACATGCAAGAGGAAGAGAATTTGTGGTGGGTCAAAATGTAATGGTTCGGAATCTACTCAACGGTCCTAAGTGGGTTTCCGGAGTGATTTCAGAACGGAGAGGACCACTAACCTACCTGGTGGAGGTAGGACCCAACCAGTATTGGCGGCGACATGTTGACCACATAAGGGATAAGGGGGATTCTACCTTACGAGAGGGCACTGAAGAAGGGAAAAGCTTTGGAATACCTGATGGACCAATTCAGGCAGACTCAGCAATGGATATTCCAGAGCAAGATACAAATGAACCCTATATGAATGACCAGTATCCTGGAAGAGTGACTGAATATCCAGCAGTGGAGAACACCGAGTTACCTGAACCAGTGACTGAACCTCCTGTAGTAAATGAACATCTACCTGCACCTGAAACTGGGATTCATCGATACCCTCAACGTCAACGTAGACCACCAGACCGCTATTGATGAACTGTAATCAGACATTTTAGTGTGAGGGAGTGTAGTATAGTTGTGTATATTCCTATGCGCATGCGCAGTGTGCGACTAGTATTGTGCAGTTCCTTAGGCCAGAGTTGTACGATTATGTGCTCCTGAACTTACTATATTATAAACCGGTTAACCGACGGTTAACCGATCGCGAGAATTAAATAACCACCTCAACCGGTTCTATTTCAGCTAAATAACCGCTTCAACCGGTTGTTAAAATATTAAGCAACCACAACCGACCGGTTGATATTTTATTGAGGAGTTGCGCAAGTGGCGTCACGTCCGTCTTATATCTACCAATAATGCTGGGCGCGAGAAAACAATAAGCGGACGAAAGCGAACAATGGAGAGATTCATCTGATACTTACAGTAACTTTATTATGTTTGGAACAGTGTCCAGTAAAATCACCCCTATGATACTAGCAAATTTTACAGGACAAGCAAAATAAAAGTAAAGCTCGAATTGAAATGTATGGCTAATTATACAATCAGTACCCTATAACTTTATGATGGATAGCCCATGCGTAAGGACCATATGCTAGAAACTCTTTGGAGTTCACGGAAAATTTGAAAACTTGAAAAACGATCCAGAAGGGTGACTTTGCTGGACGCTAGCAACAAGGCGACATTCTTAGGGGTACGCCGCGGACCATCTTTTTTGCCATGTGGCACAGCCCGAGGTTGTGCTGGTTTAACTTTTGGTCCCATCGATCATGCATAAATAATCGATAATTAATTGTTAAACCGGCAATAACCGGTTGTTTTAAAACGAACAACCTCAACCGACCGGTTCATCACCTTAACCGACCGGTTTTTAAAATTTAATAACCTCTTACAACCGGTTTTTTCTAAACTAACAGGTTTCATGCCTTAGCTAGAGGACAACTACATGTATTATATTTGATCTCATCTGTGTTATTAAATGCAATGAAATGATACACAACGTTATAGTTCAGCTATTTTTTTTGAACTACATTCACAACAAGCACTTTCGTAAAAGATCTCAAACCACTTCTCATTTCACCGTGGAATTTCTCATTCGCCTTTTTTTTTAAATCTGCTCGTAATGCTTAAAAGATCTTGAAAATTATTATCTTTATTGCTTACATTCACCAGAATCTGGTGAATGTAAGCAATTATAAAGATAACAATTTTCAAGAATTGCAGATTTTGCGCGTACTGTAAGTGTTCCATCTTCATCTTTGCTAATACACTGTGGTGGACCATTTCTCAATTGCTATGTAATCTTATAGGGTAATCAACTTGACACCTATCTCGTACACAATATCCCAGTGTGATGGGAAGAATCTCTCTGAGAAATCTTCCTTGTAATATAGCTTCCCAATCCAATACATGGCTATCTCTAAAAATATACCTAAAAACGTCTTATCTAAATTTTATGCTGAATTTACATTTTCGGGTTGCACCTGACTTCAAAGTAGCATTCAAACCACTTACCAAGTTCGAAACACCGTCCATAACAATTCTAATGCTGGGTTGCGGATTGAAAAAGCTCCTTAAAAAAGGGACAATGCAATCGTAAGGGCGATTTACATGTACACGTATACCTGTCTCAAGAACACATGACGATTCTTCTTTGTTGTATCCTTCACAAAATACTAAATATTCGGCATGCCTCTACAGTTATACGTGAGAACATCATACAGTATTAACTATTAGTAGAATCAACGAAAGCGCACCTTCATTTTCCTGGTCGTTATAGGTAGCTCGTTATATAAGTCATGTATTCATGTGTTCATGTGTTTGTGTGTGTGTGAGAGTGTTTGTGTGTGTGGGGAGGGTTCTGTATTCATACATTTGCTCACCGAGACCAGATAGATAGGGCTCGAACAAATTCTGGCAATAGCCATTATAGCCTAACGTACTAGCATTGAACAAAAACCACACTCTATTGGGTCTCGACTCTGGACCTAAATTTGATCGTGCGCAGGCTCATGCATCTCAACGAGCGCTGATGAAATATACACGAATCTGTACTGCGCTTAGTACCAGCATGATCAATGCAAATCCAACGTAATTCTGCATCTTATCTTCAGGTCATTAATGCACATTTTAGATGCATTAAGAAGTAACAAGCGGGCACAGGCCTTCGTGCCTCTTAGAAAGATGCTCTTTAGCTGTTGCAGCAGCAGCGTCGATACCAGCATATCGCTCGCGTGTAGCACTTGAAATCTGCATCAATGTTTGGGCAGGAGCCTTCGCACGTTACTTCCTGTTCCTTACGGCATCAGCTTCAGTGCATCGAGAATGTGAGCCTTGAGACTGCCGTCTTCCTTAGCAGTGGTTTCTGAAGCAGAATTACGGACTCTAGCTGCATGATGAGGATTAACGCGCTGTGGACTAGGTTAGTAGGCTCCGATTCACTTTCTTTCCTTCTTGGTCGGGGATCGACCACGTGTATGGGGTTGGCACATGCAACATTTCACGCTGGGTACTGCAAATTTCTTAAAATTTCAATCAGGTCATCAATGCCAGTGAAATTGTCACAACTATTATTCAACTAGAGATTTCAGAATGAGAATCTGGAATTTCTGATAATTCAAGTTAGGAATAACATGTTTTTCAACGAATAAGTTCTGAATTTAGCAGTGAATGACATGCCATTGTTATAAATATATTTCCCTTTAAAACTGACGTTTCATGTCAGAAATCGCTACTAAACTAATATTTCAGATTTTTTTGCATCTTGAATTATCCTGTTCCATTTCAAGCATTATTACTCTGCAATGATGGGGAAAAAAGCAGAAATATTAATAATTTTATGAGATGAGAGTCCAGCTGCATGAGATTCATATAAACCTTGAACTTGTTGTCTAATTATAAGCAAATATCTCTGAAATGTCACAAAACATATTACATGTCATGGAGCTTAGCCTCGCTCCCAGATCTAATACGTCACAACAGCCATAATAAGTTTTCTTTTATATTGACTTCAAGCTGAAAATTGGAGCAATTAATTTCAGGACATTGCAGGTTGATAATGATATTTGAACTATAAATACGGGAATCATTTATAAGATGATAATGATCTGTAATTACAAAATGATACTTCAATAAATCTGAAAACTCAAGATTGCATCCATCTTCTCTCTATGTATTCAAGTTATCCACCAATTTCTAATCATTTCTATTGTTTCAAATGGGGATCAGGCAACACAAGAATATTTCACCATTATAAGAATCATAAGTTTATTGCATGTGACTTTCGTTCAGAAATGTTTTACTACACAATGGTGCTGGAGCACGCCACAAACTTAACTAGCAAATACGAGTAATTGTTAAAACCAAATACTTCAGATGATGTGTAAAAGACATAGATAGTATTTAATCCCAATATTGCATACCACGAATTTCAGATTATAATTCCGAAATGTCACGATGGGAATCCAACTACCGTTGGACACCGGAGTAGAATGCTAGCTGCCTAAAATCACAATAAGCACACTTTACCCGCCCCCCCCCCCCCCCCCCCCCCCCCCCCCCCCCCCCCCCCCCCCCCCCCACCCCCCCCCCCCCCCCCCCCCCCCCCCCCCCCCCCCCAAGAAAAACCTTGCCACTTTTGCACATAAACATGCCCACAGCAGGGAGATAGATCATACAAAGTCAGGACAGTCACACCAGCCAGCTCTGAGATGCACCCTGACTTTGTATGATCTATTTTCATGTGGAACGTTCCACGAGATTTTGACCATTGTAAATTTATGTATCGAATGCAATTCAAATCCGACGTTTACATAAATTCCGACTATAGACTCGATCTTATTTGCAGCACATCATGCCACACCATTTCTGTATGTGAAAATATATTTCAGTGTACGTTATGAGGTCCATTGCCCCATGCATGGGGTTGCTAAACCGCTTCATCTTCATGTCCTCTAGCTTCAAACTCTGCGTATACGTAGAGAGGTCCTGTCGCTATTGGCTTGCTCTGTTTGTGAATTTTCCTTACTAAGATACCGCTGTGCATTTTTTCGGTCGTTTTGTGCCAATAATTTTGGCAAACCGCTTCCATTTCAATGTGTCATTGACGCGAATCCAGCTGACTTTGCCCAGCTGTATCTCTATAATGAATAAAGTAATTAACGAACAGAAGATATCAATATTTAGCAACAGGACCCCTCTAAGTGCACACCGAATCTGAAGTCATTTGGGTACCCCGGGGTATCGAACCTCGTGATGTCGGCGCCGTGCTTGTTGGGCAAGACACTGAACTGTTTCCACATAGAGCAATAATGGTGCAGAATAAAGCGTGGAAATAGGATAAACTTTGCGGATGATATAGCGATTTAAATTGTATGCACTGTATCTACAAATTTACAAAGATCAAAATCTCGTTGAATATTCCACGTACTTTTATACGAAACCCGAATGGCTAATATCGCTAATATCTTCCGAAAGACTACTTCCTATAATCAACAATTCACATGCACACAGTGCACTGTCACAAAAGCGATTCTCCGCAATCACCACCACCAATTCTTTCTCCCTTTCTTCCATCCTTAATCCTAAAGTGGGGATCCCGCACTCTAGTTTTCATTCCTAGACGAACCTCCACATATTCAACACAATAATGATTCATCCGTTCGAATAGCAACTTAGCATTACTCGGAAAAATCGATTAGTGAATTTTATTTATTCGAAATAACCGGTTTATGTTTCTCCATTCGAAGGTACTTAGGTATTCCTCGTCAGCATCGACAATTCGCCCATTATTCGAATACCTATTTTTACCGATATCGGGCTATGATTTTCAATTGAGCATTTCATAATTAGAGTTATATAACATACGTCACTGTTGTTTTTACTATTTATACATACATACAATGTGGGGACGACATCGGAAGCAATAAATATAATACAAAATATTTAATGTGCATCAATTGGGGATGCAAAATATACAGCGTGTACTAGCTCAAAGCTTTTATCGTCGTCTTCAAGTAATTACGTCCATTAGTATATGCCACGAGTTGTGTTTATATGTAGTAGCAATAAAGTTATGTACCAGTACTAGTATTGCATTGTTAATTTTATTGTACAGTGGTACGAAGTGAACATATCTGAGTATTCGCTAGCGAGTGAAATAGAATGACTGACTTATCACCCACTTCAAGTAAGTATGCGCGCTCTGTTTGAGTATGTATAGGAATGAGAGAGTATTACGCAATCGTACTAATGGGAAGTTTCATATGCATTTAGCGAGAACGTGAATGGAGGTTTGTGGGATGATTGTAAGTGGAGTACGTGATTGTGGTGAGTTTATAATGGTGATGTCTGGTCTCAGTGATTAGTGTTGGATGGTTAGGTTTACATTACTATTGATATGTGCACGTGCATGGTAAAGACATACAATTTATTAAACTCTATTTGGCAAACACATGCTACTGTAAACCTTTGTGTCTCTGTGTTTTAAACTGACATGCATAGCTCTAGTTTGGGTGCAAGACCAGGTGGATTTCTGTGCAGACATACATAATCTTCTCAGTGTGCACTCCACAAGCACCATAACCTGAATAACCTAGGTATTCGGCATAATATTTGGCAAAACCTTTTCGATTTTGTTTTTAAACTATTCAGAAAAATTGATTTTCAGGTAAACTATAACCTGAAAAATCGATCACTGTTTTAAATGTATTCGGAAAAACCGATTTTCAATATGCAGGGGAGGTTACACACCCTAGCAGTGACTGTATTGCCACTTCAACGTGTTCTTATGGATGCATGTATAAGCACTGTACAGGTATATCAACTATAATATCATACATTCAGGTACATGTGCAACTAACTGAGTCTAGTCACTGCTAAAATACATAGTAACTAAGAGCCACTAGCTCAACTGGGTCAGTATTATTAACACTGCTGGGCACACCTATCATCTACATTTATCAAAATTAAACCATTCAAAGAAGTATCTTTAATGCCTTGCAACACGCCTCATTTCTTCAAGAAGGGCTTCCTGGTTTCTTAAAACGCTTTGAAGCTTCATTTGCAGCAGTGAAATATCAGTCTTTGAGGCAGCTTCTTCTTTCTCGCCCCTTTGTTTGTACAATTTCCATTCCCCTTGCTGTGACCAGTAGTCACGTACCTGAAGGTCACTGCTCTCAGTATAGCCACCAACACTCTTATATCGGTCGAAGTCTTTTTTGAGCCATGGAAAGGCATTGTCCGTTAACAGAATATAGTTGACCTATATGAAATGTACATGCATACAATATACATGCACGTGTGTGCAAGTGCAGTTGTGTGTAACAGATAGTAAAAGCAAAGGTAATTAAAAAATCCAGGCAAATAGCAGTATGTATACAGCTATACAAGTGTTCGATTGCGTGCGTGCTTTTTGTCAATTGAACAGCTTTTCTTAGTTGTGTAACATGCACAAAGTGATGTAACTGTAATTCAAAAGGCAATAACAATGTTTTGTACTAAATACAATACAATCTGCCTTCCTGCATATATTGCACTTTCTCATTCCTATGTTGTAATGAATTTGGTTACACGTCCCAAGTGGGTACCAAATAATCGTGATCATGCTGGTCTAGTCCTGTGTCATATGCACAATGCAATGTTGTTTCATACTTGATTAGCAATGCTGATCAGCTTTGCTTTTTTCAATGCGTCAATTGCATCACTTGTGCTTAAACCAATCTGTATATAGGTCAAAACAACGTCATACAATGTGCTTTTGAATAATGTACACACCATTCTGAATGCTCTTGAACTTACCAGCATATTAGTAAACAGGACCACTATAACGACGTAAAAAATGATGAAAATAATGATGCCCATGGCAGGATAGGCGATTGGAGTGCCAACAAATATTGAATCAAACCCCGTCGTGCCAAAGTAAGTACTGGCCAGAGCCCACCACGGGGTGGAAAAGGCTAGTGGGCTATCATCCTATACAAAACAGTTGTGTGTGGTCGGGAGGGGGGGGGGGAGGGGGGAAATTATAAATGTAAAATTAATGTTAGTGTATAAGATTACCTCTTTAGCCACATAGAGCATGTAGAATGAAAAACCAAATGAGGCCATCAATAGTATAGGCAGGTAAACCAGCTTCAAATACCTCTTGCATATATTTAACAGTAGAGTGATGTGGCCACCGATATTATAAAACGGATAGTCTTTTAATACCAGAATGAAGTTGCACCATGAGCACGTGACCACGGCAGCTCCCAGCTGCCATATCCCTTCAGATGCACACCAACAACGATTAGTGCTGGCAGCAAACTGTGCGGAAACGAACACAATTGCACCGACAAAAACAAATAACTGCAAATAGTTTTGCCACTCCAGGAAATAGTAAACACGCAACTGGTGCATTTTGCAGTACAAATGAATCATTGCATGCATATGATACAAATTATATTAGCTAATGAAGTAAAACCACACACAGAAAAGCTTATTTTCTTCTTGCATTAAAAATAGACAATTACATTACCTGGCGGTTTGTATTGGGGTCAACGCTTTTGGAAATCAGAAATTCCAATGCAATGGTGTTTCCTCTAGCACAGGCTAGATAAAGAGCTTCCCTTCTATGTTCCAAACAACATTCTTCATTCACAATTGATCTTACATCCGGCAGGCTCACTTTTGTTCTGTGCTTATTCTATCATAGTAGGTATCTCTGATAGAAGTGAATCCCAACCAGCATGCTTCCAGAAGCCCATCAATACGGTTTTATGCCACGTGCTCCACACACAATGAGTCAAGCAAAATTACTATTCTGCAAAATAAATAACATTTTGTTATTACATTTCCACACAAAGCATTTGCTCACGAACTCCAAATCTCCACTGCTAATTGCACAAGAAATAAGCTCTTTGGTTGGGTCCACACCAAATTTGCGTGCAATTGCCTAATAAACATGAACTGCTCTAAAATCAGACCATAATGATGCACACCCGTTCACCTGTATAGCTCTTCTGTAGCCACATTCAATAGCTATGATTAAAGCACACTCCAATAGATCGACTTTATTCAGATTGAACACTTCGAATGGATCGTCGACTACATTTGATGTTAATCCCTATGTAAGCAATAAATGGAAAGCAAATTTCAATTTGCTACTAAAGCATTCAAACTTAATGTTTGCCTTGAGTTGTTCGAGAATGAAACTTTCTGGCTCCTGAGATGTGGTCTGGGTGGCTTTTGACAGTCTCAATGTGTCCACCATAAGCTGTTATGTGCTTAACAAGCTTACCTAGGTTCGAGGTTGAAAGAACGCTAAAAAGCCAAGATAGGTAGTCTGGCTTGCCACTTTGCAGTAGTCCCACAGATAGGAAGGAAGGCCTTTGCTATTTGACTCTAAAAAATCTGCACCGATGCGAATCAGGAACTTGGCATTTTTTGTTTGCCTTAACGTAAAAGCCATGTAACAAATTTGGTATGGGTAGCTTCCTCCGCAAGTGGCTAAATGCAAATCTGGAAACAGCTCGTAATCACGATCTCTCAATGTATTAGGTACTTTATCAAGAATGTTTGCACAGTACATCTGTACAAAACGTTCAACTGCATCTTCATCCAGCTGATCATAGCATGTGCACTGTTCAGGTACATTATGTTGCCGACAGCAGTCTCTCATCTTGAAATGATCGTGGCAACAGTCTGCAATCACATCATTGTGATTGTGTTCTTTCGCATCACTATGCCAACAGTCAGTACAGTTAGAACGCACATGGTTTGGAGTGTGACCCGAGTATTGCCTGGTGGTGGTCGTAGCAGCAGGACAACATTTTGGTATGGCAATGAGCCATGACTTGAAACAATGGACTTCCTGTTTCATCATTACATTTTAGGACACCTATGAACAAAGTATCAAATGTCGGGGTGCAGATATAAAACTGATGCTTGATTCTGTCACGTGCAAATGATTCTTAACTCATCAAGCATGCATAATGCATTATAACCCATGGTCTGTTCTGCGTGCGCGAAAAGCATCATATTACAACGTAGATGCATGTACATCTACATACCATTATGTGTTATTACGTTTTAATTTTACCTCACTATCTCTTAGCTATTTCAGTTTTGTTCATTCATAACTCTTTGAACACCAAGTGCGTACATGCATGCTGTAGTATATAAAGCAGTTACTGTATTGCGAGTGTATTACAGTCGTTCGCAAGAAGTAAGGTGAAGATCTGTAAGTGTGTCTCATGCTAGCGCAGCTTGGGTAAGTTCGGAAACATTGACACTCACTAATGCATCAATTTAATACTCCATGAACAAAAATGCGTAGCCCAGATCAGTGTAGTATATCATGCCTACCACCCTCCTCTTTTTGCCAGTCTGTACTGCAAAACAATTGTGCCAGCAGGTTAACACACAAAATGTGCTTACACCCGGACCACATATGTTTAGACATTTTTATTACTATGGGGTTACATGCATGTCAGTATTGGATTTGCATGCATGCATATTTTTATCAACACAATATAACACAGAGCACTGCATGAATGGTGAGATAATTACCATTTTGTGAGCATGTACATGTATGTATATATGCACTTGGCATTCAAAGAGTTAAACTGCGAGCAGTTTATAATGATGTCTATACATGAGCACTAAGCAATCCACTTGCCTTTTTGTGCCTACAAATGCAAGCATTACCTATAAATTATCTACACAGCATACATGTACTGTCATTATGGTGGTCCAGGAGGTACATGTATGAACTGGATATCGCAAGACACAGGACACAAATAATATCAGCAGAGTTGGCATGTTCATGCATGCATATTATACGCTAATTCATGCTGTTTGTCTGAATAATACGCACGAATGCACCTCACTAGACCGTATACAATCATTGCTTGCCAGCACTGAAGAATACAACATTTACTGTCGTTGAAAACCATGCAAGATGCTCTGGAAGTTACTAATATAATATACGTGGCCACCTTCTAATCTTACTTGCTTCCTTGTCCATCAAATCTTGAGACGCATTCCAATTTCGATAATATAAAGAATATGCCAACAGGGTCATTCGATGTGTAGGAAGTCCATGTTTGTTTGTCACTTCTTCGGCCACATCCAATGGGTTAAGGACATGGCAGCGCTCGCCTTCTGATATAAAATCGTTGAGTGTGTTTGCTTGAAGTGATCTGTTCTTAATTTCCTAAAACATGTACATTGCATGAGTTACATGTCAATGATGCAATATTTTACACTGCAGCTGACGTTAGTAACTTGACACAACTATAATCAGTACAGCAGGGAACATATCCTTCGGAATGTACAAATTACGAAGGTTGTACTTAACTCAAATCGTCCCGATTTGGTTACAACTGATGCATCTAGGTGCAGCTGAGTGCATCATTATAAAACATAAATATGGGTTCGTTTCCACGAAAATTTATACATGTTTTTTTTTTCAAGATTTCAAATTCTTTGATATTCAAGAAGTCTGAAATGCCCTCTGAGAAACTGAGTATCTGTCATGGAGTTTTAAGGCTCTAAATTTGTAATTAGCCATACATTTTAACGCAAGCGTGATATTTATATTGCGCATAAGAATAGCGACTCGCACATTGCGACAATTTGCACAAAGCCCTTCATAGCTATGTTAAGCTAGCTGTTCATGTTTTTTAGACGAGCTGTGCGATCCACGCTAATGACATTTATGAGAAGGGGGTTTAAGTAAACTAGAGCAGTTGTACGTTGATCCTCCTCGTACAGATGTTACGAAACGGAAGAAAACAAACTAACTTGTACAGTACCGCGCATGCACCTCACCCTTATAAGAACAACTGGCTCTAGATGCACAGCTGACAGCAGACACGTTATCTAAATGCAGATGAACTACTCTTCTGTACCACCAAAGCAATCTCAGTGACCTGGGAACAAAGAAACAAGAGCAACAAAGACACAGTTTGATTGGCTGCATACTATTTGTAGGACTACCACGCTTACTGCATAATTGTAGTTCTAGATTTCTGTATATTAAATAGCAATGAAACAACAGTATGTTGGCCGATTCAAACTCATCTTGGATTTTTAAAGTAACGCGGGTTATTTGTATTCATCATCAGCTGTGTTTTCTAACTCTTCCTTTGCATGGGTGAGTGTAGTAGTCACAGAACACTCCAATTGTGCCCCTTATAAACAGCTGGCAAACGAACTGGTATGTTACTATACACGTACATGTCCTGATTATCTGTGAACGTGTACAGTAGGTGCTTGTGTGTGTGTGTGTGTGTGCGTGTGTGAATATGTTACTGTACTCACTACCATATAGCATGCATTAAATTGTATGCTTGATGTGGCTGACAAACGCAGTGTGTTTGCATGATACTGCCGAGTGAAACACGCAAGGATGGTAGTTCTAGCTGATTAATCCCAACCATTCGTTCGAGTTCATAACTCATTACTATAGACCAGCAACGCTGGTTGAAGAATGTGTAGGACACTTCTTTAAGTCTCTGTTGCAGGCTATCGATTCAAAACTAACCTCTGCATGTAAACAGAGGCCTAAACGTCCATAGAGAAACAATTCTGATTATAGCACATTTCCGGTAGATTTGCTTGCGTTAATTGAGTGTCACATCATGCGCTGAGCCTCTGATGAAGAAGGCCTTCGCTTTAACTCTTTGAACGCCAAGTGCATCTATACATACATGCTCACAAAACGAGAATTACCTGCCTCACCATTCATGCAGTGCTGTGTGTTTTATCGTGTTGATCAAAATCACTTCGAATATTCAGGCAAGTGCAATACTGACATGCATGTAATCCCAGAGTCATACAAATATGTGGTCCTGGTGTAAGCACATTTTGTGTGTCCATTATATAACCTGCTGGCACCTTTTGTTGCAACACAACTGAACTGGCAAAATAGGGGGAGTGAATAGGCATGACGTACGACACTAATCTGGGATACGCATTCTTGTTCTTGGAGTATTGAAGTGATGCATTAGTGAAGTGAAGTGAATAATGGGGTTCTTTAGCCAGTGTGAGAAGAAACATAATTACTTTGTATATGTACTTACAAGGTTACAAGTGCATGCATGCATATGTGTAACGAGCTGGTTAAACCAATAACCGGCGCTTGCGACTATTCTAGAACAGTGTCTCCGACAGTCGTGTGACCTGCCTATATACATACATACATACATACATACATACATACATACATACATACATACATACATACATACATACATACATACATACATACATACATACATAGATACATGCATGCATACATACATACATACATACATACATACATACATACATACATACATACATACATACATACATACATACATACATACATAATAATAATAATAATAATATGCCATCGCATTATACAGGTATAACACGTTTGGAGGAAGAACCAGACACAGTTCGGAAACAAACAAGTCATCAAGCTAACACTCAAAGTTCTACAACATCAACATCTAATTTGGACCAGTGATGTGTTTTGCGAAGATGTATTTTAACTCCCTTAATGCAAGTAGACTTGAACTGGCAATCCGTAGCTGGGCACGACACAGAAAGTTCACAATCATTTGGAGATGGTTCATCAGATTGGCTCTTGTGTTTGTGGTGTTGATGTATCTTAATGCCTTTTTGAGATTTGGAGGTAAAGGAACATAGAGGGAAAGGGCATGAGAAGTCATTTGGCGAGTGGGGAGATTTTGCGCACTGACCATGTTTTTGTGTGTTATGGCTTTTCAGATATTTCTCACTAGTGAAATGTTTATTGCAAATAAGACAATAGTTGTTGTTTGGGAGGGAAGATGCACCCTTGTGGCAGTCTCGTAACGTCCTAGCCTTCTCATGAAGATTTTCTTCCACTAAGGCTGCACCGCTAAAAAGTGAGGTTCTCCATTGTGACCTCAATACTGCAATGGTGCGCCAGTTGCTGGATATGCCAAACAAGGATAGATCTTTAGAAACACAATCCCTCCATCTAAGTTTCGGTTTGTGTTGCGGGCGCTTTGCAGATGCAATTTCCCCAAATAGAATTTGTTTTGGGAGTCTGTTATCCTCCATTCTATATACATGACCAAGCCATCGTAGTCTAGCCATGGAAATAAGTGTAGAGGCATGTTGGAGGTGAGATCTTACAAGAACAGTAGTGTCAGGAATATGATGGAAAGGATTAACATTTAAAGCCTGTCTAAGACATGACAACAAAAATGAATGAATACGACGCACAAGGTATGATGTAGTGGACCAGGTTTCTGCACCATAAAATAGTGCAGGTATGACTGTTGCATTGAAAACAGCAAGCTTGGTGTGTTTAGATAAGTTGGCATTATGCCATACCTTACCTTTCAATGCACTAAAAAGTTTAGCAGCTTTAGAAAGTCTGGAATTAATTTCATTGTCTAAGGAGACATCAGAGGACAGAACACTGCCCAGATACTGAAAAGCCGTAACAGTTTCAATTGTGGTTCCACGAATGTTGAAGGGGGAACTGCTTGTAGCGGATTGAGTTATGACCTTTGTTTTGTCAGTGCTAACACTTAGACCCCAGGAGCGAGCCACATGGGTGAATCGATCAATGAATCTTTGAAGAGCAGCACTATCGAGGCATCCTGTCATCACATCATCCGCAAAACGGAGGTCACAAATTCGAACTGACATTGGTAGTTTAGTGCCAGACCGTCTAAAAAGCTTACCATCCAGCCTATACTTAATTTCAACACCATCATTAAACTCGCTTAAGACTTGATGCATGACCGTATTGAAGTATAGGTTAAACAGGAAAGGTGCTAGTACACATCCCTGTTTGAGACCAGTTGTAACCTGAAAAGGATCAGATAGAACACCATCAACACGAACTGAGGCTTCCATATTTATATGAAGGCCTCTTAAAATGTGTACTAACTTTGATGGGAAGCCCAAACGTGCTAGTAGTAACCACAGGGCATGTCTAGGTACAGAATCATAGGCTTTCTTCAAATCAAAGAAACACATATACAGCTGACACATCTGCTCTCTTGCCTTCTCTTGCAGCTGTCGTGCAACAAAAATCATATCAATGGTCCCACGACATTTTCGAAAGCCACATTGTGTCTCATCAAGGATTGACTCTGCAACAGGAGTAATGCGGTTTGCAAGGACACGTGCAAAGACCTTCCCTGCAACACTTAAGAGTGAGATGCCCCTCCAATTATCACAAAGTTGGAGGTTTCCTTTTTTGGGTAATGGAACGATGATAGAATCCACCCATTCCTTCGGAATCAATTCAGATGACCATACCTCAGTACAGATTGTATGAAGGAAAGTAAGTGCTTGCTCACCACCATAGATCAACAACTCAGCAGGGATTCCATCCTTTCCAGCAGCTCGATTACACTTTACCTGTGACAAAGCACATCTAACTTCTTCTACTGTAGGGGGTCTGGCCAGTTCCTCCATAATAGGCTGTTGTGGGATGATGTTAAACACACTGTCATCATAGGAGGAGGCAGTAGTATTCAAGACATGGTTAAAATGAGATCTCCAACGGTCCCTGATTTGAGTAGGCTCAGATATTACATTTGATCCAGACTTGTCTAGGACAGACATACAGACATACATACATACATACATACAGACAGACATACAGACATACAGACATACATACATACATACATACATACATACATACATACATACATCATACATACTACATACATACATACATACATACATACATACATACATACATACATACATACATACATACATACATACTACATACATACATACATACATACATACATACATACATACATACATACATACATACATACATACATACATACATACATACATACATACATACATACATACATACATACATACATACATACATACATTACATACATACATACATACATACATACAGTGTGGGTCACTCAAAGTTTCATATTTAAAACCATGCCATATTTTAGCATTCCATTCATTGAGCTAATTTACTTGCAGTTCACTTGACATGTAGAACAAGGTTTTCTTTCAATGATATGACCCCCAAATTTCAGGAATACCAAAAAGGGAACGTGTGTTTATACTTCTCCTGTCACTCAGAATGCAGGTCAATGACGTGACAATGTTTGAAACTGTACCATTATACATGTACATACCAAGCTATCGACGAAGATTAGCAAATAACTAAAGCTATATCTTTTTTTCTAACCTACACAACCATTCCGAACGTGCAAAACAAATACTGCATACATTGTTACATTAACTCCTTGGACACCAAGCTTGTTCATGTATATGCATGCATGCATATACACACAACCGTTATGAATTCTACATGACCATGTAAGTAATACATGTGTAGATCACAACTTCATGATGCATGCATGCATGCAAATGCTGCACTTGTGACCTTATAAGTACATGACATGCTAGGTTACTTTACAACTGCAGTAATTATGAAGAACACATTGTTCAGATGACTTCACTAATGCTATTTACTCATAGAACAGGAATGCATATCCCACATTAGTGTAGTACAACATGTTTAAAATGCCAGTTCACTCCATCTCCATCTGCAGTTCATAATAAGTATGGTTTGTTACAACTGTTTGTGCGAGGTAATGATGGACACACAAGATGTGCCTACACCCCAGTGCCCCTCCTGGGTTTGACTTCAGCATCTACATGGCTGGTTTACATGCATGTCAGTGAATTGCATGTACGTAAATTGTACAACATGGTATTCAAAGCGATTCTTTGTAATAAACACAACACTGACATGCATCGCAAAGATGATTATATGGTTGTGCGAGAATGTATGTATATGCACTTGGCGTTCAAAGAGTTAATTAACATGAATCTGATTCAGTTGCATTTTATATGTTGTATGTTTGTACAAAAGGAATGTATGTATATTTACTTGGCGTTCAAAGAGTTAATTAACTTAACATAAATCTGATTCAGTTGCATTTTATATGTTGTATGTTTGTACAAAAGTAATGCAATATATGGTATTGACCACTCATTGAATAATGAGCACCAATGACACAAACACGTGGCTTAAGGCTAAAAAATATGTTTTCACACAGTAAAATATTACATGCACTGGTGTAGAGTGGACCAGAATCTGCTGCTACGAGTGAGAATAAAGATTTGTAATGAGGTCAGCATTTTATGTACTTGTTAACGGAAAGCACTATTTTGCCTCCAGGAACCAAAACGGGTTTGTTTTGTTTTAAGAATCTGATGACAGAGGATATGTGCAACAAAATTCGGTTGCCGCAAGTGAAGTATCATCCTGGACTAGTTAGTAATTATCAACTATAGGTTTTTGCTGTATACATTATTCAAAGCCCTTATTCTTGAAAAAACGAATCACGGATAATTCACAAAAAAAGTCTTTCAAAATATGCACAACAGAATGAAATCTCATCAAAAAAAATGGAACTTTTATAACTTTGGTGACCACTCCATGTGGTCCTATTCGTTTGGACATAGTTGCCAGATTCTATAGCACACTCCAATAAATCGACTTTTTTCAGATTGAACACACTTCGAATGGATCGTCGACTGCATTTGATGTTAATCCCTATGCAAGAAATGAATGGAAAGCGAATGTCAATTTGTTACTAAAGCATTCAAATTTAATGTTTGCCTCGAATTGTTAGAGAATGAAACCTTCTGGCTGCGGTCTGGTTGGCTTCAGTTTTGAGCTGATCCATGAGGTGGCCGAGGATGCATTTTACCACTCCGTAATGTTTGTTCGTAGCTGCAATCATCAAGGGGACATCACGTCTCATAACATCTCCACCCCTTAGATTCCAAAGGCAAAATATGTAAATGGAAAAAGAACCGCATTGGTGATTGTCTTATTCTTACATTTCTATGATAGTCTTTACATTTTCTTCTTGTCCCATCTCTGCTGCTTGCAACACAGTTCTCTGCTTGAGATCAACTATACCTAAAAGATTGCACCCATCTTGCGTATTTCATTAGCGTCGGTTGCACAGCTCGATTATGTCGCGCTTAAAGAACCAACAGCTAGATTTACATATCAATAGTCACAATGTGAAATTGTCGCAACGTGTGAGCTCTACTATTTTGGAAATTCTATAATGTGTGCCTTAGGTCCCTTTTCGCAGAAACGATCCCATCTTCGATATATGTTGGCATGCTATCACCCCCAGACGATTATTCACGCCCAACATGAGGAATTGTATTAGCTAATCTTTAAGGTGATTGAAATTCGTCTTTTCGGCTTTGGATTCAGTGTACAGAATCTTTGAGAAGAAGGAGGAGGAGAGGAGGAGAACGAGAATTTGGGTAGGGAACAAGAGTTGGGATTGGGAACGAGAGTTGGGGGTTGGGAACGACCCCATGACTTCAGCCATACCTTATCGTGAACTATCATTTCAAGATTTTCTTGTTTATTTCATTAATGCGGTAGTATATTTTATACGTCGAGTGCACAACATGGCCAATGTAACGCAAACATAGGTCTATAGATTTTAACCGCTTAACGCCGAGAGAGGTCAAAAATGTAACCAAAGACTTCTTCCAGACTCTTTGAAACATTACACCAATTAGAAATTATTCACGTTCACGGCTTCAGTGTATATTGTTGAAACCCTCCTTCTTGCTATACCTAACTTTCCCTCATTTTGTTGATTTTGGACAACTCTACTGTAAATATTTCGGCGTTAATGGTGAATACATGTTAATGTTTTCAACTGTTACATTAACATGTACCACTTGTTAATTGGAGACGGCATCATTAATTTGATTCATGGTCTTGCTAGTGGGCTCTTCCCTCGGTGTCGTACTACAGTGCTTATCCTGTGCGCAGCCCCCTATAGCACAGCTCTCAGTTGCTGATTGTGCACCATCAGACCCCTCCCCTTCAACTCTCCACCTGGCACGTTAGATTGCTTAGACAAGATTGTGACATTTTACATGCAGACCTCCAATGTAAGGTCGCCACATTTAATTATATTGCTAAAGTCAGCGGCGGCTTACGACGCTGGACCAATAAATTCACTAGAGTGCATATGGCAGAGTCACGTGCATCGTAGTAGCGCGCAATGGGCGTGGTTCCGCCTGTCATGCCGGAAACGTGTACCACCAAGCTTCATAGTTGGACCGGATACGTAAGGGCTCAGTTGATCAATCATTAGCGGATGGATAAATTACAATCAACAAATGGTACATGTACGTGTGACGTAAGGTACTTTGTGTTGAAGTCATTTCCCTTCCCGTTGTATGGCAGGTGAGGACATGTCCACTTCACGGGATCCAACTTTAACGGACGAGTTGCTTGATTGTGCCTGCAAACAGCGGTTCGATGAAGCAACATTTACTCCCTTCCTGAAAGAAAACTGCCACTTTTGGGAAGCAACCGACAAAAAAATAGCCCGCTTTGGGTTAACCTTTAACACGTGCAAAGCTGATGAGTACTCGTTCTTGGAAAACCTTACCCCGGAGCTATTCAGCAGCATGGTGGAAGTACTGCTACATTTTCAGCAGCAGCCGAGAGCTGGTACGTCGCACGAAGAAAACAAAGCGTCTATTCTCAATTACCATTTTGGATGGAAAACACAGAAACCGTTCCACCTAAAAATTCTTCCTCATTCACTGGAAGATTTTTGTTCTACAATCCTCCATTATGTCCCAGATGCACCTAATATGTCCGACCCATCAATTTATACTCAGTACGAGGTGTACGAGAGCAAATTGAAGTTCATTAAAGAGAATATTCATGACGGTGACGCCTTTCATGCCTTGGATGACACATGCGACGATGGCAGAAAGTGCACATTTTACATTAGCAGGGGAACGTACAGCATCGTGGCTATGAATAGTATTGACATGAGTGGATGCGAACATCCGTACTGCGAAGCATACCACCATGCGCGCATGCTAGAGACTCGCTTTAAAAAAGACGTAGTGGGAGGGGTCAGCCTGGCCGTCGACCACAGCGGCAAGAGAATGTGGGTGTGGGCAGATTGTAACGAAGATGTATTTGAAGGAGCAGTTCTAATCCCACACAACGTAGAGAGAAAAGCCGCATTTCAGCCTTACATCGCGCACCTGGAACCTAAACCTGTTGGTTGCAAAGCAGTACAGATGATAAACAGGATTGCCTCAGGCATTCAAAAGAAATATTTAGAGCAATTCTTTAGTCAATGCGGAGAGATAACAGATATTAAAATCTACCGGGTTAAATATGGTACTGCAGCTGACATCAATTTTGCAGATACTGCAGCTGTCGACAAGGCCATGGAACTGCGGGACAAATTGTTCAAAGATTCAAAGATGATCCTCAGATACTTCATAGACAAAGATCAGAGACACACATGATAAGGTCCCGATCATCTCCGACTGATGCCGAATTATTTTGAAGTCTATTATATGTTTATAGTAACTGATGTTCACGGGATGTGACATTGTACATTGGAATATAGATACATTATCGCATGTTGCACATGTATACTGTATAATTATAATCATATCACAAATTAAAATTGTACAGTCGAAATCATGGTACTTGAGCATTTTTTTTTTTTCCTGAAATAGATCCAATTGTGATTGCCCTCTACACCAATGTTTTGGGGTCTAATTTCTTCCTCGGTGGTGTAGAGGGCTTCTAAAAAGACCAACTACTCCACCTTGATGCCCAGCTATTGCTGGTTGCAGGTTGTTGCGGAGGGAAACAGTTACCTACAGTCTTCTGTTGAGGTTGAGTCCACCCCTTAACCCAGTACAAGTTTTGTGCGGCCCACCAATCCCAAGGGTGTTGGAAGTTCGGGTATCTGTTTGTTCTACCCCACCTCTGTGATATGGAGTGTTCCCCATATGGGGCTCTCCACCCTCTTCTGGTAAAAGGTCTTGGGTTAGGTTGAGGTATTAGTGGTGGAACGGATTGGGTGTGTGTTGCCTCTATTGTGCTGCTTTCTGTCCTCCCTGTACTACTGACAGGTCTTTCCCTCACAAAATTTTTTACTCGGGTGTCTTTATCTTCACTGCTTGTTGTCTTTGTAGACTGGGGGGCTGCTGTTATGTTCCTTACTACAGGGGTTTCTGGCCTTTTTGATACTGAGTCTCTTTCCTTCTCACTCCTTTGTCTCACTTCTGTTTCATTTTCTACTTGGTGCCTATCTTTTTCTACCAGGCAATTCTCTACAAACACCCTCCCTTCTTTGTGCTTTCTGATGGTGTTCTGCAGCTTCTTCCTTCTGGATTTGCTCATTTCATTCTCTCTTCTTTTTACTTCTTCTTCAATTGTGGCTCTTTTTCTTTGGAACTTCCCCCTGTCTTCTTCCGACCTCAGTTGTTCTCCTTTAACATACAGCTGGTTGATCTTATCTGTGCTACTGTTAATTAGCTTTTCATAGTGTTTTCTACAGACTTCTACCAATTCCAGGGCCGTGTTGTTTAATATCACTTTCCATTGTTTCCTCAGATCATCATTTGCTTTATACACTGCACACGGTACAAACGCCTTCATCCCCAAAGGATAAACCTTGTTGGCTATACAAGAGTCTAAAAATGTCCAATGGTGGCTAGCTATTTGATTCATAAATAAGGTCGTGTCTGCTAATTCCTTAAGCAGTTCTTCTGTGGACCCAAGCTCATCTTTAGGGGGAGGGCTACTACCACTTTTCCTTTCCTTTTCAGCTCTGTTGGCCGTTACTCCCCTCTCCTCTACTTCCACTACTATCCTTTCAACTCTGTCGACAGGTATTGTCCTCTCCTCAACTTCTACCAATCTCCCTTCATCTCTACATCTTTCTCTTTCAGTTTCTGTGTTCCTATGTTCCTGTGTTTGACCCCTGTCTACATCTTTCTCTTTCAGTTTCTGTGTTCCTATGTTCCTGTGTTTGACCCCTGTCTACATCACCTTCCCTACTACTATTCACATCTCCTGACGCTGGGTCTAATGTAGTTTCTGTAGAATGCAGTTTTTCAGCCATGTTTGGGTTGACCCTGTTGTCTTCTATTTCTCTCACTTTCCCACCACTGCCTTCTCCTACTCTCACTTCCACACTACTGCCTTCTCTCTCCATCAATGTGTTGACTGGTTCCCGTGTCACATTACTGTTTACAGCACTCTCCCTAAATTTGTCAGCTTCTACTGACACCAGGTCCTCTATTCTCCCACTTTCCTCCATTCTCACACTTTCCTCCACCTTCTTACTCCTCACCGTCGCTACCTCCTCTTTTTCTACCTGTGTGTCAGCCACTATTTCTCTCTCCCTTCCTCTATCTAATCCCTTGTCTTTTTCTCTCTCTTCTTCTCTCATCACTATTTCTCTCAAACCTACATCCTCTGTTACATTCTCTCCTCCCTTTTTCTTTTTTTCAGCAAAAGAAGCTTCCTCACTTATTCCTGCTGCTACTTCTTCTTTTCCACTATTCCCTAGTATCCCCATCATGCTTTTTCTCTTTTCAATAACACACTCCCCCTTCTTGATTTCCCCTGCTCCACCTTCCTTCCTTTTTTCCATCTCTCCTACTTCTTTCTCAGTTTCTACCTTTGCTCTATCCTCTTTATCTACAAGCGTAGCTACCTCCAGGGCTAAGCCTAGAAATAAATCATTTCCACGGGGGGTGGAGTCTAGCGATTCTATGTTCTTCCTGTTTGCCTTAACATTCATGCTCTGTTTTTTCTTTCTCTCTTCCGCCATTTCTAATTCCTTCTTTCTTCTGTTAGCCTCTAGCTGCGTGGGGCTCATGCTTTGGGACTCACATCTAACCATCTGTAGCGCCATGCAGTTCTTTTTCTGTGGCAGTGCGCTCTTACTGGAATTACTCATTTTATCAATTCCTTTAGCTAAGCGTGACCCACGCGTTTCCATACTTCACAACTATTCTGTATACACCCCTTAAGGCTGCTAAGTCTGCCTCTAGCGGTAAAACCACTGTACTCTGACCACCCCAATGATTAAAGCAGGAGTTGCCGTATAAAAGGAGCTTGGATCCAAAAATTTCAACCGGCCGTGCGGCTGTTTTAGATTAAAAATGGTGGCTTCTTATACATAGAGCTAGAGGCTTGGCAACAAAAGTTACAGCGTACAAGTTCAAGCACGCATGCATGTTTTGAATGCCATTTCATGCAACAATACCATTTCTGAAGTTAATAACACTAAGTTAACAAACTGGATCACATGTTCGTATAATGGCGACCTCTTCACCAGAAGATACGTACTCTAGGTTTAGACTGCATCTGCAAGGGTCCTTTTCCTCTCAAGAGGAAAAGGAAACTTTTCTGCGTAGATTTGAGGCAGCGAAGCAACTACTTGCACCCGGTTGCAAGCGGAACGCTACTATCAGCGTGTTGAATACTTTGCTGGACCGTGTATTGACACAACCCGAGAATGTCCAGGCCTCAAATAGCAGAACATCCTATTCTAGGAATGAAATGATGTTGGATTCTGCAGGTTAGTTGGATGGATACATACATGTACGTTCGGTTATACAAAATTGGGTTTACTAACTTACTTAGGAATCTATACGGGAGACGAAGATGCCAGTGACCAAGACCTCTTTGTGGTCGAGCGTAAGACCTTCAAGAGTCTTTGTTCGGGCCTTGTCCAGCAGTGTGGCTGTCTCTCCAACCCATCTTGGACTATAGCTTCTTTCATAAAGGTATGAGTACCGTAAGTAATTCTGTTCAATTTGGACTATAGCTTCTTTCATAAAGGTATGAGTACCGTAAGTAATTCTGTTCAATTCTCTGTATAAAACTCATTTACTACTCACTTAGAAGGGACATGTAGCTAGGGTCCAGTTTGTTTGCCCACACTGCAAGCAGTCACGTGTCTGGGCTAGTTCCAGAGTGCTGTCTGGTCATTACCTTGCTAATCAGAAGTAAGAGTACTATTTGGATTTAGTAATATCAATGTAAATGTGATTCTTTTTGCAGACTGGTCCATGCTTTCACCTGTGCTGGCATGTTGCCTCGCCAGTACATGAATTTCGCTTTATTTGCTGGTATGGGTGTAGTGAAGCATAAATACATCAGTTCAGGTGGGGGCTGAGATGATCGATTTATATTATTTTACATCCTGTTCTAATCCATGTTCATTCAGTTTATCTAAACCAACTTTACCAGCAAGTGGTGACAGATGTAGCAGAAGAGTCCATGAAAGCTGCTGTTGAACGTGTGAAGGAAAGCCCTCACCATGCTAAAAGTGGAGAGGTTAGAGTGCCACAAAAAAAAAAGTTAATTAATATTTTTACAATATAGTGGGTTATAACTGATGCACGTCACGATTCAACGTCAAATGCATACCACTCAACGGTACCTTGTCTGGCTGGAAGGTATGCACATAAGTTCTAAATGCCCATGTTTATCAGCGTATCGTCCATTTCAGTACACATAGGATTGTTGGAATTTCCACTCTTTCCAGACAGCAGCACAGAGTTGCTCAGACCAGGGAGGTGGCATGCACTAAGATAGTCTTGCCTCAAGTTATTGCCCGAGGTTTGCTCTTGTGTCCAAACTTTTAACAATTTCACTTTTTTTTTCTTACAAAGGGTTAAACATCACAGAGGTAGCCCATGACTACCAGGCTACTATAAAGCTGTATGTACGACAACTCGGAATGGTCAATTCCTACGACACTTGGCATGGTAAGGTATCTATTGGTTTTCAGTGGTGAATTGATTGGAGTTATTGCAGGCACTAAGAATGTGGCGAAGCAGTTGCGTCATATCTGTGCCGGTACGGTCCGTACAAGGGATAGGACGTGGTTCACTGAACTTTCTGATAAGGGTATGTACTTTTTGGACATATTGATTAAAAATGGAATATCTGGCTATTCAGCAAGGTGCACCAAGGTGCACTTGTATTGGTGCATGAGGAACTGTGGTGGCAACCCTGTCCGTCTACGTGCAATGATCATGAACATCAGCAAGCACTTTCAGGTTTGTATTTACATAGTGGGTGGGTGTGCATGTGTGTATGTCTGTGTATGTGATGTGAATGTGTGTCTTTTATGTGCATTAGTGCATTCCATACGTGATATGCATCCCTGTCTGTGATTCAGGGTGATCACCAAAGTTGCTCTTCTGAGAGTCCCTGTCAACAGCCAGGTTACGTTCCAAAAAGGAAGCCTCTCACTATGCCGGCAGCCATTAGTGCATATGAGGCTGCACTACGAAAAACCCTCATCTACAAAAACGCTGATTCGTGCCATCTGGTATGTAACATGAACAACATATCGTGTGAATGTACATATTTGTGTTCTTCCAGTGTCGGGATACCTACTGGGTTGAGTCGTTTAACCATCAACTGCTCACCTACCTCCCAAAGAGAATTCACTTCCACACCAAGACATTTGAAATGCGTATGAACTTGGCTGTGATGGATTGGGTGAGTGTTCTGCTTGTTCTGTATGTGTGATGAGATTATGCAACCACATCAATCAGAATGAAAACTGTCAAAGGATGGCTACAAGTCACCACAAATACACAGATGTTCGCCGACCAGACCATCACTCCACATACAATGTGTTGGTCAAGAAAACGTATCGTTTTGTAAACAACATCTGGAGTATGTACGTTCTCAGGAACATCACGTCTCAACAGTATGTGACGATCAGTGATGCCTAATAATTGTTGTAAGACAAGTACTTTTTAGGATACTTCAGGATGATGAAGATGATGATGAGATGGTGTTGCCAGATGATGCAGCTATGTATGATGGAGACTATGTGGACAGTGAGGATGATGACTATGTTTGTTCAGAGGATGGTGGGGATGACGAGGAAGAAGATAACTGAAGTTCTGTGGCTGTAGGTGATTTACTATATTCACATTATTTTTATGCCCAGATGTCTTTTGTCAGCCACAGGTCTCATTTTCTGAATTGATATCCCTGTCTTTATCTCAAAACAGTTCTTTTTAGAACTACCAGTACGAACAACAGATTTACTTTGTCAGATCTGCATCTGACAGCCAATGATCTATGTACATTATGAAAGCAAATCAATTTCGTCTCATTTTCCTTGCAGATCTTGAACCGTGGCTGCAGCTGGCACTTGATGGACTTGTGTGACTACTAAACTACATGTACATCCTTCTACGTTGTGGTGGTCCATGACCTGCCTGAGGACAACCTCGAAGCCTGCACATAGACACTTGGAACTTGGTGAATGTGTGTCTTGAATGGACTGGAGGCTACTAGTGATGCCCTTTGTAAGCCTAAACATGGGATTGATAAGGCTTGGCAAAGTCGTATCTCTCATCTGCATGAAATACTGTAGGAAAGCAAATGTACATGTTTTCTATATTGATTGAGCTATTTCAGCTAAAACAGTATTGGAAACCATTCAGTTCATTCATTTCCACAACTTTCCCATAGCATGGATGAATGTCCCTCGTGCTATCTGTGCATAATGGGATAATCAAATGAACAGGCAGCAATATACGCACACATTTATGAGTCAGAGGTACTGGTCAGCAACACATACAATACTAAATAACTTGTTACAAAAATGATGATCTGTAGTTAGTGTAAGGAATGCCCACTGGATTTGGATACCTGCTTCTGATTTCCTATGTAGCAAAGAGATTATAAGTACACTTTCTAATACGAAGGTTGGATCATTCACATTTTGTACACATTTTGGCATTATCTCTCTTCTGTCCAATGGGTGCGTCACCAATCCCTTCCTCGCCAGGTATGTTGGGTGGTCCCACAACCCCAGGTCTTTCAAAAGCTTCCAGAATTGCTGGTAAAGTTTGTACCGCTTTCTGTCATTGGCTAAGGATGGGACAGCTCTCCCAGTGAGGAACACAGGTGGCCGACGGATTATGCAAGGTCCAAACAGGCAGTGTGGACAACAAGGTTCATTTGGAGTACCATTCAGCACTGGTGGGTCTCCTCCTGAGTAACCTGATGGAGGAAGCCCACAAAGTGCATAAATGGGGTATTGTTGCTATGACAACCAAGCAATTTACCTCGTGGGTACTGCACTGTACAAGTTTCTGAACTGGCTGGCATATCTTGGAGCCCTGTACAACCGGAGTTGGTGGCTGGCACTTGACAGGTATCTTGGGGGCATGTTATTTCTATGCATACCCCTCCTGCGTTGTGATGGTCTATGACTTGTCTTAGGTCAGCCACAAAGGCAGGCAGGCATCCAGTGGTACATTCAACCACAACCTTGCATAAATGAGTGTGTAGGAATGTGGGTGATCACTGGTACAATTGAACTACAGATGAGTAGGAATGTGGCTGATTCTGGCTTGTGTATGTCTATATATGTACAGTACTGGCTTGTTTACTAATTGCATTGCTCTATATTACCTGTGTTACTTATTTGACTAATTCGTTTTGCTGAATCGTGTGCCTGACAACATAACCTTACCTTTATTCTAGGAACGGCGCTAGGTTCGGAAGACATATTTCACAGAAAACCTCCTGCTAAAAACTTCAGCACGTGGAGATGTGGTTTTTGATTTCCAGTAAATGAGACAGCTGGAATCAGGGCTTTCAAAAGTTTTCTCCATTTTATTGTTTTGTTTGCTCACGCAAATGCTCATGCAGCCACGCTCACCTTTGAAACTCACGCAAAGCCTCGCAGAGCTTGTAACAGTTATCAATGCACTCTCCAGTATAAACTGAAACACAATGCGAGTCTGTTTCGAGAACAAATAAACGCGTGCGATAGAGTACTAAGAAGTACTTGATCTGCCCGTCTTAACAACGTAAAAACGATGTAGCCAGCAAGTGTGGGTGAGAATCCTAACAGCTTACAAAACTACGCCATTCTGAGGATGTTGAGCTCACGTGATTTCCGGTTGGATCCAAGCGCCTTTTATACGGGAGTTTGAGCACGGCCTGCGCCACTATTTACGTGGCGTCTCCTCCTTTAACCAACGCGCGCGC
The DNA here is from genome assembly GCA_013339895.1 of Ephydatia muelleri. Lineage (NCBI taxonomy): Eukaryota > Metazoa > Porifera > Demospongiae > Spongillida > Spongillidae > Ephydatia > Ephydatia muelleri. The sequence goes on from JABACO010000001.1 coordinate 5,343,820, forward strand.
GCTTCCCAACCACAAAACTAATTACCAATACGCGCGCGCGCGCTGTTAGTTATACGACTTACAAACGTCTTCGGGGTTTCACTTAGGTTGACTTCTCAGTGTTCACAATTTTTAATGCCGAAACTCTGATCAACAATGCATTTCGGCACGAGGGCTTTCATCAGGTTGCACCAAATTGTGAACAAAATGAAAAGAAAGGGCTATATATATCTAAAAAAAAATTTTAACAGTTACGTCATACACGGGCTACCATAATACTAAATTCGTACAATTAGAAAAGAATGGAAAAAATAAAAATAATTGCGTAGACAGACAACATACAGAAAAAAGTAATTATTGATTATAATATCAAACATTGAAAAAGAATTAAAATTAATAAAATTCATAATACATAATTAGGTACGGTTCTACACTCTTCGGAGAATGGCTCTGGCATTTGCTCTAATTAAGCAAATGCTTAAGTTGGAGAACAGGTCGAAAGAAGCCTGTGACTTTGGAAGGGACTTGTGGATTGCAAGCCGAGCAGCAACTTGTGCTAAAAACAATGTAGCCTCTTTACCCCAAGCCCCATAGGAATCAACTGCTAGAGGGGTTGAGACCCACCCTAGAGCTGAACACTTTTCATCGTTGGCCTGGTGTTTCCTGCTCTCCGTTGCCTCAAGGACTGCACCAAACGTTGCTCCCGCTTCAGCTAAAGTTGAAGGGTTTAGCGGTGAGACAACGGAGATGTCCAGGGCAACGGGCCTCCCAAGGTTCCAATTCTGTAACAGAATATCGGCAGGTCTTGACTGCGAATGGTCGGGAAAGAGCCCAGCGCCAACTTCAACTTGGACAGAAGCATGCGCACGGTGAAGGAAGTGCACTAAAGTGTCCCTGAGTGCATTATGGCGTAATACAGCATCACCCCCACATTTGCATGTTAAAGCGTGGTGTCCGAGAGGGTCCAGACTGTGGGCAGGGCAGAAGGCACACTGAGAGCCCTGGGAGGTATCTAGGCCCAGCCACCACTTGACAGCTACCCTGAATTCAATGGGGTCAAGATGTAGACCTTGGGATGTGGAAGGAATAACTGATAGCCAGGATGTGGCATGAGGAGCTGAAACTGATAGCAGCCTAGCCTTGTTAGCAGGAGAGGATCGATTAAAAAGGTCTTGAAAACAAAGGTCATTCACTTTAGAAGATATAGAAGCTTCTGACTGACGGGTGAGGAGATAATGGAATTGACAGAAAGTTTCTCGATTGGAGAAACATGAGAATTAAAGTGGTCAATGGCATTTGTGAGATGTATGTCTTCAGAATCAACAACACCGGAGGAACAGACAGAAGCGATATACGCTGAGCTTGAGTGAAGGGACAGTGAGCGCAAACCTAGACCACCACTGTTGAGGCCAAGCTGGGCCTGGCACCATGCCTCATCAGAAGTTGCGAAACCTATACAGTCCATGAAACAGTGGTGGATGTCATCATCAAAAAGCTTGAAAGCTTCCAATACCAAATCAGTTGGAGTTGAACGAGCCAAGTAACTTAACCTGCAAAAGCTACCACACAAACGAAGTAAAGTTAACGCCACTTGTGGGTCTGTGGTAGCAACATCTTTCAACTGGAGCAACAGCTTGCGTGCTTGGAGACGTTTTGAGGCAATAAAGTTTGCACAGTATATGTAATCACCTATTGGGCACCCTAAGATCTCAAAATGAGGCAAATTGGATACTTTAAGCTCTGATGGGAAAGTGGGGGGTATCGCCTGGGCAATAGAGCTCACATTTAGAGATATTGACCAAGAGGGGGTCCTAACTCCTGTATGAGGGACAAGGATCGACGAATTGAAGATTTCTTGCCCGCTAGGATGCCATCGTCAAGATACCAAGCTTGATACAAAAGTTGGCTGCACTCAGAATCCTCTTTAATTGCTCTAGCAACCTTGTGCAAAACTAATGCAAACAGAAAAGGACCCAGTGGGTCTCCCTGCTGCACACCTGATTGTGATGTTAGCTGACCCATAGTGTGCCACAAAAAAGGGTGAGAGCCATAACACCAGGCAACCCATGGAAGCAAATCTGGGAAATGATTTGCACATTCCTGTAGAACAGCATCTCTGGAGACTAAATTAAAAGCGTTCTTAAAATCCACTTCATAACTGAAAAATCCCTGTCATTCCAAAACTTTTCCACACAGGCTCTAATTCCATGAATTAACTTTTCTGAACCCATAGGGCAAGCCACACCAAACTGTATGGGCTCAAAAAAAATCAATAACCCTTTGTTTAAGGACAGCGCATAAACATTTTCCTGTCAACCTCCTCAGAACCTCGCCCACAGCAATTGGTCTTATGTCCGGGGCACAGCCAGGCTTTAACTTGCTGAGCGCTGTCAAGGACCCACCTGCCATGAAAAGAGAAACCTCCTGGGGAACTTTCCCAGACACCAAGAGATTAACAACCCTTCTTAGCAGGGAACCAATAGTCGTGGGAAGTGGAATGGATGCCGCATCTAACAAGTGTTGCACTCTTAGGCCAGAAGGACCTGCTGCAGTACCCTTCGGGAAGGATTTAAGGATGTTGTAAACATCAAAATCGTCATTCAGGGATATGGATTGTGCAGAGGTTGTTTCGGGGATTATAGGGAGTGGCCCCTCTGGGTGTTTTTCCCTTATCAGCTTCCACGTATCCTCATTATTGGGTGCCAGGCCAGAGGATACTAAAATTCTACAAGCTTTAGCAAACATGCCCTCATGAGACAAAGAAACTGCAAAATCAATGAGATTACGTGGGACAGAGTCATCTGAGTTAGTGCGCGCCAAAGGTCCTGTGACCCTGCGACTCTTTGCCATATTCCATAATGTCGCATGGTCCCCTTTGCACCATAAATTGCATAGCGAGTCTATTGGGGTTGGGTTATTACGCCTACCACCCCGTTTTTTGAAGGCAAGAGGCACTTTGGAAAAAAGTCATAAATAAAATTAAATAAAACGTTCAGACATAAAAATAAGAATGAGAAAAATTAAATGAACCTGAAGCTGTGTTGAGACTTTGTTGGTGATGTGTTGTCCTCAATTGGCTCCTCTAGGAGTCTGGGAAAATTCTCACACTGAAGAATATTCAACTGTGTAGATGGTGTGTTGGTAACGTTGGGGTTTCAATGGGTCTTGCTGTTTAGCCCGTAGGGAATAAATGTTTTTATTCTATAAATCCAATACGTTTCCCTCCTCCTTAACTCTCTTTCCTTCTCTCCCACTATATCAATCGGAATAATGTAAAATTTGAAACATCCATGAGAGTCAGCATGTCTATATAGGGGCGAGCGATACTGGGTAACTGTGTTGTTAAACTCGCTTCTGTGGTTTCTCATTCTGAGTTTTAGACTTCTTTTTGTTTCTCCCACGTACTGTTTGTTACAAGTTTTACAGTGTAAAACATAAATGATCCCTGTTGTATCACATGACATCCTGTGTAGGATTGGTATTCTGAAACCAGTGCTGAAGCTAATAAAGGCATTCTTTGTCCATAGATTAGGGCAGACACGGCACCCTCTTTGGTTACAGTGAAGTATCCTACTTGTAAGATACAGATTCTGGTGGTAAGGGGCAATAGGGTTTGCCAGCTTGTCTATTGTGAGGCTGGATCTAGTGGTAAGTGTTCTCACGTTCTTTCTATTTTTGTAGGCCACCAACATTCTATTGTCATTTTGAACTCTCGTTAGGAAGGGGTCATTAACATTTTGCTGATTTTGTTTGAGTAGCTTACCAACTTCCGGAAATCTGCTGTCAAACTCAATGATTAAAGGAATCACTTTCTTTTTCACATTGTTTGGCATTGCATCATGGTTCCTCTTGAGGCACTTTGTAATGGCTTCCTTTATATATTTGTACGGGTAGCCTCTCGCAATAAAATTCTTTATGAACAGTTCTTTCATTTTCACATAATCCTTTTGCTCTGTACATTGTGCTTTGAACCTAGATATTTCGGAAAACAGCACAGATTTCTTTACAGCAAGGGGATGGTGACTCGTAAAATGTATATATTGAAAGGTGTTGGTTGGTTTTATATGCGTCCTTGTAGCTAGTGTTCTTGTGGTGTTAAAGTTGTATGGACAAATATAGTCAAGTCCAGGTAGTCTATTTCTGCTGCTGAGGATGTTATGTCAAATTTTACGTTTGGGTGGAAGGCATTGAAGTTGGCGTAAAATGTATCAAGCTTTTGCTGGCCATGTGTCCATATCATAAAAATGTCATCAATATATCTCTTATAAACCAAGGGTTTGAACACCTGTGTTTCTAAGAATTCTTCTTCGATGTCAGACATAAAGATGTTAGCTAACGTGGGTGCAATGGGTGTGCCCATAGCAATTCCATTAATTTGTTGATACAGCTTTGCTTGAGATCAACTATACCTAAAAGATTGCACCCATCTTGCGTATTTCATTAGCGTCGGTTGCACAGCTCGATTATGTCGCGCTTAAAGAACCAACAGCTAGATTTACATATCAATAGTCACAATGTGAAATTGTCGCAACGTGTGAGCTCTACTATTTTGGAAATTCTATAATGTGTGCCTTAGGTCCCTTTTCGCAGAAACGATCCCATCTTCGATATATGTTGGCATGCATTTTTATAGTTACAATGTTATAAAACATAGGACATTTTCGCGGAAACTGTCCCATTTCACAAATTAAAACTGTACACTTGAAATCGGGGTACTTGAGCATAATGTTTATTCTGTATAGCTTTGTTTTGTGAACGATATAAGAAATCTGATTGCTGTGTAAAGTTGATGAACCACATGACAACATATATCGAAAGTGAAGTTGTCACTTGACTTCGTAATTATTCGTTTGTGCACCGTGATCAATATAAACATTGTTTTTATTTCCGTGACGAATCATATGCATAAATCGGCGGTCACCAGTAAAGTGATGGTGTTTAATGGACGTCCTATAGCATGTCTTCCATTGCTATTACAGAGGTAGTGTAATTTGAATTTGTGTTGAAATTCTAAGTAGTAATGATTCTAAACATTCAATGCAAGAAGAAAGAGACCAGCTAAAACCGTATGAAAAACTGGAACTCACTAAAGAGGGACAAAGAATTATATTGCATTTATAAAAATAAAACATTTGTATGCTTTATGGGACAGAACCTGAATGAAATTAAATGTGACCCTAACACTTATATGAACCATGCAATTTACCTAAACTTGACTTTAGTGGAGAAACATATGAAGTGGACTGTGGTGGAGTGACTGGTGGAGAGATTGGTAGAATGGACTGTAGTGGAGGCTGGTGGAAAAGCTGGTGGGATGGTCAGCAGTGGAGACAGCTAAAATAGGGATTGTGAATTTAGCTGCCTTTGGCACAGTTTTAAATCATTTTTAAAAATATTCAATACAGCATCATCTAAATTTGAAACTCACATCTTTCTTGGATGGAACTTCTTCAGTCTGCAAACTCTTTTTAGTACTTTCCCTGTTCCAGGATTGTTTAATTGATGGATACCTCAGTTTCCCCAAATTAAAGTCTGTCACTGCGCCACAGCATTTAGTATGCAGAGTTGTGCAGAGTCTGCATACCAACCATATGCAGATGGGTATCATTGAAGCAGACGTCTGCATATGGACACTTCAATGAGACCCATCTGCATATGGTCGGTATGCAGACTCTGCATAACGCTGAATACTAAATGCTGTGGCGCAGTGTGTGCTGTTGAGATATTAATTTCCTCTGAGAAACACACTTGTTCAATGTACATGTAGCCCTGATCAAAAGGTTCATTTAGGCAGAAGAAATTCATGCTGATCCAAGAACAAACTGTTCATAAACTGCTCATGAATTAATAAAGAAAAAAATGATTATGAAACCAAGAAGAAAGAGGAAGAGAAGAAAGGTTAGGAAAAGCAGAACACGATTAACCACCTATGGAACAACACTTGAGTTACACCACACTGCAAATGAGCATGAGATGAATGTCTGTCACCTGTACCATAGTATTTTACAACTAGTTGATGACCTAAATGATCAATCCAATTCAAAACACCAGCAAATAATCTAATTGGTAAAGAATCAGCTAGAAATCTGCAAACTATCAACAGCTACATTGCTCCTGATGGTAAAACTGCTACATGTATATCAATACCCTTACCCCAATTTACCTTAGACCTTGAAAAAAGGTCACAGCCCCCGTATCAAGAACCGCAGTGGTTCATATGGACAACTGTAGTGTGAAGCTTGCCATTGTCCATTTCTGTTTACGATCAGCTAAGATGGGCTGCACTGGAGAATATCAAAGATGTTTGTGTACTTTCTGATGTACTCATCACAATGTGAAAGACGCACTTTCAGATACATGTCCCATGTTGTGCATTATGTGCAACAACAGTACCTAATGAAACAGGCTAGAAACAATATGGCAGCAGATACAGCATACATCATTTTTGATTTCAAGCAGAAATTTTGGGCTCGTGGTTTCAGAGAATATGGTGAAGATTACTATGGAAAAAAAGGGTATGCTATGGTTTGGAATGGGTGCATATGTGAAGCCAACAGACTTAGGTTTGGAAAAGGATGCAGCCCAGGATGAGTTACTAAACAATCATCCTAGTGGAAACATTGTGGAGTTGCATGATGACGAAGAGTACTATGAAGAAGAGTTTCAAGAATGATGTGAAGAGAGAGTACCATGGAGAAGAACAATGATATTAAGTATCTGAAGAAGAGCTTGGGAATGTGTCTAGTGAAGAAATAAGAATAAATGGATGAAATGTCCACAGTGGAATGTGTGGAATTGTCCGATGAAGAGTTTCAAACAGAGAAAGAAGAGCTTGGAAATGTGTGTGAAATTTTTTTGGACCAGCAGAGTTTGAGGCAGAGTGGGATGAAGATTGTAGTGAAGAAATGTGTGAAATGAATGCAGCCAAAAATGATACATCTTTGGAGGGTGGTTCTTGTATAGATATTGGCGAAAAATCAATGCGTTTTCATTTTTTGGAGTACATTGTGCCTAATGATGAAAAGAGTGAGGCTTTTATCACCATTTCATGTATGGATTGCTAAGCACAAAATGTGTTAAGAATACAACTGTTCTTCTAGTGAAACCAAAGCATGATTGTCCATTCATGGCAGCAAAACTTCCTCCAATGAAAGACATTTCAACCTATTTGGCTGCTCATTATGACTACCATTCTGAAACGCCTCAAGTTTCATTTTTTCACAACCTTGAACAGTCTGTACCCTCTTACATAACAAAGCTGATTCCTGCTCCATTTGATTCCCATGAGACCCAATCCATTTGGAAATCCAGGAGTAAACTATAGCGATTGTAGAGTACAATTTCACAATATGGATTCTGAGAATGATGCTAGCCATCGAGGGAGTTATGGCGGGTTTTTCTATGGCAGAAAGTGTCTGGATCGCAGTCAATGCTAAACGGTGTCAAAGATGAAGCTTCTGCAACTTCACTGTCACTGTAGTCATGCGATAGGCTTTGCAATAAGGAGTTGCCATCAACAGGAGTAGGAGAAGTACCCGTAAAAGGAAGAGTAGTCACAGATGTGCATGATTCCAAACATGAAATGGTTGGCAAGGAATTGTCAGAAGTAAGGTCTATGGCTATTGCTGGGGGATCGATACAAATGTCACGAGTGAGGTCAAGGACTGCAGGCGTGTCAGTTTCAGTGGTTTGCAAAAAGCTTAGCGTAATTTCATTCCTCATCAATTTTTGCCTTCTTCTCTTTACGATAAGCAGCTCCTGATTTGCGCTTACGTGATTTGCCTTCCAATGACATATCCAAGTTCAGTTGAACGCAAATTCTTTCAAATTTAGCCACTAAATGCCAATAGAACTAGATCGAACAAATAGTGTGTGCGGCTTACCAGGGGAATAGGTCACACAACGTCTCTTAACTACTCAACTAGCCAACTGCAACTAACTCAAGCTCAACAAGGAAAAGGATCAACAACCAGTAAGAAAACGGAATCACAAAAAGGACACTAAAGAGCATTGCGTTGCGCACAATAGTGCTTTCTGAGAAGCACGATAACCAGATTAACGATGACAAAGGCTGGAGCAAACTAGCAATTAACACGTAGTAGATTCCATGACATCAGTAATTTCTGTAAATATTTATCATCTGGATCTAGTTAATTACAACTGTATTACTAATGTACTACATTAATAATGAATTAATCATCTAAATTAATGGCGATTCGTATTATTTTGCTTGGCGGCTCGTGCGCCCCTATCGTCATTTGGCGCCCCCTTTTTAAGGCCCGCTGGGAGGGCAATTGCCCCCCCTGCCCCCCCCCCCCCCCCCCCCAACCCCACCTCGCCACTGATTTGCATGTCTGCGATACGAATTAATTCATAAACGATGACCGGCCTTACTATATTATCTCCCACCGTATAGGGTAGGGTGGTCACAAATTTCAGATAGAAAGCCGATTATAATTAGCTGTTCTCAAATGCAGACTGCCCGCATGAGTGACATGTTACCCAAGTTGCTGTAGCGGACCCGGACAAATTTGAACGGTTATGAAGCATAAAATTAGAATCTGAGCGCCACTTCGGCGAATCGCGTCTCAGTTCTTGTATTTCGAAAAAAAAAACACCCCCCCTCCTCGTTTTTGTACTCAACCAGGGCCCGGCCCCATACCAAAATACTGCATGGATCCGCCCCTGCCAACGGCCAGTAATAGTTTCTGAACATTTAGTGTGTTAATAAACCTAACTATAATTATTTAGTAAAGCTACATGTATAGGTACATACATGTAGCCGGCCGTGTTTCTGTTATGACGACCATTTATTCCATAATGGTCACGATGGCGGAGCCAGTAAGCGAACATTGTTCAAAGGCTCCCCGAACTAGCAATATCTATGGAAAAAAAAAATACATGGCTGCAAATCATAATAAAAGATGGCAACTCAATTTTTCGTTAAGATTCAATTAAAAAAAAAAAGGAATACAGTAATTAGGTCAGAAAACATTGATTTTGTGTACATATTAATGGGAAGCTATGTTTTGCTTTCCCGAACTGAAATCTTTAGTGTAATGGTATATATATATTTGCACAGTTTGCACCTTACAATCTTTCTACACGTAAAAATGAGGTGGGAAATGTTTTATAACTTGCGGTTAGTTAATAAAATTCAAGAGTAACCATTTTTCATACATTTAAATAGGTGTAAGTCTATCTTTGTTCTGAATAAATCCCGAACCAATAGTAGTTATAAAGTCGACACAAATTCAAAACACAGTACCCCTATGTACTAGCAATGGAACGCATGCCATAGGATGTGTTTTTGAACACCATCACGTTCCTGGTGACCGATGATGTCTGCATATGTTTCATCATGCACCATCATCCAGATGACTTCACTAATGAGTTACTTCCATCTCCCAAAACACGCCCGTCATTGTAGTTACTGTAGTGTACCGTGTTTTAAAACACCAGTTCACATATGTTACCAGTTTGTGACAAATTGGGGTTGGTTGGTGTTGTTACAACAATGTGTCAAATTATACTGGAACACACAAAATGTGCTTGCCCCTCCACATTGTTCAACAATTTTATACCACTATAAAGCAAGGCAAAGTTGGAGAGTATGCAGAAAGGCGAGTCCCATAATGTTACAGTGTACACGTAGCTATGTACTGTGTATCGTGGTCTCATGAGCTGTTCAATGGATAAAGATGCAAGTGCAGAAAATGAATTCAGTGAGAAAAAAATGTGTGTACCATCCCAGCATTATTAGAGAGCAGAACTGATTTTTCCACATGTATAGCAGTGTGTGTGGCGTGTCTGTGCACATGTGAAAGTCTGTGTGTGAGTGTATGTATCTGTGCGTGTATCTGTTGTATGTCTGTGTGTATCTGTGTGTGTCTGTGTGTACGTCGTACGTGTGTGTCTATGTGAATTTCATGCTTTCCTCTGTGTGTCTGTTTTTTTGCGTGTGTCATGTGTGTCTGTGTGTCTGCATGTACATGTATGTCATGTGCATGTCTGTGTGTACATGAATGACTTATATGGGCACAAAGACGCACACATGTTTGCCCTCATGCACAAACACATACACATGAACACACAATACACAGACCACACACGACATACATGCACACAACGATAGACACCGACGTATACACAGACACACACACAGACACAGATGTGTGTGAATGTGTATCTGTGTATGTCGTGTGTGTGTCTATGTATGTCACAGTGTGTGTTTGTGTGTCTATGTGCATTTCGTGTGTGCCTGCGTGTGGGTCTGTGTGTGGGTCTGTGTGTGGGTCTGTGTGTGGGTCTGTGTTTGTGTGTCACGTGTGTCTGTGTGTGCGGGTGTGCATCAATGTGTCATGTGTGTGTACGTCATGTGTGTGTCTGTGTGTCTATGTGCATTTTGTGTGTACCAGTGTGTCTGTGTTTTTGTGTGTGTTATTTGTGTGCGTCTGTATGTATTGTGTGGTATCCATGTTGATGTGTTGTGTTCATGTGTGCATATGAGTATGTCATGTGTGTTTCTCTGTGTAGATTGCATGTGTGCTTGTATGTCATTTGTTGTGTGTCTGTGTGTTGTGTCTGCTTGTCCATGTATCTGTCCGTGTGTTTTTATGTGTGTCAGTGTGTATGTTGTGACTGTGTCACTTTGTTAACAAATTGGCCGAATTAACAGCACTTCAGCTGGCTGGATTTGCACAAATTTATCCACAAACAATCGTTTTTTCAGTTTTCAGTCTCTCAAGTGGCCTTTGACTATACGTCATATCCAGAAATCAAAGGACATCGGATTTACATACGTTTCGTTTTGGAATTTGTGTCGGTGATATCTCACACGAAAGGTACCCTGTATCCATTTTTGAAATTGAGTTGAATTTCAAGTTCATAGTTTTCTGCGAATATTCAAGCAAATAAATTACAAAACCTCGTTTGCGGGTACACGAATTTTTCTTTTCATTGTTTTTAGACAACTAAAAATGCAAAAGTAGTTGCAACGTCTGAAACGTGCTCATCTAAATCAAATGGTATTGGAAACAGCAATAACAAATAATTATCTGTCACTTCGACTTGATTAAAAGGGCTTTTCCATAATCATGTACACAAATCGGTATCACAATGTCCTAATCATTGTATTCCAATGCTAATACTTCTTGCTCCTCAACTGATACTGGAGGTGCAAAGCAAATATATATATTTAGATACATTTTACTATTGTTTGATGGTATCCACATAGTTCTTGTTTTATACCTTGTCACTTCAATTTAGATAATTACTTCAGTTACCGTTACTAGCTTCATAAATACATTAACGCTATTAAAACTTGATTTTTAATTAGTAATAAAAATAGCAGTACAAAAAAAAAACAAAAAAAACAAACAAAACATGGCGGACAACTATTTTATAACTGCCATGCCTCAGGTGGGCTCCTTTGGGGTCCAAAAGTTCCTCTCCAAATATACTGAAGTTCCCATGTCACAATAATTGAGGGGATGGAGGGGGGGGGGGGGGTGCATAAGCATCCGTTCGATGGGACAAAGGGGAGGCATCCCCCCCCCCCTCCCCTCTGCATACCCAAAGTAATTAATATTCATAGCATTCATTTCTGCTAAATGTGCCACTAGTTCAGTATATTACAATGCCATATGGTGCAGTTTGTTGGCCTTTATAAGTAGTACTATCCTTTGGAAGCACAGAATTGTTTTTTGTTTGAAACTGTTGAAAACCCGAGATTTCATGTATAATTTTTTTATGGTACCAAAAGCTTCTATGCTTTCCGCAGTAGGGTCCCCCCCCCCCCCCCCCCCCCCCCCCCCCCCCCGCCATGCATGAGCGGATGCCTATGGGGGGAGGATAATCGAATGGAGAGGGGAGAGAAGAACCCAAATGTAAAAGGGAGATATACATGTACAACTGATCATAGGCAGAACTCTAGTTAGCTAACTGTTATTTAAGGAGTTAGGTACTAGCATTCTTACTACCAACCATGCAGTACATGTAACCAAATTGATTGAGTATCAAATTCATTGCGCCTAGAATGTATCAACTAGATAGTCCTGGGACTAGCTACAGTGTACATGTAGATATGGTTACCTAGAAAAGTGTGTGTATGTGTGTGTGTAACAAGTGACATGTGTGGGTGAGATTTATATGCATGAAGATTCAACTATTACACTTATATACATGTACATGAATTTCAGGTGCTATGAAGGTAATATTATCTCTGATAACAATAAAGTGTGAGGAAAAAATTACACGCACCATAATTCTGGCTGGCTGGTCTGGAATTTCGGGGGGAGGGGTGCAAATTTATTGGCCTCATGCTCAGCTAGGTGGTATTGAGTAAAGCCTTCCAAGCTCTTTGCAGCTAAAGCACTTTTTAAACGGCAGTTATTAAACACATAGAAACAATGAATGGTGAACGCTCAAACTATTCCTCCTCCCTCCCCCCCCCCCCCCCCCCCCCCCCCGTTCCCCCACCCCCACCCTATTCTGCACATACTCTATTCACATACGAAACTCACCGAAATATTCGTCTCACTCTCAGTATGATATGGGCTATTCCATAATATAATTGTACACCCATACTGATGACTAATATCAAGGTATCCCACCAGGACATAAAGCCTCTACACCATACCCCCCCAGGACATTTATTTTGGACCCCCTCTGGACACACTTCCTTGTAAATTACCATTGAACCCCCCTGGATACAACCTGATGTAGGATACCCCCTTAGGACATTACCATTGAACCCCCTCTGGACACATCTCAATGTAGGACACCCCCTTAGGACATTACCATTGAACCCCCTCTGGACACATCTCGATGTAGGACACCCCATTAGGACATTACCATTGAACCCCCTCTGGACACATCCTGATGTAGGATACCCCCCTAGAGCATTACCTTTGAAACCCATCCCGACACATCTCACTGTGCGACACCCCTCGGACATTGCCATCATTGCCATTGGACCCCCCTCTGGACACATCTCACTACAATAGAACATCCCCAAAGGACATTACCATTGGACCCCCTCTGGACAACTTTTTTGGTCATCAATAGGGGTGTACAATTATTTTATGGAATAGCCCTATGTTATACCATCATAGTGTCTAATTGATGCGCATCCAGTTCTCCAGTGACGATCTTCCGGTAGTTTCAAGTAGCTAAATAGGCCCTAGATTGTTATGAGTTCAGTGACGCGTTTTCGATCTGTCGTATGGTACTAAACAGCGTAGTTTTAAAACAAGCTTGTGTCTCGTGAGCAGATGACTATTATTCCAAGTGCATGTGACTTGAGTTAAGTTCCCCCTACAAATCACTAACTTTAATTATAAAATATTATACCATAATTATCTTAGCAATAACATAATTAAAACATTCAAATAAAAACAAAAAGTTACTTTACACATGTATGAATTATTGCTACAGTTCAATTATACTTTTATGAATAAATTATGCGCGGTAGAAATTAAAAATTGTCTTGATTTTAGTTTTAGGATGCTTTAAGCTGAATTAATGAAAAACCCACATTATAACCAGAACAATTTTTAGTATATGTTTAAAATTCAATTAGAAAGAAAAAAAAAATACCAAGATGTCCTTCGATGTATGGGGATATGCTTCCCCTCGTCAAAGTACGTAATACTGATGCAGTCCACGTAAGGCCCATCGATTGTCACTGGTTTGGGGGCTGCGAATGCTGAAAAGGCATCTGTAACACCCCATTTGAACCCGTGCACATATTTGTCTTATGGCTCCTCTTCCTATCGCACCCTCCGCCGTTTATTCGTCCGCAACCTTTTTGGTGACGTATGACTTCCATGTACTGGGACATCGCTGATTCTTATAATCGAGCATGTCCAACGATCCGACCAGCCTCCCAGTCACCGCTACCTCCAGTAGGAGGAGGAAATACGGAGGGCAGACGAAGAACTGCAAAGTAATAGTAACGAATTCGAAGTGTATTACTATACTGCATGCATGCGCGTATATACATCCATGCATGCATTTGTTACATAATTACGTGGTACGGAGCATTCTGAGCCAGCTGGCTATTACAAGGCTGCATACATGTTAAATAATGACTAACGTTTAGGTTCGTATATAGTATTCAGAGTTATTGGCCACTTTTGATTCAGTGCCGGACAGAGCTCTCAAAAAGACAACTGTTACCAGCATGTTGTTTAGCGACCTGTATATGCAGCTGCAGCAGTAGTATTTATAGCTTATATTTCACCCCTTGCGGCTGGTGCCGTGTTGTCTGGGCAAATGGACACAACTATACTTTGTAACATTACTGATCATTCTTAACCGCAGCTAGCGGTCAGTGCAAACCAGTAGTGCATGCATGCACAGCTTCAAAGGCTTTATTATGTTCTTCTGTTACATACCGTAAGCGTTATTATTTACGGGCACAAGTTGGAATTTGCTTCAAGGGCATTACATGACGCAAAAATGCTTCGGTTACTTGAAACATGATGCTTACGGTATGTGTTTCAAGTAAGAGAATAATTCACCTACCGTAAGTGTCATAGTTTACGGAATTTGTGAATGTGTGTGCATGGCCTGGGTTCACGCAAAAATCAGAGCTTTTCAATTTCAGGCCAAGCCGCTCCAATGAAATGGACTGCCATGCAATCAAGCTCCGATCAAGCACTTTGTGTCATTGTGTTCATGTTTTCATGATTCTGCAGCATTTGCAGCTACTGACACCATCAGAACCCTCCGCTTCGGAAACAATTTTGGGACTTATAATTAGTGGTGAAGTTACTACACAATTGATTTGACAGTAAAATCAAACGCAAATCAAACGCACATGATTTTACTGACAAATCATGTGTTGATTTAACAACTGATTAAAATCCGTCGTTAAATCAATAATTGATTTGACGCGTTTTTTTGCTGTGGTTATGTTACACAGTTACGTTGGCATCCGTAATTGTAGCACGTGATCATGTAAAGAGTGTAGTAACTGCAGAAAATTCTTTAATAAAACGATGACTTAACTGTGGTTATGTTCTGAATTTTATAATTAGATGCGGTAGTAATTATATTTTTGCCTTATAACATTGCTTGCCCTTATTGCAGTGAAAATACTCTATTGAGATGGATTTTTAGAAATTATTTACGTCATTTATAATTCAATTTGAAATAAAATGCAAGATGACCGCCGATGTATGGGCGATTTCAGGATATGCGTCACTTTAGGCCACACGTTAGTTTCTGTGTTGATTAATGTTCATTTTATAATGGGGTTTTATTGAACAGAAACTAATACGTAGGCCTAACATTCAACTCTAGACAAACAGTGTATACTATACATCTAATCTATACCAGCACACCCAAGAACGGATGCAGGATTGCCTTTCTCTGCACCGCAACCGATATTTGTTGAAAAAGGTATGCCTTTGAAGTTTGAATTAGTCTCCGGCGTAGGACGTGGCTTGTTTTTGCGCAACCAAATCGGATGGAAGTCTGTGTTTGTGGTATGGCCTCTTGGTCTTCCACTCTGCAACAGTTGCTGCTTCTAACGTTATCTGCATCTCATATGAGGTTGCAAATTTGTCAGAACATGTGACTTCCCTGACAGTGGACGTCTTGATGACCAGGTGAATAGTGACACCGTCAGATCGTCATGCAGATGCTTACATACAGCCCTGCATAATTATCATGTTTAAAGCTTGGCTATGACATAACATGTTTAGTAGTTTAATGTAGTTGGACTATAAGTTGTAATTATTGCTAATGGGACAGTTTCCGCGAAAATTGCCCCAAGGTTAAAATGTTATAAAAATGCATCGCGTTTGAATCGCTATAACATCCCAACAGATAACGTAATCGGCTTCCTAATTTCAACACTTCATACTACACCATTTCACTATGAAGTGTTGAAAATAGGAAATCGATAGCGTTATCCGTTGGGAAGTTATAGCGATTCAAACGCGATGCATTTTTATAACATTTTAACCGTGGGGCAATTTTCGCGGAAACTGTCCCAAATAGTTGTACTGAAGTAATACTTATAAACGAGTCGAAATTTCGTCACCAACTGTCCCCACAATGTATAATTATGTACCCTTCACACATAAGTTCATGTACACAAATATGGTATGGATATGCTACATAAACTACTTGGCTACAAGTTATTCAGGTGCTGATCAGTATAGGGCATTACAATGGCTTCATCAAATCAAGAGTGTCGATATTTGACACCATCCATTCCCATTTTCCATCTCCAACTCCGTAATTCCCACGTCTAGCAGCCGGCCCAAGCCCACTCATGTAGAGGTTATTGTGCGGGTTCATTGGGTCCATCATCCGGGGGCGTGAGCACACCAGATTTGGGTATTCCCTACGTCTGTAGAAAAGCTCACCACTTGATAAAACACCATCGTCCCAGACAATGCTATGTGCAATTAAAAGGAATGACTGAGCTGTCCGTTTCACACGTGCACACACACACACACATGCCACACTGCCTGCATACACAATTAACACAAGTATGCACGCGCACAACAACACATATGTATTGCAATCGCACACATATTGCTTACTCCATGTTCCGATGCGACCTCACCAGTTGCTTGATATATTCACAAGTCCTTAATTCACATGGACAGCCACGCAGAAAAGGATACACTTTTTCACCGCATGATTTAATTAACTACCAATCATAACTTACATCCTAGCCACGTCAGTTACATAAGGATGCATCAGCTTTACTTTCCTGTACGCATAAAAAACAAGCAAAGACAAGAAATACGACTTTGGCCTCCCTCCACTGAGAATGTGTTCTTTCCACGTCTTGTTTCTCCACGCTTTTGCTCTTTTGATAAGCTCTTTGGCCTGACAATGATGCCTGCATGTGTAACATGTTAGATGTATATTTTATCCTCTTACCTCATCATCAACAAAGTGTTTAAAGAATTGCGCTTGCCATTTAGCAGTGCAGACGCTAAAACTACAGACACACAGAGTTACCACGTGCAGCAACAGCGATGTGACTCACTTCATTCTTTCCTGAGTTGGTATACTGCTAAGAAAGACATAGAACTCACTTAAGGACCTCCAGTGAGGACTTATCAGTATGTCAACTTCTACTTCAATTTCACCCTTGTAGGCAAACTGCACAGAACATGATGTTGTCCCCATGGGCTTGTATTTTTGTTTAAGTGCTGTCCGAAGGAATTTCTCAAGCTTAGAGGTCCACATTTCCATGGTTGTTCCAAGGCGAAGATTATCTTTACCGATAGCTTCGCAAATGTGTGCATATTGTTAGATTTTCATCGGTGAAAATTTATTTAGACAGCCAACTTGTCCGTGCATGTATACGCATGTATGTAATAGCATGACTCGATTCGTGCACCATTATATGCGATGCTATATATAATAAAAACAGACCAACCCTGCAGGACTGAATTCGTGATAGGACCGCTTAATCACCGCTGCATTCGTCTGCGATTTATAGTATACAACCCCGCATTCAAGCAGTCGTGCATGTATCCGGTCCGACAAAACATGCTGAATACTCTCATGGCTAATCGTATAGAAGAATCAGGGACATGTTGAGACGGCTATAGACGTCAGATAACATTTTGGGTTTGGAGGTGGCCTGGCTGATGAAAAGCAGCTAGAGAAGCGAGCCGGGGGAAAATAACTCTAATACGTTTCCACAGCTAAGGGGATACACAACCATCCTAACTCCTGACGCCTGGTGTCATTGGCTGCATGCTTTCTGCATTCAACAGCAAACGCTGCTGCCCCCACCAATGCACTGCATGGCATTGTTCAGGGATACGGGAGTAAGGGGTGAAGTGACTGTGACGTCAAAGGCTGCTGGCTTTCCCCTGTCCCATCCCCGAACCAGGATATCTGCAGAACGGGAGTTGATATGGTCCCTAGCTAAGCCATACCCCACTTCGACCCTCACAGAAAGATGGGCCTTGCGACAGAAGTTGGCTAAGATATCTCGCAAGCGGTTGTGCCGTGCAACGACATCACCACCATGTCTACAAGTGGCTGCATGGTGTCCTAGAGGGTCGCAAAGGATAACAGCATACTACAAAAGCACCTACTGAATGCTGGTAAAAATGCTAAGTACACTTGCAAAAGTGTTCAGAATGAGATTATCCATATGTATGGCAGCAAAAATTAAGAGCAATCTAACTGATCAACTTCGAGAGCAACGCTTGCCATTTCACAATAATAGCCGAAGAGTTGCACTGATTCTTATTATATCTCCTCATGAGTATCCAGAATTAGCCTCATCATCTGCATGGTAGTTGGGATTGGGATCGAGATACAATAGTGAAGGCTCAAGGGATGAAAAGTGCACTCTCATCATTTCAAATGATTTCAGTTTTCATCATAACTAAGGACATTCTTGACATGGTCAAGTCACTGGCTAAACCCTCGAACTGCTAATCTTGATAGTCATTCAGTAACAACTAATTGTATATTCACATCATTCATATTGCTGCATGTTGCAAAATTCCTTGCCCTTGCAAGACTAACTTATTGTCCAATCCATGCATTACCTTTAAATGTATTATTATTGGCAGTACCATACATACTGTATATTGTTGCATGAAAATGTCACACATCGTAATACTAAATATGATTGTTTGGCCTAATGACTGAACCAGAGCTGCAGGTGCAAATCCCTAGTGTGTTTGAATATATAGAAATAGCAGCTATAATGAATATGAATAATCTCGCAGGTCCCGTGGTGTACTATTATGATGTGGAAATTTTCATGCAACAATATTCAAATACACCAGAGCTCTGCATGTTTCTGCAACTACATGCATGTTACAGCCGACAATACAGCCGACAATAATTCGTAACAGGATTGGTTTTACTTTGATTCGACTACAAAGGCAGGCAGCCTTGCAAGTACAAATCAATATTGGCACAATGGCATGTGTCAACCACATACTATCCTACTTGGCCACTTTAGTGGCCTATAGCAGTTCAAGGGTTTAGCTGCAGCAAAAAGATTAAGATGTACTTGAAGCTTATAGAATGATAGATGAGGTGGTTCAAGGTACACAAGAACAACTATCCATTTCTGGTATGCTGACATTCTAGAATTGGCTGACAGTGTTGGTGCAATTGAGACTGTTCCCAGGAAAACAGCCATCATGAAAAATAAGAGTAATACTCCCAGTGGCAGCGTAGAAGAACACTACAAGAGAGCCATTGCTATCTCAGTCCTGACAACCCCTCTGTTCAGAGGGACGAAAGGTTTAATGGAGAAGATCGCCATGCCCGTGGTCTTGTACCATCTATATTTCTAGACTCTGCTGTAAATCCGGATGAATCAATGATATGCTTAAATGGGAGAAAGATCTCCAATATCCTAAATCCCTTGGAAGTG
Source organism: Ephydatia muelleri (assembly GCA_013339895.1). Taxonomy (NCBI): domain Eukaryota; kingdom Metazoa; phylum Porifera; class Demospongiae; order Spongillida; family Spongillidae; genus Ephydatia; species Ephydatia muelleri. The sequence continues at coordinate 5,363,186 of JABACO010000001.1, forward strand.
AAATAAGAAGGTGGAATGGACTTTGGATGAACATAAAGGCAAGTGGGAATTCTAAACAAAAAAGTGAGATTCCTAAAACTCTTCTTGAAGCATTGGGTGCATGTGACAGGGATTCTTTTCCAAACATCCATTTCCTGCTTGTTGTTGGCTGCAAGTGCAGAAGCAGAACGTTCCTTCTCTTTAATAAGAATTAAGACATATGCAAGATCAGTTATGACAGAAGAACGCTATTCTGATCTGGCTTTGATATCCATGTACTATAAAGAAATAGTACCTATTGATGAAATTTGCAAATCGTGCATGCCCATCCCAGCAAACAGTTTCAAGCATCTTTATTTGATGATTGTAGTACATATAGATCTCGCAATTCTTGTCATCGTATTTTGATGAATATAATTATTTTATTCAATTTGGCACGGCATGCACTATAAAGATATTAATAGTACCTGTGGATGAAATATGCAAGTCCATCCTATAGAAAACTGTTTCAAGCTTCCTTTGTTGATGTATATACATATATAGATCCAGCCATTCTTATCATCGTAATGAAAATATACGATTTGCGTTTTTGCATGCAGTATTGTGCAGTGTTTTGAGCATGATATAAATAGAAAAGCGTTGGCGTCTGGGACGGAGCCCCAGACCCCACTGGGGGAGATTAAAGCGCTCCACTAGACCCCCTACCTGGGCGCGAGGGGTATCCCCTCCCGCACCAACCCCCCATTTTAATCAGTATTCATTAACAACCCCCCTTTTCTGAAATCCTGCATGGATCCGCCCCTGGCTACTTATATACACAAGCTTATACCCCAGTCTAACGACGTTTGTAAATATTAATTATGAAGCTTGTGCCTGTCTTCTAACTTCCAAACAAGGGGGACTTTATCCGGCGTTTTTGCGCGTACTCTCAACCCATTCCCTGTCGTGCTGCTTACGTGCATGTGCGTGTGGAGGTGTAAATGGCCTCCTTACAGTTAGTGTAGACGATCAAATCCAGGTCAAAGTCACCAGGAACAGCTGTCCCATGCCCCAAAGAACCTCCTTTAATGACTTCAACAGGGTTTATTCCAGTGCTCTTCTCCAATTCATTCTGCAAAGTATAAAATGTTAATATATATCCACACAACTGCACGTGTATTTAGACGCCATCACTAACTTGTAATAGCAGAACAAGTTCGTGGACGACTTCTTTGGCCTCACCATGGGTGACTACGTCGCTCGCTTCCGCCATGTTAGCATGAAGTGAAATGCAAGCCGCTTCGAAATAAATAAATACATGCAAGCACGCAAGGGACTTCCCCAGGGAGTTTCCTCTTATTATTCCGGTACAACAACATACACTTATAATTATAACTTTTCGATTCGTCCGTCATATACATCCTTCTATCCTCGTCACGTGCGTATACCGGTGTACCCTTCAGACTTATCATTAGACTGGAAGGGATTGGAAACCGCGCACGTGCGCCATACATTTCAATAGAACGTAGCGGGGACACTCCTGGCAGTTGCTAATTGGTTAGTCTGGCACCTCGCCCCTCAAAAGTTTTTGGTCAAGTACGCAAGAGGCATATAAGAAGAGTAGTAAAAGGTAGCGCACGAACTGTGTATCACAAAGAAGTAAGTATTTTTTTAATACTCCATTCCTAAGAGAAGATATCTGAACCTGCGTCAGCAGGTTCAATATAGGATTGATTGAGGAATGATGAATGTCATTAAAATGTTTAAATCGCGTCGGGAGGGACAACGGAGAAACGGATCACTTATCTCGTTGCAGCAATCGAACGACAACACCAAGATCTACGTTTTCATGCTAGTTTCATGTCATTAAACTATGCGCTTCCAGACAAACAAAGAACCTGCTTCTCGTGCCCATTCCCAAAAAAATTGTTCGTCGTCGTCGTCTTCTTCTTCTTCCTTAGGAAGGTATAACTCGAGCTACGAACGGTTTTAAAGAACGACAATAGTACCAATCTCTTCAGAATTTACCGGCACGTTATCCTAGCATGTCATTTGGACACATATCACATCTAGAAAGAAACTACAGCGAGAAATACCTTATTTGGTTGCAAGTTCTATGGCCATCTAGCAAGTTCTAGCAAGTTCTTAATAAAATGTATAATTTTAGGGAGTATAAATACTCCAACAGACATTAAATTTATTTGGTGTTCCTATCGCAGTTTAGTCGTTACTTACTTTGGCTAGTGAAGTTGTTTTTCTAAAAATGCCTTCGCGTAATCAAAAGAAGAGATCTAAGCAACGAGCGGAATACCTCCAAAAACGAGAAGATATTTTATCACAAGAGAACAAGGCTAAAGCCCGAGAGCGCTACAAGGCCGACCCTGAAAAGAAGAAGGCCTCTGTACGCGACACCTACAACGCAAATGCTGTATCTAAGCGTGCTGCTAAAAGGCAGCGATATCAAGAGGACGTCGAGGAGAACAGTGCTGCTAAAAGGCAGCGATATCAAGAGGGCGTCGAGGAGAACCGTGCTGCTAAAAGGCAGCGATATCAAGAGGGCGTCGAGGAGAACCGTGCTGCTAAAAGGCAGCGATATCGAGAGGGCCTCGAGGAGAACCGTGCTGCTAAAAGGCGGATATACAGGAGCAATTCAGCTACCATTAAGGCAGCTAGAAGGAGTCGGTATTGAAAAGGAACTACCACTACCACCCAAAGGTATGTTATAGCATGCTGTATGTAGCATTTAAAATCTAAGGGCTGCTTTGCACGTGGCTCATGGCTTCCCTGTCATGCACACATTAACACATTTCTTGTATGCCTGCATACCGTATTATCAGATGTACAGTAAGGCTTCCCAGTTTCCTTGTACATGTAAAGGTCAATGTTTGTACAAAAGGTATTTGTGCATGCATCTGTGTCTGTACATTATTGTATATTAGTTATCTGATGTTGAAGAAAGGACACTGCTAAAAACTATCCCTAAGGTTAATGCAAAGAAGTTGCAAGAGAGTGATATTTTAGTCGGGCATAGGTTTCATACTGCTGGGGCTGAGCCTTACTTCTCTGATAATTCATACACTCACACAAAACAGCATGGAGCCTGTTAAGTTTAGCTAAGTTTGCCTTAGGTCTTATCTATAGACAATCTATGCATTATGTATATAGTTACTGGGGCATCTGTAGATCATTGGTGCAACCAGTTGCAGCTGCTTATGCATAGAGTATGGTAGACACTGGGGCTCCATGAGCTATATCATTCATGAAATTAGACCAATAGACCAATAGAATTATAGCACAGCTAGAAAACGTGGCTGTGCATGTATACCGGCCGGTATAAACCAACGACCCATAGAACAGCACATTTCTCTCTTGAAATAAATTCAAAGGTAAATACTAAATTTTTTACAAGTTGTTTCAATACTCTGTCTGTCACGTAGATGGCTGAAGAAGTCGGGAAAGAATTTTTTGATGAGTCTGAAGGAGAGGAGGTCGAGGAAGCACATACATCCTCGATCACAACTTCTGCCCCCGCCAGCGCTAGCCTCACCACCAGCAGCAGCGCTGCCCTGCCAGCACTAGCCCCACCACCAGCAGCAGCGCTGCCCCCGCCAGCGCTAGCCCCACCACCAGCAGCAGCGCTGCCCCCGCCAACGCTAGCCCCACCACCCGCAGCAGCGCTGCCCCCGCCAACGCTAGCCCCACCACCAGCAGCAGCGCTGCCCCCGCCAGCGCTAGCCCCACCACCAGCAGCAGCGCTGCCCCCGCCAACGCTAGCCCCACCACCAGCAGCAGCGCTGCCCCCGCCAGCGCTAGCCCCACCACCAGCAGCAGCGCTGCCCCCGCCAACGCTAGCCCCACCACCAGCAGCAGCGCTGCCCCCGCCAGCGCTAGCCCCACCACCAGCAGCAGCGCTGCCCCCGCCAACGCTAGCCCCACCGCTGCCCCCACCAGCGCTAGCCCCACCACCATGGCCAGCAGCAGCGCTGCCCCCCCCCAGAGCTAGTCCCACCACCACCAGCAGCGCCCCTCCCACCGCCAGTACCAGTTCTGCCCCGCCACTGCTCCCCCCAATGCTGCCCCCGCCTTTTTTCCTGCCCCCGCCACCCGCATGGCCATACCCAAGGCGGGGGGGGGGGGGGGGGGGGGGGGGGGAAGAAGAGGAAGAGGAGGGAGAAGAGGCCGAGGAGGCGGCAAAATAATTAATTATATTAAAAACAATTATACGTACCATTTTTAATTTATGGGTTAGTTAATTTATTACTTTTCATTATTAAAGTCGTATTGTAAAAACAAAGCGTTTATAAGTTCTTTGACACGGAGAAAAAAAACTTATGAAACAAGTAAATAAAAACATTCTCTAACGAGAAAGTTGGTGGGCATATAGGATTGACAATGTTGGTGTAAAAAGCACGGAAACAAGTGTGACAGAAATGTTACTGGAAAATTGAAATAGGCCTATATTTAGCCCATTTTCTCAGGCGTGCGCTGCCTAAATGTGACTGGGCTAAATATAGGCCTATTTCAATTTTCCAGTAACATTTCTGTCACACTTGTTTCCGTGCTTTTTACACCAACATTGTCAGTCCTATATGCCCACCAACTTTCTCGCCGTTAGAGAATGTTTTTATTTACTTGTTAGACTTAAAGCGCTCCATGTCTAGAATTAAACTCACCGGTACTACGCCCGAACAAAGTGACGTAAAAGTACGGCGTTACGATAGGCAGATTGAGCACTGTGTTTTACGTACCACAGTATAGTTTTTGTGACATGAATGCGTCGTACTCGATATTATAAATAAATAAACTTACTTTTGACTAGGTGTGATACTCACCGGTATAGCGACCGTAGCTTTGTCGTAAAAATACTGAAAACTTGACTACCAGATAGCCAGATGAAAAATATGTGCCAACGGATAGTTAGTTAGCCGTCTTTGCGTTTTCTACGACCAAAAAAAATCTAAAAGCTAAGCCTTTAATTCGCGCACAATTTTTGCCCTAGAGATAAAAATGTATGGATTATTATGCTACAATGTGACAAGAGTCAGAAGAAGCTCAGACTGACCCAGTGTCGCACAAAACACTCATCTGGGATGAAACTTGTTGTCAAGAAAGGATGTCTGTGTATCAAGCTTCCATAGATATTCGTGGTACCCGCCATTTGTATCCGTAAAGGCCTGGGGACTTGAACTGCCAGGACTGTACTTGTTGATTGGTGTTAATTGGTCTGGTTTCCAATCCCTTCCAGTCTAATATCTATGGACTTATCCGGCACGGTTATGCACTTTTTACATTCCTTTCATTTCTTTGTCAATTACACACTGTTGAAAAAAGGGTGTTACCGCAACACACTTTGGGTTGTTCGTGCGCCTGTTTAGGAATAACACCCCATGGAGTGTAGTGATAACCGCTCAGGAGTGTTACAGCCCAACACCCCTGAAGTGTAGCTAGTACACTCTAATGGGTGTTGACACAGGTATCAATAGTTCTTGCATGCACCGTAATCTTACGATACAACATAAATTGATCTTAATAAACTACACAACAACAGTTGATGATTTTAATAAAAAGTTGACAATAAATACAAACATACAACAAAACTATAAACATGTCTTTAGGGCCTATACGACGATCGAGTAGTCCTGGAGTGTTTTTCTGCATGCTTCGGACACTGAACAAATGAAGAAAACACTGACACGCATATATAATTGTGGATAAGCAACATGTCTCACGATGACAAGAAAGGACACAAATAGCTAGGGTACACTGTAGGTATTCAGGATGTCTAAGATATAGAGTGTCCAAATGTGAGGAAAGCTATACAGGACTTTTGAGTAGTTCGGCCAATTGCAAAAAGTGCACTTCTCTCAGAGTGTATTTGCTGTCCAACAGTATTTCTGTGTATGTGTGAATGTGTATGCATACACATACACACATGTGCATGTGTGTTAATATGTGTGCATTGTGTGTGTGAATGCGTGTGTATGTGTGTATTTGCATGTGTGTGTATGTGCATGTGTGCCATGTGTATATGCAGGCCTGTAGCCAGGGGGAATGATCAATCCCCCTCGTTTGATGCCCGATTGCGAGGGGGACCCCCCCCCCCCCCGACCCCTGCTTTCACGTTTGGCTAAATGTGAGGCCCCCCTCCCCCTTCCCCAAAAGTCCTGCAGTCCTATTAATCGATGCTCCCCCTGCCAGACTTCCTGCCTATGAACCTGTGTATGCATGTGCATTTGGAATGTGTGTGCAGGTGTGCATTGTGTGTGCTTATGTGTACATGTGTGTGTATGTGTTCATATGTGTATTTGTGTGTGTTAGCATGAGTCTGTCATGCACGTGTGTGCATGTGTGTGTGTATGTCTGCATGTGTGTGCATGTGTGCATTGTGTGCATGTGTGCATTGTGTGCATGTGTGTGCATTTGTGTGCGTTGTGTGTGCATGTGTGTGCATGTGTGTATGTCTGCATGTGTGACCATGTGTGTGCATGCATGTGTGTTCATATGTGTGTGTGTTAGCATGTGTATGTGTGTGTGTTGTGTATGTGTGTGCATGTGTGTGCACGTGTGTGCATGTGTGTGCACATCAGTGTGTGCATGTGTGCACGTGTGTGCATGTGTGTAGGTGTGATTGTGTCTGTGCATGTGTGTATGTGTGTGCACATGCGCACGTGTGCATGTGAATGTGTCTGTGCATGTGTGTATGTGTGTGCACATGTGTGTGCATGTGTGTGCATGTGTGTACGTGTGAATGTGTCTGTGCATGTGTGTATGTGTATGTATGTGTGGCATGTGTGTTAAATTGCTAGACCAGTTAAGAAGAGTATAAACGGCAACAAGCCAAGGGTAAGTCAGAATCCATTAAGGCCAGAAGCCATGAAGGATGCATGCAGTACGTACCCATAATGTACACGTTGCCAATGCCACTTTAAGAGTGCTCTTGGCAGAGAGAGGCACAGATGTAAAGGTTCCCTCATGCAATGTTCTATGGTTATTCATGAAGTACTAAGCACTACAGACTTCACAGTAGATGGGCAGGCAAGAGCAATGATAACCTCAATTACAAATCCTGGAACTTCAACGCATGCATCGCTTGAGGTAAATTTCATTGCTGGTGGGCACACTGTCAGAAGAACCAACACCCTGAGCTCAGCACAAGAGTGCAGGACTTCATTGCACAGTGCTGACACACTGGTGAAGAAAGTAATGTTGAAGGGTTTGCTGTGAAAAGTCGCCTTACAGTATCTGCTGAGGCTGTGCAAACCAAACTTGCTTCACAGTATACAGATGGGCTGCTGTTGCTTTCTGAAGTCCCTGTGGTCAGTCAAATTCGATCAATGTACCAAAAAATTGGACAACTCAAACATCCAGAGCATGAATCGAGGAAGCGGAGTAGAATCATTAGAAATGAGAGCCTTCGCACGAAGTGGTCAAAGGTTACTGTACCAATGGATGAGATTACCTGGGCTGCAGAGGAGCTTAGCCATCTCAAGCTTACATAGCTTCGGTATTACTTGCAAGAGCACACATCTGGCAATAAGAAGGACTTGATTAAGAGGATAAAAGACTTCCAAATGCTTGGACACTAAATATATATAATATGTTTGTAGTTCATTGCCTTGGTTTATGAGCAACGAAACGTTTGTAGATGTAATACGTATCAGTGTGTATCTTAGGCACACGCGCATGCGTAACAGTTGGCATTCACGGGGATCGGTAAGTGCGATACGACATCAGACGTTAAACACCATAGCTAGAAGTATTATAATGAGTAAAAGACTACACCAAAGTGAGATAGAACACACCAGAATGAAATGATATGCTTTAATTCACATCGAGTACACTCAGAAAAAAAGTGCACTTTTTTCACCACCGCAAGACCGCTTAACTTTAGGAGACGATCCATGCAAGAGCCTATAAAATTGCACAGATAGTTCAAAATCATTGCAAAATGGGACAGTTTATATTTAATAGCCATGCGCTTAATCACTGACACATTTTCACCTAATGGTGATCCCAAGCAAACCACTTAAAAAGCACCCATTTCTCATGAAACGAGTGTTAAGAAGATAATGACAGAGGGTACTGCATGAGCAACAAGATTCCGTTGCCGCAAGTGAAGTATCATCTTGGACTAGTTAGTAATTATCAACTATAGGTTTTTGCTGTACATTATTAAGCACCCTTATTCTTGAAGAAATGAATCCCGGATAATTCACACAAAAAAGTCTTTCTAACTGAATATGCACAATAGAATGGGGTAATTTCTATAACTTTGGTGACCATGCACTCCATATGGTCCAATTTGTTTGGACATAAGTACACCAACCAATATAAAGCTACCATGCCATGCCTAGGTTTGCAGACACTCTTTTGCTAAATTTGGATCACTGTACAACTTGAGTGCCCCTGCTGCTATTCAATCACCAGCCTACAGCCGGCTGAGCTCAAACAGCCTCCAGAGCTTGTAATTCGGTTGCTTGGGGATATAATGGTGCATTGCACATCCTGCATGTGGGACAAATGTTGTGGCTTGAAGCTACAATACACACCACCAGCCACAGTTATTGCAGCTTGTGATACCTATTAGAGTAGCATGTAGTACACACACACACACACACACGCACACACACACACACACACACACACACACACACACACACACACAGTTACAAGGTCATATCTTCTTAATTACCTCAGCCTTTGACTCTTATGGGATAACGCAGGCCTTGATCTAATTGTAGTCATAAACCCTCCAATGCATACTGAGATTAATTAAAAGGCTGACCAAATAAAACCGGCGGAACACACTGAAGTGTATCAGGAAATGCATGGCGTCACATGCAAACATAACAATATTCTGAAGGCTTGCATCTTCTAGTAGAATACGCTGAACCTCCAAATCACATTGAAATATGAAGGAACAACTTAAAACGACTTTATACGCTGTTGCAATTTCAATGTAGTTTATAAGGGCGGAAACTTTGGCAGGGTGACGTTTGTCCTCTTAGGTCGAGAATCGAGTCGCACTCAGGATTGGCCAAGCGTATATGACATCAGCTGAGGATTGAAAGTGTAGTGTCTCAGAATAGCATTGACATATATATTAAACTGAGACAAGAATGACAAATCATCTAGAGCAATCGTATTTATACCACGTTCTACGCATGCGCACTTCCTACACTACACTTCTTCCCTTCTTCATACATTATAGCCAAACTCTTCGTGGAAACGCACTGGAGGACGATGTTCTCTGGTGGACTTCCTGCGTTTTTCCACCGTTGCGTGTTCAGGCAGTGTTGCCTGATCCTCTTGAGGGGTAGCATCATGTATTGGCTGTTATTCATGTCTCAGATTCGGTGCATTTTCATCTGTAATAATGTCCTGGTCGTCTGCTGAACCCGGTTGCCTGTTAGGAAAGTATTCGGCATCTTCTGCCCCGTGCACATGGGCTTCATCCTGTTCTCTTTCCCGGAGATGATCAATGTGACGATGCCATAACTGTTCACTAACATTGACTGTATAGGATACACTATTGCGTTGCTTCACGATCACCCCCGGTAGCCAACTTTGTTGATGGTTTTGTCCTTTTACCCACACAGCTTGTCCAACAGTAAACTCCCGTTGCTTTGCATGTTTGCCGTAGGCTATTTTCTGTCTTCTCTGAGACGCCTGTACTTTCACCTCCGGATTGGGACAGTGTGAAGTGTTTGTGATGCGTTTGTTGCCTCAAAAGGTCAAGTCTACCTCTCAACTGTCTTCCGACCAGAAGCTCGGCAGGCGATACCCCCGTTGTCGAGTGAGGGGTGCTCCTGTATGAAAATAGAAACTGTTGCAAACGTCGAACAGGATCCTTCTCGTTACCCATGCATAGCGCTAAAAGCACGTTTGAACGTTTTCACAAAACGCTCTGCTTCACCATTTGAGCTTGGATGGTAAGGCGCCACTCTCACATGTCTGATACCATTCTCGTCGCAGAATGTCTTGAATTGGTCACTCGTGAATTGAGAACCATTATCTGTCACGATTATTTCCGGAAGGCCAAACCGTGAGAAAGTAGTCATTAATGCCGTAATTGTCGTCCCGCTGGTAGCTTCATTCAGCTGGAACACTTCGGGCCATTTCGTTCTTGCATCAACAACTATGAGCCACATTTTTCCGAAGAATGGACCTGCAAAATCAGCATGCAAACGCTACCATGGTTTGGATGGATATTCCCAAGGATGCAAAGGTGCATGTGGTACGTTATCCTTCTGCTGATTACAAGAATCGCAGGTACGCGCACCATCCGCTCAATATCTTCGCCGATTCCTGGCCACCATACGTGCAACCGGGCCAATGATTTCATTCTTACGATCCCTGGATGGCTCTGATGCAATTCCTTCAAGATATGTTGCCGCATCCCCGGGGAATCACTGCTTTGATTCCCCACATCAAACAGTTTCCTTCGGTTGACAGCTCCTCTCTTCGATTAAAGTATGGCCGTAGCTGATCATCTACTCTGCCTGTCTTGTTCCATCCATCTTTTGTGAATTGCAACACATGTCTCAACAGTGCATCAGACATGGTCCCTCGTTCGATGTCCTTGACTGTTAGTGGGCATGCCGCCAACTGCGGTCCGTACAAAGCCAAGATACGATCGCCCCCTTCCTCCCCCATCAATGGTTTCAGACTCCGTCGATGGATATCTCGACAATCCATCTGCATTTCCATGCTTCTGCATTGGCTTATAGACAATGTCGTACTGATATCCCGCTAAGCATAAGGCCCACCTTTGCAGTCGTCCTGCCACAACTGAGGATATTCCTGTCTTCGGTCCAAATATTTTGACCAACGGTTGATGATCAGTTACCAGTAATTGTCGACCATAGAGATATTGATGAAATTTCTTCAACCCAAATATGATGCTGAGAGCTTCCTTTTCAATTTGCAAATAATTTCGTTCTGCCTTCGAAAGTGTTCTTGATGCATAACTTATCGGCCTCTCCGACCCGTCCTAGAAATGGTGTGACAGAACTGCTCCAAGGCCATGAGCTGATGCGTCACAAGCAAGGCTAATTTCTTCCGAAGGATTGTAATGGCACAGTACTTCGGCCGATCCTAATGCTTGCTTAAGCTGGTTGAAGCTCTCCATGCAGGTCGCCGTCCACATCCACGGAGTATTTTTCTGCAATAGCTCATTCAATGGTGCACAAAGATCAGCTACGCTTTGGATAAACTTCCCATAGTAATTGACAATCCCTAGGAATGATCTCAACTCTGTGACGTTAAGGGGAATCGGTGCTTTCTGTATTACTTCTATCTTCTTTGGGCTTGTGCAAATTCCGTTCCTTGAAATCACGTGACCTACATATTCAACTGATTCTTTAAGAAATTTGCACTTTGTCAAACGCAACCGCAAACCAAACTCTTTTAGTCTTCCAAAAACTCGTTCTAGATTCTTGAGATGTTCGTCTATTTCCTTTCCGGTGACCAATATGTCATCCTGATAACACACTACGCCAGGTAATCCTTGCAGAATAGTGTCCATCGCTCTCTGAAACAAGGCCGGGGCCGAACTAACACCAAAGGGTAATCGCTTGTACCTGAACAAACCCCTGTGCGTGTTGACAACTAAATACTTCCGAGAACCCTCATCCAATTCCATTTGCAAAAACGCCTCACTAAGGTCTAAAATGGTGAACCTTTCTCCTCCCTGTAAATTTGCATACAAGTCGTCAATCTTCGGAAGAGGATACTGCTCAATATCCAAACATTGGTTGACCGTGTGACTTTGAAGTCGCCGCACATCCTTACATCCCCATTGTTCTTGATTACTGGTACAATTGGTGCAGCCCATTCAGAGTGCGAAATAGGCTCTATTACACCTATGGCTACCAGGCGCTCTAACTCTTGTTCCACCCGTTCTCTCAGTGCGTAGGCAATCTTGTTCCTGGGGCTCTGTCACTCGATGCGTAGTCTCCTTTTTGAACCGCTTGACCTGCATGCTCGTGCCAAATGTCCAACACGTTTGCACTTGTGACACTGGGTCCCACGATAAGGGCAATTCCATGAATTATGCCCATTCCCCGCACAACGAGTGCACCCTTCCTCCCTCCCGGAGGGACGTACTCTATTGGGTACAGGTTTTCTTACTACGTTGATAGCCGCCGTCTCCGTTTCTTGCCGCTTTGAGTCTTGGTGTTCCTCCTTGAAGTCTTTGGCCCCCTTTTCCACCGTCTCCATTGCCTGAGATATCTCAAGAGCGCGCTCAGCTGTTAAATTCGCTTCAGACAAAAGACGCTTTTGTATATTAGTGGCAATTAACCCGCATACCAACTGGTCCCTTAATGCGTCGTTTAGAAATTGCCCAAAATGACATGTTTTTGCCAACCTTCGAAGCTCTACCATGTATTGCGCTGCGCTCTCTCCAGGCTGTTGATGTCTGCGATGAAATTGAAGCGCTCGGCAATGACAAGTCTCGCCGGCTTATAGTGCCCTTTTAGCACCTCGAGAAGTTCCTCGATAGTTCTCGAAGCTGGGGTATCAGGAGCCAGGAGGTCCCTTAAAACCTGATAGGTAGAAGACCCCACCACAGTTAGGAAAAACGCTACCCTGCTTTTTCTTGTCACTGACGTCGTTGACTAGCAAGTACTGTTCCAGCCGTTCGGCGTACGCCTCGAAATCCTCTGACTGTCTGAGGGTCGAAAGGTTCTAGACTCCTTCCAATGGGTAAGGACGCCATTCTATCCCACCCTCGTCGCCACTTTGTAGTGTCTCAGAATAGTATTGACATATATATCTAACTGAGACAAGAATGACAAATCACCTAGAGCAATCGTATTTATACCACGTTCTACGCATGTGCACTTCCTACACTACAGAAAGATAGCGACAGAGATTCACATCATTAATATGGTTAGACATTATAGAAACTGACCATAAAAAGCTCTGGCACTGTATCGAAACACATATAAAATAGAATAAAACAAAAAGCCATCCACAAGAACGCTAGGGTCGTAATTAGGTTCGTTGCTATGACGTTACGTAGCATTATACATTATGCGATCACACATCACACACACACATGCACACAAATGCACAACACATACATACACACACATGCACACACACACACATACACATACACATACACACACATACACACACATACATATATACACACACATGCACACACACACATATAATACACACACACACAGTTTCTGGGTTATATCTTATACCAGGCTCAGCCTTTGCATATCCAGAAATGGCCCATACATACGCGGTCATCCTGTTTGTTTTTTCCACATTGAATTTCAAACATGTTTAACACCGGGTTTACGTAAGACGCGGGGAAATCTTGATTATTTTGGGGATATTCAAAAAATGAAAAATTCCCTCCGAGTGGAATTGCTATCTTCTAACTATATTAAGCATTTAGATAGTCACTGCATATTTACAACTGTCTTGGGGACAATTGCTTTGGTCAAAAAAGGCCCGTAATGTCGGACAACCTAGCAAACTTTTCAATTGCGTTCCCCCCCCCCCCCCCCCCCCCCCCCCCCCCAGCTCAAACGTGTTGGCTTGATAGAGGAGCATGGCTATAATATGTGAATATACATATTTAGATATCTAAAAACTAATTTGAACGTGAACACTTCATAGACTTTTAGTAGCCACTACACATTCTGAGATTACAACTCAACAGACGCATTCATTTTGGATTTGTGTTCATGCATGCTTGTACTCGTTCAATCAGTTCTAGCTTGTTTCCAGATGTACGCAGATTGTGCTCAGCAAGATAGGCCTGAAGTTGTGGCTTGGACCATTTGAGCAGTGGTTTGCTCCAGTCAAAGGTCGTGTTTGATGTCTTTTGCTTCTTCCTCGGTTTTTTTGTCGCAGCCTGCCTTCTTTCTTTGAGATTTGGATGCTTCATCCTTTGATTGTCCTATGGACTGGTAGGAGGTCCTCACTTGCCCAACTACAGGCAGCTCAGCTAGGTGTATGTTACCAGCCAAATACTCCTCGGTGAGGCGCACTACAACTGCATCAGCAGATACTTTGGCATGACCAGCTATCCCCTCCAGCCAACAATGAGCAATAAAAGTTCGCACATTGCTGCTGAATTCAGGAAGCATGGCCTTACGAGTTTGGGCCCAACCCACTTTACACTCAAATGTAGCATACGTTGGATTGTCTGCACTAGTGAATAAAGTGGACATGCTAGCCACACAGCCAGATACGAACGATATAGAACAATTTCTCCTGTTTGATGGCTTGGACGATATTCTTTGTAACCATGCAGGGTGTGATCATCAAGGGCACCTGTTCCTTCAGCATCTGCCCCATCTTTGTCATCAAATGGGCCACTTGGTAGAAAAAAAAGTTTCTTCAAGACCTTGTCATCAGGAAGATTCCATGCAGGGAGTAATACTTTGATCCATCCCTTCACACCCTTCCAGAACAGGGACTTAACCCTTCTGAAACCATCTTCAGTCAAATCCTCCTTCACCCTGGCAACTTTTCGATCTTTAGCACTGGGTAGATTATTCATATCAGAATTAGCTTGGATTCCCAACAGACTCAGTGCTTGGAATATGTGATCCCGGCAACCATAATCAGCATTACATGATGGGACATCAGTTGGAACAGTAGCAGGGACATCAGTTGGAACAGTAGCAGGACAGCTGTATGAACAGTAGCAGGGACTGCTGTAGGAACAGTAGCAGGGACAGCTGTAGGAACAGTAGCAGGGACAGCTGTAGGAGCAGTAGCAGGGACAGCTGTAGGAACAGTAGCAGGGACAGCTGTATGAACAGTCAGGGGCGGATACAGGAATTCTGGAAGGGGGGGGTCCGACATGAATAATTAATAGGGGGAGGGTGCGGGAGGGGGATGTGCCCCCTCCCGCGCGAAGCGCGGAAGCTTTTGACGGATCGTCATCCCGCGCATAATTAATTGGTGACATTCTATAGAAACTTGAAAAGGGCGGCGAATACTGTGCGTGGGTCGGTTTGGGGGACTCTATTCTCAGTGCAACTCATAAACTGCGTATCCTAAATTAATGAGTAATCCCTATTTAACAGACTTTTTTTCCTATCATGGCAGATAGCTGTGGAATTAAAATACGTATTTATCGCCATTTCACATTTGACACTGCATGAATGAACTAATAAAACATACAATGAATCTATACAATTACTACAAAATCATTTATTGGTACAAAATACAAGATTGAAACATTTATCTGTTGTGTTTGCTGATAAAAGCTTCACACACCTCCTCAATATCAATATCAACATCACTATGCAAATGCATCAGTGCTAATCCAGCAAAACGCTCAGAACTCATTGTACTTCGTAAATAGGATTTAATACGCCTCAATGCTGAAAAAGACCTTTCTGCTTCACAGCTCGACACAGGTATAGTGCAGGCAATAATTAATAGTACTCGTATGTTGGGGAAAACATCTTCATCAGCTGCATGGATACAATGTGCCAGATCTGCAGAAATGATGTTATCAAGGGATTCAGATTAAACGTTTCCACTGTTTTAATTCAGATAGAAGTGTAAAGCACTAGGTAAATCACGTTCCCAAAACAACAAACATTTTGCAAGATCTTGTAAATCACTGTGATTAATTATTAATGTTGGAACTAGATAAAATAAGTGACTACCAACCATACTGTCATGATGAAATCTATTATTTAGTACTTGTTCCATGTGATCCAAGAATGGAATTGCCACATTAATTCTGTATTAAACTTCAGGATCTGGATTTTCTGGACCTGCATTAGCCCTGTGTTGCTGTCTTCCAGATAGACGTGGAACTGTAAGTACTATGCCTAACTCACTACCAATTCTGCTAGCATCCATTAACCAATCATGAAAATCTTTTTCAATGTTCTCTCTGAAAATTGCAATATCACTGATGACACTGCATCAAGTTATAGGCATGCACAATATCCTCATCTTGCGTCTTACCCATATCTGCATGTGTCAAAAAAGATAAATAACTGAAGTATAAAAGAAACTCCAGGCCCGTAGCGAGGTAAGTCTGAAAGGGAGGGAGACGAGGGGGGGGGGGGGGGGTTGGATCGATTTCTAATAGGACTGCGGGGGGGAGGAGTAGTCTAAGTGGTGTGTGCATGTGGGCCCTCATGCATTCACGCAGCTGAATCACGTAATGAGATAACGCGATCGGGTGGGTGAAGTCATGACAGGCGCGCGATTCCTGTACGCATAAACTACCATTTGCTTTCTATAATTCGAGATACTTTCCGAGCCCGAGTGAACAGGCTTGCCATAACGCTCTCTAGAACAATGAATATCACATGGGATGTTGTTAATTGGTTTCGCTAATGAATTAAAGTATTAATCCTTAATTTTATTCATCATCAGGTCTGAGGGGGGGGTCCGGACACCACCGACCCCCCCCCCCCCTGTATCCGCCACTGAACAGTAGCAGGGACAGCTGTAGGAGCAGTAGCAGGGACAGCTGTAGGAACAGTAGCAGGGACAGCTGTAGGAACAGTAGCAGGGACAGCTGTAGGAGCAGTAGCAGGGACAGCTGCAGGAACATTAGCAGGTACAGCTGTATGAACAGTAGCAGGGACAGCTGCAGGAACAATAGCAGGTACAGCTGTATGAACAGTAGCAGGGACAGCTGCAGGAACATTAGCAGGGTCAGCTGTAGAAACATTAGCTGTAGACAGTAGCAGGGACAGCTGTAGGAACCGGAGCAGGGACAGCTGTAGGAACAGTAGCAAGGATAGCAGGAGAAAGGACAACAGTATCTGCGGCGGCAGGAGCAGCAGGGTGGACAGTACAAATGCTCCAAGGAACAACAGACTCAGCGACTATGCCCATGCTCATAGCTGGAGCGCTGCCAATTGCAATTTCAACTGTTTGCGAGGACGTCCGCGAGTGCGTTGTCTACAATCATGGCACACACCTAAATTACACGTTTTACATGCTCTGCTTCTATGTTTTCCTTTTTCGATGCCATCCTCGGAAAATGTTCCAGGCAGCTGTTAATAAGGTAATCGTATTCATCATGGTTATTACTTCTCTGCGTGAGTAAAACACATCGCACCTCGAAAGGCAGCTGCGTTGTCCTTACATATAGCTATTGTGTAGCCTTTTCTTATGCCAGAGATGCTAATGGTACACTTTATTAGCCAATAAATTATAAGGGAAAAAAGTGCACCTTGAAATCGAGGGCCACCGCGAAAACGCTAATGAGATTGGTTTGAGACTTTCGTGTACGACAACGGTACGAGCTTTTAGATCCCAACTCTACAGTATAAGATGGTCTGTTAGGCAACGTAATTAGCTTGGGAATCAAACGTAAGGAGGGAATTATGAAAGTTTTATATTCCCCAAAATTTCCCCGCGTCTTACGTAAACCCGGTGTTAATATACTCTAAAAATCGATTTGATTATTATATGCATTTTTCATGAAAAAAATGTTAAGCACCCTTTTACTAAAATCAAGACATTTAAATTAATTTCACCCATGCATAATAAAAAATTTATTCATAAAAATACCTTTTAATAATTCATGATGTCTACGATGAAACTTTGGCTCACATTGAACAGTAAAATAACGAAAGTTTATAATACAGCGCTTCAGCGCGAGGGTGCGGTTACTGTGGTACGCCCACGCATATGATGCATGGATTGAAAAGTCAGTTAGTTGATAAATACATCATGCAACGCATGCCGATAGGGACTGACCAAACATTCAGAAATCATGTGTGCACACAATATATCTGTTATGCCTCATGGCAGTGTGCAATGTGATCTGTTCTTTTAATTTATCGTTTTCTACTTGAACCAGCTAGTAGCTCTAACCAAGGATTATAAACGATTACAATCCTTGCTCGAACCCAGTGGGATATGCCTCAAGTCATTCTCTTTGTCAGTAGCACTCGCGGCATTAACTTTCAAAGTGGTTGTATGTTTCGACGCTTATACGTAAGATCTATCAGTATACATGAAAAAGCTCGGCGATTTTTATATAGACTCTATTGCTGGTAACCTCGGACAACGCTCAGTTACAATTTCCACGCTTTTCTTGTTCATTTCACTAGTTACGAGCATTATCCGTGCATGCATACATTGCGATACATGCGCATGAACCAATTATGCTGTCATAGTCTGCGATTAATTTAATTGTGCATTATGCAAGACAATACGGTGCAAGATAACATGACTTCACCGCTGCAGTAATAAATGCTTTGAAGTGCAGTTTACACAGCCAAAAGTTACCAGTCTGAATCAAACCTGGTGGTGAAATACAGTCTGGTGTGGGAATGAAATACAGTCTGAATCATGGGTGTTTAAATCAACAGCCTGGTTGTTAACTGGTATGGTTCAGGCTGAGGATATTGCATGGTACCAGTTCGTTTCAAAACTGAAATACAATACGAACCAGCATTGGTGTCAGTCATGGTTCAGTATCTCGCTCGGACTGGCCGTTGTGCAAAGGTTCGTATCCGTGGGTCTATATTTTGATATCAGTTCACCTCGATTATCAATCCTCGACAAGAATTGTCCAGAGCACACATCGCACACTGTAAGATGTGCGTTCGCGCGCGCGCCACACAGACACACACATACGCACATGCAACACACACGCAACACATGCACACACGCATACAAATATACACACACATACATATACATGCACACATTCACCCACACACGCAACATACACCCACACACACACACACACACACACACACACACACACACACACACACACACACACACACACACACACACGCAACACATCATGCTAAGCTGAAGTTGCAATTTTATAATGTGGGATACAATGAATCACGAGTTGATCACGAGACTGTATTGATAATTAAATTCTAATCCATTTTAGTTAAAAATGGATGCCCATTTCAGAGGAAGCAACCCTGCACGTGCACAGTGGTTTAAAACCATAGGTGATGATGACATTTTTGAACCATTAAAAAATATATATATCATTCCGGATGTTAATAAACTGGTGCTATTAATAACTATTACACTTTGTAAATCAAACCATCAAAATCAAGATTTGCATAACAGGCCTTATATTACACAGGTATACCTTTGTATTAAAATCAAATGCCTAGTTATGTAGCCTTAATTAGTATTGATACTCTTACAAAAGAAAATTAATTAACTATTGAATATAATTTGACAGAAATCAAGCCAAATATATCAGGATTCAATACATTATCATTATGTACATTTTGAGATAGAAGAGGTCAGTTTAAGCCAGAAGAGTTACAAGCACTATCATGTACATTTTGTAGAGCAGCTCCTTCAGTAAAAACACATGCTAAAAGATGATCTTCCATTGACAAGCACCTACTGATAGCAGCATGTCTTTGGGGACAGGAGCGAATGTTGTGCTGTCCACTGCAAAATGTGCATTTTACTATGGCTATAAAGCCTCTCACTATTGGATCTGATTTGACCCAAAGCCTTGTTAATACATCCGATAGATTATCCTGCTGTGTTGATTTGCGAGCCAGCCTCTCTCGGTATGCACGCAGATTTTTGTTGTTATGTTCTAGCGGTTCTTCGGACAGTGTTCCTAAGCCTTGTGACTCATTTTTATGAATCAGTGCTGCAGAATGAGCTAGAACCTGATGTACAGATGGTGTAAATCTGAAGGTCGGCCAATGAGTGACATGTTTGATTGAGGTCTCCTTGCAGAGTTGGTCAAGCTGCTCAGTGTTGACTGTTTGCTTGGACGAAATAGCTCTCAAAATGATCGAAAAGTTTGTCATAAATTCACCAAACACTTGTCTGTCACACTCTCCATCGGACCTGACTTTAAGAGGTACAAAGTCAATCAGTACCTGACGGTTCTTAGCATCAAAAATACACTTTCGTGCTATATTCCCAGTGGTAGTGGTGCCACCTGCACCTACACTGTCTGGTCGGTCTATGATCATCCCAGTTTTTTTCTTTTATCAATTCTCTTACCCGCTTTTTGGCCACATCAACTCGAGCAGCTTGTTGTTGATTCTCCTTCCATGCTGTGACTCCTGCATTCAACTTATAGATTATCTTCAAGCAGTAGTCTAACCCCCTCAGTAGTGCATGGAGAATAGGAAACGTATGAACATCAAATGATGTTATAGGGTTTTGTGTTAAGCCCATTCATTCATCATAGTCTCCTCTGTGTTTGGAAACTTCTCCATCTACTTCTAAACATTCATAAAGAGCCTTCAAAGTAACAATGTCAACATTCTCCATTTCAAAGCCTTCCTTAATCTGTTCCACTGAAACAGAATCTTGATCTGAAAAAGAGCAAAGGATACAAAATGCTCCCCCTCTTCCCAGCAGCAGTTTTTGCATCTTCCCATCATTCATTGACCTGAGAAATTTCAATTTCAATTCATATCGTTTTCCTCCTCTTCTAATTATTACACCACTCTTATGCAACTCTTCAATATCTTTATCAACAGGAGGAACAATTTTGCTCAGCAACTCTTTGTCTTCTTTCCCCATTGTGATGAGAATTGGCCGAGCAGCGTCAGGGCTATTAGGAGCACCTTCCCTCCATACCACACCACTCTCACTTGTGCTAGTGCTTGGTTGCTCAACTTGGCCATCTTTTGATACTTGTATGGGCACCCACATCCATAGTATCATGTTGTGGGAGATGGCATCTATTCGTTCACAACGAACAGCTGAAAAAACTTATGAGATGCAGACATTATATGGCTTGAAAGCAGTGGACAATCCTATGCTAAGTATTAGATTTAACCCTTTCATGTTAGTAAGCTTTTGATAGATTATTCTTTGTTATTCATTCTATGCACAGTGACTTATGTTATGAGTGATTTATGATGTTTTTTATTATAGGTGTTTCGAATAGCATATTGCAACTATTTCTCTCCACATCTCTACCATGAGTGAAAATCTATTTGTGAG
This sequence comes from Ephydatia muelleri, assembly GCA_013339895.1. Lineage (NCBI taxonomy): Eukaryota > Metazoa > Porifera > Demospongiae > Spongillida > Spongillidae > Ephydatia > Ephydatia muelleri. The sequence continues at coordinate 5,384,069 of JABACO010000001.1, forward strand.
AACTTTGTCATCAATGTCAAGCACACAATGCCTGAGTTACTGAATAAACCGAAGGTCCACCTAATACTCCATCTAGTGGATTGTATGGTTAACTTGGGACCTTGTTCGGCATTTTCCGCAGACAGGTGTGTACGTTTCTTTTATTCTTTCCTAAGTAGTTATTAATATGTTTCTCATTCTGTAGGTGTGAATCCTCCAATGCTACTGTTAGAGCACAGAATATTTTTAGTAATCGCCTTGCTCCCTCTCGGGATATTTGCAATCATTTTGCTGTGCAGCAGCATTTCGTGTGCTTGTGATGGAGATGATAACATCCAGTAAGTGTTACTCAGTTTAATGAACACTTATCATTGATGTTGATTTAGGTGGGGGGTGGCTTAAAGACATTGTATTCATCTCCTATGGTGCAACATTTCTTCAACAATGTTACGATGAGAGAACTCCATGGCAACAGGAGCATATATCAGCCTGGAGCACTGAGGAAAGTAGTTGCAGTTAAACTAGTCAGTGTTTTTTGATGTGCACATTCTATGCTATAGCGCCTTTCAAAATCTCCACACATATTGCAACATGTTGTTCTCAATACTATTGGCCTTTCCTGTGCTACCATTGAGGATCTGCATCGTCATGATAGCTCAACTACAATAGAACTTTTCCACTGTATGGAGGACAGCCTTGTTGCAGTGTTCAAAGGGGTTATTGCAGCAGATGGTGGATTGGTTCATGCTGGAGACTTTGTTGAACTGCTCTGTTCAGAGGTAAAATAGTATGCTTTGTCATCTCAGTAACTTCATGTTCTTTATCTTTTGTAGACAAAGTATGCCCTGTTTTTGACTTCCTGTCAGTTGAAAACGGGTGAATCATTCTGCGTACCTCAGGGATGTGATGAATTTGTTGTGAATAGTGAACCAGTGCTGAATGAGTATGAGTGCCCACTACTTGCCATAACCAAAAGAATATTCTCAGCAGACTGCAGCCAGATCAAGCAAGCCGTTTCTATAGTCCATGAATGCAGTGACAGTCGTACTTTTGATTTGGGGTCCGGTGGATAGAGAGAGAAGCATCAGGAGAGAAGGCTTTGGTGAATACCCATGACTGGACGAATATGCTTTGTTGTTTAAATGTGCATTGCGTGTGATTATGGAATGTATTAGAATCATTCATTCGTTTATTTAACATTAGCGATCACGAGACAAAACCACGCATCCCCTCCCCCCCCGTGTATCACCGGAACTTGGCGCTGGTACCACCCACGATTCAGGCTGTTACCAGTTGTGCATTATCGACACTGCGCCACAGCATTTAGTATGCAGAGTTTTGTAGAGTCTGCATACCAACCAAATGCAGATGGATATCATTGAAGTGTCCATATGCAGACGTCTGCAAATGGACGCTTCATCTGCATATGGTTGGTATGCAGACTCTGCACAACTCTGCATACTAAATGCTGTGGCGCAGTGATATCGTGGCAGTACAGGTAAGAATCAGAAATCTGAAACGGATATTTTTCCCAACCTTTTTAGTATTTGATAACAGTCTGATTCAGATCAGGTAACAGGTTTTGAACTTTTGGTCGTGTACATGTATACGCGAAACCAGCTCTCAATTGCATGCATGGTAATGCATGATGAAGAGATTGGAACAACTTGCTGCGGCAATGAATGCTTTGACAGTCCTGCCATACGACCAAGAACTCCATATTTCTACCCTATGCAATGCGATAAAACCTACACAATCGATGACCTGCATGAAGATACATGGAGTGCTTGAGAGTGGATAGCCAGGCGCCTAGCAATTAATTCATGCCGGTGATTTCATTCAGCCGCGGCTATGTACGCCTCCACGACAAGAGGGACACAATGTCAACCTCTTCCTGTTCTCCTGCTCCAGCTGAGGCACATGATCCGCCCCTGACGGAGTCCCATGCTAAAAGGAACGTCATTCAGCGCAACAGAGCCGTTACAGGGGCGTATAAGAATACAACCTTATTGCACCGTTATATAGGCACATACTGAGATTCGCCACTTTTCTCTACCCCATCGCGAGCAAATAGTTATAGTTGGAGAAACAAAGAATAGGCGTCTTTGTATGAACGGTAACAAATAAAGACATCAACTGCGCACAAATTTGAACAACTAATATAAGTCACGAACAAACAAGCCTCGCCCAATCTGACCACGCCCTTTGCCACCACACCCACCTGATGCATGACAGTTATAAAATTGTTGTCCGCCATGTTTTTTTTTTTTTTTTTTTTTGTACTGCTATTTTTATTAATAGTATGAAACTAATTAAAAATCAAGTTTTAATGTAATTATGAAACTAGTATGGTGACTGAAGTAATTATCTTTAAAATTCAATCGAAGTGACAAGTATAAAACAAGAACTATGTGGATACCATCAAAAATAGTAAAATGTACTTAAATATATATATTTGCTTTGCAACTCCAGTATCAATTGAGGAGCAAGAAGTATTAGCATTGGAATACAATAATTAGGACATGTCTACGGAAAAGCCCTTTTAATCAAGTCGAAGTGACAGATAATTATTTGTGATTATATTATTGCTGTTTCCAATACTATTTGATTTAGATGAGCACGTTTCAGACGTTGCAACTACTTTTGCATTTTTGGTTGCCTAAAAACAATCAAACAAAAAAAAATCGTGTATACGCAAACGAGGTTCTGTAATTTATTTGCTTGAATATTCGCAGAAAATTATGAACTTAAAATTCAACTCAATTTCAAAAATGGATACTGGGTACCTTTCTTGTAAGATATCAAGGACAAAAATACCAAAACGAAACGTATGTAAATCCGATGTCCTTCTATTTCTGGATATGGACTCTTATGGTGTGTTGCTAGGGCCGTTGTCATAGGCATAATTGACTCCCAGGAATAAATTACTCCCCCAGTCATTAACGCCTAAGGAGTATAGTGTTTTCTAAAATACGATGGCATGACGTCCAGTATCCGCCTTTTTTCATCGTCTGATCGCACGCAAATCTTCCATGGACTTTGATGTCTTGTCGATACCATCTTTCTTGTAGTATAACATTCCTGTTTCAAACTTGAAATTATTTTAACACTTGCGTCTTCTTAAATTCGCCTTTGCCATGCCCTTGGGGTACTGGCTACAACGTAAACACGTCAACTCATCATCCGCCATAGTAGCTCTCTTTAAGCGCACCTAAAAAAAATCAGGTTCTTAGAATTCCAGCTGGGGAGTCATACATGCCTTGTATCGATGAAATGTGTTATTCAATCAATGTAGCCAGTGGCAGGGTTGCCGAAGGCCAGTCAGGCCTGCCAGGTCGGCCTGCCTAACCGGACATTTAGCTTGGCCTGGCAGGCCGGACCGTGACCTGACAGGCCGGCAGGTCGGGATCCACCCACTTATTATAATAAATTATTCATTCATTTTGCAATGTCTATAGCTATATATAAGTAACAATAGTTATTTCAATCAGTTGGTAATGGTTACAATTTACAAATTACAGATACAGAAAATGAGTCTGAGATACATAACATGCAGTGATGCAAACAGCGCGCTTGCTATCTAAATACTTGTAATTAACCATACATTGTGCTTCAGCATGACACACACCTCCAAACGTTGAGGGAGAAGGTTCCATCTCTGGCGCTGTTGAATCAGCTTAGCTCGCGAAAACACCCGCTCGGATGGAGCTGAAGAAGCAGGAATAGCTAAATACTTCCTGGCAAGCTTTGCAATTGTGGGTAATAATTGCCCATCGTACATTTTCCACCACGCTAGAGGGTCAATAGGAGAATTTGCATCTATGACTCGGGCCTCAGGAACAAGCAGCCATGCATCATACTCCCCCTGAACTGCGGCTCTCTGAAGGGCACCTGCAGCTGCTTCTGAAGTGTCTTGCTCATCCGGCGACGTTTGTGGTTAACTATGAATTTTTAATAAATTGTTTAGTAATATCGTGATGTTTTTGTGGTTAGCCGTGAACTTTTAATAAATTGTTTAATAACATCAATTTATCTGACCTGGCAGGCCGGGCCTTTCAGGCCGGCCGGTCACAGGCCGGACCCCTGCCTGACTTTCGGCAACCCTGGCCAGTGGTATCATTTCAGATGTGTGAGCATCGAGCAAAAATGTATTCCTGACACAAGGAGGAAAGGAGAGAGAGAGGGAGGAGGAAAGGAGGGAGAGGAAGAACGGAAAGAGAGAGAGAGGAAGAACGGAAAGAGAGAGGGAGGAAGAAAGGAGGGAGAGGGGGAGGAGGAAGGAGGGAGAGAGGGAGGAGGAAGGAGCGAGAGGGGGAGGAGGAATTTCTCTCTTCTTAGGTCTTCCTTCGGATTCTCTCTTTCTTTCTTCCCTTCTTTCTTCCTCCTCCCTTACGGGATTGTTTAGCTCCTTGCTCTTTACCATATTGTTGCCCCACCCATGATCATTATTTTTGCATGTTCCACTCATTCACACATGTTTGTACTTGACTCTTGCATTCCATTGAGTTTCAAAGTCACCTCTGGTCTAACATGTATATCATGTGCTACACTTGACCTGTCCACCTCTTCCCCATCCCTTTTGGCCCAGGTCTCAGAGGCAGCCCTGAAGAGCTTCCCACACCATCCTGGTAGCCCCGCCCCCTCTCAGGGTCCGGTCCACACAGTGGTGAAGAGCTCTCCTCCCCCCTCCGACCAGGGTGAAGGGCACATGAAGTCACGCCCACCACCCCCTCCCTCGCCATGGAACAGCTGCTGTGTGAGAAGGCTTGGAGGGCATGGCACATGATTGGAATAGTTTGTGTGTGCAAGAGACTCCCTCCCCTGGAGAAATTCCGCGTGTTCCTAAACCGCACCCCTCAGACCAAGGATGAATCGGACAGCTTCTTTTCCTCCGTCCCTTCCCAGGCCATCCTGATCTACCTGGTGCAGCTGTTCCCACCCATCTACGCCCGGGTGAGGTCAAAGTTCACCGGGACGGACTTCCAGGCCTGTACACGTCCCTGATCATGCCCGTTTCCAAGGATACGTCCCCTTTCCTGGTCCCCTCCCACAACGAGCACATGCTCAACTCGCTGCAAAAGGACATCCTCAAATCCATGGCTTCCTTCTTTACCAAGGAAGACGTGTTTGATCATGAAGATGGTGGTCCCCAGACCCTCTTTGGCAAGAAGACCGAGCTGGTGGATACAAACAGGAGGGTGGAGCTGTTGGGGGAAGGTTCGGCCACACCCCTCTTCCCACTGGTGATTGCCGAGCTGCTCAGGTATGGGCACCTAGCGACCACGCCCCCCGAGATGGTGGGTGTGTACCAGGGGATGCCACGCCCACCAATCATGGCGGTGAACTACGTTCCGTTCTCTGTGAGTGCCACTGGTCTGGTGTGGTGCTGTACTGCAGTAGTGTGGAGGGAGGGGCTGTGCCCATATCTTCCAGCCTGACTGCAGACTGTCTGAAGGTGAGTGGTAGCCAACTGCATGATTTTTGACAGTGGCATCATGTGCACCTGGGTGTAAGTCCAAACATAATTGCAGCTGCTCGTACATTGTGATTTATTACTTTTAGTCAATTACATGTAGCATCCTGTACATTGTGTTGTGTATATTGGAAGTCCAGATTGATGAAGATCATTGATAATTTGTGTCGATGCCCGTGATCTCCAATAGCTTTGTCACTTCTAATAAATCAGAGAATTGTGTGTTGCAAAGGTTTCAGTACTGGATTGTTCAGTGATGCTGATTGGTTGAGGGGTTTAATAATAAGTTTCCAATATGAGAATTACAGATTTTTAGCTTGTTCAATTTGTAAGATAAGGTTAATGGGGAACGTTTTGCAGTATCCAATGGTTAGAAAAAAGGGGCAAATTGATCATTACATTTACAATGGCATTGCATGGTGTGGGTGTGAATTAGCAATGAGTTTACATACAGTCGCACTGCAAATCTGTCAAGGTACATGTACATATGCATGTACTTTTATGATCAGAAGAAAATATTATTGAAACTCACTCAGTATTTAATATTAAAATAAGTGCATGAAGTGTTTCTTAGTATTGCACACTGTATAGTATTTTCATTTTTATATTGCTACTGGTTCATGACTGGGACAAAATTATGAACCAATTTTAGTTCAAAACGGCAAATACAAAATGCATATTATTGGGGATCTTAGCTAACAATGCAATGTTGATGTTTAACAGTTTATTTCTGCATTGTGGTAATATGTACTGTAAATATACTTGTCTAGAGTGCTGTAGTTATCACTGTGTTGTCTTCCTCATGTAGGCTCTCCATGTTCCCTTGAAGCTGAAGTATCGGTGTGTACAGCCAGTGGTGTGGATGTATTCACTGGATGCTCTGCTGGCTATACTCAAGAGCATACTGCCTCACGTGCTGAGTCAAGGTGTGTGTGTGTGTGTGTGTGTGTGTGTGTGTGTGTGTGTGTGTGTGTGTGTGTGTGTGTGTGTGTGTGTGTGTGTGTGTGTGTGTGTGTGTTGTTATTTGTGTATGTCATCATCTTGGCAATTACAATCTTCTGTGTATTGCTTTCAAAAGGATGTAAAAACCACACCCACATGACATGTGGAAAATTGGAGCCCTTGTGAATTGATGACAATAAACGAGTGTGGTCCTTTGTTCTATCAAGGCACAGCACCATACCATTTGAATGTCTTTTTATTGGGCTATGTTGTCTCTATTATTGAGTACCTATACAATGGCTCCCCTTAAAATAAGCAATGTGGGTGAATGGCTGTATATAAATCTACTGCATTGCATTCATCTATATAACAGCAGTTATCAAACAGAAATATTTAGTTAAAAATAAGCTCATATTTCTGAGGTTATGTGCAAGGTATGAATGTTGCATGTGTAAATATCGAATTTGCATTACAATAGCTTAACACAATCACACTGCAACTACTTTAAGTGTGTTCCCATGTATCAGTTGTATGTCCATTGCCCCATGTATCAGTTGTATGTCCATTGCCCCATGTATCAGTTGTATGTCCATTGTCCCATTTATCAGTTGTATGTCCATTGCCCCATGTATCAGTTGTATGTCCATTGCCCCATGTATCAGTTGTATGTCCATTGCCCCATGTATCAGTTGTATGCCCATTGCTCCATGTATCAGTTGTATGTCCATTGCCCCATGTATCAGTTGTATGTCCATTGCCCCATGTATCAGTTGTATGTCCATTGCCCCATGTATCAGTTGTATGTCCATTGCCCCATGTATCAGTTGTATGTCCATTGCCCCATGTATCAGTTGTATGCCCATTGCTCCATGTATCAGTTGTATGCCCATTGCCCCATGTATCAGTTGTATGTCCATTGCCCCATGTATCAGTTGTATGCCCATTGCTCCATGTATCAGTTGTATGCCCATTGCCCCATGTATCAGTTGTATGTCCATTGCCCCATGTATCAGTTGTATGCCCATTGCCCCATGTATCAGTTGTATGTCCATTGCCCCATGTATCAGTTGTATGTCCATTGCCCCATGTATCAGTTGTATGTCCATTGCCCCATGTATCAGTTGTATGTCCATTGCCCCATGTATCAGTTGTATGTCCATTGCTCCATGTATCAGTTGTATGTCCATTGCCCCATGTATCAGTTGTATGTCCATTGCCCCCATGTATCAGTTGTATGTCCATTGCCCCATGTATCAGTTGTATGTCCATTGCTCCATGTATCAGTTGTATGTCCATTGCCCCAATGGGCATACAACTGATACATGGGGCAATGGACATACAACTGATACATGGAGCAATGGACATACAACTGATACATGGGACAATGGACATACAACTGATACATGGGGCAATGGACATACAACTGATACATGGAGCAATGGACATACAACTGATACATGGGACAATGGACATACAACTGATACATGGAGCAATGGACATACAACTGATACATGGGGACACACACTTAAAGTAGTTGCAGTGCGATTGTGTTAAGCTATTGTAATGCAAATGTGACATTCATGCTGTGCCTTGATAAAACAAAGGGCAACCCTCGTTTATTGTCATCAATTCACAAGGGCTCCAATTTTCCACACGTCATTGGGTGTGGTCTTTACATCCTTTTGCAAGCAATACAGAGAAGATTGTAATTGCCAAGATGATGACATACACAAACAACACACACCCTATCAAAGTTCTGAACAATTTTGTACACACTACACACAGAGGACTGGGGATGAGTGCAACAACAGATGTGAGAGTTCTCGTAGAGCTCAGCTGGTGTTAAGGTTTGATGAGTTCAGAGAACTGGCTGAGGACTTCCTTGAGGGCAACTCTGACTTCCATGGAAAGACACGTGACACACTGCACCAGTGCTGGAAGAGCAGTACCACTTGCTTCCATATGGACTTGTCCACTATGGAGGGGGAGGGGGGGAAGGGGTAGGGAAACATCAAGGTTCGTCTATTACAGAGAGCAAATTATGAAAAGCAATGACAGCCTTTGTACTGTACACACTGAGTGATGGAATGAGGCAACTATTTCAAGACCACCTATTTACGCATTACAACAGGTACATCATAACCCAATGGCACTTTCTACACATGAACATGACACGACATGTACATGTATTTGATCTTAGCCTTTTGGTCGGTCCTATACTCTATAACGGAAACCCCAATGACACTTTGGCAAAATAGCATGATATACAAGTCCATACTACATGTAACATCCATTACTGCCAACACATTGATCAACGGCTTAACTGTCTTGGCCTCACCTTTAGTAGAACTCTTCTGTGCCTCCTTGAGTGAAGAGATCAGAACACTCACTGACTTGAGCACAAGAGACACCTCATTCATTCTGCTCCTGTTCATCACAGCAATGAAACCACTCACCATATTCAACAACACGTGATGCAAACCTCAAACCACACCCCTCAACTCCTCACTCCATCCCCACTTGTACCTTGGCAGAGGACATTGGCCACTCAGTCTCTCCTCGTGCACAAACTTTGCCAGCACTTCCTTACATCTCTCCAGAAGCGCATTCAAGGCAAGCTGGGAGGTTGGGTCTGGGGACCATAGCATGAGTATTACAGTGAACATTGAACACATACTGTACATGTGTGGGAACCATTTTCCAATGCATCTCGAACTAGTACATTACAGCTGATGACATTGCTAACATGATGACCATGTCATGCATGATGGAATTAAACTCTTCGTGGTGCATTGTGATGAATGGAACTAGAAATAGAAAGTGGCACCAATAGTATCCAAGGCTTGGACTGTGAGCTCTGTTTTGTGCTCATGCACTGTATGGACACTGCTGTGTTTATATTACACTATGTTGCTATAATTGCTTTTACACCAATGCAAAGAGTTTATATTTATATTTTGTCCCCCCCATTTTGCGTTCCTTGAAACGTATTAACATGTACACTGACTGTACACCTATATGTACATGATCATGGGATGCAGAGGACACCATCTTGACCATGTCTTTCATCATGTACAGAACCAGCATGTACTTGCATGTACATGTATAAAGGCAATAGCCCTCACACCCACCCACACATGCAAACACACATGTACACTGTGTACACACGTGTACACACACACACACACACATACACACACACGCACACGTACACACGCACACACACACACACACACACACACACACACACACACACACACACACAAAGCCAGCAACCATGCCAATATTTGAGTCTTGGCTGTGCAAAAAGGAGAACTGCAGCAAGGCTTCAAAGCACGACCTGGCAAATCTCTCTCTGAATGGCACCCTGGCAGATACTGCAGAATCTGTGGGGCACAGGAATAAGTATCTACCTGCACACCCTACACCATCTACACTGCACACCCTACACCATCTACCCTGCACACCCTACACCATCTACCCTGCACACCCTACACCATCTACACTGTATGCCCGTGTGCAACTGACATGACTAATCGCTACGTGTATGGGTGCTATCTACATGTGATGACATGCAAACGTCCCATGTGACATCACATGACATGCAGACGTCCCATGTCACATCACATGACATGCAGACGTTCCATGTCACATCACATGACATGCAGACGTCACATGTGACATCACATGATTTGCCTGTACCATTGGACATACCTTCATAGTGATCAGCAATGGAGTGGATGGAACCTCTGTTGAGGACAGCCGTCAGCTTCTCCAGGAAGTCCTTGGGTGCCCGAGTGGACGTGGGGAGGATGTCCCTCTTAATCATCTCAACTAACTACACCACCACATGAAACAAAATACAGTGCACGTAGATTAGACATGAACATCAATAGCCAACCATGTGCAATAAAAGGCCACACACATGCTATTATCAACGCGCTTGTGCACACAACCATGCATACACTGTACACACATGTATATCGATATCACATGGGGATGACACTCTACTGTAGAAACTACACTGCATGGACAGCAGTGCAGGATTAACCTGTATCTATCTGCTGATCAATGACAGCACACACTCCACTCTTGTGTGACCATTCTCAGAGATCAACACAAACACACATACATGTACACACACACACATGCACAGCACGTGTACCTTGATGTCATGGGTCTCATATTCTGAAGACTTCTCCATGGGTAGCTCCACGCCTTCAGGTCTAAGTTGAGTTCAGTGTGTTCAACATGAAATGGCTAAACACTGCATGAACCACAGATATCAAGATGGCACATGCACTGTACTTTTGTAAAAGTGTTCAACATGTGATAAAACACCACAGAAAGTACTGTACATGTGCGCATGCACATGAAGCTGGTCTACCAGTGGCAATATGTATGGTCCTGGTAGCACCATTTTCATGAATGCTGCTACTGACACTGTTATGCCCTGTTCTATCACATCCCACACCACAACAATACCAAACAAATCAAACAACACTTGTGTACAATCGCCACCAACACACACACACTGTACAGTGTACATGTACCACGTACCATGTATTGGTCAACTTGAGGTTAGAGTATACTACAAGTAAGTACTTACATGTCATTGAAAAGGAAGTCTTCAAATATTGAAGCAAGCTCATTCCAGAACTGACTGTTTGCATCTCCTGAAGTATGCAAACACAGCTGGTACATACATGTACATGTGCATGTTACACCACACACACACACACACACACTACACACACATGCTCACACACACACACGCACGCATGCACACGCACACACACACCACACATACACACACACACACACACACACACACACACCTTGACTCAACACTTGAGGCAGTATGCTCTTGAGTATAGCCAGCAGAGCATCCAGTGAATACATCCACACCACTGGCTGTACACACCGATACTTCAGCTTCAAGGGAACATGGAGAGCCTACATGAGGAAGACAACGCAGTGAAAACAACTGCACTCTAGACAAGTATTTTTACAGTACATATTACCACAATGCAGAAATAAAATGCTGAAATGTCAACATTGCATTGTTAGCTAAGATCCCCAATAATATGCATTTTTTATTTGCCGTTTTGAACTAAAATTGGTTCATCTTTCAACATAATTTGTCCCAGTCATGCAATATAAAAATGAAAATACTGCACAGTGTGCAATACTAAGAAACCCTCTCAAGCATTTGTTTTAATATTAAATACTGAGTGAGTTTCAGTAATACTTACTTCTGATCATTAAAGTACATGCATATGTACATGTACCTTGACAGATTTGCAGTGCGACTGTATGTAAAATCATCGCTAATTCGCACCCACCCCATGCAATGCCATTGTAAATGTAATGATCAATCTGCCCCTTTTTTCTTACCATTGGATACTGCAACATGTTCCCCATTAACCTTATCTTACTAGAGCAAGCTAAATATCTGCAATTGTGACATTTTCTTTATTGGAAACGTATTATTATTACACAAGCAACAAAAAAAACCCTCATTAATTAAACCAATCAGCATCACTGAACAATCCAGTATTGAAACGTTTGCAACACACAATTCTCTGATTTATTAGAAGTGACAAAACTATTGGAAAACACGAGCATCGACACAAATTATCAATGATCTACATCAATCTGGACTTCCAATATACACAACACAATGTACAGGATGCTTCATGTAATTGACTAAAAGTAATAAATCACAATGTACGAGCAGCTGCAATTATGTTTGGACTTACACCCAGGTGCACATGATACCACTGTCAAAAAACATGCAGTTGGCTACCACTCACCTTCAGACAATCTGCAGTCAGGCTGGAAGATATGGGCACAGCCCCTCCCTCCACACTACTGCAGTACAGCACCACCACCAGACCAGTGGCACTCACAGAGAACGGAACGTAGTTCACCGCCATGATTGGAGGGCGTGGCATCCCCTGGTACACACCCACCATCTCAGAGGGCGTGGTCGCTAGGTGCCCATACCTGAGCAGCTTGGCAATCACCAGTGGGAAGAGGGGCGTGGCTGAACCTTCCCCCAACAGCTCCACCCTCCTGTTTGTATCCACCAGCTCCGTCTTCTTGCCAAATAGGGTCTGGGGACCACCATCTTCGTGATCAAACACGTCTTCCTTGGTAAAGAAGGAAGCCATGGATTTGAGGATGTCCTTTTGCAGCGAGTTGAGCATGTGCTCGTTGTGGGAGGGGACCAGGAAAGGGGACATATCCTTGGAGACGGGCATGATCAGGGACGTGTACAGGATCTTGGCCGCCTCCTGGAAGTCCGTCCCGGTGAACTTTGACCTCACCCAGGCGTAGATGGGCGGGAACAGCTGCACCAGGTAGATCAGGATGGCCTGGGAAGGGACGGAGGAAAAGAAGCTGTCCGATTCATCCTTGGTCTGAGGGGTGCGGTTTAAGAACACGCGGAATTTCTCCAGGGGAGGGAGTCGCTTGCACACACACTCTATTCCAATCATGTGCCACGCCCTCCAAGTCTTCTCCCACAGCAGCTGTTCCATGGCGAGGGAGGAGGTGGTGGGCGTGACTTCATGTGGCCCTTCACCCTGGTCAGAGGGGGGGAGGAGAGCGCTTCACCACTGTGGTGGACCGGACCCTGAGAGGGGGCGGGGCTACCAGGATGGTGTGGAAGCTCTTCAGGGTTGCCTCTGAGACCTGGGCCAAAGGGGATGGGGAGGAGGTGAACAGGTCAGTGGTTAAAATAAATAAATACACTGCACATGTAGGCCACTCCTGTTGTACACTAGAATGTTCAGAAGTGAATGTTTGGCTTGTAAATTTCTACAAAAGGTGGGACAAACATATGCTGTAGTAGTAGCTACAAGTATAGCACATGATATATACATGTAGACCAGAGGTGACCTTGAACTCAATGGAATGCAAAGAGCCAAGTGAATACAATGTACATGTAAGTTGGGACATGCAAAAATAATGATCATGGGTGGGGCTACATATGGCAAGAAAGAAGCAATCCCCCTCTCCCTCCTTTCTTCCTCCCTCTCTCCCTCCTTTTCTCCTCCCCTCTCCCTCTTTCTCTTCTCCCTCTCTCCCTCCTTTCCTCCTCCCCCTCTCCCGTCCTTTCCTCCTTTCTTCCTCCCCCTCTCCCTCCTTTCCTCCTCCCCCTCCTCCCTCCTTTCCTCCTCCCCTCTCCTCCTTTCTTCTTCCTTCCTCTCTCCTCCTTTCTTCCTCCCTCTCTCCCTCCTTTCTTCCTCCTCTCTCCCTCCTTTCTTCCTCCCTCTCCCTCCTTTCTTCCTCCCCTCTCCCAGGCCTTTCTTCCTCCCTCTCTCCCTCCTTTCCTCCTCCCTCTCTCCCTCCTATCTTCCTCCCTCTCTCCTCCTTTCTTCCTCCCTCTCTCCCTCCTTTCTTCCTCCCCTCTCCCTCCTTTCTTCCTCCCCTCTCCCGCCTTTCTTCCTCCCTCTCTCCCTCCTTTCCTCCTCCCTCTCTCCCTCCTTTCTTCCTCCCTCTCTCCATCCTTTCTTCCTCCCTCTCTCCTCCTTTCCTGCACATGTAGGTCACTCCTGTTGTACACTAAAATGTTCAGAAGTGAATGTTTGGCTTGTAAATTTCTACAAAGGTGGGACAAACATATGCAGCATGTACGATGTAGTAGTAGCTACAAGTATAGCACATATATACATGTAGACCAGAGGTGACCTTGAATTCAATGGAATGCAAAGAGTCAAGAACAAACATTTTGGAACATGCAAAAATAATGATCATGGGTGGGGCAACGATATGGTAAGAAAGGAGCAATCCCCCTCTCCAACTTTCTTCCTCCCTCTCCCTCCTTTCTTCCTCCCCTCTCTCCCTCTTTTTTTCCTTCCTCTCTCCCTCCTTTCTTCCTCCCCCCTCTCCCTCCTTTCCTCCTCCCCTCTCCCTCCTTTCTTCCTCCCTCTCTCCCTCCTCTCTTCCTCCCTCTTTCCCTCCTCCCTCTTACCTTCTCTCTACACTGTATATCATCTTCAACTCACTTCAGTGCTGAGGCTCTGTGCACATGACTTGATGAACTCCAGCAGGGTGCCCCAGGCCTTGTCGAATCCCTCCAGTCCCACCAGGGTGGACCAGCGGGTCTGGAAGAGCCGGGCCACACCGTTGAGCGTGAGGACCTCAGTCTCCGCCCATTGCTTCCTGGCAGTGTTCTGGGAGTGATGTATGAGGAGGGCCTGGGTCTGTAGTGAACTGGTGCTGGCAGAGTCTTTGTTCACACTCATGCACACACATGCACACACATACATACACACACATGCACACACACACATACACACACATACACACACATACATACACACACACACACACACACACACACACACACACACACACACACACACACACACACACACACACAGTTTCTGGGTTTTATCTTACCGCAGCCTTTGACTCTTATGGTGTGTTGCTAGGGTCGTAATTATAGGTTCGTTGCTATGAAACCATTTTGGATCAAAGGGCATTGACTTTTTGTCCAACGCTTCACATTGCTTATTCTCACAGTATACATACATATCAATGCTAAGTACCTTTAGTCTCGTATCCAGATCTGTTTACGTAAGCATTATCGCATAATGTATAATGTTGCGTCAATTTACCATTATACATTACGCGATAATGCTTAGGTCTGGGTACGAGATTAGAGTACCTTTAAAAGGATCTGAAGAACACTCCCAGTATTGAATAACGCAATTTATTTGCAAGGTGTTATGTAAAACCGAAACGCCCTGCAGTCGTTATTTAACATAGACATCGTTGGAAGCCCGGGAGAAAAAAACGGCGTTATCGCGCGTTATCGCGCTTGAAAAACGGCCATAACAACGCCAAATTACGCGGTCTTCAAAACGCTGTATCTTCTTGATTGTGCAATATAGTGGAGCTGCATTTTGCACATTTACAAAGCGGTCCTGTGTCTGTAGAAGTCCAAAGATGGTTTAGTTTGCGATGCATCGTTCGGAAGATATTCACAATCAACTTAGAGCAAGATTTCGCGGGCTTCAAGTACAAAACCCCGCGAAATCAAGCCCTTTACTTGAATGTGAATATCTTCGGAACGATGCATCGCAAACTAAACCATCTTTGGACTTCTACAGACACAGGACCGCTTTGTAAATGTGCAAAATGCAGCTCCACTATATTGCACAATCAAGAAGATACAGCGTTTTGAAGACCGCGTAATTTGGCGTTGTTATGGCCGTTTTTCAAGCGCGATAACGCGCGATAACGCCGTTTTTTTCTCCCGGGAGGGTAAATACCTGGGGAAGTCCTTTACACGAAATCGGACTGCACGTGCACACTGCCATCTAGGCAAACACGTACAGAAGATTCAGTCTCGACATAGCTAATAATTGCAGACAGATGGAGAAGACGTGCTACGATGACGGTTTCACGTTTCCTATTGGACGTCCAAGCGGAGGGCGGACGCTACGTTCAGTTGCAATCGTCCATGGTGTGCCAGAGATACGCTTTGATCAATGCGATCACACGCCCTCTCTCACCGAAGATGAAGTAGCTGCCGTCTGCAGGCTGGTATCCGAGGGAAAACGGCCGCAATTTACCTTCATCGCGATACCACTCGGACACCCTTTCTTCGGAAGGCAATACAAGCAATACAATCCGCCCTGGTTGAACGGCACTGCACTTGGGGAGCTTCTCTTCGAGGTTGATTGGAAAATGAAGTGTCTAAGCATTGGACTGCAAACGGATCAGGCGAAAAGCGTATTCTTTTCTCGGGAGAAGTTCAGCAAGACGAAAGGGCTGGCTACGTGCCTGGACTTTGACTCCCTTGGTACGGACGGATCCATTTTCTTATCTTCCGAGGACGTACCAGTGGGGCTATACGACGACGAGCTTGTGTTTAACGCTGATCCGAAGCTATCCATCAATGATGATATCTTGCCAAACTATTCAAAATACATCAGCCGTGTTCTTCCCCAAATCGCCAAATACGATGAGCCTCTCTTTACCAAACTCCAAGAAGTCCTCAAAATGTTACTAGCTGCCGAGTGGTTGCGCGACAAGGGCATTGAGATGAGCGAGAAATGGATGCAGAATGCCACGCGTAACGCCGGCAAAAAGCAGCTTGCCACAATTGATAACCGGCCATGCACGGTGGAAAATCACGACCAATCAACGAACCCGTCTTGTTCTCCCCCCAACGAGTACATCACGTCTTTGGACGTATCGCCCAACGAAGAAGAAGCCAAGAACTGCAAACGAGTTGTCACATCATCAGGAGGAATTTGGTATGGTTGGCAGGACGAAGGAGGAGGAGAAATGGTCCAGTTTACGGAAGGCGGAGAGCTCTGCGAATCAGAGAGAATGAGTATAACACAATATGATTTGAATACAGTCTACAAAGACATACCCATTGGGTTTGACCAAACTGTTCCGTGGCCTAGGGTTTGGCTTCTATCACGTGATGGAGCTGGTATAAAAACTGTTGGTGGAGGTGTAAGGACTGGTACACTGCGTGCTGTGCCAGAGAAACCACGAGATGGGGAACATTCAAGAAAGAAAGCAGACCAGTACCCGTATACAGTTGCATCAAGAGTCGAAGGTATGTGGACCATCAAATGTGAAAATAATTTCAAAAAAAAAACATCATTTACTACATTTGTATTTCCAGGAAGCATATGCAGTGTTCCGGAACACAAAAGACTAAGTGTGCTGAAGATTTTTCAAGATGGATGGAAGAAGGGTCCACCTCCCATTGTTGTCACCATACTGGGCATTACAAACGGAGCACTTGAACAAAAGTGGAAATGGTACCAGAGTAGCCTGACTGAGAATGAAGTTGAGCGATACTACTTTCATGGCACTGCTCTGAAGTGTGATATCTCTAGCAGCAAAACACTCTGCCGAATTTCAAACTGCAGCATATGCGGCATAGCAAATGAAGGATTCAGGGAAGAGCTCATCAGTGATGAAACATTTCAGCGGTTTGGCAAAGGATTCTACTTAGCACCTCACTCTTCCAAAAGCCATGATTACACACACGCTAATGGAGTATCATTCCGAGCACAACTTCTGTGTGATGTGTGCCCTGGAAGGAAGTATCCTTTGAAGAAAACTGACCAAAATCTGCAAGGTCCACCACCAGGTTATGACTCAGTATATGGACAGGTGGGAGAAGACCTTAACTATCCAGAGATAGTGGTTTATAACTCGGCAGCCATATTGCCTCGCCACATTATTGTGTACAAGGAACATTCAGAAGACTGAAGCTAGATACAGCCTATTGTGACAGTGATGTGTTTTATGCAATAGTTGACAAGAAAGAATGAAACTGTATAGTCTTGCAGCTGTTTTTGTACATATACATAGACTTTGACCACTTAAACCAGACAGGCAAATGAGTAAATGTTTGTGCATTAGACAAGTAAATAAAATGATTGCATTCTAAAAGGTTTGTAGAAAACCAAGAATACATTCATGGCATATGCATGACATAGTTTTACCTGATCTATATATATGTACATCTGTGCAGGAACCACGCATGGCCTTTTCAGCTAGTGTTAGATATGTCCGGACATATCTAACACTGTGCAAGTCATGCTCAACAGCAGGAGGGATATGTCTTGAGCATGACCTGCACAGTATATCATGTGCACATACATGTAGTTGTAAAAGCTGCTAAAGGTGAAAAAACAATCCATAATGAAGTTATATCACTCTACCAATCTGTATTGAATGCACTCCATACGGAAGGGAAGGTGTTAGGCCAGCTAGGGCAATGGACATACAACTGATACATGGGGACACACTTAAAGTAGTTGCAGTGTGATTGTGTTATGCTATTGTAATGCAAATTCGATATTTACACATGCAACATTCATACCTTGCGCGTAACCTCAGAAATATGAGCTTATTTAACTAAATATTTCTGTTCGACAACTGTCGAATGCAATGCGGTAGCTATATACAGCATTGCTTTTTTGGGGGGAGCCATTCTAGGTACTATAAAATGGAGACAAAGTAGCCCAATAAAAAGACATTAAAGTGGTATGGTGCTGTGCCTTGCTAGAACAAAGGACAACACTCGTTTATTGTCATCAATTCACAAGGGCTCCAATTTTCCACACGTCATGTGGGTGTGGTCTTTACAGCCTTTTGCAAGCAATACACAGAAGATTGTAATTGCCAAGATGATGACATACACAAACAACACACACCCTATCAAAGTTCTGAAGACAATTTTGTACACACTAACACACAGAGGACTGGGGATGAGTGCCACAACAGATGTGAGAGTTCTCGTAGGGCTCAGCTGGTGTTAAGGTTTGATGAGTTCAGAGAACTGGCTGAGGACTTCCTTGAGGGCAAATCTAACTTCCATGGAAAGACACGTGACACACTGCACCAGTGCTGGATAGAGCAGTACCACTTGCTTCCATATGGACTTGTCCACTATTGAGGAGGAGGGGGGGAAGGGGTAGGGAAACATCAAGGTTCGTCCGTTACAGAGAGCAAATTATGAAAAGCAATGACAGCCTTTGTACTGTACACACTGAGTGATGGAATGAGGCAACTATTTCAAGAGCACCTATTTACGCATTACAACAGGTACATCATAACCCAGTGGCACTTTCTACACATGAACATGACACGACATGTACATTTATTTGATCTTAGCCTTTTGGTTGGTCCTATACTCTATAACGGAAACCCCAATGACACTTTGGCAAAATAGCATGATATACAAGTCCATACTACATGTAACATCGATTACTGCCAACACATTGATCAACGGCTTAACTGTCTTGGCCTCACCTTTAGCAGAACTCTTCTGTGCCTCCTTGAGTGAAGAGATCAGAACACTCACTGACTTGAGCACAAGAGACACCTCATTCATTCTGCTCCTGTTCATCACAGCAATGAAACCACTCACCATATTCAACAACACGTGATGCAAACCTCAAACCACACCCCTTAACTCCTCCTCACTCCATCCCCACTTGTACCTTGGCAGAGGACATTGGCCACTCAGTCTCTCCTCGTGCACAAACTTTGCCAGCACTTCCTTACACCTCTCCAGAAGCGCATTCAAGGCAAGCTGCGAGGTTGGGTCTGGGGACCATACCATGAGTATTACAGCGAACATTGAACACATACTGTACATGTGTAGGAACCTTTATCCAATGCATCTTGAACTAGTACATTATAGCTGATGACATTGCTAACATGATGACCATGTCATGCATGATGAAATTAAACTCTTCGTGGTGCATTGTGATGAATTGGAACTAGGAATAGAAAGTGGCATCAATAGTATCCAAGGCTTGGACTGTGAGCTCTGTTTTGTGCTCATGCACTGTATGGACACTGCTGTGTTTATATTACACTATGTTGCTAATATTGCTTTTACATCAATGCGTTTCTATTTATATTTTGTCCCCCCATTTTGCGCTCCTTGAAACGTATTAACATGTACACTGACTGTACACCTATATGTACATGATCATGGGATGCAGAGGACACCATGTCTTTCAGAACCAGCATGTACTTGCATGTACATATATAAAGGCAATAGCCCTCACACCCACCCACACATGCAAACATACATGTACACTGTGCACACACGTGTACACACACACACACACACACACACACACACACACGCGCATGCACGCACGCACACACACACACACACACACACACACATACACACACACACACACACACACACACACACACACACACAAAGCCAGCAACCATACCAATATTTGAGTCTTGGCTGTGCAAAAAGGAGAACTGCAGCAAGGCTTCAAAGCAAGACCTGGCAAACCTCTCTCTGAATGGCACCCTGGCAGATACTGCAGAATCTGTGGGGCACAGGAATAAGTATCTACCCTGCACACCCTACACCTTCTACACTGCACACCCTACGTGTGCAACTGACATGACTAATCGCTATGTGTATGGGTGCTATCTACATGTGATGACATGCAAACGTCCCATGTGACATCACATGACATGCAGACGTCCCATGTGACATCACATGACATGCAGACGTCCCATGTGACATCACATGACATGCAGACATCCCATGTGACATCACATGAGACATGCAGACATCCCATGTGATGTCACATGACTTGCCTGCACCATTGGACATACCTTCATAGTGATCAGCGATGGAGTGGATGGAACCTCTGTTGAGGACAGCCGTCAGCTTCTCCAGGAAGTCCTTGGGTGCCCGAGTGGACGTGGGGAGGATGTCCCTCTTAATCATCTCAACTAACTGCACCACCACAATGAAACAAAATACAGTGCATGTAGATTAGACATGAACATCAATAGCCAAACATGTGCAATAGAAGGCCACACGCATGCTATTATCAACGTGCTTGCACATGTGTCTGATGATACTACACACTTATGTGCATACAACCATGCATACACTGTACACACATGTATATCGGTATCACATGGGGATGACACACCGTAACTGTAGAAACTACACTGCAGTGCAGGATTAACCTGTATCTACATGTATCTGCTGATCAACGACTATACACACTCCACTCACATGTGACCATCCTCAGAGATCAACACAAACACATGTACATGTACACGCACACGTACATGCACAGCACGTGTACCTTGATATCATGGGTCTCATATTCTGAAGACTTCTCCATGGGTAGCTCCACACCTTCAGGTCTAAGGTGAGTTCAGTGTGTTCAATATGATTGGAATGGCTAAACACTGCATGAACCACAGATATCAAGATGGCACATGCACTGTACTTTTGTAAAAGTGTTCAACATGTGATAAAACACCACAGAAAGTACTGTACATGTGCGCATGCACATGAAGCTGGTCTACCAGTGGCAATATGTACTGTTCTGGTAGCACCATTTTCATGAATGCTGCTACTGACACTAAAACTATGTCATCATCTGCCATGAATGTATTCTTGGTTTCCATGACACTGTTATGTCCTGTTCTATCACATTCCACACCACAACAAAACCAATAAAATCAAACAACACTTGTGTACAACACACATACTGTACATGTACCACGTACCATGTATTGGTCACTTTGAGGTTAGAGTACACTACAAGTGGGTACTTACATGTCATTGAAAAGGAAGTCTTCAAATATTGAAGCAAGCTCATTCCAGAACTGACTGTTTGCATCTCCTGAAGTATGCAAACACAGTGGTACATACATGTACATGTGCATGTACAAACACACACCGACACACATACACACTCACACATGCACATGCACACACAACACACACATACACACACAACACATACACACACAACACACACACACAACACACACATGCACACACACAACACACACGCACACGAATACACACACACACACACACACACACCTTGACTCAACACTTGAGGCAGTATGCTCTTGAGTATAGCCAGCAGAGCATCCAGTGAATACATCCACACCACTGGCTGTACACACCGATACTTCAGCTTCAAGGGAACATGGAGAGCCTACATGAGGAAGACAACGCAGTGAAAACTACTGCACTCTAGACAAGTATATTTACAGTACATATTACCACAATGCAGAAATAAACTGTTAAACGTCAACATTGCATTGTTAGCTAAGATCACCAATAATATGCATTTTGTATTTGCCGTTTTGTACTAAAATTGGTTCATAACTTGTCCCAGTCTGTAAGGGTCCGGGACCGAGGACATGTCGACAACTTACATTACGTAATGAACATTGACTTACGCTGGAGGAAAAGAACGATCCTACCTCGGACCACTTCGGGCGAGTTATGTTCCGGACCCCCCACGGACGCAGGATAAAGAAAACTATTTAAACGGGTGGCTAATGTGTATGAAGGAGGCTTATACGCGTGTACTCAATTGTGTATTTTAAAATATATCCTTGACGGGTGCGCAAGCCCAGGCGTTAGGCGTTAAAGCTAACGGTGGACCCTAACATTTGGTGGCAGCGGTGTTCTTTTGTTGTGCAGTTTCATGACAAAGTCGCATCACAGGCAGGTGATTGCGAGTGTACATGACAACGCGGTCTGGACTTACGTATAACGCCATTCAAGGAGATAGTGGGGAAATGTCACAACAGTCCTCGTCGGTGTCGGTGGGTGATCTACTGAAGATCCTGGTGGACAGCCAGCAGCGACAGGCCGAGGCGGAGGAGCGTCGGAGGGCGGCGGAGGATGAAGAGAGGCGTCGAAGACTCGTGGAGGAGCAGCGACGACAGGAGGAGAGCGAGCGGCAGATGGCACTAATTGCCAGGCTACTAGAGAAATCTACCCTCGACGACGGCAGGGACAGGAAACCACGGGAGAGAGATGCGCAACTGGTGAGGCTTACGGATAAGGACGACATCGAAACGTACCTAACGACGTTCGAACGCGTGATGGAGGCCTATGAGGTGGACAGGAACCGGTGGACTTTCAAGCTGGCTCCATACTTAAGCGGGAGAGCACAGGAGGTCTACGGTTCCCTCGCAGCTGAGGCGGCGGCCAACTACGAGCAGCTAAAAGAAGCCATTTTGGTACGGTACGGTATCAGAGAGGAGACCTACCGCATGCGGTTTCGATCCACCAAGAAGAAAGCAGAGGAAACCTACCGAGAACTCGGGAATAGACTGCAGGACACAGCAAAGAAATGGCTCCGGGACTACGAGTCAAAGGAAGAACTGCTGGACGTCCTCGTTAAGGAACAGTTCGTGAACAGTCTACCCACGATTCTGCAAGTGTGGATCCGGGAAAGGGAACCAGAGACAAGCGAAGCGGCATTTGACCTGGCGG
This sequence comes from Ephydatia muelleri, assembly GCA_013339895.1. Classification (NCBI taxonomy): domain Eukaryota; kingdom Metazoa; phylum Porifera; class Demospongiae; order Spongillida; family Spongillidae; genus Ephydatia; species Ephydatia muelleri. The sequence continues at coordinate 5,407,264 of JABACO010000001.1, forward strand.
ACAGTTTCGTACATGCTCGAGAGTGCGGTTCGGGGAACGGAATGGGCAGGAGTGGCTTGAAGAACGAGGGACCTGGAATGGACAACTCCCAGGACAAACCACGTTGCTTCAAGTGCGGAGAAGAAGGTCACTTCGCGGGGCGTTGTCACGAACAAGGGGCTAAGGCAGAGCAGGATGCAGTGAAGAGGCAGAGCTATAGGGCCGACAGTTCTGCTGGCAGCAAAGTCAAGTGCTACAACTGCGGCAAAACCGGACACGTGGCCAGAAGATGCCCAGAGAGTGCTTTGTTTGCAGGATCCCGGTGTAAAGACACTCTGCTGGAAAAGAACGTCACCCGGAGAGGAACGGTGGAGGGCACAAAGGTGCAAGATATTATATTGGATACGGGATGCTCCAGGACCTTGGTTCGAAAAGACTTGGTACCTCCTAGCAAGTGGCTGGAAGAGAGAGCAGTCGTGATCAAGTGTGCACACGGCGACGCAGTAATGTACCCTCTCGCATCGGTGGATCTTATGGTAGACGGCACTGCTGTAAACGTGGAAGCGGCTCTGTCGGATACCCTCCCGGCGGCTGTGCTACTGGGCCGGGATGTGCCAGAACTCCATAGATTGCTGCAGGAGCCGCGGGGAGCTGGAAGAACCTCTGTACATGGAGCACAGGAAGCAGATGAAGCCATGGTGGTGACGACTCGAGCGGGAGCGAGAAAAAAACCACGGGAGATAGAGGAGGACTCTGAACAAGGTGAAGAACAAGGAGAAGAAAAGGAGAAGGCAGTTAGAGACAACTCTCACGAGCAGGAACAGTGGGACGTGGGGGATGTTCTGGACGACGATCTGTTCGTGGATAACGGGAGACTGGAAAACACGCGCTTAAGCCGATCTCAGAAGAGGCTGAACAGAAAGCAATTTCAGAGCGGTGACAAGAACAGGTCCACGGAAGAGGAAACCGAAGAAAACATAGCAGATCTGGACTTCGGAGCAGAAGAACTACGGAGACTTCAACAGGCAGACGAAACACTGCACGATATTAACCAGCTGGCAGAGAGAGGAGATCCTCAGTTCGTGAAGAAATCCTCACTGGTTTATCGCAAGACGAGCTCAACAGAGGACCACGCAGTAGAGCAGCTAGTGCTCCCAAGGCAGTGCAGAGCGATGGTACTGAAACTGGCACATGAAACACCTCTGGCGGGTCACTTGGGACGCAACAAGACCACTAGGAGAGTGTTGCAGCGTTTCTACTGGCCTGGCGTATGTCGAGATGTGGCAAAACATTGCAGGTGTTGTCCGGAATGTCAGAAAGCGCAGAACCGTCGAGAGCAACCAGCTCCCTTGGTCCCTCTACCTGTAATGGCGGAACCTTTTGCACGAATCGCCATGGACATCGTGGGACCTCTGCCTCGCAGTAAATCGGGGCACAAGTATATCCTTGTTATTTGCGATTACGCCACTCGCTATCCAGAGGCTGTTCCACTACGTTCATGTGAGGCCGAAAAGATCGCCGAGGAGCTCATTAAACTGTTCAGCCGCATGGGAATCCCCAAGGAGATACTCACTGACCAGGGTAGCAATTTCACGTCAAAGCTGTTGGCTGAACTATACAAAATGTTGCAGGTCAGGGCAATCCGAACCACCCCTTACCACCCGCAAACGGACGGTCTGGTGGAGCGATTCAACCAAACCTTGAAAGCGATGCTGAGGAGGATGGTGAACAAAGAGGGCAAGGATTGGGACCGGCTACTACCCTTTCTTCTCTTCGCCTAGGCGTCTACTGGCTTTTCGCCCTTCGAACTGCTTTTTGGCCGAAAAGTTCGTTGATCTTTCTATGTGATCAAGGAGCGGTGGGAAGCTGACCACAAGAGCAGTGAAAGTGTGGTCTCTTACATCTTGTCCATTCAGGACAGGATAGCGAGTATGGCAGACTTGGTGGGGGAAAACATGCAGAAGGCACAGGAGACTCAGAAGCGCTGGTATGACCGCAACGCGAGGGAAAAAACATTGGAGCCAGGGGAAAAAGTCTTGGTCTTGCTCCCCACCTCTTCTAACAAGCTCTTGGCACAGTGGCAGGGACCGTACACAGTGGAAAAGAGAGTCAGCGATGTAACTTACCAGGTGGACATGAGCAACAAACGGAAGAGACACAGAGTGTTCCATGTAAACATGCTGCGTCAATGGCATGATCAGCAGCCAACCGACTCGAGTCTCTGGGTGGATGACACAGAAGAGGCGGAAGATGAGATACCAGTTTGGGGAAAAGACAACACCTGTGTACAATGGAACCTGCTACCCCATCTGGATGAAATGCAGAAAAGAAGTCTTCAGGGACGAGCTTATAGACAGACTGGGATCTGCCAACTACATTTCAACTCTAGACCTTTCACGGGGATACTGGCAGGTCCCAATGTCAGCACAGTCAAGGGCAAAGACAGCTTTCGTCACCTCGTACGGATTGTTTGAATTCAACGTCATGCCCTTTGGACTCCAGGGAGCACCCTCAACCTTCCAGAGGATGATGGACCAGCTTCTCCGAGGGTTGGAGGACTGTGCTGCTGCCTACCTCGATGACCTAGTGATACATAACGCAACATGGCCGGAACACTTGGCGTCTCTGAGAAAGGTGCTGGAGAGACTGAGAACAGCGGGACTGACAGCAAAACCGTCCAAGTGTCACTTTGCAATGAAGGAGTGCACCTACCTAGGACACATTGTAGGGAACGGTCAGGTACGACCAGAAATAGGGAAGTTGACGGCAGTGGAAGACTTTCCTGTACCCAAAACAAAGAAGGAAGTCAGGACATTCTTGGGGCTCACAGGCTATTACAGGAAGTTTGTGCCATGTTACGCCTCACTGGCCGCACCGCTGACCGAACTGACCAGGAGTAATGCTCCTACCATTGTCAAATGGACCACTTCATGCAACACAGCCTTTATGGACCTGAAGCGGCTTCTATGCTCGTCACCAGTGCTGCAATGCCCCGATTTTAGCCGACCGTTCATACTGCAGACTGATGCCTCAGACTGGGGTGTTGGAGGAGTACTGAGCCAGCTAGACCAGGAAGGTCTCGACCATCCCGTGGCCTACTTTAGTCGAAAACTGCTGCCTCGGGAGAGAAGATACGCCACTGTAGAAAAAGAATGCCTCGCAATCAAGCTGGCCATACAAGCCTTCAGGGTGTACCTACTAGGCAAACCGTTCAGAATTGTTACCGACCATCATGCCCTGGAATGGCTAGACCGGCTCAAAACCGATAACGCCAGACTGACACGGTGGAGCTTGTCCCTCCAACCCTACCATTTCACTGTGACCTACAGGCCAGGGAAGTGTAATGGAAATGCTGATGCTTTGTCCCGGCGAACTAGTTCGCCGCTGGAGAACGTTGAGGGAGTGTAAGGGTCCGGGACCGAGGACATGTCGACAACTTACATTACGTAATGAACATTGACTTACAAGTATCTACCGCTGGAGGAAAAGAACGATCCTACCTCGGACTACTTCGGGCGAGTTATGTTCCGGACCCCCCACGGACGCAGGATAAAGAAAACTATTTAAACGGGTGGCTAATGTGTATGAAGGAGGCTTATACGCATGTACTCAATTGTGTATTTTTAAATATATCCTTGACGGGTGCGCAAGCCCAGGCGTTAGGCGTTAAAGCTAACGGTGGACCCTAACACAGTCATGCAATATACAAATGAAAATACTGTACAGTGTGCAATACTAAGAAACACTTCATGCACTTGTTTTAATATTTAATACTGAGTGAGTTTCAGTTATACTTACTTCTGATCATTAAATACATGCATATGTACATGTACCTTGACAGATTTGCAGTGCGACTGTATGTAAACTCATTGCTAATTTGCACCCACCCCATCGAATGCCATTGTAAATGTAATGATCAATTTGCCCCTTTTTTCTAACCATTGGATACTGCAAAACGTTCCCCATTAACCTTATCTTACAAATTGAACAAGCTAAAAATCTGTAATTCTCATATTGGAAACTTATTATTAAACCCCTCAACCAATCAGCATCACTGAACAATCCAGTACTGAAACCTTTGCAACACACAATTCTCTGATTTATTAGAAGTGACAAAACTATTGGAGATCACGAGCATCGACACAAATTATCAATGATCTTCATCAATCTGGACTTCCAATATACACTACACAATGTACAGGATGCTACATGTAATTGACTAAAAGTAATAAATCACAATGCACGAGCAGCTGCAATTATGTTTGGACTTACACCCAGGTGCACATGATGCCACTGTCAAAAAACATGCAGTTGGCTACCACTCACCTTCAGACAGTCTGCAGTCAGGCTGGAAGATATGGGCACAGCCCCTCCCTCCACACTACTGCAGTACAGCACCACCACCAGACCAGTGGCACTCACAGAGAACGGAACGTAGTTCACCGCCATGATTGGTGGGCGTGGCATCCCCTGGTACACACCCACCATCTCGGGGGGCGTGGTCGCTAGGTGCCCATACCTGAGCAGCTCGGCAATCACCAGTGGGAAGAGGGGTGTGGCCGAACCTTCCCCCAACAGCTCCACCCTCCTGTTTGTATCCACCAGCTCCGTCTTCTTCCCAAAGAGGGTCTGGGGACCACCATCTTCATGATCAAACACGTCTTCCTTGGTAAAGAAGGAAGCCATGGATTTGAGGATGTCCTTTTGCAGCGAGTTGAGCATGTGCTCGTTGTGGGAGGGGACCAGGAAAGGGGACGTATCCTTGGAGACGGGCATGATCAGGGACGTGTACAGGATCTTGGCCGCCTCCTGGAAGTCCGTCCCGGTGAACTTTGACCTCACCCGGGCGTAGATGGGCGGGAACAGCTGCACCAGGTAGATCAGGATGGCCTGGGAAGGGACGGAGGAAAAGAAGCTGTCCGATTCATCCTTGGTCTGAGGGGTGCGGTTTAGGAACACGCGGAATTTCTCCAGGGGAGGGAGTCGCTTGCACACACACTCTATTCCAATCATGTGCCACGCCCTCCAAGCCTTCTCCCACAGCAGCTGTTCCATGGCGAGGGAGGAGGTGGTGGGCGTGACTTCATGTGGCCCTTCACCCTGGTCGGAGGGGGGAGGAGAGCTCTTCACCACTGTGGTGGACCGGACCCTGAGAGGGGGCGGGGCTACCAGGATGGTGTGGAAGCTCTTCAGGGCTGCCTCTGAGACCTGGGCCAAAGGGGATGGGGAGGAGGTGGACATATCAGTGGTTACCAAAAGAAATAAAAACACTGCACATGTAGGCCACTCCTGTTGTACACTAGAATGTTCAGAAGTGAATGTTTGGCTTGTAAATTTCTACAAAAGGTGGGACAAACATGTATGCTGTAGTAGTAGCTACAAGTATAGCACATGATATATAGACCAGAGGTGACCTTGAACTCAATGGAATGCAAAGAGCCAAGTACAAACATTGGTGAATACAATGTACATGTAAGTTGGACCATGCAAAAAATAATGATCATGGGTGGGGCTACAATATGGCAAGAAAGGAGCAATCCCCCTCTCCCTCCTTTCTTCCTCCCTCTCTCCCTCCTTTTCTCCTCCCCTCTCCCTCTTTTCTTCCTCCCTCTCTCCCTCCTTTCCTCCTCCCCCTCTCCCTCCTTTCTTCCTCCTCTCTCCCTCCTTTCTTCCTCCCTTTCCCTCCT
>JABACO010000001.1:5420217-5639059 GCA_013339895.1 Ephydatia muelleri
TCCTGATCTACCTGGTGCAGCTGTTCCCGCCCATCTACGCCTGGGTGAGGTCAAAGTTCACCGGGACGGACTTCAGGAGGCGGCCAAGATCCTGTACACGTCCCTGATCATGCCCGTCTCCAAGGATATGTCCCCTTTCCTGGTCCCCTCCCACAACGAGCACATGCTCAACTCGCTGCAAAAGGACCATCCTCAAATCCATGGCTTCCTTCTTTACCAAGGAAGACGTGTTTGATCACGAAGATGGTGGTCCCCAGACCCTATTTGGCAAGAAGACGGAGCTGGTGGATACAAACAGGAGGGTGGAGCTGTTGGGGGAAGGTTCAGCCACGCCCCTCTTCCCACTGGTGATTGCCAAGCTGCTCAGGTATGGGCACCTAGCGACCACGCCCTCTGAGATGGTGGGTGTGTACCAGGGGATGCCACGCCCTCCAATCATGGCGGTGAACTACGTTCCGTTCTCTGTGAGTGCCACTGGTCTGGTGGTGGTGCTGTACTGCAGTAGTGTGGAGGGAGGGGCTGTGCCCATATCTTCCAGCCTGACTGCAGACTGTCTGAAGGTGAGTGGTAGCCAACTGCATGTTTTTTGACAGTGGTATCATGTGCACCTGGGTTGTAAGTCCAAACATAATTGCAGCTGCTCGTACATTGTGATTTATTACTTTTAGTCAATTACATGAAGCATCCTGTACATTGTGTTGTGTATATTGGAAGTCCAGATTGATGTAGATCATTGATAATTTGTGTCGATGCTCGTGTTTTCCAATAGTTTTGTCACTTCTAATAAATCAGAGAATTGTGTGTTGCAAACGTTTCAATACTGGATGTTCAGTGATGCTGATTGGTTTAATTAATGAGGGTTTTTTTGTTGCTTGTGTAATAATAATACGTTTCCAATAAAAGAAAATGTCACAATTGCAGATATTTAGCTTGCTCTAGTAAGATTGATTGATAAGTGATGCTTGATTGGTTGAGGGGTTTAATAATAAGTTTCCAATATGAGAATTACAGATTTTAGCTTGTTCAATTTGTAAGATAAGGTTAATGGGGAACGTTTTGCAGTATCCAATGGTTAGAAAAAAGGGGCAGATTGATCATTACATTTACAATGGCATTGCATGGGGTGGGTGCGAATTAGCGATGATTTTACATACAGTCGCACTGCAAATCTGTCAAGGTACATGTACATATGCATGATCAGAAGTAAGTATTACTGAAACTCACTCAGTATTTAATATTAAAACAAATGCTTGAAGGGTTTCTTAGTATTGCACACTGTGCAGTATTTTCATTTTTATATTGCATGACTGGGACAAATTATGTTGAAAGATGAACCAATTTTAGTTCAAAACGGCAAATAAAAAAATGCATATTATTGGGGATCTTAGCTAACAATGCAATGTTGACATTTCAGCATTTTATTTCTGCATTGTGGTAATATGTACTGTAAAAATACTTGTCTAGAGTGCAGTTGTTTTCACTGCGTTGTCTTCCTCATGTAGGCTCTCCATGTTCCCTTGAAGCTGAAGTATCGGTTGTGTACAGCCAGTGGTGTGGATGTATTCACTGGATGCTCTGCTGGCTATACTCAAGAGCATACTGCCTCAAGTGTTGAGTCAAGGTGTGTGTGTGTGTGTGTGTGTGTGTGTGTGTATGTGTGGGTGTGTGTGTGCGTGTGCATGCGTGCGTGTGTGTGGTGTATGAGCATGTGTGTAGGTGAGTGTGTGTGTGTGTGTGAACATGCACATGTACATGTATGTACCACTGTGTTTGCATACTTCAGGAGATGCAAACAGTCAGTTCTGGAATGACCTTGCTTCAATATTTGAAGACTTCCTTTTCAATGACATGTAAGTACTTACTTGTAGTATACTCTAACCTCAAGTTGACCAATACATGGTACGTGGTACATGTACACTGTACAGTGTGTGTGTGTTGGTGGCGATTGTACACAAGTGTTGTTGATTTGTTTGGTATTGTTGTGGTGTGGGATGTGATAGAACAGGGCATAACAGTGTCAGTAGCAGCATTCATGAAAATGGTGCTACCAGGACCATACATATTGCCACTGGTAGACCAGCTTCATGTGCATGCGCACATGTACAGTACTTTCTGTGGTGTTTTATCACATGTTGAACACTTTTACAAAAGTACAGTGCATGTGCCATCTTGATATCTGTGGTTCATGCAGTGTTTAGCCATTTCATGTTGAACACACTGAACTCAACTTAGACCTGAAGGCGTGGAGCTACCCATGGAGAAGTCTTCAGAATATGAGACCCATGACATCAAGGTACACGTGCTGTGCATGTGTGTGTGTGTACATGTATGTGTGTTTGTGTTGATCTCTGAGAATGGTCACACAAGAGTGGAGTGTGTGCAGTCATTGATCAGCAGATAGATACAGGTTAATCCTGCACTGCTGTCCATGCAGTGTAGTTTCTACAGTAGAGTGTCATCCCCATGTGATATCGATATACATGTGTGTACAGTGTATGCATGGTTGTGTGCACAAGCGCGTTGATAATAGCATGTGTGTGGCCTTTTATTGCACATGGTTGGCTATTGATGTTCATGTCTAATCTACGTGCACTGTATTTTGTTTCATGTGGTGGTGTAGTTAGTTGAGATGATTAAGAGGGACATCCTCCCCACGTCCACTCGGGCACCCAAGGACTTCCTGGAGAAGCTGACGGCTGTCCTCAACAGAGGTTCCATCCACTCCATTGCTGATCACTATGAAGGTATGTCCAATGGTACAGGCAAATCATGTGATGTCACATGTGACGTCTGCATGTCATGTGATGTGACATGGAACGTCTGCATGTCATGTGATGTGACATGGGACGTCTGCATGTCATGTGATGTCACATGGGACGTTTGCATGTCATCACATGTAGATAGCACCCATACACGTAGCGATTAGTCATGTCAGTTGCACACGGGCATACAGTGTAGATGGTGTAGGGTGTGCAGGGTAGATGGTGTAGGGTGTGCAGGGTAGATGGTGTAGGGTGTGCAGTGTAGATGGTGTAGGGTGTGCAGGTAGATACTTATTCCTGTGCCCCACAGATTCTGCAGTATCTGCCAGGGTGCCATTCAGAGAGAGATTTGCCAGGTCGTGCTTTGAAGCCTTGCTGCAGTTCTCCTTTTTGCACAGCCAAGACTCAAATATTGGTATGGTTGCTGGCTTTGTGTGTGTGTGTGTGTGTGTGTGTGTGTGTGTGTGTGTGTGTGTGTGTGTGTGTGTGTGTGTGTGTGTGCGTGTGTACGTGTGCGTGTGTGTGTATGTGTGTGTGTGTGTGTGTGTACACGTGTGTACACAGTGTACATGTGTGTTTGCATGTGTGGGTGGGTGTGAGGGCTATTGCCTTTATACATGTACATGCAAGTACATGCTGGTTCTGTACATGATGAAAGACATGGTCAAGATGGTGTCCTCTGCATCCCATGATCATGTACATATAGGTGTACAGTCAGTGTACATGTTAATACGTTTCAAGGAACGCAAAATGGGGGGGACAAAATATAATATAAACTCTTTGCATTGGTGTAAAAGCAATTATAGCAACATAGTGTAATATAAACACAGCAGTGTCCATACAGTGCATGAGCACAAAACAGAGCTCACAGTCCAAGCCTTGGATACTATTGGTGCCACTTTCTATTTCTAGTTCCAATTCATCACAATGCACCACGAAGAGTTTAATTCCATCATGCATGACATGGTCATCATGTTAGCAATGTCATCAGCTGTAATGTACTAGTTCGAGATGCATTGGAAAATGGTTCCCACACATGTACAGTATGTGTTCAATGTTCACTGTAATACTCATGCTATGGTCCCCAGACCCAACCTCCCAGCTTGCCTTGAATGCGCTTCTGGAGAGGTGTAAGGAAGTGCTGGCAAAGTTTGTGCACGAGGAGAGACTGAGTGGCCAATGTCCTCTGCCAAGGTACAAGTGGGGATGGAGTGAGGAGTTGAGGGGTGTGGTTTGAGGTTTGCATCACGTGTTGTTGAATATGGTGAGTGGTTTCATTGCTGTGATGAACAGGAGCAGAATGAATGAGGTGTCTCTTGTGCTCAAGTCAGTGAGTGTTCTGATCTCTTCACTCAAGGAGGCACAGAAGAGTTCTACTAAAGGTGAGGCCAAGACAGTTAAGCCGTTGATCAATGTGTTGGCAGTAATGGATGTTACATGTAGTATGGACTTGTATATCATGCTATTTTGCCAAAGTGTCATTGGTGTTTCCGTTATAGAGTATAGGACCGACCAAAAGGCTAAGATCAAATACATGTACATGTCGTGTCATGTTCATGTGTAGAAAGTGCCATTGGGTTATGATGTACCTGTTGTAATGCGTAAATAGGTGGTCTTGAAATAGTTGCCTCATTCCATCACTCAGTGTGTACAGTACAAAGGCTGTCATTGCTTTTCATAATTTGCTCTCTGTAATAGACGAACCTTGATGTTTCCCTACCCCTTCCCCCCCTCCCCCTCCATAGTGGACAAGTCCATATGGAAGCAAGTGGTACTGCTCTTCCAGCACTGGTGCAGTGTGTCACGTGTCTTTCCATGGAAGTCAGAGTTGCCCTCAAGGAAGTCCTCAGCCAGTTCTCTGAACTCATCAAACCTTAACACCAGCTGAGCTCTACGAGAACTCTCACATCTGTTGTTGCACTCATCCCCAGTCCTCTGTGTGTAGTGTGTACAAAATTGTTCAGAACTTTGATAGGGTGTGTGTTGTTTGTGTATGTCATCATCTTGGCAATTACAATCTTCTCTGTATTGCTTGCAAAAGGATGTAAAGACCACACCCAATGACGTGTGGAAAATTGGAGCCCTTGTGAATTGATGACAATAAACGAGGGTTGCCCTTTGTTTTATCAAGGCACAGCATGAATGTCACATTTGCATTACAATAGCTTAACACAATCGCACTGCAACTACTTTAAGTGTGTGTCCCCATGTATCAGTTGTATGTCCATTGCCCCTTGTATCAGTTGTATGCCCATTGCCCCATGTATCAGTTGTATGCCCATTGCTCCATGTATCAGTTGTATGCCCATTGCCCCATGTATCAGTTGTATGTCCATGGCCCCATGTATCAGTTGTATGCCCATTGCTCCATGTATCAGTGTGTATGCCCATTGCTCCATGTATCAGTTGTATGTCCATTGCCCCATGTATCAGTTGTATGCCCATTGCTCCATGTATCAGTTGTATGCCCATTGCTCCATGTATCAGTTGTATGTCCATTGCCCCATGTATCAGTTTTATGCCCATTGCTCCATGTATCAGTTGTATGCCCATTGCTCCATGTATCAGTGGTATGTCCATTGCCCCATGTATCAGTTGTATGTCTATTGCCCCATGTATCAGTTGTATGTCCATTGCACCCATGTATCAGTTGTATGTCCATTGCCCCATGTATCAGTTGTATGCCCATTGCCCCATGTATCAGTTGTATGTCCATTGCTCCATGTATCAGTTTGTATGTCCATGTCAGTATCAGTCCATGTATCAGTTGTATGTCCATTGCCCCATGTATCAGTTGTATGTCCATTGCCCCATGTATCAGTTGTATGTCCATTGCCCCATGTATCAGTTGTATGTCCATTGCCCCATGTATCAGTTGTATGTCCATTGCCCCATGTATCAGTTGTATGCCCATTGCTCCATGTATCAGTTGTATGTCCATTGCCCATGTATCAGTTGTATGTCCATTGTCCCATGTATCAGTTGTATGTCCATTGCCCCATGTATCAGTTGTATGTCCATTGCCCCATGTATCAGTTGTATGTCCATTGCCCCATGTATCAGTTGTATGTCCATTGCCCCCATGTATCAGTTGTATGCCCATTGCCTCCATGTATCAGTTGTATGTCCATTGCCCCATGTATCAGTTGTATGTCCATTGCCCCATGTATCAGTTGTATGTCCATTGCCCCATGTATCAGTTGTATGTCCATTGCCCCATGTATCAGTTGTATGCCCATTGCCCCATGTATCAGTTGTATGCCCATTGCTCCATGTATCAGTTGTATGTCCATTGCCCCATGTATCAGTTGTATGCCCATTGCCCCATGTATCAGTTGTATGCCCATTGCCCCATGTATCAGTTGTATGTCCATTGCCCCCATGTATCAGTTGTATGCCCATTGCCCCATGTATCAGTTGTATGCCCATTGCCCCATGTATCAGTTGTATGCCCATTGCCCCATGTATCAGTGTATGTCCATTGCTCCATGTATCAGTTGTATGTCCATTGCCCCATGTATCAGTTGTATGTCCATTGCCCCATGTATCAGTTGTATGTCCATTGCCCTAGCTGGCCAACACCTTCCCTTCCCATAATGTATGGAGTGCATTCAATACAGATTGGTTAGAGTGACGTAACTACATCATGGATTGTTTTTTTCACCTTTAGCAGCTTTTACAACTACAAGTATGTGCACATGTTATACTGCGCTGGTCATGCTCAGCTCAACAAGGAAGAGACATATCCCTCCTGCTGTTGAGCATGACTCGCACATGTTAGATATGTCCAGACATATCTAACACTAGCTGAAAAGGTCATGCTTTGGTTCCTGCACAGATGTACATATATATAGATCAGGTAAAACTATGTCATGCATCTGCCATGAATGTATTCTTGGTTTTCTACAATCCTTTTAAAATGCAATCATTTTATTTACTTGTCTAATGCACAAACAGCAAAACATTTACTCATTTTCCCATCTGGTTTAAGTTGTCAAAGTCTGTGTACATGTACAAAACCAGCTGCAAGACTATACAGTTGCATTCTCTCTTGTCAAGTATTGCATAAAACACGTCACTATCACAATGGGCTGTATCTAGCTTCAGTCTGCTGAATGTTACTTGTACACAATAATGTGGCGAGGCAAAATGGCTGCCGAGTTATAAACCACAATCTCTGGATAGTTAAGGTCTTCTCCCACCTGTCCATATACTGAGTCATAACCTGGTGGTGGACCTTGCAGATTTTGGTCAGTTTTCTTCAAAGGATACTTCCTTCCAGGGCATACATCACACAGAAGTTGTGCTCGGAATGATACTCCATTAGCGTGTGTGTAATCATGGCTTTTGGAAGAGTGAGGTGCTAAGTAGAATCCTTTGCCAAACCGCTGAAATGTTTCATCACTGATGAGCTCTTCCCTGAATCCTTCATTTGCTATGCCGCATATGCTGCAGTTTGAAATTCAGCAGAGTGTTTTGCTGCTAGAGATATCACACTTCAGAGCAGTGCCATGAAAGTAGCATGGCTCAACTTTCTTCTCAGTCAGGCTACTCTGGTACCATTTCCACTTTTGTTCAAGTGCTCCATTTGCAATGCCCAGTATGGTGACAACAATAGGAGGTGGACCCTTCTTCCATCCATCTTGAAAAATCTTCAGCACACCTAGTCTTTTGTGTTCCGGAACACTGCATATGCTTCCTGGAAATACAATGTTTTTATTTTTTGAAATTATTTTCACATTTGATGGACATACCTTCGACTCTTGATGCAACTGTATACGGGTACTGGTCTGCTTTCTTTCTTGAATTTTCCCCATCTCGTGGTTTCTCTGGCACAGCACGCAGTGTATCAGTCCTTACACCTCCACTAACAGTTTGTATACCAGCTCCATCACGTGATAGAAGCCAAACCCTAGGCCACGGAACAGTTTGGTCAAATAGATCATTCCATGATTCTACCTCATCAAACCCAGTGGGGAGGTCTTTGTAGACTGTATTCAAATCCTTAGCTGACGCCCGTATGATAGTGACCATTTTGGTACCTGGATAGATGTCCAGTGTGACTGTTGTTTCTTTGCTTGTATGGTCACGGGTTTCCACCACCTTAACCATGTCAGAACATGTCAAATCCAGTTCCGGCTTGGTTTTGCTGAACGAATTACCATTCACCAACCAATCCTCAGTACTCATCTTTTCTCCATCCACCATGACATATTGTGTTATACTCATTCTCTCTGATTTAATCTCTGCGCAGAGCTCTCCGCCTTCCGTAAACTGGACCATTTCCCCTCCTCCTTCGTCCTGCCAACCATACCAAATTCCTCCTGATGATGCGACAACTCGTCTGCAGTTCTTGGCTTCTTCTTCGTTGGGCGATACGTCCAAAGACGTGATGTACTCGTTGGGGGGAGAACAAGACGGGTTCGTTGACAGGTCGTGACATTCCACTGTGCATGGCCGGTTATCAGTTGTGGCCAGCTGCTTTTTGCCGGCGTTACGCGTGGCATTCTGCATCCATTTCTCGCTCATCTCAATGCCCTTGTCGCGCAACCACTCGGCAGCGAGTAACATTTTGAGGACTTCTTGGAGTTTGGTAAAGAGAGGCTCATCGTATTTGGCGATTTGGGGAAGAACACGGCTGATGTATTTTGAATAGTTTGGCGAGAAACCAGCATTGATGGACAGCTTCGGATCAGCGTTAAACACGAGCTCGTCGTCGTATAGCTCCACTGGTACGTCCTCGGAAGATAAGAAAATGGATCCGTGCGTACCAAGGGAGTCAAAGTCCAGGTACGTAGCCAGCCCTTTCGTCTTGCTGAACTTCTCCCGAGAAAAGAATACGCTTTTCGCCTGATCCGTTTGCAGTCCAATGTTTAGACACTTCATTTTCCAATCAACCTCGAAGAGGAGCTCCCCAAGTGCTGTGCCGTTCAACCAAGGCGGATCGTAATGCTTGTATTGCCTTCCGAAGAAAGGGTGTCCGAGTGGTATCGCGATGAAGGTAAATTGCGGCCGTTTTCCCTCGGATACCAGCCTGCAGACGGCAGCTACTTCATCTTCAGTGAGAGAGGGCGTGTGATCGCATTGATCAAAGCGTATCTCTGGCACACCATGGACGATAGCAACTGAACGTAGCGTCCGGCCTCCGCTTGGACGTCCAATAGGAAACGTGAAACCGTCATCGTAGCACGTCTTCTCCATCTGTCTTCAATTGTTAGTTATGTCGAGACTGAATCTGCTGTACGTGTTTGCCTATAAATGTGTGTAGATGGCAGTGTGCACGTGCAGTCCGATTTCGGCGGAAGTCGGGTAGGGACTTCCCCAGGTATTTACCCTTCCAACGATGTCTATATTAAATAACGACTGCAGGACGTTTCGTTTTTACATAACACCTTGCAAATAAATTGATGCAGCGTTATTCAATACTGGGAGTGTTCTTCAGATCGTTCTAATCTCGTACCCAGACCGGTTTACATAAGCATTATCGCGTAATGTATAATGCTACGTAAATTCATTATACATTATGCTTACGTAAACAGGTCTGGGTATGAGACTACAGGTACTTAGCATTGATATGAATGTATACTGTGAGAATAAGCAATGCATGGTAAGCTCCAACAGTTGTTTGAATGCATTGAAACGTTGGACAAAAAGTCAATGCCCTTTGATACAAAATGGTTTCATAGCAACGAACCTATAATTACGACCCTAGCAACACACCATAAGAGTCAAAGGCTGAGGTAAGATATAACACAGAAACTGTGTGTGTGTGTCAGTGTGTGTATATTATATGTGTGTGTGTGCATGTGTGCTTATGTATGTATGGTGTGTGTATGTGTGTGTATGTGTATGTGTGTGTGTGTGCATGTGTGTGTATGTATGTGTTGTGTATGTGTGTGCATGTGTGTGCATGTGTGTATGTATAAATTTGTGTGTGTGTGTGTGTGTGTGTGTGTGTGTGTACTCCATAGGTATGTAGCATTTTTGGAGATGTTGGTGCACAACCTCTGCAGCTGCAATTAACTGTGGCTTGTTGTGTTGTATTGTAGCTACAAGCCACAACATCTGTCCCACAGGGTCAAATGAGCGTGAACAAAGACTCCAACACCAGTTCCCTGCAGACCCAGGCTCTCCTCATACACCACTCTAGGGACACCGCCAGGAAGCAATGGGCGAAGACTGAGGTCCTCACGCTCAACGGTGTGGCCCGGCTCTTCCAGACCCGCTGGTCCACCCTGGTGGAACTGGAGGGATTCAACAAGGCCTGGGGCACCCTGCTGGAGTTCATCAAGTCATGTGCACAGAGCCTCAGCACTGAAGTGAGTTGAAGATGATATACAGTGTAGAGAGAAGGAGAGAGGGAGGGGGGAGAGAGGAGGAAGAAAGGAGGAGAGAGAGGAGGACGAAGAGGAGAGGGCGGAAGAAAGGAGGGAGAGACGGGAGGAGAAGAGAAAGGAGGGAGAGGGGGAGGAGAGAAAGGATGGAGCGAGGGAGGAAGAAAGGACGGTTATGAGAGGGCGGAAGAAAGAGGGATGAGAGGGAGGAAGGAAAGTGAGGGAGAGAGGGAGGAAGAAAGGAGGAGATGGAGAGCGGGAGGAAGAACGTGAGGGAGAGAGGAGGAAGAACGGAGGGAGAGAGGGAGAGAGGAAGAAAGGAGGGAGAGACGGGAGTAAGAAAGAGCAGAAGGAAGGAGAGAGGGAGGACGAAAGGAGGGAAGCGGGGATGGAAGGTGGGGAGAGGGGAGGAGGAACGGCGGGAGCGAGGAGGAAGAAAGGAGGGAGAGGGGGTAGGAGGAGGAACGGAGGGAGATAGGGAGGAAGAAAAGAGGGAGAGAGGGAGGAAGAAAGGAGGGAGAGAGGGAGGAAGAAAGGACGGAGAGGAGAGGGGGATTGCTCCTTTCTTACCATATTGTTGCCCCCACCCATGATCATTATTTTTGCATGGTCCATAACGTCCTACGTATTTCACAAAATGTATACATGCAAGTACATGCTGGGTCTGTACATGATGAAAGAAATGGTCAAGATGGTGTCTTCCATCCCATGATCATGTACATATAGGTGTACAGCGTACATCGTACATGTTAGTACATTTCAAGGAATGCACAATAACAAAATATACATATAAATGCTTTCTTTGCATTGATGTACATGTAAAAGCGATTATAGCAACATAGTGTAATATAAACACAGCAGTGTCCATACATGAGCACAAAACAGAGCTCACATCCAAGCCTTGGATACTTTTGGTGCCACTTTCTATTCCTACATGTAGTTCACAATGCACCATGAAGAGTTTAATTCCATCATGCATGACATGGTCATCATGTTAGCAATGTCATCAGCTGTAATGTACTAGTTCGAGATGCATTGGAAAAAGGTTCCCACACATGTACAGTATGTGTTCAATGTTCACTGTAATACTCATGCTATGGTCCCCAGACCCAACCTCCCAGCTTGCCTTGAATGCGCTTCTGGAGAGGTGTAAGGAAGTGCTGGCAAAGTTTGTGCACGAGGAGAGACTGAGTGGCCAATGTCCTCTGCCAAGGTACAAGTGGGGATGGAGTGAGGAGTTGAGGGGTGTGGTTTGAGGTTTGCATCACATGTTGTTGAATATGGTGAGTGGTTTCATTGCTGTGATGAACAGGAGCAGAATGAATGAGGTGTCTCTTGTGCTCAAGTCAGTGAGTGTTCTGATCTCTTCACTCAAGGAGGCACAGAAGAGTTCTGCTAAAGGTGAGGCCAAGACAGTTAAGCCGTTGATCAATGTGTTGGCAGTAATGGATGTTACATGTAGTATGGACTTGTATATCATGCTATTTTGCCAAAGTGTCATTGGGGTTTCCGTTATAGAGTATAGGACCGACCAAAAGGCTAAGATCAAATACATGTACATGTCATGTCATGTTCATGTGTAGAAAGTGCCATTGGGTTATGATGTACCTGTTGTAATGCGTAAATAGGTGCTCTTGAAATAGTTGCCTCATTCCATCACTCAGTGTGTACAGTACAAAGGCTGTCATTGCTTTTCATAATTTGCTCTCTGTAATAGACGAATCTTGATGTTTCCCTACCCCTTCCCCCCCTCCTCCTCAATAGTGGACAAGTCCATATGGAAGCAAGTGGTACTGCTCTATCCAGCACTGGTGCAGTGTGTCACGTGTCTTTCCATGGAAGTTAGAGTTGCCCTCAAGGAAGTCCTCAGCCAGTTCTCTGAACTCATCAAACCTTAACACCAGCTGAGCCCTACGAGAACTCTCACATCTGTTGTTGCACTCATCCCCAGTCCTCTGTGTGTTAGTGTGTACAAAATTGTCTTCAGACACTTTGATAGGGTGTGTGTTGTTGTTTGTGTATGTCATCATCTTGGCAATTACAATCTTCTGTGTATTGCTTTCAAAAGGATGTAAAGACCACACCCACATGACATGTGGAAAATTGGAGCCCTTGTGATTGATGACAATAAATGAGTGTGGTCCTTTGTTCTATCAAGGCACAGCACCATACCATTTGAGTGTCTTTTTATTGGGCTATGTTGTCTCTATTATTGAGTACCTATATACAATGGCTCCCCTTAAAATAAGCAATGTGGGTGAATGGCTGTATATAATCTACTGCATTGCATTCATCTATAGAATGACAGTTGTCGAACAGAAATATTTAGTTACATAAGCTCATATTTCTGAGGTTGTGTGCAAGGTATAAATGTTTCATGTGAGAATTTGCATTACAATAGCTTAACACAATCACACTGCAACTACTTTAAGTGTGTCCCATTGCCCCATGTATCAGTTGTATGCCCATTGCCCCATGTATCAGTTGTATGTCCATTGCCCCATGTATCAGTTGTATGCCCATTGCCCCATGTATCAGTTGTATGTCCATTGCTCCATGTATCAGTTGTATGCCCATTGCCCCATGTATCAGTTGTATGTCCATTGCCCCATGTATCAGTTGTATGTCCATTGCCCCTTGTATCAGTTGTATGCCCATTGCCCCATGTATCAGTTGTATGTCCATTGCCCCATGTATCAGTTGTATGCTCATTGCCCCATGTATCAGTTGTATGTCCATTGCCCCTTGTATCAGTTGTATGCCCATTGCCCCATGTATCAGTTGTATGCCCATTGCCCCATGTATCAGTTGTATGTCCATTGCCCCATGTATCAGTTGTATGCTCATTGCCCCATGTATCAGTTGTATGCCCATTGCCCCATGTATCAGTTGTATGTCCATTGCCCCATGTATCAGTTGTATGTCCATTGCCCCATGTATCAGTTGTATGTCCATTGCTCCATGTATCAGTTGTATGTCCATTGCCCCATGTATCAGTTGTATGTCCATTGCCCCATGTATCAGTTGTATGTCCATTGCTCCATGTATCAGTTGTATGTCCATTGCTCCATGTATCAGTTGTATGTCCATTGCCCCATGTATCAGTTGTATGTCCATTGCCCCATGTATCAGTTGTATACCCATTGCTCCATGTATCAGTTGTATGTCCATTGCCCCATGTATCAGTTGTATGTCCATTGCCCCATGTATCAGTTGTATGCCCATTGCTCCATGTATCAGTTGTATGTCCATTGCTCCATGTATCAGTTGTATGTCCATTGCCCCATGTATCAGTTGTATGTCCATTGCCCCATGCATCAGTTGTATGTCCATTGCCCCATGTATCAGTTGTATGTCCATTGCCCCTTGTATCAGTTGTATGCCCATTGCCCCTTGTATCAGTTGTATGTCCATTGCCCCATGTATCAGTTGTATGTCCATTGCTCCATGCATCAGTTGTATGCCCATTGCCCCATGTATCAGTTGTATGTCCATTGCCCCATGTATCAGTTGTATGTCCATTGCCCCATGTATCAGTTGTATGTCCATTGCCCCATGTATCAGTTGTATGCCCATTGCCCCATGTATCAGTTGTATGCCCATTGCTCCATGTATCAGTTGTATGCCCATTGCCCCATGTATCAGTTGTATGTCCATTGCCCCCTTGTATCAGTTGTATGCCCATTGCCCCTTGTATCAGTTGTATGTCCATTGCCCCATGTATCAGTTGTATGTCCATTGCTCCATGTATCAGTTGTATGCCCATTGCCCCATGTATCAGTTGTATGTCCATTGCCCCATGTATCAGTTGTATGTCCATTGCTCCATGCATCAGTTGTATGCCCATTGCCCCTTGTATCAGTTGTATGTCCATTGCTCCATGTATCAGTTGTATGTCCATTGCCCCATGTATCAGTTGTATGCCCATTGCCCCATGTATCAGTTGTATGTCCATTGCCCCATGTATCAGTTGTATGTCCATTGCCCCATGTATCAGTTGTATGTCCATTGCCCCATGTATCAGTTGTATGTCCATTGCCCTAGCTGGCCTAACACCTTCCCTTCCCATAATGTATGGAGTGCATTCAATACAGATTGGTAGAGTGACGTAACTACATCATGGATTGTTTTTTCACCTTAAGCAGCTTTTACAACTACATGTATGTGCACATGTTATACTGCGCTGGTCATGCTCAGCTCAACAAGGAAGGGACATATCCTTCCTGCTGTTGAGCATGACTCGCACATGTTAGATATGTCCAGACATATCTCACACTAGCTGAAAAGGTCATGCATGGGTACTTGGTTCCTGCACAGATGTACATATATATAGATCAGGTAAAACTATGTCATGCATCTGCCATGAATGTATTCTTGGTTTTCTACAATCCTTTTAAAATGCAATCATTTTATTTACTTGTCTAATGCACAAACAGCAAAACATTTACTCATTTTCCCATCTGGTTTAAGTTGTCAAAGTCTGTGTACATGTACAAAACCAGCTGCAAGACTATAGAGTTACATTCTCTCTTGTCAAGTATTGCATAAAACACGTCACTGTCACAATAGGCTGTATCTAGCTTCAGTCTGCTGAATGTTACTTGTACACAATAATGTGGCGAGGCAAAATGGCTGCCGAGTTATAAACCACAATCTCTGGATAGTTAAGGTCTTCTCCCACCTGTCCATATACTGAGTCATAACCTGGTGGTGGACCTTGCAGATTTTGGTCAGTCTTCTTCAAAAGATACTTCCTTCCAGGGCATACATCACACAGAAGTTGTGCTCGGAATGATACTCCATTAGCGTGTGTGTAATCATGGCTTTTGGAAGAGTGAGGTGCTAAGTAGAATCCTTTGCCAAACCGCTGAAATGTTTCATCACTGATGAGCTCTTCCCTGAATCCTTCATTTGCTATGCCGCATATGCTGCAGTTTGAAATTCGGCAGAGTGTTTTGTTGCTAGAGATATCACACTTCAGAGCAGTGCCATGAAAGTAGCATGGCTCAACTTTCGTCTCAGTCAGGCTACTCTGGTACCATTTCCACTTTTGTTCAAGTGCTCCATTTGCAATGCCCAGTATGGTGACAACAATGGGAGGTGGACCCTTCTTCCATCCATCTTGAAAAATCTTCAGCACACCTAGTCTTTTGTGTTCCGGAACACTGCATATGCTTCCTGGAAATACAAATGTTTTTATTTTTTGAAATTATTTTCACATTTGATGGACATACCTTCGACTCTTGATGCAACTGTATACGGGTACTGGTCTGCTTTCTTTCTTGAATTTTCCCCATCTCGTGGTTTCTCTGGCACAGCACGCAGTGTATCAGTCCTTACACCTCCACCAACAGTTTGTATACCAGCTCCATCACGTGATAGAAGCCAAACCCTAGGCCACGGAACAGTTTGGTCAAACAGATCATTCCATGATTCTACCTCTTCAAACCCAGTGGGGAGGTCTTTGTAGACTGTATTCAAATCCTTAGCTGACGCCCGTATGACAGTGACCATTTTGGTACCTGGATAGATGTCCAGTGTGACTGTTGTTTCTCTGCTTGCATGGTCACGGGTTTCCACCACCTTAACCATTTCAGAACATTCATGACATGTCAAATCCAGTTCCGGCTGGGTTTTGCTGAACGAATTACCATTCACCAACCAATCCTCAGTGCTCATCTTTTCTCCATCCACCATGACATATTGTGTTATACTCATTCTCTCTGATTTAATCTCTGCGCAGAGCTCTCCGCCTTCCGTAAACTGGACCATTTCTCCTCCTCCTTCGTCCTGCCAACCATACCAAATTCCTCCTGATGATGCGACAACTCGTCTGCAGTTCTTGGCTTCTTCTTCGTTGGGCGATACGTCCAAAGACGTGATGTACTCGTTGGGGGGAGAACAAGACGGGTTCGTTGACAGGTCGTGACATTCCACTGTGCATGGCCGGTTATCAGTTGTGGCCAGCTGCTTTTTGCCGGCGTTACGCGTGGCATTCTGCATCCATTTCTCGCTCATCTCAATGCCCTTGTCGCGCAACCACTCGGCAGCGAGTAACATTTTGAGAACTTCTTGGAGTTTGGTAAAGAGAGGCTCATCGTATTTGGCGATTTGGGGAAGAACACGGCTGATGTATTTTGAATAGTTTGGCGAGAAATCAGCATTGATGGACAGCTTCGGATCAGCGTTAAACACGAGCTCGTCGTCGTATAGCCCCACTGGTACGTCCTCGGAAGATAAGAAAATGGATCCGTGCGTACCAAGGGAGTCAAAGTCCAGGTACGTAGCCAGCCCTTTCGTCTTGCTGAACTTCTCCCGAGAAAAGAATACGCTTTTTGCCTGATCCGTTTGCAGTCCAATGTTTAGACACTTCATTTTCCAATCAACCTCGAAGAGGAGCTCCCCAAGTGAGGTGCCGTTCAACCAGGGCGGATCGTAATGCTTGTATTGCCTTCCGAAGAAAGGGTGTCCGAGTGGTATCCCGAAGAAGGTAAATTGCGGCCGTTTTCCCTCGGATACCAGCCTGCAGACGGCAGCTACTTCATCTTCGGTGAGAGAGGGCGTGTGATCGCATTGATCAAAGCGTATCTCTGGCACACCATGGACGATTGCAACGGAACGTAGCGCCCTCCCTCCGCTTGGACATCCAATAGGAAACGTGAAACCGTCATCGTAGCACGTCTTCTCCATCTGTCTTCAATTATTAGCTATGTCGAACTGAATCTGCTGTACGTGTTTGCCTATAAATGTGTGTAGATGGCAGTGTGCACGTGCAGTCCGATTTCGGCGGAAGTCGGGTAGGGACTTCCCCAGGTATTTACCCTTCCAACGATGTCTACATTAAATAACGACTGCAGGAAGTTTCGTCTTTACATAACACCTTGCAAATAAATTGATGCACATGCATGCGTTATTTAATACCTGGAGTGTTCTTCAAAGGTGCTCAGCATAGATATGTATGTATACTGTGAGATTGTTAAATTTTCATCGCAAGATAGAAACGAACGTAATTACGACCCTAGCAACACACCCGTTCATGTGGATGCATGGCCTTTCTATTTAATTTTTTAATTTTATTTATTTATTTATTTACATAAAGTGTTTCGATACAGTGCCAGAGCTTTCTATGGTCATATTAATGATGTGAATCTCTGTCGCTATCTTTCAATCCTGGATGTCATATACGCTTGGCCAATCCTGAGTGCGATCGATTCTCGACCTAAGAGGACAAACGTCACCCTGCCAAAGTTTCCGCCCTTATACACTACATTGAAATTGTAACAGCGTAAAGTCGTTATAAGTTTTTTCTTCATATTTCAATGTGAATTGGAGGTTCAGCGTATTCTACTAGAAGATGCAAGCCTTCAGAATATTGTTAACTTATTTTGCATGTGACTCCATGCCTTTCCTGATACACTTCAGTGTGTTCGGCCGGTGCATGTTATTTGGTTAGCCTTTCAACTAATGTATGCTGGAGAGTTTATGACTACAAATAGATCAAGCCATATTTACCTGCGTTATCCCATAAGAGTCAAAGGCTGAGGTAATTAAATATAGATATGACCCTGTAACTGTGTGTGTGTGTGTGTGTGTGTGTGTGTGTGTGTGTGTGTGTGTGTGTGTGCGTGCGTGTGTGTGTGTGTGCATGTGTGTGTGTGCATGTGTGTGTGTGCATGTGTGTGTGTGTGTGTACTACATGCTACTCCAATAGGTATCTCAACTGTGGCTGGTTGTGTTGACAACACTGGTGTGTATTGTAGCTTCAGCCACATGCAACATCTGTCCCACAGGATGTGCAATTCATCATTATGTCCTCAAGCAACCGAATTACAAGCTCTAGAGGCTGTTTGAGCTCAGCCGGCTGTAGGCTGGTGATTGAATAGCAGCAGGGGCACTCGAGTCGTACAGTGCTTCTTATTACCTGATGTCTTTCAAATTGTGCTCTTTCAAGTAATACTGAAGCTGTGATGACTAAGATCCTCTGCAGCCCAGTCAATCTCATCCATTGATAAAGTACCCTTTGACCGCTTCATGTGAAGGCTCACATTTCTAATGATTCTACTCGATTCATGCTCTGTTGCGTTTGGTACACTGCTCGAATTTGACTGACCACAGGGACTTCAGAAAGCAACAGCAGCCCATCTGTATACTGTGAAGCAAGTTTGGCTTGCACAGCCTCAGCAGATACTTTAAGGCGACTTTTCACAGCAGACGCTTCAACATTGCTTTCTTCACCAGTGCGCCAGCACTGTGCAATGAAGTCCTGCACTCTTGTGCTGAGCTCAGGGTGTTGGTTCTTCTGACAGTGTGCCCAACCAACAATGAAATTTGCCTCAAACGATGCATACGTTGAAGTTCCAGGATTTGTTTCATTGCTCTTGCCTGCCCATCTATTGTGAGTCTCTAGTGCTTAGTATACTTCATGAATAACCATATAGAACATTGTACGGGAGTCATGAATGGATTTGGTTTCACTAGAAGAACAGTTGCCGGTATTCTTAACACATCTTGTGCTTAGAGCAACAGCAATCAATACATGAAATGGTGATAAAAGCATCACTCTTATCATCATTAGGCACAATGCACTCCACAAAGTGAAAACGCATTTATTTTCGCCAATCTCTATACAAGAACCATCCTCCAAAGATGCATCCTTTTTGGCTGCATTCATTTCACACATTTCTTCCCTACACTCTTCATCCCACTCTGCCTCAAACTCTGCTGGTCCAGAAATTTTTCAAACACATTTCCAAGCTCTTTCTCTGTTTGAAACTCTTCATCAGACAATTCCACACATTTCACTGTGGACATTTCATCCATTTATTGTTCTATTTCTTCACCAGGCACATTCCCAAGCTTTTCTTCAGATACTTCATATCATTCTTCTTCTCCATGGTACTCTCTCTTCACATCGTTCTTGAAACTCTTCTTCATAGTACTCTTCGCCATCATGCAACTCCACAATGTTTCCACTAGGATGGTTGTTGAGTAACTCATCCTGACTGCATCCTTTTCCAAACATAAGTCTACTGGTTTCACATATGCACCCATTCCGAACCATAGCATACCCTTTTTTCCATAGTAATCTTCACCATCTTCTCTGAAACCACGAGCCCAAAATTTCTGCTTAAAATCAAAAATGATATATGCCGTATCTGCTGCCATATTGTTTCTAGCCTGTTTCATTAGGTACTGTTGTTGCACATAATGCACAACATGGGACATGTATCCGAAAGTGCGTCTTTCACATTGATGTAATGTAACGAGTGCATCAGAAAGTACACAAACATCTTTGATATTCTCCAGTGCAGCCCATCGTAGCTGATCGTAGAACAGAAATGGGCAACAGCAAGCTTCACACTCCACTTGTCCATATGAATCACTGCTGTTCTTGATACATCAGCTGTGACCTTTCTCAAGGTCTAAGGTAAATTGGGGTAAGGTATTGATATACATTTAGCAATGTAGCCATTGATAGTTTGCTGATTTCTAGCTGATTATTTACCAATTGGATTATTTGCTGGTGTTTTGAATCGGATTGATCATTTAGGTCATCAACTAGTTGTAAAACACTATGGTACAGGTGACGGACATTCATCTCATGCTCATTTGCAGTGTGTTCACTTTAGTTTATAACTCATGAAGTGTTGTCCCATAAGTGGGTAATCGTGTTCTGCTTTTCCTAACCTTTCTTCTCTTTCTCTTTCTTCTTGGTTTCATAATCATTTTTTTATCTTTATTAATTCATGAGCAGTTCATAAACAGTTTGTTCTTGGATCGGCGTGAATTTAAATGAACCTTTTGATCAGGGCTACATGAACATTGAACAAGTGTTCAAAAGAATGTGTTTTCTCAGAGGAAATTACTATCTCAACTGCGACCATATGCATGCAGATGGGTATCATTGAAGTGTCCATAGCAGACGTCTTCACTTCAATGATACTCATCAGCATATAGTTGGTATTAAGGCTTGAAACTGGTTGTGCCGGAGCTCCGGTTAACCGGTTAACCGACGGTTAACCAATTGCGAGAATCAAATAACCGCCTCAACTGGTTATTTTTCAGCAAAATAACCGCTTTAACCGGTTGTTAAAATTTTACAACCGACCGGTTGATATAGTGGATTTGCAGTGGTGTTTATTGCATCTAGCAATAATGCCGGGCACGAGAAAACAATCAGCGACGAGAGCGAATAACGGAGAGAAGGCTGGTGATATTTATAGCAACTTTGTTATTTAATTATAGCAACATACTATTATTATACTACTACTATTACTATAGTAATCAAGACGCTCTTGCAACACCTCTAATAGTGAGTCCGCGCACCGCGTCTCGTTCAGACAGTGTGCGTGGACTCAGCATTAGGGTGATAGAGTCAGTTCCAACCCAATATTGATGCAAGTTCTTGTGATGTACTTCGTCATCATCGCGTCTCTTCCTTTTCTGTCCCCGACAGGACCCCGTGCATCATCATCTTCTGCTTGTTTTCGGTCACGCTCTTCCTCAGAACGAGCTATGTACTGCTCACAACCGCTTAAATGTTCAAGCGGCTCCCACGTATCATCCTCATGGCTAAACCCTTTCCATCGCACGAGCCATTCTTTGCGCTTTTTTGACATTCGCTCGGCAATTATATCCTCTACAAAGTTAGTAGATGTCTTTGTACGCGGCGGGATCTGCGACATGCTTAAGGGTACGCCGCGGGCCATCTTTTTTGCCATGTGGCAAAGCCCGAGGTTATGCTGGCTTAGCTTTTGGTTCCATCGAGATATCGATTTTGCTTTTAATAATTGATAATCAATTAACTGTTAAACCGGAAAGAACCGGTTGTTTTGAAGGAGGAGACGCCACGTAAATAGTGGCGCAGGCCGTGCTCAAACTCCCGTATAAAAGGCGCTTGGATCCAACCGGAAATCACGTGAGCTCAACATCCTCAGAATGGCGTAGTTTTGTAAGCTGTTAGGATTCTCACCCACACTTGCTGGCTACATCGTTTTTACGTTGTTAAGACGGGCAGATCACGTACTTCTTAGTACTCTATCGCGCGCGTTTATTTGTTCTCGAAACAGACTCGCATTGTGTTTCAGTTTATACTGGAGAGTGCATTGATAACTGTTACAAGCTCTGCGAGGCTTTACGTGAGTTTCAAAGGTGAGCGTGGCTGCATGAGCATTTGCGTGAGCAAAACAAAATATGAGCATTTGCGTGAGCAAACAAAACAATAAAATGGAGAAAACTTTTGAAAGCCCTGATTCCAGCTGTCTAATTTACTGGAAATCAAAAACCACATCTCCACGTGCTGAAATTTTTAGCTGGAGGTTTTCTGTGAAATATGTCTTCCGAACCTAGCGCCGTTCCTAGAATAAAGGTAAGGTTATGTTGTCAGGCACACGATTCAGCAAAACGAATTAGTCAAATAAGTAACACAGGTAATATAGAGCAATGCAATTAGTAAACAAGCCAGTACATGTACATATATAGACATACACAAGCCAGAATCAGCCACATTCCTACTCATCTGTAGTTCAATTGTACCAGTGATCACCCACATTCCTACACACTCATTTATGCAAGGTTGTACCACTGGATGCCTGCTGCGACCTTTGTGGCTGACCTAAGACAAGTCATAGACCATCACAACGCAGGAGGGGTGGATAATGTATGCATAGAAATAACATGCCAAGATACCTGTCAAGTGCCAGCCACCAACTCCAGTTGTACAGGGCTCCAAGATATGCCAGCCAGTTCAGAAACTTGTACAGTGCAGTGCCCACGAGGTAAATTGCTTGGTTGTCATAGCAACAATACCCCAGCTATACACTTTGTGGGCTTCCTCCATCAGGTTACCCAGGAGAAGACCCACCAGTGCTGAATGCCACTCCAAATGAACCTTATTGTCCACAATGGGCCTTGCATAATCCGTCGGCCACCTGTGTTCCTCACTGGGAGAGCTGTCCCATCCTTAGCCAATGACAGAAAGCGGTACAAACTTTACCAGCAATTCTGGAAGCTTTTGAAAGACCTGGGGTTGTGGGACCACCCAACATACCTGGCGAGGAAGGGATTGGTGACGCACCCATTGGACAGAAGAGAGATAATACCAAAATGTGTACAAAATGTGAATGATCCAACCTTCGTATTAGAAAGTGTACTTATAATCTCTTTGCTACATAGGAAATCAGAACCAGGTATCCAAATCCAGTGGGCATTCCTTACACTAACTACAGATCATCATTTTTGTAACAAGTTATTTAGTGTTGCTGACCAGTACCTCTGACTCATGAATGTGTGCGTATTCATATTGCTGCCTGTTCATTTGATTATCGCATTATGCACAGATAGCATGAGGGGGGCATTCATCCATGCTATGGGAAAGTTGTGGAAATGAATGAACTGAATGGTTTCCATACTGTTTTGGCTGAAATAGCTCAATCAATATAGAAAACATGTACATTTGCTTTCCTACAGTATTTCATGCAGATGAGAGATATGACTTTGCCAAGCCTTATCAATCCAATGTTTAGGCTTACAAAGGGCATCACTAGTAGCCTCCAGTCCATTCAAGACACACATTCACCAAGTTCCAAGTGTCTATGTGCAGGCTTCGGGGTTGTCCTCAGGCAGGTCATGGACCACCACAACGTGGAAGGATGTACATGTAGTTTAGTAGTCACACAAGTCCATCAAGTGCCAGCTGCAGCCATGGTTCAAGATCTGCAAGGAAAATGAGACGAAATTGATTTGCTTTCATAATTTACATACATCATTGGCTGTCAGATGCAGATCTGACAAAGTAAATCTGTTGTTCGTACTGGTAGTTCTAAAAAGAACTGTTTTGAGATAAAGACAGGGATATCAATTCAGAAAATGAGACCTGTGGCTGACAAAAGACATCTGGGCATAAAGATAGTAAATCACCTACAGCCACAGAACTTCAGTTATCTTCTTCCTCGTCATCCCCACCATCCTCTGAACAAACATAGTCATCATCCTCACTGTCCACATAGTCTCCATCATACATAGCTGCATCATCTGGCAACACCATATCATCATCATCTTCATCCTGAAGTATCCTAAAAAGTACTTGTCTTACAACAATTATTAGGCATCACTGATCGTCACATACTGTTGAGACGTGATGTTCCTGAGAACGTACATACTCCAGATGTTGTTTACAAAACGATATGTTTTCTTGACCAACACATTGTATGTGGAGTGATGGTCTGGTCGGCGAACATCTGTGTATTCGTGGTGACTTGTTGCCATCCTTTGACAGTTTTCATTCTGATTGATGTGGTTGCATAATCTCATCACACATACAGAACAAGCAGAACACTCACCCAATCCATCACAGCCAAGTTCATACGCATTTCAAATGTCTTGGTGTGGAAGTGAATTCTCTTTGGGAGGTAGGTGAGCAGTTGATGGTTAAACGACTCAACCCAGTAGGTATCCCGACACTGGAAGAACACAAATATGTACATTCACACGATATGTTGTTCATGTTACATACCAGATGGCATGAATCAGCGTTTTTGTAGATGACGGTTTTTCATAGTGCAGCCTCATATGCATTAATGGCTGCCGGCATAGTGAGAGGCTCCTTTGTGGAACGTAACCTGGCTGTTGACAGGGACTCTCAGAATAGCAACTTTGGTGATCACCCTGAATCACAGACAGGGATGCATATCACATATGGAATGCACTAATGCACATAAAAGACACACAATCACACACATTCACATCACATACACAGACATACACACATGCACACCCACCCAATATGTAAATACAAACCTGAAAGTGCTTGCTGATGTTCATGATCATTGCATGCAGACGGTCAGGGTTGCCACCACAGTTCCTCATGCACCAATACAAGTGCACCTTGGTGCACCTTGCTGAATAGCCAGATATTCCATTTTTAATCAATATGTCCAAAAAGTACATACCCTTATCAGAAAGTTCAGTGAACCACGTCCTATCCCTTGTACGGACCGTACCGGCACAGATATGACGCAACTGCTTCGCCACATTCTTAGTGCCTACAATAACTCCAATCAATTCACCACTGAAAACCAATCGATACCTTACCGTGCCAAGTGTCGTAGGAATTGACCATCCCGAGTTGACGTACATACAGCTTTATAGTAGCCTGGTAGTCATGGGCTACCTCTGTGATGTTTAACCCTTTGTTAGAAAGAAAATGTGAAATTATAAAAAGTTGGGACACAAGAGCAAACCTCGGGCAATAACTTGAGGCAAGACTATCTTAGTGCATGCCACCTCCCTGGTCTGAGCAACTCTGTGCTGCTGTCGGGAAAGAGTGGAAATTCCAACAATCCTGTGTGTACTGAAATGGACGATATGCTGATAAACATGGGCATTTAGAACTTATGTGCATACCTTCCAGCCAGACAAGGTACCGTTGAGTGGTATGCATTTGACGTAGAATCGTGACGTGCATCAGTTATAACCCACTATATTAAACTTTCTGGCACTCTAACCTCTCCACTTGTAGCATGGTGAGGCTTTCCTTCACACGTTCAACAGCAGCTTTCATGGACTCTTCTGCTACATCTGCCACCACTTGCTGGTAAAATTGGTTTAGATAAACTAAATGAACATGGATTAGAACAGGATGTAAAATAATATAAATCGATCATCTCAGCCCCCACCTGAACTGATGTATTTCTGCTTCACTACACCCACACCAGCAAATAAAGCGAAATTCATGTATTGGCAAGGCAACATGCCAGCACAGGTGACAGCATGGACCAGTCTGCAAAAAGAATCACATTTACATTGATATTACTAAATCCAAATGGTACTCTTACTTCTGATTAGCAAGGTAATGACCAGACAGCACTCTGCAACTAGCCCAGACACGTGACTGCTTGCAGTGTGGGCAAACAAACTGGACCCTAGCTACATGTCCCTTCTAAGTGAGTAGTAAATGAGTTTTATACAGGGAATTGAACAGAATTACTTACGGTACTCATACCTTTATGAAAGAAGCTATAGTCCAAGATGGGTTGGAGAGACAGCCATACTGCTGGACAAGGCCCGAACAAAGACTCTTGAAGGTCTTACGCTCGACCACAAGGAGGTCTTGGTCACTGGCGTCTTCGTCTCCCGTATAGATCCCTAAGTAAGTTAGTAAACCCATTTTTGTATAACCGAACGTACATGTATATATCCATCCAACTAACCTGCAGAATCCAAGATCTTCATTCCTAGAATAGGATGTTCTGCTATTTGAGCCTGAACATTCTCGGGTTGTGTCAATACACGGTCCAGCAAAGTATTTGTTGTGAACCACGCAAATACCCACGTTAACGTGCCCAACAAGACACTCACTGATCTGGTTTGACTTGATCGATCAATCACAATGACAACTACAATACACGTGTTCCAATTACTCCCTCGGTTCCGTTCCGGAATCGTACTAACATACATACATCATTACACTATCCCCCCCTACAAAAAAAAAAAACAACATCTACTGCATATAGCCATCCTTGAATCGGGCCGGTTTACGATGCTCTCTAGACGGGTATCGACGAGGTACAGTGGGCAGTTCCTGTGTGTGCACTTCGTTTCCGTCCTCTTCTTGTTCATTCTCTTCAGTTATGGCCAGATCATCCTCATCCCCTTGCCGCACAGAATTATCCATAACAGGTAATAGATCCTCATTCTCTTCAGTTATGGTCAGGTCATCCTCATCCCGTTGCTGCACAGGATTATCCATAACAGGTAATGGATTCTCACCATGATCTAACATGTCCTCAGCAGGTGGGATGTCCTCTTGGAACACATCCCTTGCAGGCAGGTCAAGGTCCAGTGGTGCCTGTACCATAGTGTCATCATCAATCTCCTCTAATTGCAATCTGTCCCCATAACCCTTGCCTGTATGCTTAGGGTTCATAGGTTGTTCCTTTACCTCCTTTGCTGGTTCTACTGTGGCACGTGGGACTTGGTTACAGATCTTCAATCTGTCGAAATGGACAACCTTACGAAGTCGCTTTTTGTCCAAGCTTTGGATGCGGTATGTCACATCTGATAACTTCGTTATCACCTTATATGGGCCCGTCCATGGATGGTGCAGCTTTCGAGATCCTCCTCGTGGCACAACTGGAGAATGCAGCCACACATAGTCCCCGATGATGTACGGTTTCCCATGAGCCCGTTTATCATACAAATCCTTCTGTCGCTGCTGCTGCATCCCTGCTGTGTTACGCACAGTGTCATACGCGTCTTGAAGAGACTCCTTTAGATTCTGTGCGTGTTCACCATAAGACCTGTCTTTGCTTCCCCCAGTGCCTGTCATCAAATCAAGCGGCAGCCTTGCTTGCCTACCAAACAGGGCGTGTACCCTGTAGTGGGATGCACACTGGTATTGTAGGCAAAACAGACACGTTGAAGGTGGTCTTCCCATTCAAATGGCTTCCTCTCTGCTGTCGTAGCAAGCATATCAAGGAGGGTTCTGTTGAATCGTTCTACTAACCCATCTCCTTGAGGGTGATAAGGTGTTGTTCTGGACTTGCTAATGTTAAGGATTTTGCAGATCTGTGCAACCAGCTCCGACTCAAATTGCCGTCCTTGGTCTGAATGAAGCTGTTCAGGGGGTGAAAACCGAAAGAACAACTCTTCTGTGAGTTTTTGTGCTACCGTTTCAGCTTCTTGATTGGGGATTGCATAGGCTTCCATCCAATGCGTGAAGTGATCTCCAGCAACTAATATGTATCTGTTTCCTCTTCGGCTTTCAGGTAATGGACCCAAGATATCAACAGCTACAAGCTGCATTGGCGAGCCAACCGCAAATGTTTGCAGTGGTGCTTTCTGTTTCGGTGCTGCTGTTTTTCTTGTGGTGCACAGGTCACATGTCTTGCACCAACTCTTCACATCAGCATAGTGACCTGGCCAGTAATAGCGTTCTTTTAGCCGTCCCAACATTTTGCTCTCTCCTAGGTGACCCCCTGATACACCTGCATGCAATTCCTCAAGGATTCCTTTCCTCATCGACCTTGGAACAACCACTTGCAACACATATTCCATGGAACTGTGGTGATTTTCAAAGCGTCTGTAGAGAATTCCACCTTGGATTAGCAGCTGATCCCAAATCTGTACCAGGCGCCGTGTCTCCAAGCTTTTCCCTTTTACATCATCATCCCTGAGACGTTTTCCTTTTTCAAATGCATGAACTATGATTCCCAGTGACTCATCATTCAATTGCAGAGTTTTGACTTCCTCCACTGGTCTGCCTCTTAAACTGATGCCCTTTATAGCAGCCGTACTCCCTGCAGTTGGCTCTGTGTCCTCCCTCCCACACTGTTGACAAGGGATCCTGGACATGGCATCTGCATTACCGTGCTTCTGACCTGCTCTGTGAAGGATGGTAAAAGTATACTCCTGCAATTGTTCAATCCATCGTGCAATCTGCCCCTCCGGTTCTCGAAACGTTGCCAGCCATTTCAATGCTCCATGATCGGTTCTAAGAGTGAATTCTCTTCCGAGTAGGTAGGGACGGAAGTGTTGAACAAATGTCACCACCGCCAACAACTCCCTTCTAGTCACACAATAGTTCCGTTCAGGTTTACTCAGTACACGGCTGGCATATGAAACCACATGCTCTGAGCCGTCATCATGGATTTGGGACAGGACTGCCCCAATCCCCATGTCACTGGCATCGGTGTCCAGGATAAAAGGTCTTGTAAAATCTGGAAATGCCAGAATAGGTGCTGAGACAAGGCAGCTCTTCAGTTTGTCAAACGCTCTCTGACATTCAGTGGTCCACCTGAACTGGGCATTCCTTTCCGTCAGCCGATGAAGAGGCTTTGCCATTGCTGCAAAATCTTGAACAAATCTTCTATAGTAGTTTGCCAGGCCAAGGAAGCGTTGTACTTCCGTACATGATGATGGAACTGGCCATTTAGATACTTGCTCAGTTTTGGAATGGTCAGTTGCAATCCCATCTTGTGACACAATGTGGCCCAGAAAGGTCACCTCTTTTCGGCACAACTTGCACTTAGATGGCTGCAACTTCAGGCCTGCTTGTCGTATGCGCTCAAAAACCATGCTGAGGTTTGTAAGATGGTCCAGAAATGTTCGTCCAATGATGATGACATCATCCAGGTATACCAAACACCTATTCCACTGCAACCCAGCTAATATCATGTCCATCAGACGCTGAAAGGTGGCTGGCGCATTACAGAGTCCAAATGGCATGACTGTAAATTCAAACAGACCCTCTGGGGTACAAAAGGCTGTTTTTTCCTGGTCTGCAGGGTTCATCTGGACCTGCCAATACCCACTAATGAGGTCCAGTGTGCTGAACCATTTGGATCCTGATAATGTGTCTAAGGTATCATCTATCCGTGGAAGTGGGTAGGCATCTCGTCTGGTGACAGTGTTTACTTTGCGATAGTCTACACAAAAACGGGTAGTGCCATCTTTCTTTTGGGCCAAAACTATTGGAGATGCCCATGGGCTTGCAGACTTCTTGATCACACCCTTCTGTAACATCTCACTCAGCATGCCACTCACCTCATCCCGACGGTAAGGAGGGATTCGCCGAACTTGCTGTCGGATTGGTTGTGCACCTTCAGTATTGATACTATGCTTCAGTACACCAGTACAGCCAACGTCCCCTGGTCCTTGCGCGAATATGTCGTGGTACTCCAACAGCACCCCCAGGAGTTGAGTCCTCTCCTCGTCAGACAGGCCTTCCTCTGACTGGTTCACAAGATCTGTTAGCTTCTGCCTCCTACTCTCCGTAATGCCGCTACTTAGTACTTGTTCCTTGACACCTCCAATCACACTATCTTCCATCCTAACCAGTGTGCCAATTTTCGTACCCGACTTCAAGACTATTGATTTGCTGTGTGTGTTCAATAATCGTACTGGGACATTATCACTTTGAGGTTCATACAAAGCATGTGCCACAGTCACACCACATCGTCCATGGTGGGAGCCTTCCAAAAGCCATGGTCCCTTCAGGTTTTCTGGAACCTTTACCATCACCTCCATTTCACTTGCAGCTGGGACTGTAATGGGTTCACACACTGACACTTCAATGTGGTTGATTCTTCCCTCATCTCCAGAAATAGATTGTGTCTTGCCATCCAAAGGTATGGATATCCCACTATTCCCTAAGGTAAGACGCTTCTGTCCAGTTTGTATAGTGCAGTTATGTGCCTCCAAAAAATCCAGCCCAAGCACTCCCTCTTCTGTCAATGCCTCCATCACAATCACATCTGCCAAAAACTTATGACCACCAAGTTGGATGTTGCAACTTGTAGCTCCAAGAACCTCTAACGGATGACCATCCACAGCAACCAATCTCAGCTTCGGCATTTGTTTGAGTTCTCCTGAGCTTCCACCAGCCCGGCACCAAACATCTTTCCGAATCAAAGTAATGGCAGCTCCAGTGTCAACCACAAAGTGGGTGTTAACCCCATTGAATTGCCCTTTTACTATGTAGCTAGAGAGAGTTCCATTAATTGTTAAAACTACATTATTATGTTGAGCCCCCCCTTCACCCTCCAATGTATGGCTCTTAACACTGGGGGTGGTCATTTTCCCTGACCCTTGTATCTGGTAGGGTGCTCTGACCTGTTTGGTGTACTGGGGCAACGTGAAGCAATGTGTCCCTCCTGATGACAATTCCAGCAGATGATTTTTCGCTGCCTCCCTGGAACTTTGTTTGCTGTTATGGGTCTTTCAGTAGACATTGCTTTTTCAACTGCCTCCAGGCGGCCACTCATCTGCTGCATCATGGTCAACAAGCGATCCTCTCTTGTCTGTGCTCCTGCAATTCTGAATTCTTCCTCCCCTTCCAACTCTTCTGCTTCAGCAGTCACCTTCCCTATTTTGCTCACCTTGCTAGTGCCTATAGAAGCGTATGATTCCATTTGGAGTGTAGCGGTTACTGCAGCTGCTACGCTCTTTGGCACACTCTGCTTTACGCTGAAGGCAATCTGTGGGTTAGATATTTGCCCCAGGTATTGGTGCAAGGTCAATTTTTCCCTCGCTGTTTGGTCAAGATCAGGAAATCCCTTTTCTGCTAGATTTTGCAAATCTTCAGCAAAGTCAGCCCATTCTTCCGTAGCCTTCTTTCGACGCGAATAGAATTCAGCCACGAAAAGTTCTTTCTTAGCCTCGGGCTCAAAACGCTCTAGTAGAGCCTTTTTTGCTTTTTCATAGTCCGCCTGGGCGTCAGCTGGTAGTCTCTGGAACGCTTTCTGGGCACGTGCGGTAAGTCGTACCTTAAGCCAAGCAAGTTTCGCCGCTTCATCCCACTCATTGACCGTCGCAACACTCTCAAAGTGCATCAGCCAATCACTAAAGCTTCCGGCCTCGGCTTCACTAGCGCCGTTTAAAACCTCTGGTAACACACGCGGTCTCGCTGCCATTATTTGTCTTGCTCAAAACCAAAACAAACAAAACAAAACAAAACAAAATAGGCACGGCTATCCTGCCGACTACGCCAATGTTGTGAACCACGCAAATACCCACGTTAACGTGCCCAACAAGACACTCACTGATCTGGTTTGACTTGATCGATCAATCACAATGACAACTACAATACACGTGTTCCAATTACACAGCCAACTTCTAATTTCTGGTACATACCTGTAAGACGTATGTACCGTATATGTAGTCATTTTGGGCCAGATATGTTGACACACCTTGGTACATACTATGTAGACAAATTTTATGACCCAGAATGTAGCTACAATCTGTACCATAAACCTTTATCATTTCTGTAACATACATGATATCATTTCTGTACCAAAAACCATCTTCCATATATGGGTGAAATATAAGTGTTAAATAATTATGATTTATTAAAAATATTTATCTTGTACAGTACACATTGCAACAATAAGTAGGGTTAGACCAGTCATGTTGAAAGACCAATTTGCTACACAAAATATTCTCTCTCTCAACAGTTCGTGCTTGCATTGTCTCTTGGAAGATACAGGTATCTGTGCACTCATGCACCAAAGGTGCAGGTCTCTTAATGTTGCAGCTTGGAGTGCAGAAAATGGTGTTGCTTAATTCCAGCAAAGGACAGTCATAAGGATTCAAAATGGGCTGGTTGTCAAGGGACACAAGAGGTAGAATGCCCTGAACTTGGCACCATGCAGCATTGTGGGTAGTGAATGTTGCCAGCAGAATTCCATACATAAACTAAAAATGAAAATAATATAAATACACTGCTCAAAGAGACTATACATACCTGATCATATGATGTCACAAATTCTATGTTTTCACCAGAATTAACAAGAGAGCGTTCAGAGCAAATTAACGCACGATACTCTAGTACTTTATCAGTAAGTGCATGCTCCCCAAGCTGAACGTTGTAGTTGTGGGAGTTACTTTGAAGCTCCTCTAAAGTATTCTTCTGTTTACCAGCTAGTGTCAGTGGTAGATCTTTCAGATATATCTTTTGTCCTTTCTGTATAAGAAATTAATATATTAAAATTGTAACACAATGACACTATATATACCTTTCTGGGTGTTCCTGGCTGATAAATAGCTCGAGTCCCTTGCAGATCTTCCATTGGAATGCCACACATAATATGCTGCATTACTGGTGACAAAAAAATCATCTTTAAAGCATCACCACACCTAGGGATAATGAAAGTACATGAAAAACAAATTCTATAAGCTGGCATACAAATCACTTTTCACCACTGCTGAGATTTCCACCATGGCAAATATAACGGATGTGCTGCACAACAGAAAAACGGTGAGCTATATCTCGACTTGGAGCAAGACGGTTTCCAAAAACATTGTATTGACGAACCCTCGAGTTAAAAGACTCAAACCTATCATTATTAAGCACCATATAAGTTCACATTACTTAACAATATAGTTTACCTCTCTGCACTGAATGCGGAGGATGGTCCAAAATCTATCATACAGTCAACAAGATGAAGAATGAGGTGAGTCTTTGGCTTGTTCAGCAGCAATGGCATGTGTGTTTTTACAGAGTCAATGAAAGAACAACATATGCCTTTCCATTCTTCACTTAATTGGACACAGAAAAATTCGCAATACGCAATTTGGAACACCTGTAGTGACATACACTTTGTTGTGATTAGTTACAATTAAATCTCACCCCCTAACCTTAGAAAATGTCAACAATACTTGTGTCTGTCCACCATCGAGGTAGGGTCCTAAAATAAACAAGGCCATCTGGGACCAGCCCTTAAAGTCTCTTCCAACGAAGGATTTGTAATGTTGACAAACATTGCCATACATTTTGGTCCTGAACCCAGAGGTGTCAAATGATTTTACACGTGCAAGGATTTCTGCCTTCTGACGAGCTGATAATCCTGACATAACATGTTTTAGTATATACTTACAAATACCAAGTAGCAATGTATGGAGCACTTCAATTGGTAGGCATCTAGGATGTAAAAAATTTAACATAAAAATTGTAATATAATATACATTCTTTGCATACCTGTATAGATCTGCATGAATGGAAAACAATGGGTTCAAAGTCTCCCTTACACCATACAACTTCCTCATTTCAATTTTCTCTTGCTCAGTCCTTAACGCTTCAATCTCTGCAATCTGTTGTAAAGCAAGACTCATTGTTCGCAATTCACTCAGCTCGTCTGGATTTTCAGTCTTATCACACTTCAGAAAAACAAGGGGATAAATGAAAATCTCTGCTATGTAAACACAATACTTACTAACCATACAGATGCGACAATACTTTATAGCGGAACTGCCAAGATGGTTCAACAGTTCAGATGCCCGTGGGTTGTCACAAACAATACACATGAGCGGAGCAATCACTAGTACCATTTCCTTATACAATGCATCATAAACTACAACCCCTTCTTGTTCAAGTCTTACTAATTCTTCTGAAATTGGTTTACTCATGTCCAAGGGACACACACTATCCGAGCAACACAAGAAGTGGATGTTTTCAATTCTAGCATTTATATGGCGTGGAAGTCCAGCTAATGACATATACCACGACTCAAATTTGTGCCACTTCTTGCTTTTGTTACCGCTGGTGTCATCGGAAAATAAAATAATAGGTAACATCACCACTGGCTTGCCTGCTGCCTTTGCCTTCATAGGATGAGGTGATAGATAACTAGTGGTTTCCTTATGAAATAATTATTGCAATAAAATACTAAGTATACACATAAGTACATTTGATCTGTACCTGTAAAGTCATCCTGGAGAAGTTTGGTGGTGTCCACCGTACTACAATTCGTGGCGGTTCAGCAAAACCCAGAATATCCCTCACAGCAATTACAGCAGAAGAGTGATATAGAATGAGTGCATCTGTGTCCATGTGTGTTGCTGTTGTATCAGGAACCATTTGCCTGAACTGTGCAAGATCCAAAAGAATATCCACCTCGGCCAACACCTCTTTCAGGCAGCTCTGTAAGAATATGTAAGAATATACTTCAATAACAAATAAGTGATTAATGTCTAATGTCGTGCATGGGTGTACGCTGCAGTACATGAGAACCAAAAAATTTGCATTCATTCAGTTTTTTTGGGACCTTTGACTATTTTGCCATGCCTTTTCTAGCTGAAGGTTTGAAGGCCTAATTCCTTTCACCGTTCTTCTTATGGAAGCTTATCACAGTTACCACACTGGGTACATGGAAGTGGAAGGAGTTAGGCCTTCAAACCATCGGCCCAAACAGATAAGGACAGTAAAACATGGCAAAACAGCAAAGAAGCTGAACCTGTGGAATGTAAAAAGTGTTGCTTTCTGTGCACTGCTGTGTACAAATGTGCACCATGTGGTATGCTCAGGACATTAAACAATGGCAAAGTACCTTATGAAAATATTTTTGTATTATTCCTGTAGTAGTGCCAAGTAGTGGATAGACAACCTTTACACAGTCATAAACAAAACAGGAAGTCCCATCAGTAAGTTTGACCATGGGTGACATGAAACGATTATCAGTATGCCAGCGATTTCCATGAAACATCTCTCTGATAATTTAAGATTAAGTAAACAACATTATATAAACTGCAACGCTTACGTGTATTTATCTTCAGTACAAACAGGATGCCGCACAATAGCACTGGCTATGTCTGGTCTGCCAAGGCTCTGACGGATGATAGATGACACAGGGATGCAATAGAATGGCACTTGATCACGAGTACAGTGCTGTCAAATAGAAGAACTGCAGTAGTAAAACCGTTGCTCTTATTGAACATACACACACCATGATGAGAGTACAGTCACCAAGTAGCCTATACATATTAATCACAAGTGGCAGTGATATAACAGGTGAAATACCTTGGCCCATTTGACTCAGGCTACCTACATGTATGAAGTAATGTAATGAGCCCCTTACTTTCAGAGAAGCTTCTGTTTCAGGGAGCTTAAATGCCATAACAGATGACATGCTAGGGGTTTTGACACCCATACTTTTTAAGATAAACCACACAAATGTGAGGTTTCTGCGACCCTGTTTAAAGAAATAGTTTACAACAAAAGGGGGTGAGGTGCACATTTACCATAGGGTGAGGACTGTAAACAAGGAGAAATAACAGAGCAAAGATCTTCGATGGAAATGGGTAATAGCTTTCATTAGTTGTATTCTCAAGCTCTTCGAAATACGCGCCAAATTCGAAATCACTGTCACTATCAATTTGCTCTTCATGGGTGTCATGAATGGTTTCATCCAGAGCACTATCAGAGATATCCTCAAGCCCAGTGTCTCCATATGTGTAGTCAGTTGGATTG
Source organism: Ephydatia muelleri (assembly GCA_013339895.1). Taxonomy (NCBI): domain Eukaryota; kingdom Metazoa; phylum Porifera; class Demospongiae; order Spongillida; family Spongillidae; genus Ephydatia; species Ephydatia muelleri. The sequence continues at coordinate 5,455,056 of JABACO010000001.1, forward strand.
GATTCCTGATATGAATTGTCCATGCACCACCAAACCGTCAAACTGAGAACACACATACACACGCATGCACATACAACGCACACTCAAATAACACATACACACACTAACAACAAACGCACACGCTAACAACACACGCACACACAACACATGCACACACTAACAACACACGCGCACACTAACTACACATGCACACACTAACTACACACGCACACATACATGGGTGCCCATACATGCACACACTAACAACACAGGCACACACAACACACGCACACACTAACACACGCACACACAACACATGCAAACACTAACACGCACACAGAAACAACACAAGCACACAGAAATCCAACCTCTTCCATGTGTTGATCGTCGTCAAAGACACGTAAGCGCTCAACGAATGTTTGATGGGAACGGCTGGTGAGATGCCGCTTGTATATGCATGGAAACGCGAAATCTTCGTCGCATACTTCGCAGTAAAAACCTAAATTAAGTTTGTTATAAACTACTGGCGAGTTAGAAGTAAACTTACGCTTTGTCTTAGTCGCCATGTTTGTGTTTGCGGTTTCACGTGCACGTGGCTTATTTTGCGGCAAATGGCGGCACAAGCTGTACATGTAGCACGGTTTCAACCATATTCAACCACCACAACACCCATCCGCGGCAACCTAGCATCATCCAGTCATAATGACGATGCATCATCAAGTGGCAGCGCAAGGATTACTGCCAGCATACCTGTACCTCAACACCCACTAAGTGGAACACTGAAAACAATCCTGGATACAGTTCAATCTTTCCAGCAAACCCTTGAAAGGATAGAGACCGAACAACGTGATCTTAAGAAAGCCTTTGATGATTCCATGAGAGATTCATTCTCCATCAACAGTAGTCCTTTTAAGGTTCAAAATTTTAAAAGCATTGTTATTAATACAATGATGTGTTCCTTTTTCTTACAGGATGATCTGCTGGTAAAAACAGCAAACCTATTCTGTAACACACTTTCAAGACAGCCAGAGAACAAGGATGTCCTAGTAAGTTATTGCCTACTAAATATCGGCATACTGCTTGTTCAATAAAAATCCCAGGAAGTCATCGGAAAAGTTTTGAAGGCTGAAGTACGTATAAAATACAAATTGAAAGCTGCAACTTCATTTTGTAATGCACGTCTTGGAGAGTTGCGAGCTGAGGAAAGGAGAAGGGTGAGTAATGAGGTGTAATAAAACATAGTATTTAATGTGTTCTTGTAATTGAAGATCTTTGCACACAAGCCCTGTGAAGCATATGCAAAGATGAAATCAGATGAGTTTGTCACTAGGTTTCTGCCATTACTGAAGGCAGAGAAAGAGAATATTCCTATGTATCATTACTACGTGTCACTGCTGGTAAGTTGTAAAGTTAGTATAAACATGGCAGGAATTGAAAAACTTATGTACACAGCGAAAGTACTGCAGAGAGGAGCCCTCCAGCAAGAGTAAGACATACAAGGGATTTGCGCAGTGGCTGAGAACAAAGTATAACTGTGGCAAACCCACTCTTGCTGAACTACAGCAAGTATTTCAGGAAGAAGGCACCTTGTTTTCAGACCATGCTGAGGAGTTGCTGTACCTAGCCTCTCCCACTTACCCTGAAGGCTGTTCGTAAGGAAAATTTGTTCTTCCATTGTGGCCGAAGTAAGGCTCATCCGCACTACCCCAGCTACTACCAGATTCGATCACTAAGTCCTGATGAATTATTCTGACCTTATTGACTCATTGATTGGCTTGCTATGCACCGATTGCCGCGATGAAATATTATACACGCCATCTTGCTAAAACATATCGTGTAAACATTGTGCGTTATTTCGAATAGGTAGAAATAAATTATTAATTCATTGTCAAGACATGAGAAATATGCATCGCCCTCACCTCACACTTGTCTATACCAGAGATAATATCTAATATCTCCGTCTATATACACGCCCTCGCATTTCAAGTAACAATCAAGATTGTCGCTGGTTCAAAGTGACGACTTCAACAATTGCCATGAAAACCTTATGCCGGATTCAATATGCGCGTGAGATGAGACAGCGAAAACAAAAGTAGCGCGTGTGTTCACCTCCAAAGGTAGTACGACGGTTTGCCTTTCGCGCATGCGCTTCTGAGAAGGATTTGTGGTGTCTGGTACATAATGCTACAAACCGTACCTGGACTGGTTATCAGGTTTGTTACATATTGTTAACAGTTTGAGTCAAAATGTAGCTTCATTTTGTAACATATTGGTAAACATTTCTGTACCAGATTGTAGCTTGTTGACATACATGGTACAAGTTGATAAACATAAATGAGACAGAATGTACGCACAGTCATATCTGTACCAGATTGTACGAAGTTGGCTGTGTACTCCCTCGGTTCCGTTCCGGAATCGTACTAACATACATACATCATTACATATTCAACACGCTGATAGTAGCGTTCCGCTTGCAACCGGGTGCAAGTAGTTGCTTCGCTGCCTCAAATCTACGCAGAAAAGTTTCCTTTTCCTCTTGAGAGGAAAAGGACCCTTGCAGATGCAGTCTAAACCTAGAGTACGTATCTTCTGGTGAAGAGGTCGCCATTATACGAACATGTGATCCAGTTTGTTAACTTAGTGTTATTAACTTCAGAAATGGTATTGTTGCATGAAATGGCATTCAAAACATGCATGCGTGCTTGAACTTGTACGCTGTAACTGTTGTTGCCAAGCCTGTAGCTCTATGAATATGAAGCCACCATTTTTAATCTAAAACAGCCGCACGGCCGGTTGAAATTTTTGGATCCAAGCTCCTTTTATACGGCAACTCCTGCTTTAAAGAGAACAACCGCAACCGACCGGTTATTTTTTTAAAAACAATCACCTTAACCGACCGGTTGTTAAAATTTAAATAACCTCTTACAAACGGTTTTTTATACACTAACAGGTTTCAAGCCTTAGTTGGTATGCAGACTCTGCACAACTCTGCACACTAAATGCTGTGGCGCAGTAACAGACACGCAATTTGGGGAAACTGAGGTTGTCCATCAATTAAACAATCCTGGAACAGGGAAAGTACTAAAAAGAGTTTGCAGACGGAAGAAGTTCGATCCAAGAAAGATGTGAGTTTCAAATTTAGATGATGCTGTATTGAATATTTTTAAAAATGATTTAGAACTGTGCCAAAGGCAGTAGGGTGTGTAACCGGTTATCTTGCAGGTTATTCGGATATTCGCAAAAACCTATCCGTTCGAATAGCAATTTAGCATTATAATCGATTAGTAAATTTTATCTATTCGGAATAACCGGTTTATGTTTCTCCATTCGGAGGTACTTAGGTATTCGTCGTCAGCATCGACAATTCGCCCATTATTCGAATACCTTTTTATACCGATATCAAATGAGTATTTCATAATTAGAGTTATTACATGTATATAACATACGTCCACAGTGCAAAAAGTTAGATATACGATACGGTATATTTTTTGCGTATATTTGAGAATAAGCAAAATATACGCCTGAGTACTATATTTGAAATATAAGACGGCGTATATTCAAGAATCCGCAAGTGTTAAATACGTCACTGTTTATATAGGCACAATGAAGTGTACAAAAATATGCCCCCGTAAGTATATTTATATCATACCACCGTGTAATTCAAGTTTCACATATTCTTGTGTGTATATTTGTGTGCAAGTTATCATTTCTCGTATAAGCGTTAATAAGCATCTAATTACTAAGGAGCCGGCGCTTAGCCTTTAGTACTTAATTATACCTTGCATGCGACCGTCAGTACAAACCGAACTTGACACGCTCAATGCCGAAGTTTGAATTCGAGCCTAGCTATACAGATCGATGTAACTTATTAATCCACTTCGCACACACTACATCCTACATCATGCACACACTCGCACAATGTTCACACTTGCACGTACATGTCCACACGCACACGGACACACACACTAGCACATACACACAGATGTCCACGCACACGCATAAACACACAACACACAGACAGACACACAGTTGCACGTACACACAGACAGATGTCCACACACGCATACAGACCGATGTCCACACACACGCATCCATAGACACGCGCATATGCATAGACACATACACACAGACAGATGTCCACACATACATATACACACAGACGTCCATCAGTATCTGCTAAATAATGTTACTTGTCATATTTTACAATAGGTTAGTGCTCTTATACACAGTTATCATTGTTATTTACTATTTATAATTTTAGTTCCAAATTTAAAAGTGCACCAATTAGAGTATGCCATTGCACGTGATGGCTAATTTTGGCGGGTTCCTGTGTGAGTGTGGCCTGGAAGGGTACGTGTCTTTGCTTATCATGTTGTGTTATTTTGGGGATGCGTTTGTGATGCAGTACATCAGCCCCATCAACCTGCTGAAGGCAAGCCTAGTATACGGTAAGCGACTCACAATTTGTGTGCAATGCACTTTATTGGTGTTGGTCTCCAGTTATCACAAACGGCCGATTTTACTGAGGTAAGTTACGCAGTGGCATTGCTATATCTGCATTTTGCTTTTCTGCAGCGTTTCGATTCGAACTGCTGGTTAGTATGGCACTAAAATGTTTTTTTTTTTTCTTCGCATTTCGTTAGGCCGAGAACTAAAACACGACTGCACCAACAAGAACATCAGTGTATAGGGATAAGTATGACCATTTCAATTGATGCCAAATGTTATTATGTTCCCGTCTTTATCATGTCACGTAGTACGTGGGGACCGCTGTCTCAAGGACTATGGTTTTCGGCTATCACAAGCGGTCGATTCTGCTGAGGTAAGTTACGCAATGGCTTTGCTACCTTCATTTTGCTTTTCTGCAGCGTTTCGATTCGAACTGGTAAGTATGCTGGGAGGCACTAAAATGTATTTTTCTTCTTGTGCGCATTTGGTTAGGTCGAAAACTAAAACAACGACGGCACCAACAAGACCATCACTAGAGGTAAGTATGGCTATTTCAATTGGCGCCAAAAGTTATTATATTCTCGTCTTTATCAGGTCACACTAAGTTAGTGGGAACCGCTGGCTCAAGCACTATGGTGTTAGAATTTTGTGTTTGGTGTTGTACCACTTATATGTGCGAAGAAAAGTTTTATAACCAAGCAGATGTAAAGGGAGGGGGGAGGAGGGGACTGGTTTACGGTAGGTCAAAACCCAAATTACGATAGTGCGCGGTTCACCAAAGAGTGTAACATTAATGAAATTCAAAGGTTTGCTAGGATACCACAAACCACACGTGACTGACTATATTGCAATATAAGCATCTGGTTATAATGTTCAATACGCAGACAGCTTATATTGCTGCGTATATTCAAATATATCGCTATAATATACAGTGTCGTATAACAAACTTTTTGCACTGTGGTCACTGTTGTTTTTACTATTTATACATACATTCAATGTGGGACGACATCGGAAGAAGTTGATAGATACAACATATGCTTTTATCGTCGTCTTCAATAAAGTTAAATTTCATTAGTATATGCCACGAGTTGTGTTTATATGTAGTAGCAATAAATTAATGTACCGGTATTGCATTGTTTTATTGTACAGTGGTACGAATGAACATATCTGAGTATTGCGCTAGCGAGTGAAATAGAATGACAGACTTCTCACCCACTTCAAGTAAGTATACGCGCTCTGTTTGAGTATGTATAGGAATTAGAGAGCATTACGCAATCCTACTAATGGGAAGTTTCATATGCATTTAGCGAGAACGTGAATGGAGTGTTGTTGGATGATTGTAAGTGGAGTACGTGATTGTAGGTGATGTGGGGTGAGTTATTAATGGTGATGTCTGGTCTCAGTGGTTAGTGTTAGATGGTTACTATTGATATCTACAAGTGCATGGTAAAGTCATACAATCTATTAAACTATTTGGCAAACACATGCTACTGTAGACCTTTGTGTCTGTGTTTTCAACTGACATGAATAGCTCTAGTTTGGGTGCAAGACCAGGTGGATTTCTGTTTATCTTTTCAGTGTGCATTCCACAAGCACCATAACCTGAATAACCTTGGCTAGGTATTCGGCAGGAAATTTGGCAAAACCTATTCGGAAAAATCGATTTTGTTTTTTAAACTATTCGGAAAAATCGATTTTCAAGTTTACAAAAACGATTAGTGTTTTAAAAGTATTAGGAAAAATTGATTTTCATTATGAGGGGAGGTTACGCACCCTAAAAGGCAGCTAAATCCACAATCCCTATTTTAGCTGGCTCCACTGCTGACCATCCCACCAGCCTTTCCACCAGCCCCACTACAGTCCATTCCACCAATCTCTCCACTACCACCAGTTACTCCACCACAGTCCACTCCATATGTCTCTCCACTAAAGTCCAGTTTAGGTAAATTGCATGGTTCATATAAGTGTTAGGGTCACATTTAATTTCATTCAGGTTCTGTCCCATATTTTTATAAATGCAATATAATTCTTTGTCCCTCTTTAGTGAGTCCCAGTTTTTCATACGGTTTTAGCTGGTCTCTTTCTTCTTGCATCGAATGTTTAGAAACATTACTACTTCAACACAAATTCAAATTACCCTACCCCTATGTAATAGCAATGGAAGACATGTTATAGGACGTTCTTTTAACACTATCACTTTGCTGGTGACCGCCGATTTCTCTCCTCACGTAACGGTGGAGAAAATAACAAAAGTGTTTATTGATCACGGTGCACAAATGAATCATTACGAAGTCACGTGACAACTTCACTTTCCATATTTGTTGTCATGTAGTTTATCAACTTTACACTGTAATCAGATTTGTGATATCGTTCACAAAACAAAAGCCAATGATATACTGAAAAAAAAAATTATGCTCAAGTACCATGATTTCGACTGTACAGTTTTAATTTGTGAAATGATTATAATTATACAGTATACATGTGCAACATGCGATAATGTATCTATATTCCAATGTACAATGTCACATCCCGAGAACATCAATTACTATAAACATATAATAGACTTCAAAATAAAATAAAAAGAATTCGGCATCAGTCAGAGATGATCGGGACCTTATCATGTGTGTCTCTGATCTTTGTCTATGAAGTATCTGAGGATCATCTTTGAATGTTTGAACAATTCGTCCCGCAGTTCCATGGCCTTGTCGACAGCTGCAGTATCTGCGAAATTGATGTCAGCTGCAGTACCATATTTAACCCGGTAGATTTTAATATCTGTTATCTCTCCGCATTGACTAAAGAATTGCTCTAAATATTTCTTTTGAATGCCTGAGGGAAACCTGTTTATCATCTGTACTGCTTTGCAACCATCAGGTTTAGGTTCCAGGTGCGCGATGTAAGGCTGAAATGCGGCTATTCTCTCTACTTTGTGTGGGATTAGAACTGCTTCTTCAAATGCAGCTTCTACACAATCTGCCCACGCCCACATTTTCTTGCTACTGTGGTCGACGGCCAGGCTGACCCCTCCCACTATGTCTATTTTGAAGCGAGTCTCTAGCATGCGCGCATAGTGGTATGCTTCGCAGTACGGATGTTCGCATCCACTCATGTCAATACTATTCATAGCCACGATGCTGTACGTTCCCCTGCTAATGTAAAATGTGCACTTTCTGCCATCGTCGCATGTGTCATCCAAGGCATGAAAGGCGTCACCGTCATGAATATTCCCTTTAATGAACTTCAATTTGCTCTCGTACACCTCGTACTCAGTATAAATTGAGGATGGGTCGGACATATTAGGTGCATCTGGGACATAATGGAGGATTGTAGAACGAAAATCTTCCAGTGAATGAGGAAGAATCTTCAGGTGGAACGGTACCTGTGTTTTCCATCCAAAATGGTAATTGAGAATAAACGCTTTGTTTTCTTCGTGCGACGTACCAGCTCTAGGCTGCTGCTGAAAATGTAGCAGTACTTCCACCATGCTGCTGAATAGCTCCGGGGTAAGGTTTTCCAAGAACGAGTACTCATCAGCTTTGCACGTGTTAAAGGTTAACCCAAAGCGGGCTATTTTTTTGTCGATTGCTACCCAAAAGTGACAGTTTTCTTTCAGGAAGGGAGCAAAGGTTTCTTCATCGAACTGCTGTTTGCAGGCACAATCAAGCAACTCGTCCGTTACAGTTGAAGTGGACATGTCCTCACCTGCCATACAAGGGGAAGGGAAATTACTTCAAAACAAATTACCTACTGACACATACATGTAGACGTGCATGGCTCCCGGATACGTCACACGTCCATATACCATTTGTTGGTTGTAATTTCTCCATCTGCTAATTATTGATCAACTGAGCCCTTACGTATCCGGTCCAACTATGAAGCTTACCTTAAAAGGAGTAACTTAAACACCAGTGGTACACGTTTCCGGCATGACTGGCGGAACCACGCCCATTGCGCGCTTATAACATGCACGTGACTCTGCCATATGCACCTCAACCTGTCTACTGAATTTATTGGCCCAGCGTCGTAAGCCGCCGCTGGCTTTAGCAATATAATTAAATGAGGTCACCTTACATTGGAGGTCTGCATGTAAAATGTCACAACTTGTCTAAACAATAAAACGTGCAGGTGGAAAGGGAAGGAGAGTTGAAGGGGAGGGGTGGGATGGTGCACAATCAGCAACTGAGAGCTGTTGTGGCGGGGGCTGCGCACTGGATAAGCACCGTAGTACGACACCAAGGGAAGAGCCCACTAACAAAACCATGAATCAAATCAATGATGCCTGTCTCCAATTAACAAGTTGTACATGTAACATCAAAGTAATGTAGTTTAATTGCGTTGAAAACATTAAAAATGTATTAACCGATTAACGCCGAAATATTTCTTGTTTAGCTTACAGTAGAGTTGTCCAAAATCAGCTAAATGAGGGAATGTTAGGTAGCAAGAAGGAGGGTTTCAACAATATAAACTGAAGCCGTGAACGTGAATAACTTCTAATTGGTGTAATGTTTCAAAGGGTCTGGAAGAAGTCTTTGGTTACATCTTTGACCTCTCTCGGCGTTAAGCGGTTAAAATCTATAGACCTATGTTTGCGTTACATTGGCCATGTTGTACACTCGACGTATAGAATATACTACCGCATTAATTAAACAAGAAAATCTTGAAACGATCGTTCACGATACGGTATGGCTGAAGTCATGGGGTCGTTCCCAACCCCCAACTCTCGTTCCCAATCCCAACTCTTGTTCCCAACCTCCAACTCTCGTTCCCAACCCCCAACTCTCGTTCCCCTCCTCTCCTCCTCCTCCTCCTCCTCCTCCTCCTCCTCCTTCTCCTCCTTCACAAAGATTCTGTACACTGAATCCAAAGCCGATAAGAGAATCACTATGAATTTCAATCACTTTAAAGAGTAGCTAGCTAACACAATTCCTCATCATCCGGTGTTGGGCGTGAATAATCGTCTGGGGGTGATTGCAAGCTTGCCAAAATATATCGAAGATGACAGTTATATACGGGATCGTTTCTGCGAAAAGGGACCTAAGGCACACATTATAAAATTTCCAAAACAGTAGCAGCTCGCACGTTGCATATCCCACATTAAGGAAGGTTTGTTATTTTATCGAGACAAACACAATAAGGAATACCGGGTAAGCTTCGTACGTACGTATGCTTCGAATGATATACCGGTATATCTAAACGCGCTAGGTTGTCACGAAGAAAGAAAAAATGAAAGTTCTGGACTGCTGTCATAGTGCAGAGCTAGGCGGATGGCACTTTGGTCGAGACAAAACACTGTTGAAGATATCTGAGCGATTCTACTGGATTGGAATGGTTAATGACGTAAAAGAATATTGCAAAACATGTGAAAAGTGTCAGAAAGCTAATCGGTAAGCCAGTATTCATGCCTTTGCAAATTATAAACACATGGTCACATTTTTATAATGAATGTACTAAAATTTGACAAGTTTTCTGCGGAGCTGCATCCTATTCCAGTCAAGGATGAAGTGTGGCACACCATTGGTGTTGATTTGATTGGGCCTTTAACTGAGACACAGAAGGGAAACAAATACATCATGACAGTCTCCTGTCTGTTTTCCAAGTGGCCAGAGGCAACTGCTCTCCCTGATAAAACAGCAACAGGAGTGGCAGAGTTTCTTTTTTTGTGCTTCACAAGACATGGCTGTTGTAAGGTTAAAATTTCTGATCAAGGTCGAGAGTTTGTAAATCAAGTAAATGACAAGTACAATTATGTTGTGGTGATGTAATTGTATTTTATTTCAGGTGAACGATGAGCTTTGTCGTCTTTGTGGCATCCAGTGTAATATGACAAGTGCATACCATCCCACAAAGCAATGGGCTTGATGAAAGGTTCAATCAAACACTGCAACGACAGTTATTGAAGTTTGTCGAATCCGAGCAAAACAGCTGGGATCAATTTTTGGATGCAATACTCTTTTCGTATCAAGTATCTTGCCAGGATTCTACCAAGCATTCACCCTTTTATCTTGTGTATGCTCGCCAACCTCGTTTACCAATTGAGTTTACTATGAAGTGTCCTGGTGCCAGTGAGCGGTGTGACAAGCCTGAAGTTGGACTACAACAAACAATAATTGAGTGTAACATCAAGGTAATTAATTCTAATGTATAATAGATAGTAATCTAATTTGTTACTTATATTTAGACAATGGTAGATGTGCGGAAGAAAGCTTTGGAAAACATTATGAAAGCAAAAGGGACGCAAAAGGTCTATTACAACCAAGTACACTGCAAAGACAGGGAAAAGTATAAAGTTGGAACTCTTGTGTTGATAAAGAATAGCAAGAAGCTTTCCAAAAAAGGGTCCAAGATGGAGCCTAATTGGACAGGCCCCTATCTTATTCATGAAGTCTTGTCTAAAGGTACATATCGTCTCTCCAAGCCCAATTCGCCATTCCAAGTACAGTTTTTCCAATTGACTAACTGAGGGATGACAAAAGCACTGATGCAATAAATATGCTTGCATAATTTCATGTTTTGTAATGGCATGCGTTATTTGACAGCTGTAGCACTTATAGCCACGAAAGGAGGTCCTTATTTGTGAACGGTATAGTTAGACAAAGTCTATTTATTTGCCTTATAGTCTTAGGGAAATGTATCTGAGGAGAAGGTGAATGTGTTTTCAGTTGTGATTGACTGATTTGAAACATTTGCATACAAATTAGGATAGTGTTTTTGACTTCAAGAGGACATAATGATTCTGTGCGCGCGTGCCTGCAAACAAGGTATATATGTGTAGATGGGCTATGGTGCAGTAGAGGACCTAAACTTTATTTTTATTTTTATTTCAACCCAGAATTCTTCTGACATTGATTTAGTGAAGGATATTGTGTCTGCAAAAAAGGTTACTATATGTTTTCATTGTATTTCATTTTTTACCAACTAGAGGATTTACCTGTTTAGATATAACCATAATTATATTGTTATTTATGTCTAGATCAGTGAAGTACTATACTTTTTGTGTTGTTTGTTTTAAAAACATTTGTCTCAATGCATCAGTATTAATATATATTGTTGATGAAATTGTTTTAAGCTAATCTATCTTCTTTGGAATCACTGAGAATTGCAATTAGGCTAAAAATTGTTTTCAATGATGCCAGGAAGCAAATAAAAGTAGCTTTGATCCTTCTAGGCTGCTTAAGGTATTATACAAATATGTATTGTGCTGTACTTTAGGAGGTCAACCTATGTACTTCTTCATGCACATGCAAATAATTAATGGTGTCCTTACTGGCATGAATGCAGGCACAGCAGTTTTATTATCGAGGTGTAAACTCTGCAATGTGAATTGTGCAAGCTAAGGTTTGTTTACAAACATAACATTACTGTTGATGTTTGTGATATTCCTGATAATTTATACAGAAGGTAGTAGAAAAATTAGTCACACGGTATTGTACGTGAAGTAGCTAAACCAGTAGCTTTACGTAACCTGCACATAATTACTAATAGGGTGCTGATTATGCGGCGAATGCACTATTTGAGATTGGAAATAGCAAGATGCCACAACATAAGAGCATTACTGCAGGACTATTATTGTACTTTAAATTTAAAGTAGCTATGGCTATGGATCAATTCATAGAGAGATTTAAAACATTACATGTGCATTGTTCTGTCACATTTCACCCACAACAGATTGAAACAATATTTTGTTTACGCATGTTGCAAAGTTTGTGGAGGTTAGTCCCATCTTGTATTGCTCATGCTAGGAATTATTATTTTTTTCTTTTTGTCTTCACATTACATGGGCATTTGACCCAATCCATTTTACATTTCTTCACAGGAATGACAAGGTGCCATTCATATCATTCCCAACAGCCGGCTTCAACTTGCGAAATGGAACTGAGGCAATGATATGTTATAGGAAACGATGGATTTGATTTCAAGAGTGCATTTCATTTGTTATCGAGTATGTTATTTTCTGCATTTTAACACTCTGTTATTAATAGGCATCATGCTTATGATAATTGTAAAAGCATAGATATACTGTAAAACAATCTCTTGTTTTAAATCTACCAGGAGCTACAAAGCATGCAAGCTAAACAAATTTTTTTTTTGTGTGCGATAAACAACATCCACAAAATAAAACAACTGAGAGTACATTTACTCCAATCACTAGCGGAACAGTAATGTGATAAAAAAATGCCTTCAAGTGTTCAACATGTCTGATTAAATCCTCTCAATTCCAGTTATTAGTGCCTGCAATTTCAGCAAAGGCTGCAGCACTGGCCTTCAACAAAGAATCCATCTAGGTTCTGGCTCTTAAAGACCTTCATGATTCCAAATGATTGTTTAACCCGAAAAACAAAGATACCAAAGAGCTCTCAATGGTACCTTATGCACACTTCTAGCTCCTTGCACGCGCACACACACATAGACACACACACACACACACACACACACACACACATACACACACACACACACGCACACACACACACACATACACACACACACATATATACACACACACACACACACACACACACACACACACACACACACAGAGGCTGGGCACATCAACATGTACCATTTAATGTTTTTAAAATCCAAAACCAAAAGGTGCAGATACATGTACAAAGAGATCAACTTAGATCAGTTGGATTGCTCTACAGATGAGAGGTAAAAACTATCAATTTAACTGAATAGCACACCTTATAAACAAACACTCCCAATGACAACACACACACTTCACAGACATATGCATATGCAAAGAGATTGTGATAAACTGACCAGTGGACTGAGCAGACACACACACACATACACACATGCGCACACTTGCACATACAAAGAAAATGATAACTGGAGAAGTGACCAGTCTGTCGTTTGGATGGTAGGTCTAAACATTGCAATGACACCGCTAACATACACAGGGCTGTTGCCGCCAGTACGGTTGCACAGTTTTAACTAGACCACTTTTCCCACCAGTGTCTCGATTTTTACAGGCACTGATTAGCCTTCAACAGATCCAGCGACTGGGGCTTCATTTTGCTGTGCTGCTTTGTCCCTCTTGTGTCGAATGGCTTCCAGTTCAGCTAGCATGTTAAATGATGAGGGAGTGGCCTGAGGTATGGAGGAAGAGAGAAGAGTGGTATGTACTGTTACGAGGCTGTTCACCAGCAAAGTAGGAGGGATAGAGGAAGGAGAGAAGGGGGAGGAGGATACAGGGCCATAGCAAGATTTACGAGGGGGGAGGAGGTCGGATGTGTGTGAGCCAGCATACTTAGAGGGACCCTATTCTAAATGCAGACAAATTGTACTATTAAAACAGTCAGTAGTACCATTCAAAACATGCGCCTAATAACAATTCATTATTGGAACATAAGCAGGTCACGTCACTTGTGACCTTCATAACGGTAGGGGAGTTTTTGACCCCTTCAACCCCCCCAGCCCTGGGATTAGGGGAGCATAGAAGGGGAGGTGGGAAGAAAAAGAGGAGGGAATTTTTGTAATCTATTTGTTTGGCTCACCTGCTGATCAAATTCTCCTTCCCTCTGTCATCGTGTGATATGTCATACATCTGTTGTGGATAGCTGCATTGGCATACTGACCCAAGTATCTGGTGCCAACCAGCTGCTGACAAAACTCCTTGTGAAGAGCCTGCAGCTGTTGGTGCTCCACTATATACAAGCTTGGGAGCAGCTCTTGACGGTTACTGCTGACTGCCATAAGGGTGAAATGCAGGAGCCCTTAGAATGACATCAGTGTGGTCTAGTACAGAGGACTGCAATGGATCTAAGGAGGTAGTGAGCGAACGAAAGGGAAGGGAGACAGATAGAGGAGGCAGTATGGAGAGCAAATTGCTGTGAAGTAAGCCCCTGCGGTTACCCCCTCATTTTGTTCACAGAGTCGCCTTCAGCAGGGACTATAGACAGTGAACAATGGCAGACCGAATGAATAATGTCAGGTATGACTAGTAGAAACAGTTGGTTTCCGTTCCGTGGTGCCAGAAGCGTGGAGACGAACGAGTGGTAGACCTATTCGATAAATCCGGCTGTACCCGTCCCCACAACCTGGTGAGATCCTTCGATATCAATGGTAGCTGCGAGAAATAAAGCCCGGTATCAGTAGGAGATGGCAGCACAGAACTGGATTGGAAATATGGGAAAAGGGGGGTGGTCTTTCCTTACCAGAAATAGCATTCTTTAGCGCCAAAAAAGGACAGTACTAGTAACCGTAGCAGAAACTTATGTTAAAACAATCCATGCTGGTATCGATGGTCTGAAAGTAGACACGCAAGTTCTAAAACTGTTGCGTATTCTCTTTGTAGAGCACTATAAAGTATAAACATACCTTGGTAATATTTTTAAAATTTCGTTTTTAAATATTATTGAATTAATAAACATGCGTCGGATATGCGGTAAGATCAGAAATTGCGCGCAGCACAGGCTGTGGTCAGATATGTATAAATGGATATGCGGTAAGTCAGAAATTCCGCGCAGCACGCACGAGCAATGAAGCGCACAACCAGTGCCGGATTAAGCAAGTGGAGGCCTATAGGCAGTCTGATTTTTGGGGCCCCCAGTCCCCAGCCCTACTTCATAATAGCGTCCATGCAGAATATATAATGCATCATCAGGCCATGCAGCGGCAAATTTAATTCATGAAAACACATTTACAGCATAAAGTACAAACGTTTAAAAATTCTTCTTTCTTAATTTCGTACTAATAAAGTCTTCTAACATATTCTGGAAGTCTAAATTTTCCAAAACGTCGTATTCGCGTTTGTAAGCATCTGTAAATTCTTAGCGCAGTCGCGATGCCGGTATTGTATCACCACGATCTTCCAACTGTGCTGCAAAATACTTAAAATGAACCATTTCTTCCTGAAAGTCGATATCGACATCATCAGGATAATTCTCTCTAAATGTCTCTGTTGCCAATCTTAATTCATCATCTGATTTGGATGGAAATTCAACTAAAAACCCAAACAACAACTCAATTTTGTCGTATGCCTGTACGCGACGGTTAAGCTCTGCAGATAGACTATCCAATATCGGAATAAAGGTTTCAATCCTGAACTTGTCTTTTCCAAGAAGTACAACTTCTTCTGCGCCACTATCGTCGTCATGCCGTTTTCTCTTGCGCACACGATTTAACTTATCAGAGTATTGTGTTTCATCAACTATCCTGCTGGCCTTCTATTCGTATTCATCAGAAAGATCTCTCTGTGATTTTAAAAACTCTGACAGTGATTTCAGCAGATTTATAGCCACTTTGAGTTCTATTGTTTCGTTCTGTAATGATTTACTAACAGCGTTTATTCTTTCCAAGATTACAGCCCAGAAAACAGACATAACAGCGGTTTCTTTTTTGGACAGATCTTTTAACAGGCATTTAGCTTCGTGAATGGTCTCTGGCTTTTGTTCTGCATCACTAGCCATGACTGATAAAGCCTTCTGGAAGCTGCTGTAACCATTACAGAGCGCTTTGGTCGCATCTCCCCGCGCACACCACCTTGTTCCAGTCGCTCTCTTTAAAACGAGTGCAGATACCGCTTGTTGCTGAAGACATTCGCACATAACCGCCCAACGGTGAGTGGATGCAGAGAAGAAATTAAACAACGTTTGAACAAGTCCAAAATAAGAGATAGCATTAACACAGCTTTCTGCAGCAGAAACTCCTACCAAGTTTAGTGAATGTGCTGCGCAGGGAATATAGTACGCAAGTGGATTTATTTGGCAAATTTGTGCTTGGAGACCATTGTAACAACCCGACATGTTTGCAGCATTGTCGTAAGATTGTCCTCGTAGATGTTTTACATCAATGTCACAGCAGGTTAGGAATTTTAAGACGGCCGTAGCAAGAGCTTCTCCTGTGTGGCTTTCCATTGCGATGAAAGTGAGAAAGCGTTCTGTCACGAATATTTTGGTCCGCGTCTAATTTTTGTCCGGCCGGACAGAAACACGCTGCTCAAAATTGTCTGACCGGATAATTTTGGACGCTCAATTTGGTCCCACGTGGCATTTTTTTGTCCCAGGCGTTTTGAAGTTATTAGCGTTTTGAAATGTCTTCTGAATCTGAGACAGACATTGACGACGACATTTTTGAACTAGCCTGCAATTACAAGCTGACTGGCAAGTATCCTAAGGACTGTCCTCAAAACAAGAAAAGAACAATACGAAGACAAGCGAAGTCAATCATTTTGCAAAATGGAGAGGTGTGGAAGGAACGAAAAATGAACGGAAAGACTAAGGTGAGCGTGTCGTGTATGGCTTGCAATCAATAGAGCTGGTTGATTTGGTGGTGAAATAGGCCTAGCGCACAACCAATCAAGGCTATTGCATATGCTCATGATTTTTTACTCCAAATTTGATTTGTTTCTACAGCATAACTCTGACACATACATGTACTTCCACAACTCGATTGCGAGTTAGATCTCAATTATAATTTCATAGATAAGCGCGAGTGTAACATGTGCTGGTAAGCACTGTGAACTTCTATAAAAGCACTGCATGCCTGCATGTTTCATTTCGTAAAATTGTGCAGGTCGCTATAGCAGCTTAGCATTTTGTGAGCGATTTACGTATGCATGTATGTACTTCAGCCTTTATCAGGGCAAAATAACCGCTTGGAAACAGTGATTAACCTTGGATACATGTACATATAGTCTTCAAGATTGACCACAGCCTTTTCGACGTTTTTTGTAATGCCAACCATTTCAAGCTGTGAATTTTTGTTGCATTGTTTAAGAGCATTGTTGTATTTACTCAAATACATGTAGGTTGTGAGGCTCATTTCTGAAGCATTTGAAAAACAGAGGATCCTCCATTCATGCCATTCTGACCCTACCTCTGGCCACCTTGGGATTAAGCGGACGATTAAGCGAATTAGGGAACGTTTGACTTTCACATGGAAGGGGCTTAATACTGAAGTTATTCAACTAGTAATTATGAAAAGTTATAAAAGAATGTTTTTACATGATATGCGTTTTTTACAGGTAAAATCTTGTGAAGTTTGCCAAAGAAACTCTGCTAAGTTGGCTGTTGGTTCAACTGAGCTTCATCCGATTCCTGTAGTACAACATGGCATCATGTGTCAATGGACCTATTTCACCCATTTCAACATCAGGAAATAGGTCAGTCCATAGACTCTCAAAATGAACACCTTTGTGTGCATGCTTGGGTTTAAAATCAGTTGAATGTACATGTATGTATTTTGATAGTTTGTGCATCATGTCTGCATTTTTAATGATTTGCATCCAAAGATTCCGCATGCAGACTGCTTTAGTATATTAAATCATTTACTTCTGAACTTTTATAGGTACATCCTCACATTGAGTGATCAGTTCTCAAAATGGGTTGAAGCAGTTGCAGTTCCGACTAAAGAAGCGCATCGAGTAGCAAGTGCACTGTACAAGGTGCACTGAATTATGTTTATATGGGTTAATTAATGTATCATTCTCATTGTGTAGATATTCATGCGGATGGGATTGCCCAATGTACTGACAACATGACAATGGTTCAGAGTTCAGAAACAAATTGAACGCTGCTATGCTGAAGAAGAAGGCACTCATTCATCACTCCTTACCATCCACAGGTACAATCTCATGATGTTTATTTCATTTGATCTTACAAAAATGTTTTTGAACAGTCCAATGGCCTTGATGAAAGGTACAATCAAACTCTGCAGAGTATGCTTTCAAAAGCAGTAATGGGACACAAGGAGATGTGGGATGAGTTTATTGATTCTGCAGTTTTTGCATACAATACCTCAACTCATGAATCAACTACATACTCTCCATTTGAAGTTATGTTTGGCAGAAAAGCTAGACTACCGGTTGAAGCAGATCTAAGGCCTATTCCAAGCAATTACGATTCCAGGTACAAGTATTGTTCACATTTTTATTGCATGGTGTAGTATTTTTATTTCCCTTTTCTTTCAGACTTGCTCATGCACCAAATACATCCAACCAGATGGCACAGGTAGCCAAAGAAAGACAAGAAATTTTAAAGGATGTGAAGCGCAACATCCTCGCTGCACAGGTATACAGTAAATGTAACACCTGTATTATTTAATTAATAAACGTACTTATGATTCTAGGCAAAGCAAAAGCAGCATTATGATGCCAAGCATACAAGAGCCAAATTATTTGATGTTGGTGTGCAGGTACTTAAAAAGGATTTCCTTCGTAAAAAAAGAAAAGGGGGGAAACTGGATCCTCGATGGTTAGGACCATACATCATAACTCAAAAGCTCAGCAAGGGGTTTTACTCTTTGCAGTCTGTTGCAAATCCTTCTGACTGTGTCAAGCGAGTGAATGGAGCACATTTGAAGGCATTCCATTCCCAAGAACATATGAGTAACTCTCAGGATCTCAGTCAGTCCTCATCACCATTGTCGCCTCGCCATTCCAGTCAGTCCACACCCAGTCACTCAGGTCATTCCTCACCCCATCACTTGAATCAGTTCTCATCCCAACATTCCAGTCAGCCTTCGCCCATTCATTCCAGTCAGTCTATGCCACAGCATTCCAGTCAGTCTACACCACAGCATTCCAGTCAGTCTACACCACAGCATTCCAGTCAGTCTACACCACAGCATTCCAGTCAGTCTACACCACAGCATTCCAGTCAACTGTCAACAATTAACTCCAGTCAGTCCTTACCTAAGAGTCCTCATCAGTCTTCATCACATTTGTCAAAAGTGATCAGTTCAACTATATCTCAGCTTCTGGCTGTCCATCAAACATTATTCAGGTTCCTCTTTCTTGCAATGATAATAAAACAGAATGCTCAGGTGTGCTTCAAATGGAAGAAATAGACTGTAGCATACTTTGGGAACAACTTCATTCTTCTCACCTTATGCGTTTGTGGAGGACAGGAGCCTGTGTACTTCATTACAAAGCTGCAGAAGATGATGAAGAATTTGATGTAAGTGTCAATGAATACAAATTGCATGCAGTTGAATTTTATATACAATTTCACACAGGAAACATCATTGAGACTGAAGGAGGGTGAATATGCATTGAGCAAGGACATCACAGTTTGCTTATGGCTAGAGTACAGAAGTTTGAATGGCAGTCCTCCACTGAGAGATGTTTCAGGAGGTGACTTTGTGATCGTTAATGAAGAATTGCCCGGGGAGTTTGATGAGTTTAGAAGCAAAGTGTATGCATATGTGGATAAAGAATGCAGCATTGTTGAAGCTGTGGAACTGCTTCAAGTTTGGTGTAGAGCAAGTAAGGTAATTCTACGCAGAGTTCAATTGCTTGGAAGGCGATATTTTATGATGTCTTCAACACATCTGGATGAATTCTGTGAGTGGGTTCATGATAAAAGGCGCTTGTGCTGTGATGAGGCGGAGTTTAGAGTGCCAATGTTAACTGAACCTTGCATTGATTCCTCACATTTCAAATACAGTATGGATGCAATCACATACAACCCAGTATGTAGAGATTGGCAAATTTCCAGGTGTAACTCACTTGGATTGAATTTTCATTATGGCAATAACCCTCATCATGGTGCAGCATGTAATGAAATGATCGGGATTTCTCAAAGACCCATTAGAACTGGAAGAATATCTGCAGATGGAAATTGCTTTTTTCGGTGCATTTCATTCATCATCACTGGATCACAAGACTACCATGAAGAATTGAGATTACTAGTAACAACAGACATGGCTCACAACTCATCAAATGACAAGCTATCAATCCTTCTTCCCCCAAACATGTCAATGCAATCATATATTACACATTCAAAGATGCAGTCACCTGGAGAATGGGCTACAGAAATCGAAATCACTGCAACTTCCTGCTTGCTGAACACAGCAATATGTGTGTTTGCCTATACTGGAAAGATTTTTGAGTGGGTGCAATATTCTCCACATGAAGCAAAGAGAGACACACATCAAGAAGAGTGTATCTACATTACCAATGTGCATAATCATTTTGAACCTGTCAAAAAGATGACGTAGTGGAATTGATGTATTATACTGAAGTCAATTTTAGCATGACATTATAAAGCCAATTTATTTATTCCACAACTAACTGGCACAATTTTGAACAATCCAATAGTCTTTGACCATGCATGCCGCAGGGGCGGCGGAAGGTGATGTAAAATGGGGGGTGGGTCGGACATGCAAACAATAAAGGGGGGGGGTACGGAAGGGGAAGGTGCCCCCTCCCGCGCGAAGCGCGGTTTTCGGGAGTTCCTTATTTGGTGGCACTTACTATCTATCCATATTGACGCCTGAAAACTCGTACGACGCGATACACTATGAAACCATGCAGAGATAATCTGTTATCACGCTTCTCCAAGCGATCATTCGACTTCTGAACCAATAATTATGGTATTATTTCTTCCATGTGTATGTCAACGAAGCAATAGGGCAACCTGGACAGGTAATCGCAGCAAACACATTGCTTGTCCAGGGATAATTTTGGGGTAGGACCAATTTGCGCAGAATAGGACCAAATTAGGCAGCCACTTTTGGTCCTAGGACAGTTTCAAGCATTGCCTGGTTTTGTCCGCCGGACTATTTCAGGCAGCCTGAAACGGTCCTAGGACAATTTTGGGATAGGACAAAATTGCGCGTGACAGTTCTACTACTTCACCGTCCGACATTCTGACGTATCTAACAATTGGGCGATGACGTCATGCAATTTAGCAACATACAATGACGTAACGCTCAATTTAGCAACATAAAATGACGTAGCACGTAGGAAGCGCGCGTAATTTAGCAATAAACAATGACGTAGGACGCGCTGTGCAGAAGGTCTATATTTAGAACTATTACTTCATGATTGCCTAGGCTTGTAGGGATTCTGGCCCGGCCCCGCGAATCTTACATGTATTATTTTTTTCCGCTGCCCAGGGCTGCGGGGCCCCTAAAGGCGCGGGGCCTGTAGGCAATTGCCTACTTTGCCTTATGGTTAATCCGGCACTGCGCACAACGCTGTGGTCTTGTGGTGTTGCGGTGTTTCTACAGAGGACGTTGTGATCATTTTGGCACGAATAACATTCCATACACAGACACACAGACATACATACATACATACATACATACATACATACATACATACATACATACATACATACATACATACATACATACATACATACATACATACATACATACATACATACATACATACATACATACATACATACATACATACATACATACATACATACATACATACATACATACATACATACATACATACATACATACATACATACATACATACATACATACATACATACATACATACATACATACATACATACATACATACATACTCATACATACATACATACATACATACATACATACATACATACATACATACATACATACATACATACATACATACATACATACATACATACATACATACATACATACATACATACATACATACATACATACATACATACATACATACATACATACATACATACATACATACATACATACATACATACATACATACATACATACATACATACATACATACATACATACATACATTACATACTACATACATACTACATACATACATACATACATACATACATACATACATACATACATACATACATACATACATACATACATACATACATACATACATACATACATACATACATACAGTTAGGATGGTGTGGGTCACTCAAAGTTTCATATTTAACCTTGCCATATTTTAGCATTCCATTCAATGAGCTAATTTACTTGCAGTTCACTTGTAGAACAAGGTGGATTTTATCCTGAATTCTTTTCTTTCAATTATATGATCTCCCCAAATTTCAGGAATACCAAAAAGGGAACGTGTGTTTTTACTTCTCCTATCACTCAAAATGCAGGCCACTGACGTGAAAATGTTTGGAACTGTACCATTATACACGAAGATTAGCAGAGAACTGAAGCTATATATTTTTCTAACCTACACGACCATTCCGAACCTGCAAAACAAATATTGTTAGATTAACTCCTTGGACGCCATGCTTATTCATACATATACGCACGACCATTATGAATTCTACATGACAGTGTAGGTAATACATGTTCAGATCACAACTTCATGATGCATGCATGCATGCAAATGTTTGCTGCACTTGTGACCTTATAAGTACATGACATGCTCGGTTACTTTACAACTGCAGTAATTATGTTTCTTCTGAAGAACACAGTGTTCAGATGACTTCACTAATGCTATTTACTCCCTTTACAGGAATGTGTATCCCACATTAATGTAGTACAACATGTTTAAAATGCCAGTTCACTCCATCTCCATCTGCAGTTCATAATAAGTATGGTTTGTTACAACTGTTTGTGCGAGGTAATGATGGACACACAAGATGTTTGTAACATCCCAGTGCCCCGTTCTGGGTTTGAATTCAGCATCTACATGGCTGGTTTACATGCATGTCAGTGAATTGCATGTGTATAAATTGTACAACATGGTACTCAAAGCAATTCTTTGTAATAAACACAACACTGACATGCTTCGCACAGATGATTATATGGTTGTGCGTAAAAGTACGTATATATGCACTTGGCGTTCAAAGAGTCAATTAACATAAATCTGATTCAGTTGCATTTTATTTGTTGTATGTTTGTACAAAAGGAATGTATGTATATGGTATTGACCACTCATCATTGAATCATGAGCACCAATGACACAAATCCTCCAGGAACCAAGTGGCGTAAGGCCAAAAATATGTTTTCACACAGTAAAATATTACATGCACTGGTGTAGAGTGGACCAGAATCTGGTACTACGAGTGAAATTCCATCACGAATTAAGATTTTTAATGAGGTCAGCATTTTATGTACTTGTTAACGGAAAGCACTATTTTGCCTCCAGGAACCAAAAGGTTTTTTTTTTGGGGTTTTTTCTTTTTAGAATTTGATGACAGAGGATATGTGCAACAAACTTCCGTTGCCGCAAGTGAAGTATCATCCTAGACTAGTTGGTAATTATCAACTATAGGTTTTTGCTGTATACATTATTTGAAGCCCTTATTCTTGAAAAAACGAATCACGGATAATTTACAAAAAAAGTCTTTCTAAATATGCACAACAGAATGAAATCTCATTTTTTTAAATGTAACTTTAACTTTTATAACTTTGGTGACCACTCCATATGGTCCTATTTGTTTTGACATAGTTGCCAGATTGTATAGCACACATCCAATAAATTGACTTTTTTCAGATTGAACACTTCGAATGGATCGTCGACTGCATTTGATGTTAATCCCTATGTAAGATATAAATGGAGAGCAAATGTCAATTTGTTACTAAAACATTCAAAATTAATGTTTGCCTCGAGTTGTTCGAGAATGAAATTTTCTGGCTGGGGTCTGGTTGGCTTCAGTTTTGAGCCGATCCATGAGGTGGCCGAGGATGCATTTTACCACTCCATAGTGTTCATGGAGGTCTCGCGGTACATATCACGTCTCATAACGTCTCCACCCCTTAGGTTCCAAAGGTAAATGGAAAAAGAACCGCATTGGTAATTGTCTTATTCTTACATTTCTATGATAGCCTTTACATTTTCTTCTTGACCCATCTCTGCTGCTATATGCAACACAGTTCTGTGCTTCAGATCAACTTTACCTAAAAGAGTGCACTCATCTTGCGTATTTCATTAGAGTGGGTTGCACAGCTCCATTATGTCACGCTTAAAAAACCAACAGCTAGATTTACATATCAATAGGGCTTTTTGTCCCCACTGTGAAGTTCTTCGCTCTTCTCCGAATACAATCCTTTTCGTTCTTTGAACACTCGGGTGGGTATTTGCAATCGCAACAAAATGCTAGCAATGTGTCATATTCACTCTGCTCCATGCTTAGAAGTGAGAACCACGAGGAATCGTTAGAACATTGAGCATGCGCGACAGAATTTCCTGGGAGCGACAGAATTTCCTTAGGAAATACGGTCGCTACGTTTAATTAAAGCGACACAATTTCCTTAGGAAATACTGTCGCCGCGACAATATTTCCTAGCGACAGAATTTCCTGTGACACCGGATTGGCCAACAATCCAGCACAACCGTTGGACAGGATTATTCACTGCGTACAAACGCATGCATGTGCAACGAAGCGATAGAGAATAGTATCTTAGCGCGTGCCTCTATGAGTGCCGTATTGCATTATAATTATATGTAGCATGCACGACGGACAATTCGAAATTTACATACATGCCGCACCGAGAATAAACTGTTCATGAATTAAAAAAGGATTGAGCCAAATCATCGACATCACTGGTGTAGTCAGCACTGCGCATGTGCAACATAACTAGCAAGTTACACCATTTAAGGTGAAGCTCCGGACAAGTAATGTTTCAGTTGAGCGGATGGAAATTGCAACCAACAAATGGTACAGGTACGTGTGACGTATCCGGGAGCCATGCACGTCTGGGAAGTGTGCCTCTTGGGTAATATGTACGTGGGTTGCTTTTATTGTACATGTATGTTAGTAGGTACTTTGTGTTGAAGTTATTTCCCTTCCCGTTGTATGGCAGGTGAGGACATGTCCACTTCACGGGATCCAACTTTTACGGACGAGTTGCTTGATTGTGCCTGCAAACAGCGGTTCGATGAAGAATCTTTTACTCCCTTCCTGAAAGAAAACTGCCACTTTTGGGTAGCAATCGACAAACAAATATAGCCCGCTTTGGGTTAACCTTTAACACGTGCAAAACTGATGAGTACTCGTACTTGGAAAACCTTACCCCGGAGCTATTCAGCAGCATGGTGGAAGTACTAATACATTTTCAGCAGCAGCCGAGAGCTGGTACGTCGCACGAAGAAAAAAAAGCGTTTATTCTCAATTACCATTTTGGATGGAAAACACAGAAACCGTTCCACCTGAAAATTCTTCCTCATTCACTGGAAGATTTTCGTTCTACAATCCTCCATTATGTCCCAGATGCACCTAATATGTCCGACCCATCAATTTATACTGAGTACGAGGTGTACGAGAGCAAATTGAAGTTCATTGAAGAGAATATTCATGACGGTGACGCCTTTCATGCCTTGGATGACACATGCGACGATGGCAGAAAGTGCACATTTTACATTAGCAGGGGAACGTACAGCATCGTGGCTATGAATAGTACTGACATGAGTGGATGCAAACATCCGTACTGCGAAGCATACCACTATGCGCGCATGCTAGAGACTCGCTTCAAAATAGACATAGTGGGAGGGGTCAGCCTGGCCGTCGACCACAGTAGCAAGAAAATGTGGGTGTGGGCAGATTGTGTAGAAGCTGTATTTGAAGGAGCAGTTGCACTCTCGTCCTGCTGACATACTTGTCAACAACTGGCACCTTGGCAAACCTGCTGCTTTTGACCTCACTGTCACTTCACCGCTTAACCTAATCACTTTGACTGAAGCGGGAGTGAGGTGTGGGTCTTCTGCTCTGTTTGCTGAGGCGAGAAAGCATAATGCCAATGACTCAAAGTGTGCTGAGCTTGGATGGGTGTGCATTCCCCTAGCTGTGGAGTCATATGGATGCTGGGGCACAGAAGCACAACAATCCTTCTCACGTCTTGCGGCTCGTCTAGCCATCCAAATGGGATGTAGCAAATCTCAGGCTACCACCATCGTGCACCAGAGGCTAAGCCTTTCGCTCGTGAGAGCCAACGCTAGAGCCTTGCTCTCCCGTGCAAGGCTTCGGCAGTCGGAGGAGGGGGGTTGAGGTGTGTGGGTGTGGGGTGGTTGCTGCTGAGACTTTGATTTTGTTGGTGTGCTATGTAAAATTTGAAATTCCACATTATTATTATCATTATTTTAAAAATAATAATAATAATAATAATATATAATAAATAGCATGGAATTTCAAATTTTACATAGCACACCAACAAAATAAAAGTCTCAGCAGCAACCACCCCACCTCAACCACCCCACCTCAACCCCCCTCCTCCGGCTGCCGAAGCCTTGCACGGGCGAGCAAGGCTCTAGCGTTGGCTCTCACGAGCGAAAGGCTTAGCCTCTGGTACACGGTGGTGGTAGCCTGAGATTTGCTACATCCCATTTGGATGGCTAGACGAGCCGCAAGACGTGAGAAGGATTGTTGTGCTTCTGTGCCCCAGCATCCATATGACTCCACAGCTAAGGGAATGCACACCCATCCAAGCTCAGCACACTTTGAGTCATTGGCATTATGCTTTCTCGCCTCAGCAAACAGAGCAGACGACCCACACCTCACCCCCGCTTCAGTCAAAGTGATTGGGTTAAGCGGTGAAGTGACAGTGAGGTCAAAAGCAGCAGGTTTGCCAAGGTGCCAGTTGTTGACAAGTACGTCAGCAGGACGAGAGTTGCAGCCTGTCAAGACCAAGACCACTTCCAACTTCGACCTGACCTCCTAAGCAAGCCCTATGACAGGACTCCACAAAAACATCACGAAGGCTGTTGTGACGCAAGACCACATCACCTCCGTGTTTGCACATCAATGCATGGTGACCAAGCGGGTGTACACTTCTTCACGCTATTTTTTTTTTTTCATTTGTGCGTACGTGTGGGTGTGGTTGTGTCTATACGCACTTCATATATCGAGCTGCTGGTAGGCTGACATTGGCACTCGTCGTTCAGTTCAGTACTGATATGGACGTGAAAACGAACTTTATAAACTGACGTTAGGTTTGAGCGATCCCAGACCTGTTCCTAAACGAATATTCATCTGTTACAGAGAGCAAATTATGAAAAGCACTGACCGCAATCAAATTGTAATATTTTGGTAAAACAGCACTTTTCATAGAAATGTACACAAAATGTACTTTTTCATACCTAGTACTGTATATTCAATCACTCAATCAGATTAGATTGTGATTTCCTGGGTACTGTGTATTAGAGGATAGTGCACTTCTTTATTTAGTGAAATGTCAAAATAATTTTTGGGCTTACTTTTAGAAGTGCTTGAGTCACAATATTTTAGAGCCGTATTTTTACGGATACGGAAAGCAGGGTTTTCAAAGCACATCTTTCACAATATCTAGGATTTGATGGCACAACTATGTGTAGTGAAGCGTTTGAAATACAATGATACCAATTTCATTGCCTGTCTGTTTATTCTAAAAGAGCCATCCGGTTCCACAGCGAAACCGCTATCCGGAGACGGGTTGCAACGGTGCCCCGTCACTTTCGATCAAGACGGACTTCCACGTAAATTTCACGGAAACGTTTAGTGACGGTATCCGTGTATTTATGAACGGTAATCGACGAACGCTACCGCACGGTACCGCGTACCTCCACTATTATTGACGCATGGTCACGTGATACAAGTAACTCCTTCCGAATTCAAAAAATGAGCGGCAAGTGACGTTACTGTCACCACTGCGGGGAATACGTGTGTAGATCTACATTTTTTGAACACCAAATGCTAGTAGAGTCGTCATCCAAAGCTGATAGTTCTCTTCAAGCTAAACAACAGCTTCCTGCGGAAGGTATGTATCGTATATCATACACGTGCACCGATTATGTATGCATATGCGCAGCTGCATATGCGTATACTCGATTCGCGAGATATAGCTAGTGCTGAGCGGTAGCTATTAGCAGCTAATTGTATCCTTTTTTATTTTACAGATGTACCGGTACTATGGCAGATGAGAGCATATAGAATACCTCTCCGGCTCTGAGTCAGATTCGTCATCAAGTAAAGAATCTTTACAGCAAGGACTCCATAACTATTAATGGCACCAGTTGCCTGTGTGTGTATGTGATGTGTGCCTCTGTGTGAGATGTGTGCCACTGTGTATGTGTGCCTGTGTGTTGATGTGTGCCTCTGTGTAATATGTAGCCTTAGTGATGAGTGCCTCTGTGTGATATGCGCCTCTGTTTATGATACATGTATCCCTGTGTGTAATGTGTGCCAATAAGTGTAGCCTGTGTGTGATTTACACATGCCTCTGTGTGATGTGTTCCTGTGTGTGATTTGTGATGTACACGTGCCTCTGTGTGATGTGTCCCTCTGTGTTATGTGTGCCTAGGCTCTGTGCGTGATGTATGCCTCTGAGTAATGTGCACTTGCCTCTGTGTGATGTATTGCTGTGTGTGATGAGTGCCCGTGTGTGATGTTTGCCTCTCTGTAATGTGTAGCCTTAGTGATGAGTGCCTGTGTGATGTGTTCCTCTGTTTATGATGTGTCCTTGTGTGTGATGTGTGCCAATGTGTAACTTGTGTGTGATGTGTGCTTGTGTGTGATGTGTAACCTTAGTGTGTGTGATGTGTGGCTGTGTGTGATGTGTGCTTCTGTGTGTGATGTGTAACCTTAGTGTGTGTGATGTGTGGCTGTGTGTGATGTGTGCTTCTGTGTGTGATGTGTGCCTCTGTGTGTGATGTGTGCCTGTGTGTTTGATGTGTGCCTGTGTGTGATGTGTGCCTATGTGATGTGTGTGTGAGATGTGTGATGTGTGCCTGTGTGATGTGTGCCTATGTGCGATATGTGCCTGTGTGGGATGTGGCTGTGTGTGATGTATGCCTGCGTGTGATGTGTGCCTGTGTGTGATTTACACATGCCTCTGTGTGATGTGTGCCTCTGTGTGATGTGTGCCTATGTGTGATGTGTGCCTGTGTGTAATGTGTGCCAATATGTGTAACCTGTGTGTGATGTGTGCCTGTGTGTGATATGTGCCTATGTGTCATGTGTGCCTGTAGCCTTAGTGATGTGTGCCTAAATGTGATGTGTGTCTGTGTGTGATGTGTGGCTGTGTGCTATGTGTGTTTGTGTGTGATGTGTGGCTGTGTGCTATGTGTGTCTGTGTGCATACCTCTGTGTGATGTGTGCCTGTCTGTAATGTGTGCCAATATGTGCAACTTGTGTGTGATATGTGCCTGTGTGATGTGTGCATGTGTGTGATGTATGCATGTGTGTGATGTGTGCATGTGTGTGGTATGTAGCCTGTGTGATGTGTGCCTCTGTGTGTGCCTATGTGTGATGTGTGCCTGTATGATTTGTGCCTGTGTGTCATTTGTGCCTTGCGTGATGTATGCCTGTGTGTGATGTGTGCCTGTTTGTGTGATGGTGCTTCTGTGTTATGTGTGCCTGTGTGATGTGTGCCTCTGTGTGTGATGTGTGCCTGTGTGATGTGTGACGTGTGCCTATGTGTGATGTGTGCCTCTTTATTATGTGTGCCTTTGTGATTTGTGCCTGTGTGTCATTTGTGCCTATGTGTGATGTATGCCTGTGTGTGATGTGTGCCTGTTTGTGTGATGTGTGCCTGTGTGTGATGTGTGCCTGTGTGTGATGTGTGTCTGTTGATGTGTGCCTGTGTGATGTGTGCCTGTATGATGCGTGCCTGTGTGATGTGTGCCTGTTGGTGTGATGTGTGCCTGTGTGTGATATGTGCCTGTGTGTATTTGTAGCCTTAGTGATGAGTGCCTCTGTGATGTGTGCCTCTGTGTGATGTGTACCTGTGTGATGGTGCCTTTGTGTTATGTATCCTGTGTGATGTGTGCCTCTGTGTGTGATGTGTGCCTCTGTGTGATGTGTGCCTATGTGTGATGTGTGCCTATGTGTGATGTGTGCCTTGTGTGATGTGTGCCTGTGTGTGATGTGTGCCTGTTTGTGTGACGTGTGTGTGGCTGTGTGCAACATTATAGAAGTACTTCGTTCATTCTTTACATGTGTAGGGATAAAGGATTATGTCTTCCATCCTCACTCAAACTAAAACTGATTCCATGTACATGTTGTATGTTCTGCATTCTTGTATTGGACCTTAATGAATCAATTTCAAGGCTGATAAAAGATTTAAATCGCACATACATGTACTGGACTGTTACCTCATTGCCATGGCAACAAATCGCACCAATAACAAGCGGTATAAGCTCGCTAATTGCAATTGATTGACAGTTGTTGGTTAATAACTGTCCCTTGACCAATTCACGTGACTATTAATAATAGGTTTTGGCGGGGAAACAGTGGTGTACCGATGGATGTTATTTTGGCGCCAAAGTACAACGTGCATCAGCGCAGCAAAGAGCACGATATGGTAAGCGTTTCGCTATCGGCCTTTGTCCTCCTCTATCTATAGCAACTTTCAGGTTCAAAGATTGGCGTGGAACTTATGGATCCGAATAAACTTGTTGATTCGCTACATACTGATGATAAGACATGAGTGCTGCGTAAGTGCCATTTTGGGGGTTTCGAAGATATCACAACCACTTTTCTTCCATCTACAGGAATAGGTTGTAACGCGAACACATATTAGTAGGTGTAACGTAATATTGGTGCGTTATTTAATTGTATTTCCTCTACCCAGCGACCTTTATTTTTTTTTGGCTTTGGAACGCAATGAGGTATGTACAAGGGTCACTTTTTTTTCTCATCTGTGACTTTTTACACAAGATGAACGTTTGATGACGTGAGTGGCTCCACCGTTTGTGCCAGTGTCATCGCGCGCAGATTGTCAATACTGGCGCAAATGTGTAAGCAAGTACTTCTGTGGTTCATGCATTCATGATTGATGCTATACATAATAATCTTTCAACAGACCGGAATCCGGCTTTTTGCCTAATGTGGAGACCAAGCAAAACTGACACTTGCTCTTCCTTTTTATATGCATTTGTATTTGTATATGGTTTTTTGAAGAACTAACCCTGAGAAAAGTGAATGGGATGGTGCACGTATACGATAAAGCAGCATGGATAGAAAGTAGAAGCGGTACCGGTAGCCAGAAATCCAACCTTACGTACTGACGGTACGATGCGGTAAAAAGCGAACCGCCTTTAACCGTGGATTTCCCGGACTGACGGATTATAACGTTTGAAGACGTGACAGAGCGACGGAGGGGAAGGACGTTGCCGTCCACTCTCCGTCCACAGACGGACCGTTGGTATTGATATCAACGGTATCCGCCTACATCTGAGTGACGGGTAAGGTCACGTGATGAGACGTTACCGTCTCAATGTAATGGTTTCGCTGTGTTCAAAGATTAATGATACAGCGTGGGTACCCACGAATCGCATTTGTTTTGTTACAAATCCCGCCTTATTTGTTCTTACAAAGATGTTGTTATAGAAGTTTAAGAGGTTTTTTAGTTGTTTTTGCTGTCGTTACGCAACCAAGCGAGACTCATTTAACCACTGAATGTGTCAATACAGTGCACGAAAGAAACTATTACACTGTTTGCAGTCCACCTCAGCCAGTCCATGAACCCCAGGACCATACAGGTACATGTGGCAGCAGTCTTCTTCCTGCCCCACTCCGTTGGGTACAAGAGTCCTGCTTCCAAGAACCCGATGCTGAGATTTGCCATCTGGGGTCTCAATGCCTCCAGGGGCCCATTCACCTCAGGCCTACACGGCTGCCACTGTCTCTGGAAATGCTGGGCCACATGCTTGGAGACAGCCCCCCAGAAAAAACACGATCATCTGATGCTCAGGGCAGCTCTTACCTTTGGGTTATTTGGTTTCGTGAGGGTCAGCATATTCAAATACAACACCCACAGTTTACATATTGGTGCGGCCACATATTTTACGTACAAGGGACTACAAGTTCAAAGTGTTCCTCAGTTGTGACTATGAGTTCCTTTCTCAGATGTATGGACATTTCTGGTGGTAAGAACAATTTTCAAACATGGTTAATGCAACTTCTACGTACCGTATAGGGAACCAGCCATGCATATTATGCCTGATCACCCAAAAGCAATTGCAGATGTCACCAGCAGCTAGAGGACCTTGTATTCCTCACATGTTGGATGCTTCTTGACTGCCAATATTTTATGGAATAAGGTAGAGGGATCTTAAGCAGGCCAAGTTGTTCAACAACTGTATAGAGTACCCCTTTTTAACATACCAGTATCACAGGTTTGTTGAGACTAGTAACACAGTATACTTGCATGTCAATATTATTTTGTACATTATATATTAGGTCTGCTTACCAGGCTTGCATATAAACACAGGGGATTTTCCAGAAACCTTTCACCCTCTTTGAAGAAGCCTATCACCAGTTGGACCTAAAACTGGGAATGCATTGGAAAGAAAACTCCATCAACAGTTCTGAATATGAGGCCTTTTTCAGCATGTTAAGAAATCACAGTGCTGCTAAATGTGAAATAGATAGCTTGATGCAGGAAGAGGAGATGATTCAGCAGGTGGCAACATACCACTCAATTGTTAATGGCAGCAATGAATTGCTTGCAACAGGTCTTCTGGAACTATCCAGTACCTGCCACACACAAGTTGAAGTCCTGGTGAGTGAAATACGGAGTTATTCGCATTCATAATCATTCATATCTATTGTAAAAATAAAGTAGAATAAAACCACTGCACTAGAACAGAAGATCAGCAAAGGCTTTCAAATTTGATGATGGACTGTGTATGAAGAGCATTCAATTGTGCCTAAATAGATTGGGAGTGTGTAGCCAACTACTGTGGATATATTTCTGTTCTAAATCATGTCCACGCAATTCTGAAGGTACCAGTATACATGCACAACAGGCAATTAAAATGTTATGGTATGAGTCCTGCATTTCCGCCCTCCAATGTGAAAGCTGTTGTGTTTTAACAACTACTCAAGACACAGCTGTCATGGCTGCTGCACAAGAACTATACACCAAGTTCCGAACCATACTGCTACAGTTCTCAAAATGCCATTCTCTACATGATTGCAACACCATTACACCAGATATGATAAAGTGCCTAGGCAAGTGCTTATTATATCAGTTGTTTAAAGCAAGCTTCTTTTTTATATGTATAGATGAGGCCATCAAGATATTGTTTGCAATTCTGGACACCACCTTTGGGGACATGAAAAGAACTGTAAAAATGCATCTCCTAGCAGATCACATGGTAGAGTGGATGTCAATACACCAAGCAGGCTGTGGCTTAATGAGAGAGCAGGAAGCAGAATCAATTCATGCCAAACTCAACTACTCCTTAGCATGAACTTACTCTGGG
Organism: Ephydatia muelleri; assembly: GCA_013339895.1. Lineage (NCBI taxonomy): Eukaryota > Metazoa > Porifera > Demospongiae > Spongillida > Spongillidae > Ephydatia > Ephydatia muelleri. Next base: position 5,488,360 of record JABACO010000001.1, read on the forward strand.
ATAAGGGATCCTACACTAAAGCTGAAAAGCATAATTAAGGAGTACTATCTCAATGTCTCGCCGCATACAAAAACTGCAGTGCTGCCGCCAGTGAGAAGGCCAAGGAAATAGATAGAAACGTTAATAATAAATTCAAATGGCGGTGCTAGGTCATCTTGAAGGCGTGGCAGAAACCCTGGTAGCGTCTGACACCAGTGGCGTAGATGGTTGTGGTAGATGGGGCACGGCTCTGGTCAGTTGCAACTGGAGATGGTGGTTGAGGTTTCGGTGAGGTGACATGGGATTGGTGTTGGTTGAGGGTCCGCCTGGGGGGCCAGGGTGAAGAACAGGGGTAAATTATTTTGGGAAAGGGCATCAGCAATGCTGTTCAGTCTGCCAGGTAGATGTGACAGGCGGATGGTGAAGCTGTGCTGAGATGGGTTCGGAGCAACTGCATGAGGTCGGGATGTTTCGCGGGCTGTCTTGCCCAGGCCTGTACAATGGGGAGGTTGTCGCAATGGAAGTGGATGCGTATGCGTGATAAACAGTGACCCCATGTGCTAGCAGCAACCACGATGGCAAACAGTTCCTGCCACTGCATGGAACGGATTGAGAGGTGTTGGTTTGGCTAGCAGTCACCTTGGAACCAAGCCCTGTTGAAGTAGGCCTCAAACCTAGGGAGCCTGAGGCATCAGTGAAGAGCTGAAGAGAGTCAGCCGCTGTTCATTCTGGGTCCAGGAACATTGCGACACCATTCCTGGAAGGAAGGAAGCTGGCCCACCACCTAATGTCGGCTTTTGCCTTGGCATTAAGGCTTACATGATGGTGGAGCTTTCTGACTGTGCTGGAGAGATCGATCAGACAGCAGAGGAAAAGCCTCCTGCTGGCGCCACTGTAGCTGCAAAGGAAAGCTAGCCAATGAGCGAAAGCAGCTCCCTCTTGGTGGCCTTATGTCTGGGACATGGTTAGCCCTGTCAGCTCCTCCAGTTTGTTACACACCAACAGCATCCTGGACATCACCTAGTGACAGGTGTCCTTGCCTGGCTGACCAACCAGCAGGAAGTCATCAAGGTAGTGAAGCAGTTGGGCTCCATATTTGTTGGCCAGTTGAGTGCCTTGGCATAGTGAAGAGAGCAGGGGCTGAACGTAGGCCAAATGGAAGGCATGTGTCCACATAATACTGTCCTTGCCAGCAGATCTCCAGATGCACCAAATCTGCAACTCGTACTGGGATCAGGCGGAAGGCAGCTTTGAGGTCAATCTTTGCTATCAACGCATCTAGACCATACTGGGAGAGCAAGGCCACAACATCGTCAACTGAAGAGTAGTGGACTGGAAATCCTCCTTATTTATGTGGTCATTGACACTGTGACCATCCGTTGCTGAGAGGTGGATATGCATGGCCCTCCACTTCCCATTCTTTTATTGGAATCACACCAACGCCGGAGATGCGCAACTTGTGGAGTGGCAGTTCCGCGAATGGGTCAATGATCCGGCCTGCAGTGATCTCCTTCTCAAGTTCGGAGTCTACCACGTCTGGATGTGCATGTGCAGTAGATAGGTTATGTGATCTAAGGGGAGAAAAAGAGCCAGTGTAACCAATGGATACACCATTGTCGATGCCTTCAAGCAGCCAGGTAATCCAGGCCTTGTCCGGGAGAAGGCGTATTTAGTGTTCGACGTTTTGAGCGTTGTAAAGTGGTGTGAGCTCGCTGGAGCTCACGGGGCCACCGGTGCAGCACGTGGGCAGGCCTTGGCGGAGTGGTCTCCACCACAGCCTGTGACGCAGCGCTTTTGGGAAAAGTATAGCACTCTGCTACTTTGTTGCATCTGCCAAGGCTGAACCCCCGACAGATCTCCTGGCCTGCGTTGTGGGTTGCTCGCTCTGGGTGTTGGGAATACCCTGCTGGTAGAAGGAGTGGTGCCTGCTGTGGTTGTGGGCCTGCTCGGAACTGGCTGTATGTTGCCGAGCACGTAAGGGCTGGTGTGTGACTCACCACATGCATCAGGATGTCCTCCTTGAGTATGTCCCAGTGAAGCGTATGCAGCTTGTCCCTACCCACCGCTTGCCAGAAGAGTATGTCGTACTTGAGGGCTGGTGCCGTCAAGTAGAAGAGCTAGCAGATGATGTTTTGGTATTTAATCAGCTCGAGAGCAGTTTGTGGTGCCATCTGGATGCGGGTGCCACAAATATGTTCCACGAAGGCCTCATCCAAGAGCTGAGGACGCCCGCTCACTCGGACTCCTGCAGGAGCTGAAACAGACGCTCTACCAGCACATCTTTTTTTCCAACCGGCGAAAGATGCCGTTTCTGGACAAGGCGCAAGCGCAATGCCTCGCAGATTAAGGTTCGCAAGTTCTCCCTGGTTGTCACGAGCAACTGGCTGCATTCAAGGCTATGACTGGAGTGCTGCACCCATGGAGCCTCACTTAAATCAAACCTGGGCTGGAACCATAACGACAACAGTTTGGGATGATTTGATTGGATAAGGGGGTGTTGTAGGGGAAATGGACGCCCTGCGATGCTATTGGGCACAAATGCCCATGCAGCGTATCATCCTATTTTATTCCTTGCATGGTAAATATCGCATCAGTTTTTATGGTAAGCCTTGCGCGTGATAAAATTGATGTGAAATCCCTACTTTCTTTATAGGAGATAACTTTATGTCATACTTGCTGTGGCTTTGGAGCTCTTCGAGAAGAAGTGCAGTTACATCAATGCAAGGTAGAAACTTCTTGCCATTTCTGTACCTGTTTTTTGCAGTGATACTTTGTGTTCCTACTACATGTAGCCTTACTCAAGGGACACCTGGATTCATTAATCGTTGTTTGCTAAGTGTCAACAGTTATAAAGCACATACATGTATAATCATAGCAATGTACAATATGAATGATGTAATTATTTCCATTTCTTACCCCATTTGGAACATTGATGATGTCAGGTTCTGTGATGGAAGAAAGCTGGATGACTGACATTAGTGAAGTTGAATTTTGCAGCGCTGCTCTGGATGCAACCATTGACTGTGGAGGCAGACCAGGGTGATTCTAACCTATATGTTTCTTACATTTGGTCAGTTCATTTATCCTTGTATGTATTCCAAAACTATTTTACCCTAGACATGCTACTCTATCCTGTTCATTGTAGAAGCCCTTTACTGCAGGTGGCTGATTGACTGCTGGTAGATTTGCAGGGTCTTCACCTGACTCAGCACCCTCATATTGGTCATCACTAATCACCTGCTCCTAATGGATTATCATTTCTTTTATGCTTCTCACATCTAGCTGTTCCAGACTGATTATCTCATCACTCTCAATAACGTACATTACTCCCCAGCCCTTCTGTTGACCTTTACATCTTCTCCCATATGCTCTTGCTCAAGTTGTTTCACCATTCACCAGTCCTTGATATACACGTATTACTGCCCTGTATATATATTATCCACTTGAATTGGTTCCACAATCAACTATAAAGTATAAAATTCCATATGAATTTTAAATTGGTTCTGTTATACACTACAACACACATGCAACTCTCTTGTGAATAAGCTGTGAGTTGGATACGCTCTGGCTATTAGATGCATGTCAGATACCTGCCCTCTCTTAACACTAACCCTCCTTTCATTTGCGAATCATATTATCTTTGCTTTTAAGTAGCATTGCTAAGCTGAGTCTGTCCAATTCTACTGCCTACAGATGCAGTTTATACATGCACATGTAGCTGCATCATTCATGCTCCAAGGTGTGACAAAAACTTCACACACAAAATCAATGCATGATCTTGCATGACATATGAACATCAGCTGAGAATTACCACATCCCTTTCTTTACACTCAATACAGGTAATAATGAGAATATGTGAATACACTAATTTGCAAAAGAAGAAAGGTGCATCCTAAAGACTACATACACATTTAAAACTCACAAGTTGTATTTCCTTTTCAAAATCATTAGAGCACAATTTACGACTAACAAAAATTTCATTGTCTATGCAGTAACCCTGTAGCTACTTTTTTGTGTACTGCGCTTCAAGATTGTTTGCTTGTATCTCTTTGCCTTTAGCACGGAGAGCTGATAGCAGACTATGGAGCAATGGAGGAGAGTGGTTGGGTGGTGCCCAGTCTAACCACCTCCTCAACATGGCCGCATAATAGTCTTCATCCCCATGTCGTCCAGGTTCACGTACAATTGAGTCCAGCTCATCAATAGTAAAGCCAAGGACTACACCAATGGCCCGCCATCGATCACTTGCAGATTCGGTAGTTTGAAATATTTTGATATGGTCATCTGCAGTCAAACTTGCTGTTATGGCATCTAAGAATAAATAAAAAAAAGACAACTAGACAATTATGAGAAGAAAGAGGTTATAATGTGACACTAACACAGTAGCATAAAGACTATGGGCAATTATGATAAGCTTTTCGTTACCAGCTTATACATGTGAGTAATAAACCCCTTCGTTGAGATTTCTGCTTGTATAAAGACCTCAAGACTCCTCTCTATATGTCCATTATCCAACTAGCACACAAGCAATGATCAAATGCATTATAAGTGTATTACAACAAAGCATGCCATATGAATACCTTGTTTCAATTGAACTCCAAGAAGGGTAGGCAGTTGTGGCTCCACCTCTCTCCACCGGCTAATAATCACATCTTTCTTTCTAGTGGAGTCTATAACTTTTGCTGTACCTTTGAACAAAATCTTCTTCAATACTTCACACTCAACAGTAGCTACAACATGGTCTTTTGTAGCCTCAGGTGGACAGGTGATCAACTCCACCCTTGTAACTGATGGGCAGAACTCATTGCAGGTCACTGTGATAATATTAATAATGGATAACACAAGCTTTGAATACGTGACGTCGGTCTTGTCATAGGTGGACACAGCGCACTGAAGACATCTGAAGTCTTCGCTCATCTCAACGATTGTGGTGAACCCTTCCTCACTCCGCCAACTAATTCCTCTCCTCCACACAGCGCAGCTACGGTTGTATCGCTGTAGATCAGGGTTCAGGCAAGTATCGAGAGATAGCAAGGGACATTCTTCAGCTATTCTTGAGACAAGAACATGAAGGAAACGCGGTGAGAAGGACTGGTTGATACTGACAGTGCACATTCTCCAGCCGAATGCATCATTAGGGATGGTGACATCATCAGGTTTACTTGCATTGACTAGGGCTGGGAAGAACAGGTCTGAACATGAGTGGATATGATGACCCTGCAATGTTGTGTTTGTGGGAGCCAGAGGGATTGGTTGACACAGCTCAAATCGAATAAGAAATTGAGTAATCATATCAATATTATATTTTTGGAAGTGCCATTTGAGAACTGATATTGGGATCACTCCAGTGTTGCTGGCTACTGGTATGTGCTCTTTAAAGTTTGCAGGAGCAAACAGAACTCCATTGACTTTCTCCAGCAATGCGTCTTGACGTAGGACTATCCAGCTATCAACAAGATTGGTCCAGTCAAAGAAAACAATAAATCCTTTCTCAGACAAGGTCTTCAGTAGTTCTGAGACCTTTGCAGCATCAGTTGGTAAAACCTTGGGGTTTTCTTGGTTTAATAGGAACAACAGCTGGGACATTGATATCTCATCTTGATCTGCAGGAACCTTGTCATTCAAGAAGGCATACATCACATGGCAGCTAAGAGATATAGCAGGGCATTTAATCCTGACATCATCAATAAAGTGGTGCAGTAATGAAAGAAAGGAGTCTAGTTCTTTACTAAAAGCTGTGACATTAAGAGCTGTAAACTGAACAAAGATTTGATGCTTGATGGCATTCTTAGCTGCCTGCTCTATCTGAATACGTAAGTGCTCTAACTTCTTGCTATCCCCAATACAATCTGCATGTGTGCCTACCACAATGATTGATGACAGTTGGGGACAATTGTGACACACATTACCAATCAATGAAGACCAGTAGTAGATCTGTGCAATGATATTCTCTAAGGAAATCAGGAGATTCACGAGCATAAGAAATACTGAGGGAGTGGTTTTGGAGATGAGTTCTAATATGGAGGAATGGCTGCTGTAATATTCCCTATGGCCTGCTAGGTCGTATATGGTCATGTTTGCTCTTGGACTCTTAACAAGATGAGGAACAATTCCTGCTGTTAACGTCTTCACAGGCTTTCTTGCTGTTCTTCTAGCTTGGTGCTGAATAAAATGACATCAAAGACATTTGATTAGTGATGAGTAAACAATGTCTTATGTACTACAAGGCTCAATACTTGTAATGGACAGATATTTTAAGTACCAATGCACAGATCTCAATGAACTCTTTTTATAATGTGTATAAAACCTTGCATGTATACATCTGGCGGTCTAATTACACTAACTACCCTTGACTGTGCACAGCGGCACACTACATTGGGCGCAGTCGGCAAATCGTATGAGTCACTCAAACGTTGCGTGGAGGCTTAGAGGTTGTTAAGAAAGGGAACTGTGACACAAAGGAGGTCTGCACAAGCGCTACAAGCCTGACAGTAAGAGTCAACCGAACACAACTCCATTCCATTCCACCGGAAACATAGCGGTGAATAGTGGGGCAACTTTTCTATCCTACTACGCTGCCTGGCAACGCTTGAGGAAGAGGCCAATGAGTTGTTGACTCTTTACAGATACCTTAGCAATACATATGATCCTAAAATTGCTTTTGCAGTGCTGCAATAGAGGCCAAAGACTCGCTGATTGACGAAAACACAGAGCATGACCTGTGTAAGATTCGTTCCCAACTGGGTGTAGTCCCACTACTGTAAATCATTGTGTCCAGTCTGGAGATACACTACAGTTCTAACAATGAGGGAAGTGACAATGCCTGCGGGTATCAGTGCAGCCGTAAGTCTCCTGAGAACAGATACTTGGGTAGTCACAATTCTTGTCATTATCTATGTATAAGTAGAGTGTTTATTGTGTATAAACATCTTGTAGCAATAACTCTAGAACAGACTAGGATGCTTGTTTATCCCCTACTAATGCATGCAAATAATTTTAGCCCATTTTCATAGTTATATATGCTCCTGGAAGCTTCTCTTCCTAATATTGTCACCTTTCTATTGTATTTTCTCTGTAGGTGACATCGATGCAAACATCATTATAGTGTTGAGATTGTACTAGTCGTATCGCAAAAGCAAGGTTGCATTTTGCTGTTTGCCAGGAAAGACTGAACACGCTGGAAGAAGCTGTTGCATCAATGTTTAAGATGGTCTTGGGTGGACAAAAAAATGCTAGATGGTTGGTAGTAGACAAGTAACACGACAGTGGGCATGATGTGAACATGGTATATGCTAACTTAGAAGTACTCTATAATGGGTAGGTTGGAGCGACTGAAAACTGAAGACAAATATTTGGGACTCAGCAAATGGAAGAGCAGGTCACCCCACAACTGCTGACAGGAAATATATAAAGTAAAGGGTCATTTTGCTAAGGGATGTGCCTGGAGAGTTATAAAGAATGGAACAGGAAAGCACGAACCACTTAGCACCAGGGACCTGGTGAATGTTGGTAACCAAAAAAGGATCCAACTAGAGGATATGTGTAGTTTACCTGTTAGTCCTGTTATGTGCTTATCTGAATAGTTCACATACTGTTGCAGAGTTGTAATTGGTGTACAAAGGAGCAATGATTGGCACAGAAGAAGAGATAGATCGATGGATGTTGGCACCCATTGGCTTGCTGAAGGCGAAATGACACCTTTGTCAAGCATGTCCTGAATCAACTAAACTTCCAGACATGTTCCCTCTTTGATTGAGAAATATGCCTACACTGCTGTTTGATAGGTTGATTGCCAACAGTAACAATGGAATGCTTCATCACCCCAGTCCGCCGTAACCCATCCATTGGATCAGCAAAACAGTCAGTATACTCTAACAGTAGGTGACATAGTTTCTTCAATTATCAAGCCTACCTCACATTGTTCTGTTGTCTCTTGCAATAAATCCTATTTGTGCATTGGTACCTTGGGTATTTCATCAGTGGCAGTTTCATTCAGTCGAATTTGTCTAATTGACCTGCACACTATGTCAATAACTGTCACGTCGTACTGATTTGTACTGTCAACTATAATGAACATTCTTATTGTCAATGTAAAATGTACAACCACTGACTAGTTAGATACATATATCATGCACATCTCTAGCTCAATTTAGCACACTGATCAATGAAAAATAGTGTACAAGAGCATCTCTTATTTGCTGTGGGCTTTCACTGTACTGAGCTGTTCCATACTGTGCCATCGTCATGTGAACGTACTAATTGGTAGCTCACCCCTGCTCATTAGTATACATGGTTTTGTACCCTTCATCACAATACATTTTCTGATAATTGTATCATAGTCCACACTGACCTGGTCTATTCCACCTTCGCTCGTGAAGTCACAGTGAAGAATTATGGCCTAAAGACAGAACATTAAATAATATTCAAATAAGGAAGCGAGATGATCAATGCAATAATACAAATAATCCAAAGCACTGAATCACTTTATTAAAATACCTGCATAAACACATCAATACATTAAGTGAATTGAAAGCATTTGAAATACAGCAGTTCCCAGCTCACGCTTTTCCAAATCATGATCAGTAAATTAGGTACCTGTATATACATTAAGCTTGACACCACGAAACAGGAAAACAAGAACACCTTGACACCACACCTCATAATGGCAGATAAAAATTTCAACCACACACAGAAACATACATATACATACATACAATACGTGTACATGTTTACATTTACAACCGAACATCTGTCGTACGTAATTAAAATGCTAAAGTGCACATCACATGTTCAACAGGATATCACTGACTACACTGTCATAGTGAGAGTAGATATCCATCCATACATCAAGTATGTCTCACCTCAGTCAGTGTGCTTTTTCCAACACCACTGTCTCCACACATGATCACTTTCCCATATGTGTGAACAGGAAAGGCTTCACAGCTGGTGGTGTATTTATGAAGTAGTGTTAGTACTTCATAGGTAGTAGCCAGCATCAGAGGTGTTTCACCTCTATGGTTCACTAGGTTAGCATCAATGCCTGGTGTGGATAGGAGAAGCCGTACACAGCCTTCATGGCTGTCCTCTGCAGCCTTATGTAATGCAGTATCACCATCCTACAGAGGTTAGACATCACTGTACACACGATTAAAATTCTCAATTGCCAATTGTGTCACCTTTACTGATAGCTAGCTCATGTTTACCTGCCACATCATTGTTAAGAGGTTACATGTACAGTGCAGGTACAATAAGGACAAATAATGAGTAGACAAAACCTTTGGCCTCCCTCCTTCCTACATTTATTACTGAGCGCAACAATCGACTGGTAATGTACACATTACAGTAGTAGTTTAGGGTCAATGCATGATTCCATATCATTTCAACCTATAGTTGGAGCTATGTGCTCCGTAATTCTTGACGTAAAAGTAACAATGGTGAAACAATGCATTGTATATCGTTAACAGATTACAAAATACAATGTTATGAATAATAATAATTTTTCTCAAAATAGCTACTTTGCTGAGTTCTAACGTTCTTCTCACTAGGCTTGTAGCTGCAGGGACATCTTTGGATTCAAATCAATGCTCTACAGTGGATAATATGATAGGTGATCCTAAAATTACTTTTTCATCAGCTTTATGTTTATTATCAACAAAAGGACAAAACGAAACGGATTGCATAGTGATGTTTTGTTATTGCTTGTCAAAAAAATGTAAAAAGTACAATAGTTAACTAACTTTAATGGCTAAGATTTATTCATTTTCAGTAACCTCTCTCCTATAAAGGTTTTCTCCATGCCTAGTGGATAGATTGGGATGAAAATTGCTTTATAATTGCAGCTCTTTAATACAAAGCGTTTGGCTGAGTCAGTTTTTAAACCCGGGGGGGAAAAGGTTAGGCGTTATAGTGCTTGAGGCGCTATTTTAGTTACTCTAAGGTTAGCATCGCCGTTTACTATTTCACTCTTAATACACTGTAGGAGTTCATACAATGATTGGAATATGACTGACCTACTGTAAAAATGCTCTTCTTGGCCGTTATCGCCCACTTTGCTGTACAAAATATGTATTCATGTGTGACAGAGCAAAACACATAACGGTTTTGTTATTTCACAATGAATTACGTTTAAAATGTGATGCAATGACAAAATTCTTGCACAGATCTCAATGAATTCTTTTTATAATGTGTATAAAACCTTGCATGTATACATCTGCATGGCGGTCTAATTACTCATATATGTAACAACTTGTTGTTACATATGGCCGAGATGATACATGGCAGAACTCGAAGGTGCTGTTGATGTTCATGACAACGCTGCACCTGGCGAGGCTCAAGGTCCAGCGAGTACCAGTTATTCGGCAAGGTCCGCTACCAAAAAGGTGGCATCTGTTTGGAAGGAGCTACGGAAAAGGGAACTATAGGTAACCTGCGCGCTGCATATCAGAAGTGTGCGATCAACAAATCTGCCGAATTTGAAACGAAGCTGAGCCGAACCAAATCGAGTATTGCAGAAGATGCAACTAAGGAGCTGGAAATTCTTTTCAGCTTCAAATTCTGCAGCACACAGGTTACCTCTGTGCTGCCCTGTCCCTAGATTCTTCCAAACAGATGCCACTTTCTTGGTAGCGGACCTTGCCCAATGACTCGTACTCGCTGCACCCTGAGTCTCGCCGAATTGGTTCTGAAAAGAACTGTTTCCACAACGAGCTCCGCTATTTGTAATAACACTGAATGAATACTATCATTGTGTCACATTTTAGATGTAATTCATTGTGAAAATACAAAAATGGCTACGTGTTTTGCTCTGTCACACATGAGTATATATTTTGTACAGCAAAGTGCGCGATAACACCTGAGGAGAGCTATTTTACGGTAGGTCAGGCACATTCCAATCATTGTATGAACTCCTGCACTTGTAATACAAAACGACGATGCTAACCTAAGAGGAACTAAAATGGTGCCTCAAGGACTTTAACGCCTTAACTTTTTCCCCAAGGTTAAACGCTTTGTACTAACGAGCTGCAGTTATGAAGCAAATTTCATCCCAATCTATCCGCTAGGCATGGAGAAAGCCTTCCCAACATCTTTTATTGGACAGGGTTACCGAAAATGAATGTATCTTAGCCATTAAAGTTAGTTAACCATTGTAATTTGTATGTGTCATTGTCAAACAATAACAAAATATCACTGTGTAATCATTTTGTCTAAACATAAAGCTGATGAAAAATGTTTAGGCACAACTATAAAATTTTCCACAGTATTGTACAACCTATATATTAGATTTGTTTTTGAAAGGAGCTAAATCAAAGGTACTTAAAACAGTTTGCAAATTTGATGCCACTTGTAGATTGACCTTTTTATTATGCATAATTGAAGGCATCATGGTTCAATAAAATAAGTTTGAGAGTTTGAGTATCTGGTAACAACAAGCAGTGAAACCAGATGACACTTTATTTCATTCAGTTGACATTAGCTCCAATTGCGATTATTAATAGTTGTAAATGGTATTTGCATGTGCCTATCTAAACTATGGCTTCTGGTATACAGATAAACACTCACCAGATTCCTTCGATGATGTGCTCTTATTGAAGTAACGGTAATTGTGTACTTCTATACTCAGGCAATGTTGGTCAACTTTAGGCAGCTCTGTTGTGATCTGTTTAAGAGTCATTGGCCACAAATACAGCTATTTACAAGTTTTACCAGCAGCAGCGGTTGCAAATTTTACACACATCTCAATTTAAAGTGCAATGTAGTGAGCAAATATCTACAAGCAAAGGTAAGTGCAATCCTCAAGTTGCTATCGTAGGCGCCAGTTTCCAGGCCCTAGTTAGCCGTTCTCAGACAGATGCAGGCCTCAGTGGTAGAACTTGAAGATAGGAGTGTATGTGTGGCGCTGATGTCTCTTAAATGGAATGCAACAGAAGTGCTTCAAACTGATCTACATTGCGCTGGCTCGTGTCCATACAGATGTAGAGGCTACTTTAGTAAGAGCACAGGAGTGTTATCATCAAAGGAATAATTACATCAGTATCACAGAACGGTGGATAGTATTGAAATAACTCTTGTGAGGAACGTTCTTTGAGCCAAAGGTAAATAAAAAATTGTGTCACTGGTTTTAGTTAACCCTTTATTTCATTAAAACATTAAGACCAACAATTATACATAATAAAAAAGTTAATTTGCAAGTGACCTCAATTTTGCAAACTTTGTTTTATACTGTATTAATTAAGCCTCCTTCAAAAGCCTACGTGTGCAGCACATCATTCTGTTTCACTGCACACTATTGTATCCTCATTAGAGTACAATGTGCCATAAGAATTAACCTTGCAGTACATAAAACATAGCAAATACACAACTTCAAACTGCACTTACCACATCCAGGATGTTAACCTGTGCATCATTTTCCAATAGTTTCTTTACACACTCCAAATGCCCCATCCATGATGCCAGCATCAGTGCGGTCCTTCCACACTGTAAGGATTAACGCACATCATTATGAGTATCACCAAGTATCGCCATTGTCACGTACAAATAACACGTACCCATTACTTTGGTACATCACTGGACACATAGTGATAGAGAGTACACAAGGATACTTAGTTTAACAACAAACATACTTCACACAGTGAGGTCTTGTTGGTGGGCATGCCTCATCACCTGACTATTACATTGTTACTAACCTATTGCAAGTATAGCAATCTGCATGTGTCAGTGGGTGATGGCATGCATACCCAAAATCTGAACCGTCATTAGGTCATGGTGGGGAGGGGGGGGAGTGGGGAATAGGGGTAGAGGTGGGTGTTCGAGTGAAGTCGGGCACAACCATTTACACACTTACATGTAGGTACATGGAATATATCAGCATAATGTTCAACAATTATAAATAATGCACTAGTAGCTTAAAATCATCTAATGTGAGGATTCCAAGAACCCAATGCATCCACATTCCTTCTTCCCCTCAAATCTCCAAAAATGAAATCAAATTCCAACTGTAGTTGCATGTACTGTAGTGTACAATATGTGATACTCTGTTGTATGGTGTGAAGTTGGAAATTTAGATAACTGGTATCATACAACTACATGTAGCCCTGTGCAGTTAATCATCAAGGAGATGAGGAATTATTAAATGTTAGTTCATTCAGTGATACTGCCGCCACAGGATTTATTGCACCCTTCAACCCTCTAATGGGCAAAACCTTACTATACCACACCTGTTTGATGAGTCACACATAACTCCTAGCTACGGTACACTCTTTCACTTTCCTCCTGGATCTGCCACTGCACAGACTCGTACCATAGTACAATGTGATATTGGAACTTGTGAAGTACTGTACATGATTCTGTTTCACTACACACTATCATATCCTCATTACATTACGCCATAGGAAATCACCTTCCCGTATATAAAATATACATGTAATAACTATTGAAGTTCAAACTGCACTTACCACATCCTGGACATTAACCTGCGCATCCTCTTCCAGTAGCATCTTCGCACACTCCATATGCCCCATCCATGATGCCAATATCAGTGCGGTCTCTCCATTCTGTAAGAATTAGTGTACATCATTATGAGAAACACCAATGTCACATACAAATAACATCTTTGGTACATCACTGCATGGACATATATAGTGATAGAGTAGATAAGGACACACAGTTTAACAACACAACATATTTCCCACAGTGAAGTCTCATTCGTGGCAGTGCCTCATCCCCTGACCATTACATTGTTACTAATATTTTGCAAGTATAGCAATCAACACATGAAAGTAGGTGATAGCGTGCATAACCAAAGTCTGACCTATCATTAGGTCATGGGGGGTGGGTGGGGGATAGGATTGGAACCCATACCGTTGTGGGGCACCCAAATTAATAATCAATGTTGCTGATTAGTTAATTACTTGCATTTTGGTTAAATCAGCATACACTAATGTAATGCATAAATTTAGAAAAATATTACTTCATTACATATCAGAACAAAACAAGAAAGTTAAAAGGCAGGGACAGTTAAAGATCCAGAAATATCATATTACAATGGATTTCCAGACTTAGGTTTTCAAGATGTCTCGTGTTTTTTTAATTGATTTGACATGGCTTTACCCTGGTGTGAAGTTGGTATGAGAAAATCAGGATCATACGACTAGCACTGTGCAAGTAATCATCAAGAAGTTGAGGAAACAGTTAACTTAGTTCATTTAGCCACTGGCACAGACATGTAACATAGTATAATGTGATTCTGAATGGGGAGGGCCCTCACTTATGAAGTACATCATTCTGTTTCACATTACATTAGGCCATAGGAATACGCCTTCCAGTACAACAAACACAGTGCCCTCTCATGTCACATATAACAGATAGGATCCACTACACACCTGCACTCACTTTGTTCTGAACATTGGCCTGTGCACCCTTTTCCAATAGCTCCTTTACACACTCCCAATGCCCCTCACCTGATGCCCTCATCAATGCGGTCCATCCATACTGTAAGGATTAGTGCACATCATTATGAGTACCAACAATGTCACATACAAATAATACACACCCACATCTTTGGTACATCACTGGACACATAGTGATAGAGAGTACACAAGGACACACAGTTTAACAACACAACATACTTCCCACAGTGAGGTCTCATTGGCCTCATCCCCTGACCATTACATTGTTACTAACCTTTATCAAGTATAGCAAGCTACACGTGATGGCATGCATACCCAAAGTCTGACCTGTCATTAGGTCACGGACGACCAGTGGGAGATAGGACATTCTACTGGGACCATATCCTTGTGGGATGCCCACATTAATAACAGTACAAGTCAATGCTGTTGCTACTTACTTGCATTTTGTTTAAATGACGATACACTTATGTATATCTAATTCAACATAAACAAATCTAGAAAAATATTACTTCATGACAAATCAAACAAATCAAGAAAGTTAAGCTCAGGGGACAGTTAAAGACCCTGAAATGTCATACTATGAAGGATTTCCTGACTTTATAAGTGGTAATATGAGGTTTTGACGATGTCACGATTTTTATTTATTAATTTAACATGATTTTCCCTGATGTGAAGTTGGTAACGAGAAAGCGGATCATATACACCAGCACTGTGCAATTAATCATCAAGGAGTTGAGGAAAGGGTTAGTTATGCTGATGCCACAGGATAAATATTGCGCCCCTCAGCCCTCTTCTGGGCAAAACCTATACAATACAACACATGTTTGATGAGTCACACATAATTCCTAGCTACAGTATAAGAGGTACACTCTTCCACCTTCCCTCCTGAATCTGCTGCTGCACATGATCCTGGAGGGGGAGGGGCCTCACTTATGAAGCACATCATTCTGTTTCACTGTACATTATAATGCATATCCCAATTACATCATGCCATAGAAATTCATCTTCTAGTACAACACAGTGCCCTCTCATGATGTCACTTATAATGGATAGGGTCCACTATACACCTCAATTTGCACTCACTTTGTTCCGAACGTTGACATGCGCACCCTTTTCCAATAGCTCCTTTACACACATCCAATGCCCCTCACCTGATGCCCTCATCAGTGCGGTCCTTCCATACTGTAAGGATTAGTGCACATTATTATGAGTACCACCAATGTCATATACAAATAAGAAAAATTTCTTTTGTACATCACTGGACACATAGTGATAGAGAATACACAGGACACACACAGTTTTAACAACACAACATAATTCACACAGAGAGGTCCCATTGGTGGGCTGTGCCTCATCCCCTGACCATCATTGTTACTAACCTTTTGAAAGTGGGTACCCAACCTCTGACCCATGAATAGGTCGGTGCACATGGGGATAGGGCATTCTACTGGGACCCATAATATCCTTGTGAGGCGCCCACCTTAATAACAGTTACAAGTCAATTTTGTTCATGTACATGTACTTCATTTTGGTTAAATGAGCATACATTTATCTAATTCAGCACAAACAAAACAAAAACAGGATAATTAGGCTCAATGGACAGTTAAAGAGAAACGTCATATTACGATGCATTTCTAGACTTTACAAGTGCCAAAATTAGGTTTTGAAGATGTCACATTTTTAATTTACCGATTGATATGATTTTGCCCTGGTTTGCTGATGGTAATGTGAAAATCAGGATCATACGACCAGCACTGTGCAATTACTCATCAAGTTGAGGAAAGGGTTAAACGTAAGTTGATAAGTGATACTGCCACCACTGTATCTATTGCGCCCCTCAACACACTATTGGGCGAAACCTGTACTATACAACTCATGTTTGGTGAGTCAGATATAACTCCTAGCTACAATGTAAGGGGTACATCATTATGTTTCACTGCACATTATCATATTCTCATTGCATTATAATTCATCTTCCAGTACATTAAACACAGTGCCCTCTCATGATGTCACTTATAATGGATAGGGTCCACTATACACCTCAACCTGCACTCACTATGTTCTGAACGTTGACCTGCGCACCCTTTTCCAATAGCTTCTTTACACACTGCCAATGCCCCTGTCTTGATGCCAACATCAGTGCGGTCCTTCCATACTGTAAGGATTAGTGCACATCATTATGAGTACCATCAATGTCACATACAAATAACACACAACAACATCTTTGGTACATCATACATCACTGGACACAATAGTGATAGAGAATACACAAGGACACACAGTTTAACAACATAACATACTTCACACCATGAGGTCTCATTAGGAGGGCAGTGCCACATCCCATAAAGATGATATTATTAACCTTTAGCAAGTATAGTAATTGACGTGTGAAACTGGATGATGGTGTGCATTCCCAAAGTCTGACACATCAATAGAACACGGGGGCAGGTGGGTGGGACCACCACGTAAATGATAGTACAAGTCAATTTTGTTGTGAAGTTAATCTCTTGCTATTTGATTATATTAGCAAGGACTGATCTAATTAAATACAAACAAGTAAAGGAAAATATTATTTTATTAATGCATCAAAACAAACAAGACCGAACACCGAAGTGGGAGTGCCAACGGAAACGCCGACTGCCTGTCGAGAACCCCATGGCCTGAAAACAAGTTTGCTGCCGGAGAAGGAGGGAGGAGTGTGGCAGACTGGGCACTCACTGGAGAGAGGCGTGCTGCGTTGCAAGGTCTGGGCACCCGCCCGGGAACGTTAAGGTGATAAGTAAATCACTATTCAGGTGGGAGGCCTAGCAGTCTTGTATGTATTTAAAGCTGCGCATTGTATTCGTGGGTTGTCTTTTGCTGCCCTTGAACTTACTATTATTGCTAAGCCATCGGCGGTTGCGCTCGGATCGTGTGCTGCTCACTAGGCATCCTAATACGATCCGTCACACTGAGAAACAAAATATCTTATATGCCTGTCATTCGGACCTTACTTCTGGTCAACTAGGCATCAAGAGAACAATTAAGAGAATCAGAGATCGGTTCACATGGAAAGGGCTTAACAAAGAAGTTATTGAACTGGTAGGGATAAGGAGATCAATATTGCATGACGTATACACTGTGTATGCACTGAGGATTATAGTTGGAATACTCTTTGTATACTTAGTTACCATCCTGTGAAGTTTATGTAATTCAGCACAACTGACAGTTACAACTACTGAACTGCATCCTGTGCCTGTATATACAACATGGTATCATGTAGCCATTGATATCATTTGGGCTAATATCACCTATTTCATTATTGGGAAACAGGTGTGCCCATATACATGTACATGTAGGTGCTGCATGCTGAGTGTGTGTGTGTGTGTGTGTGTGTGTGTGTGTGTGTGTGTGTGTGTGTGTGTGTGTGTGCATCCATTAGCTCCAGCATCCATGTATTTGATAGGCATTCATGTATTATGCAGGCATACTCATATGTTGGTGCTATCGTTTTTTAGATACATTCTTATATTGAGAGATTAATTCTCATAATGGGTTGAAGCTGTTGCTACAACGCCCATCAAATAGCAAGTGCACTCTACAAGGTTCGTGTCCTTTAATTCAGTACCATGTACATGTGGGCAACTATAGTGCATATTACTGTAGATTTTCATGCGAATGGGATTGCCTTGTGTTTGACTACTTAGAATGGTTCAGAATTCAAGAACAAACGAATTGCTGAAATGATGAAACTGTTGGGGATAAAACAATGCCTAATCACACCACAGATTAAGATTAATTATTTTTCTTTCATCAATTTACTTATTTGTGTGCAGTCCAATGGTCTTGACGAAAGATTAAATCAAACCTTGCAGAGGACTTCAGAACACTTTGTTAGTGCAGAACATGCAATTTCAGATTGAAAGAGGAAGGTTTGTACAAATATTGAATGTCTCCAGCAGTCACTGGATAACGATAGCAATGTTGGATGTGTTCAAGGAGAAAAGGTACATGTGTGTATGATAGTAGGGGTATACTATCCTACCCCAGACATTAAACAGCAAATCGTTACTTTGATTTTAATTCCTACCAACATCACACTCATCTTTCAATTGGTCCAAAGACAACAAGATTGTAACAATTGTGGAGCATTCGCCATTGCATTTGCAACATATATTTGCTTTTAAGCAAATCCAAGCAGTTTATTATATGATCAGGCTTGTTTGAGACGCTAACTGACTAAATGCTTATGTCTGGAATTTCCGGCTAGGAAAGGAAGGCTCAATGACCATACAATACGATGTTTATTGCAGCTGCAGGCTAATGAGTGGAAATGACAAATCGACAAGATTAGACCGTTGCCTTAATCGAATGGTACCACAAAACGTGTGAAACAATTCCAGCTTCTGTGTTCATGAGGATGAAAAAATAGTTTTGTCGTGCTTGCTCTGCTTTTGTAGTAACCACTCCGCGTTGTAATAAAGCAACAATACAACTTTTTTGTGCGTGTGCTTCATCATAATAGTGTATTTATATATCCATTTGTTCATCATCAATCGTGCTTAGAATTTAATTTTATTTGGCACCTATATCCTTTTATCAGTATAGGACCAAAACGAGCAGTGTAAGACTAGATTAGGCAGCCTGAAATGGTCCTACAGTGTAGGACCAAATCAGGCATAGCCTGTTTTAGTCTGCCAGACCAAAACAGGCTGCCTGAAATGGTCCTAGGACCATTTCAGGATAGGACCAAATCAGTCCCGAAAAGAACCCATAGCATTATTATAGCTTCAAAAGTTATAACTGAAAAACCAAAAAATTCAAATTTGGAAGCTTAAGGTGTGGAACACTGTATACAACCTCAAAATGCACTTACTTCATCTTGCACAGTGACCTGCGCACCCTTTTCAAAAAGCTCCTTCACACATTCCAAATGCCCCCCCCTTGATGCCTGCATCATTGCTGTCCATCCCTCCTGTAAGGATTAGTGCACATCATAATGAGTACCACCAATGTCACATACACACAGTGACATCTTTGGTACATCACTGCACACATAGTGATAGAGAACACACCAGGATACACAGTTTAATAACACAACATACTTCACACAGTGAGGTCTCATTAGGTGGACAGTGTTTCATCCTCTGACTATCATACGGGACAGTTTCCGAGAAAATTGCATCACGGATATATGTATATAAAAGTTATAAAAACATGCATCGCGTTTGAATCGCTATAACTTCTGAATGGTTAAGGCTTTGGTGTACTAATTTAAACACTTCATACTATCCCATTTCTTTGTGTGAAACTATACTTTGGTGTCTTGCACAAGCACAGTGCAGATGTTACGAGGACCGATATCTCTTGGGGTTCAAAACCTCCACAACTTCAGGTAGGAACGTTCAAATCACATCGAATTCGTTGTATGAGTAGCGAGGTCCTGTCGCTATTGATGAGTTCTGTTTGTTAATGTTTACTTATTCTGTCATGGAGATACAGCTGTGCAATATTAATGCACATTTCCAGCTCGATTTGCACAATTATTGTGCCCAACCCGTGTTCGGTTCTCCCTTTCCACAATACATTGAGATAACTTCTTTGTTCTGCCCATTCTTTGCCTTACAATAAGCTAGTAGCCATTTGCAACTATTTTTGCCTCACCCAGGTGGTGATATCATGAAAAAAGAAGAGGACTTCTCACTTCGCAAGTCGATCGTACCATTCCAATGGTTGCAGTAATCTTGCGTCTCCCATGGCAGTATTCAAAACAACGCATGTTAGGCTATTTGCTACGCACTCGTATAATTCTCTAGTTGCTTTCCAATTGCCACAATCCTTGCTAAAATTCTCACCTTATTCCTGCCTCGCCCAAATGGCTACGATTGCACTGATTTCGGGTTGATATTTCTTTACAGTTCACACATACATGTAGTGTATGAACATGCATGCACTCATGCTGGTTCACACTTGTACACACGCTTGCATTGTTGCACACATGGACCTGTACATTATAGTAATGGCATATTCTCACACACTCAAGTACACAGTACACTTGCGCATAACAGATACTTGTGCATGTATGTGGCATACAATAAACCGGTCTGGTACTGATGGCACACACATTCACAATAATCGTGACATTCCATTCTCTTCCATTTATTAAACTGCTGTTGTGCATGTTTGTACAGGCCACTGATTTGACTCTCTGTACAAGTATCCCTTTTGACAGCTACTTGTTGTGCATGTTGAGTTCCCATATAACTGGTCCTTCATACTTGACACAAAAGCCCTCACATGAGACATGCAGTGCATAGGTACATGCAACTACCTGTACATGCACTGTCCCATACATATAGGATTGGTCCTCTGTACATGCATCAGCTTCCTTGTAACATGCCTCCTGTCCCCATAAGATTGGCCCACCCATAGGATTGGTCCACTGATTGATCTATTTAGTCTCAATTTCTGTTCAACTCTCTTTCATGTTCCTCTGTATTGTTGTATGTAGTCCTCTCTAGAGATATTCTCTTCCATTAGTACACTCATCTAGAACTCTGTACAAGTGCTCATCTCACCTACATGAATAAAAGTTTACAGCCTTTTTCCTCGTTTGGCCGTATAATGAATATTGTTACCAGCTTACATAGGTATGTCTGTGTAAGCTTATCACGGGGGCCTTGACCTACCACAATCTGCAAGGATAGTAGGTTCAGTAATTTCATCACCATACGCTGTAGCTAACATCCCCTCTTTTCCATGGCCATCAGGACAATGTTGCATGTCCTATACATTATACTGTACATGTCATGTATACTCATCAGATTGCTGTTCCTGGCCATCTCACATTAAGTATACACTGTACTTTGTGATCTAAAAAGAATATTCAACAAACGAAACCTACATGTATATCGGCACCTAAAAATTGTTAAATAGCGGGTGGGACTAAGTCTTAGTCTTTGCACTGTGCGCTTGCATGATACAAACAGTACGCACTTTTACAAAAGTAGGACCTGTACAATGAACTTCAATGTAATAGGACCTGTACATGTGCCTTGGCTTAGGCTTTGGAGCGTCTCCGATTTTCCGGCAGCAAAATCGCCTGTGGCTCTTCATTTGGACACTACACTCATCAGCCCACAAAACGTCTACAAATTTGCATCCATTACATGTAAATTCGCCTTGCCCACTCCCGCCGCTTCTGTTTATTAACATTGTGTACGAGCTGGCAGTATGCCCTACCGCGAAATGTCCATCCAAGAGATCTCCTGCAGCGAAGAACAGTGCAAAGACTTATCTTATAGCCATGTACTGTAACAGCCAGTGGAGTTGGTGTGTAGTTGTTTCGTCGTCGATATGCATCTGTTGCTCAAACAAGGCCTTAATTTCTGCAGTCACAATGGACAAACGCCGAGCCCGACATTCTAGCAATTCTGTGGTCCCGCGCACTCTTCAAAAACAAAAATACGTTTTCTCGAGTACAGTATTTTTGGCCTTCAGAAGGTTACATATTTTAGGAGCTATGTAGCCTTTGAGAGCAAGAAATAATATGCGAAGCTTCAAATAGTCATTATAATCAACTGAAGCACGTGTGTAATAGTGGAAAAACTAACCTAAACCAATGACTTGCATAGTCAGCGTCAAAGCCAAACGAACCTACAAACGAAGCCATATATTCGTCGCACGGTTGTACCATGTGTGATGTTTAATTTGACCGCTACTGTAAAGAGCAAGTTAAAGTGTACTATTCACTATTCCAACCCTGCCCCACTCTACCTGTGAAGAACAAAAGCCCCTTGCTTGCTAACCATGACTTGTACCCTATTGGTCATAGAGGACGGTCCTATAGAGGGATACGATGTGTATGTACAATGGACCAGCCCCATGGGACACTCAAGTGTGCACGTTGCTACATGTACATGCATCTATGTACAGTGTAGTCATGTCTCATGGCCTCATGAGCTGTTCAATAAATAATCAAAAATGCATGTGCAGAGAACACATTCAGTGAGACAGAAAATGTGTGTGTCACGACAATGTACATATATATAGGCCTACAGAGAAACAATCATATGGGACACTACAGTACATCTATAGCTGTTATGTATCGGTACTTGTACCTGTAGTTATTTTGCAAGGGAGGCGGCTCTTTGTTATATACAGAGAACCAATCAGATGAAAACTGAGATGTCAAAGGGAATCATTTTACAGTGCTAGCAGAACACATGCAACAATAGCAGACAAACACAGAAATCCTCAACAGGTAAATAAATTGAGAATACAATCATTGGGCGCTTACGCTGTTAATTAAATTGAATAGGATGCATGTGCTTTAACGGCATGTGAGTCAGCATGAGGACATGTTATATACTCTGTGTCAGCTGTGTGGACAAATTGAGACTGACGGTGTAACCAGTTACCACACGTTTTATGTCAACCTTGCTAGCGATGCGCTGGATGCCAACAAGGTAATATAAGTTGATAGGAACACACAATGTGGATTGCACGAACGATACAATTATAATGCCCAGTGACCAGCCATGTGTTATTACATAATAAATTAGTCCTCCCCCTTGTAAAAACTACTCCTGACTATGGTTGTTTCAGCCTGTTACAAGGATGAGAGATATGACTTGGCTTACGGTGAGTTACTACTTCCAGTAGTGCTTGGTGCCTGAGGAATTGTGGTTGATGTGTTGGTGTTGAGTTCAGGTTCTGGTGTATCTTCTTGTTCAGGGTTAGCTGTCTACCTTTTCCTTACATGGTCTATACGTTGACGCAAAATACAACCATCTTGCAGCTTGACTTTGTATGTCAATGGACCAATTAGACCATTCACTTCAACATCACTCCTGGATCCCATTCTTTGCTGGAACTAGTGTCCTTAATAAACACTGTCACCACACACCAACATTCTGGCCTTAGCAAGTAGGTCATGACAGCTTTTCAGTTTTTCCTGGTGGTGGAACACTTTTGCTCTCATCATTTGTTGTATCAAATCCAGGTGAGACCGTAGGTGTTTCCCAAACATGAGCTCAGTTAGGGAAGTCTAAGTAACTGATTGAGGTGTCACTCAGTACAAAAACAGAAACCTTGAGACTCTTGTCTCCAGTGTACCTTCTTTCAGTTTCCTCAGACCAGCCTTGAGTGTCAATACTGCTCTCTCTGCCAATTTGTTTGATGCCGGGTGATATGGCGATGTCTTTATGTGTCTTAGACCATTCCATTGCAGAAGATCGTCAAACTCATCACTTGTGAATGTAGATTTGTGGTAGTTGATGTTGATGATGATGTTGGGTATACCATCCACTTTGAGTGAGCATCAATAAAAATAAGGAACATTTTGCCTTCCAATGGTCCTGCATAATCAGAATGTACACGTGTCCAAGGACGTTGAGGCCATTCCAACATACATGTATGCAACGGTGCATGTAATGTGACACTTGACATGTAGAACAGTTCTAAAAAGCAATAAATGGCATCCTGACATTTAACTGAATGTGGTTCCCAGAGATACATGTATCTGATACTCAGACTTTTATTTTGAAAAAACATCAAGTCAAAGAGTGGCTTTGATTTTGTAAAAAAAAAGAAGGTAGAGTTTCAATCTGCAAGTGACCAGAATTCTGTAATGCGTGTTATAAATACATTTTGTTTTTAACCCTTTAACCTCTGTCATAAATAAACACTATAATTTGATTGTGCATAGAAAGAGCATCGATGTGATACCAAATGATAGAAAACCACAAAGGAAACCAAAAATACTGTTAACCAGTGAATGTTTAACTTTTTATTTACTTTTATTTTAGGACAGGTAGTTGCAACAAAATCTAAAGCTATGCATCCAACTTTGGTCCATCTAGACATGGATTGACCTGGCTCCAAGACTATACAGAGATGCATCACATGACAACACAAGTGGTAGTGTTGGGTCAAAATGTGAGAAAAGCTTATGGGACTTGAGCATGTCATTGACTCTAGTGTATGCAGCCCTTTAACCATTTCCACGGTACACCTTTCCTAATAACAATATGCATGGGAGCCAAAACAATAGACAATTCCTGTAGAAACTTTGCATAGTCCCAAGAAAGATGATCAGTACTGACAGGTTCTTTGGCTCAGGTTCCTTGGTGATTGCTTTCACCTTGTTTCCTGATATTTTCAAGCCCACTTTAGTTATCTCTTAGCCCAAGTACTCAACTTCAGGCATTGCAAACATGCACTTATCCTTCCTCAGTGTCATGCCAGTTGACTCCAATATTTGTAACACTAACATGTACATGTAATCCAGATTGTGAACACGTTCCTGTTGTGATTTCCTGTTACAAGGATATCATCTATGTACACGCAGACTTGTGATAGCGCCTGAAGTAACTCTTCCATTATCCAAAATATCTGGAGCAGATGCCATACCAAATGGTGACCTGTTATAGGTATATAGACCCTTGTGAGTGATTATTGTCACATAAGGCCTTCATTCCTTTGATAATTCCAGCTGCTGGTAGGCATGTGACATGTCTAACTGGGTGAAGACTACTCCATTTCGCAAGTAGATCTTCCGCCAATGGTAGCGGATAAATCTCCGTCTTTGCCGCTTTGTTCTCATTTGTAATCACTGCAAATATGCACCTTTCCATCTGGTGTCACTATGGGTGAAATAGTTGCTGCCCATTCTGAGAACTGTACTGGTGTTATCACTCCAGATTCCAGTAGTCTCTCCAGTTCTAATTTCCATTTTCTTCCTTAGCACATGAGGTACTTGTCTGGCTTTCCAAAATTGTGGCTTTGCCTGCAAGTCGACATATACCTTTGCCTTTGCTCCACATGTCTTCCCTAGTTCTTACTTGAAGAGATCTTGTGTTGATCAAACACATTCTGAATGGTTTGCAGTTCCCCTAGTCAGAAAATGTCTTTCCAGTTCAGTGTTAACTCGGCTAGCCCAACTTTACCCATGGATCAGGTTTGGACCATTTCCACCTACTATATGAAGTGGTAGTTGTTTTGTTTGTTCCTTGTACTTGACTTTGACAGTGGCTTTTCCTAGTACCGCTATAGGTTCACCAGTGTATGCCCTCAATTTCACATTGGATATTTCCATGACTATGGTGCCTCCAGTTTGCAGCAGCTAGCCTTTTATAGAGTTTCGCTGATCAATGACACAGCAGCTCCTTATCAATGTCCATAGATAACACCTTCCCATTGATTTTTACCGTGGTCTTCAATGTTCCTACACTTTAATTCTAAACATGAGACACTGAATACTCTTTGGAAATTGTGACACAGTCCTGTTCAGTTGAAGATTTCTTTTTATGTGAGTGTTCTTTGGAAGTTCTTGCTCTTTGTTGCTCTCCTTTTTCACTTGATGTGGCTGTCTTCTGTTTACTTCTGAAGACCTTATCAATATGTCCTATCTTTCCACATTCTCGACATACTGCATTTTTTAATCTGCACTCAGGCAATAGGATGACAATTCCCACATTATTAGCATGCTGCTTTCTTTTGCCTTGTTTGTATGTAGTTGCATAAAAATGTGGTTGACTGCCTGCAACTTTGTTTACCTGAGGTTCATTAGTGGTTCCACGTATAGTGTCTTTACTGCCAGTTCCATCCCGGGAGAAAAAAACGGCGTAATCGCGCGTAATTGTGCTTGAAAAACGGCCATAACAACGCCAAATTACGCGGTCTTCATAACGCTGTATCTTCTTGATTGTGCAATATAGTGGAGCTGCATTTTGCATATTTACAAAGCGGTCCTGTGTCTATAGAAGTCCAAAGATGGTTTAGTTTGCGATGCATCGTTCCGAAGATATTCACATTCAAGTAAAGGGCTTGATTTCGCGGGGTTTTGTACTTGAAGCCCGCGAAATCTTGCTCTACGTTGTTTGTGAATATCTTCGGAACGATGCATCGCAAACTAAACCATCTTTGGACTTCTATAGACACAGGACCGCTTTGTAAATATGCAAAATGCAGCTCCACTATATTGCACAATCAAGAAGATACAGCGTTATGAAGACCGCGTAATTTGGCGTTGTTATGGCCGTTTTTCAAGCACAATTACGCGCGATTACGCCGTTTTTTTCTCCCGGGATAGCAGATGCAATTTCCAAAGCACATTTCAGTGACAGTTCACTCTCTGACAATAGGCGATGCTGAATCTGAGTCTCTTAAATTCCTGAAACCAGGTTGGCTTGCAACATATCCTCCAAAATGCCTCTAAACTTGTAATATTCAGCTACATTCCTTAACTCAGCTATACGAACAAAGCGATAGATTCCCCACCTTGTCATGCTCGAGAATTGAATAGAATTTGACTCGTTAAGCGATCACAGATGGACACGGACTTTGATGAGCCTTGACTTTGTCATATTGACATATTGCCTTCTTTCTGTTTCACTGTACATATTGCCATTACATTACGCCAAAGGAATTTGCATTCTAGTATTACAAACATCTTGCCTTCTCATCATGTCACTAACAGATAGGGTCAACTATACAACCTCAAACTGTACTCACTTTGTTCTGAACGTTGACCTGCGCACCGTTTTCCAATAGCTTTTTCACACACTCCCAATGCCCCTCACTTGATGCCACCATTAGTGCAGTGCTTCCATCCTGTAAGGATTAGGCACATAATTATGAGCAACACCAATCTCCCATACAAAATAATACTCACTGGACACCTAATACACAAGGACACACACAACATACTACACACTATTAGGTGTCATTAGGTGGACAATGCCTCATCCCCTGACCATCATTTTGTTTTTAACCTTCAGCATTTATAGTAATCGACGTGAGAGTGGGTGATGGTGCGCATTTCATAAAGTCTGACACTTCATTACGTCAAGGGGGGGGGGGGGGGGGGGGGGGGAGGATAGAACATTCTACAGGAACCCATACCATTATGGGACCCCAAGCAAATAACAGTACAAGTCAATTTTGTTGTTGTAGTTAATTACTTGCAACTCGGTTAAATTAGAATCAAGTGATCTAATTAAACACAAACATATTTAGAAAATTATTACATGTACATTATTACGCATCAAAACAAATTAGGCTCAGGGGCCAATTGAAGACCCTGAAATGTCACAGGATTCCAGATGTAGAAGGAAACAAGGGTTGAGGTGGGTGTTCAAGTGAAGTCTGGCATACACATGCAAAACCATTTACACACCTAGGTAGTAGCTTAAACCCATCAAATGTGAGGATTCCAAGGTGTCAATGCCCCCCACATTCCCCCTTCCCCTCAAACCTCCAAAAATGAAATCAAATTCAACTGATATTGCATTTACTGTAGTGTGCAATATGTGATATTCTGGTCTATGGCATGAAGTTCGATATTAGACAATATCAGCCCTGTGCAATTGCTCATCATTGAGAAGGGTTAAACATTAGTTCATTTAGTGATACTGCTGCCACAGGATCTATCACGCCCCTCAACCCTTTATTGATACCACACCTGCTTGATGAGTCTCACATAACTCCTAGCTACAGTGTAAGGGGTACACTTTTCCACCTTCCCTCCTGGATCTGATACTGAACGGGCATGTACCATAGTACAATGTGATACTGGAGGGGGAAGGGCCTCACTTACACGTCGCATGTGCAGTACATCTTTGTTTTTCACTCTTTTTCACTGTATACATCCTCGTTACATTACACCTCACCTTCCAGTACAACAAACAATAGTGCCCTATCATCATGTCACTAACAGATAAAGTCCATCACTATACAGCCTCAAAATGCACTTACGTCATCCTGCACGTTGACCTGCGCACCCTTTTCAATTAGCTCCTTCACACACTCCAAATGCCCCTCCCTTGATGCCTTCATTAGTGCAGTCCATCCACACTGTAAAGATTAGTGCACATCATTATGAGTGCCACCAATGTTGCATACAAATTACACACAACAATATCTTTGGTACATCACTGTACAGATATTGATAGAAAATACACGACGACACAAAGTTTAACAACTCAACATACTTCACACAGTCAGGTCTCATTGGTGGGCAGTGCCTCATCCCCTGACCATTATTTTAATATTAACCTTTTGCAAGTATAGTAATCTACATGTGAAGCGGGTGATGATGTGCATTCCCAAAGTCTGACGCATCATTTAAGGTCATGGGGGGTGGGTGGGGGATACATGTATGACATTACACTGGGACCCATACCCCTGTGGGACCCCCACATAATAACAGTGCTACTCAGGTTCATTAATACATGGGTCGGACATTTGTATTGTTCATTTAGTGATACTGCCACCACAGGATCTATTGCGCCCCTCATCCCTCTATTGGGCAAATACTGTACTGACACATAACTCCTAGCTACAGTGTAAGGAGTACACTCTTTCACTTTTGCTCCTGGATCTGCCACTGCACTGACATGTACATGTACCATAGTATAATATGATCCTGGAGAGGGTGTGGCGATACACACCCAACTTGTGCAGTACATGTACATCTTTCTTTTTGGCTGTAAACATCTGCATTACATTACACTATTGGAATTCCCAGCCCTTCTAGTATATCAAACATAGTGCCCTCTGATCACGACACTTATAACAGATGGGTAATGCCACATCAGTTGGATCAAATATTTCCATGACATAGTCCACTGTTCCTCAAAACCCCACCACATTGATGATGCCACATTAAAGATCAATTTTGGGATCTCTGTTATTGACCACAGATAAACTGCAGCTGATTTTAATTACTTCCTTTTTGTGCTTTTGTAAACTAGGGGGTGTTTTGGCAACAGATGGTCTATTGTTTGTGTTATGCACTATCACGCAATACCTTTTGATACCATGTACTTGGACAGTGGTTGAATATAATTATTGTGAACAAAAACTCAACTAACACTTATTTACAATTTACTTAGCATTCATTTCTACCAGAAAAAAGTTTCTTAAGTTCCAGCTGATGGATTTATATGATAATTATACTCTTCACATGAACAACAGGAATCTGCAATTTTCAGGATTGAAACTCTGGGGGTTCGGAGATACAATGTCAAATGTACAAAATGCTCACAAGATGTAAACTTGGTCAAAACTCCCTGCCAAATTTGGGCAGTAACTTACACAAGTGGTTTAGATGTAAATTCATTCTAGCTGCTTGTGCAAATCACTTGTGTAAAGTACAAAAATTTTTGTTGGAAAGAATAGAATACAGTACATTAGGAATAAATACACACACATACCCTTAGACAAAAATAGTTACAGTGAAATGAACACTTTTGGAAAAACCACTTCAGTGAGGAAAATACAATGCCTGCTCCTTCATCACTGCCCATATATGGTTGTGATTTTGAATCAAGGTTACATCTATTGAACATTTTGTAAATTTGACTGTGTATCTCTGAAACCCGCAGAGTCCCCATTTTGTAAATTGCAGATTCCACTTGTTCATGTATAGAGCATAATTGGGACAGTTTCCGCGAAAATTGCCCCACGGTTAAAATGTTATAAAAATGCATCGTGGTTGAATCGCTATAACTTCCCAACGGATAACGCTATTGACTTCCTATTTTCAATACTTCATAGTGAAATGGTGTAGTATGAAGTTTGAAAATAG
Organism: Ephydatia muelleri; assembly: GCA_013339895.1. NCBI lineage: Eukaryota > Metazoa > Porifera > Demospongiae > Spongillida > Spongillidae > Ephydatia > Ephydatia muelleri. The sequence goes on from JABACO010000001.1 coordinate 5,518,315, forward strand.
GAAGTCGATAGCGTTATCCGTTGGGAAGTTATAGCGATTCAAACGCGATGCATTTTTATAACATTTTAACCGTGGGGCAATTTTCGCGGAAACTGTCCCAATTATTATACACATTTATAGGCAGGAACTTAAGAAACTTTTTCTGGTTCAAATGAATGCTGAACAAATTGTAAAATTGTTGGTTTACTATTTTTTCACAATCATACCTAACCACCGTCTGAGTATATGATATCAAATCCTGTTGCATGATAGTGCATACCACAAACAATACACCATCTGTTAGCAAAAACACCCCCTAGTTTACATAAGCATGGCAAAAAGGTAGTAATTAAAATCAGCTGCAGTTTATTTGTGGTTAATAACGGAGACTCCAAAATTGATGCTTGCACATCAAAATGTAGTATCACCAATGTGGTGAGATTTTTAAGAACATTGGACTATGTCATGGAAAAGTTGATCCATCTGACCTGACTCTTACCCAGATAGGGTCCACTATACAACCTCAAACTGCACTCACATTGTTCTGAACGTCGACCTGCGCACCCTTTTCCAATAGCTCCTTCACACACTTCCAATGCCCCATCTCTGATGCCTCCATTAGTGCGGTCCATCCATACTGTAAGGATTAGTGCACGTCATTATGAGTACCACCAACGTCACATACAAATAACACACAACCACATCTTCTGTACATCACGGGACACATAGTGATAAGAGAGTACACAAGGACACACAGTTTAACAACACAACATACTTCGCACAGTGGGGTCTCATTGGTGGGAAGTGCCTTATTCCCTGACCATCATATTGTTATTCACCAATACATATGTGTGTCATGAACCTCACCTTATCAACACCATTAATGTCTGCACCTAGATTGAGAAGCCTAGCCATCTCCTCCATATCACCTCGTATTACTGCATCTCTTAGCACCTTCCCATGCTCCTGCAGTGACGGAATATTTGCATTAGGTGGCATTAAAAAAAGCGAACCCTCCCACTTTTATTTCACAGTAATGCAATCTGCTTTTAAAAGGTAGTTGGACATAATGGCACATTCACACATCATAAAACTAAATATGTTAATTGTTTGGCCTAATAACTGAATCAGAGCTGCAGATGCAAATCTCTAGTGTATTTTTAAAATATAAATTTATAATATAAAAATAGCAGCTGTTATGAATATGAATAGTCTCGCAGGTCCCTTCCCTGGTGTACTAATTATAATGTGGGAAATTTTCATGTAACAATATTCAAATACACTAACTAGAGCTCTGTATGTTTCTGCAACTACATGCATGGTACATGGTATCAGAGGGATTACAGCCGAAGCCAATCAATTGCATACTCTTGTAGATTATGTACAAAAGGCTGAAGCCAAATGTATCTTCCTACACCCAGGGTGTAGCAAAAAGGTTGGAATCATGTTTTTTCACTCTTTTTAACCTTACAAGATTGTTTAACCTTTAGTACCGTACGCTTACAGAACAAACCTCACGTGATGGAAACAACGTGTACCGAACTTACACAAATGTTTCAGACCTTAGAATTGCCCTTGGGTAGCTGTACAAAAAAGAACAGCTCTCTAACCTTTGCTCACGTGGAACGTGCGCTTGATAATTAACATACTCATTTATTTCTATACTCTAACCAAGGCGACTTAATTATTACTCTATCGAAAATGGTTTCAAATTAAACATTTTCTGCGACGAAATTTTAAGCGGTAGCAGATTTCAGAGCACACAGGCAGAGGCGGCGGAACACCCGTAATAGAGGGGGCGGAAAGGCATTTTATTCATCTATACACCATACATGTACATGGTAATTATTGAGTGACAGCTTCCATTTATAATGAAAATGGATGAATAATATGACATACAGGTATAGGAAGAACGAATGACCCAAAGTGTAAGGAGCTCGTGTGTGTACGCGCGTGTGTGTGTGTGTGTGTGTGTGTATGTATGTGTGTGCGTGTGCATGTGTGTGTGTGTATGTGTGTGTGTGTGTATGTGTGTGTGTGTGCGTGTGTGTGTTAAGGCTTTAACAGATCAGATCAGATCAGATTCGGCATTATAATCTGATCTGATCTGTTTAGTTAACCGATTATACGCGGAATTGCATGTAATATTTTTCACGCATGGTATCAGAATACGTCCGAATGCATGGGGTGGAATATTTCATTGAGAATTTAGCCTGTTTTTTGTGATCTTGTGAGGATTCGTTTTGCGACGTGAATACTTTTGAGCCAGATGATCATTAGTATTTGTGTGGACTCTGATTGTGCTACATGTTTACATATATATGTTCTTATGTATGTAGCTGGTAGCGAGCAGCTGTACGCTGAGTAGACTTAGTGCTGTGTGGGGTGCAAACATGGTTGTACGCTGAGTGTAGTCTCGTACCCAGACCCTAGTACGTCACAACTGCGGATGGATTACATCACCGTGATGTAATCCATCCGCAGCTGTGACGTACTAGGGACTAGGTACGAGACTACGCTGAGTGTACTTAGGAATATGTTGGTAGCAACGGCTGTTAGCTGAGTGTACTTAGTGATGTGTTGATAGCTATGTACGTGCGCTGAGTGTGCAGTGTTTAAGCTGTAGGTTTGAAGACCTTATCATGCGCTGTGTTCCTTCCTTACATGAAGGTAGTAAGATATTATTGTACCCTAATCACTCGTTTACGGCCGTCTATATGCAATACCCACCGGCAATGTTGCAAATTGCCGTTTTCCGCGTATAATCGGTTAAGGCGTGAATCTGAATCTGATCTGATTTAGCAGACGGATACAGGGTAATGATCTGAATCTGAAGGTAACGGCCATTGGATATCTGAATATATCTGGACCCACGGTAGTCGGTCCTATGCAGGATTGGCTCCATGGGTGTGGTTTTCGATCAAGCGCATGCAATGAAGCGGTTCTGAGGATATTGTTGGCAGCTCGTGCTCAAGTTAATCAGCAGAATGAAGTAATTAGTAAGTTTCTTGTTTCATGCACGTGTGTATGAGCATGTTAGATATGTGATGTGTAAAGCATCAACATTGGTAGAGGAGAAATTCAGTATGTCTTCTTTTGCCGAGCATGACATGAAATTGAGCTAATCATGCAGGGTGCTAACTCACTTTCAATTACTATTTTTTGTAATAAAAACGTAGAATGAAATCATGACATATAGATGTATTTACCCAGTTTATTATAACTAATTGTCCCCACATGCTGCTTCATGGCTGACTGTAGTCCCTTCTGAAGGTCTCGGCCTTCATCTTGAGCCCTCAGTATTCCAGGTAGCAATCAAGTGGTGGCTTGGTTTTGACACCTCTAATGGTTCCCTGTGTGCCCTATGCCCGAACAATGCATTAGATCCCTGGTCATCATGCTACAACATGCAAAAAAGGAGGAAATGTAGTCACCCACCACAACCAGCTGCGCAATGTGTTGGCGGAGACTTGCCGTAGAGCCCAATTGAGCCCACTTGAGCGTAAAGGTGGAGAGGTAGCAATCTTACGTCCAAGCATGACCAATCATGCCCTGCAGACATTATGCTACCCAACTGGGCCCTTGGCAAACCAGCTGCCTTTGATATTTCAGTGACATCACCGCTAAACCCCAAAATCAGTTGCAGTAGGCTTACCCTCCAAGGCAAAGGTCTGTTAGGAGAGCACACGCATGCTTTTGTTTGTCAAGGAAGGAGCCTACGTTGTTTTCTAGTCGTTATATTTTAAAGGCTTTGAACGCATACTTTTGTCCCAAGCTAACAGGCAAAATAGGCATGCATCGTGCGTGGTATAAGTAGTGTGTTCTTCACAACAGTCGGAAACTTCTCTCTCCAAGCGCGTCATGTGAGTAAGGTTTTCTCCTGCCAGGAAGCTGCTTTTATACCTGTGCAAAACGTCGAATGTGTGTGTGTCACTCTGTGACACAATGTGTCGTTCTTTAAGATGTTTTCATAGTCCTTTTGTCTTTTGGGCCCATTTTGTTTTAATACATTTCTTCTATCCAGGCACTTGCTAGACTAAACTCATGAATGGTGTGATCCACAGATCTACAATCATGACAAAGAGTATGTTACTGTTCTCTTGTTCCCAGGCAACCGTATTGTGGAGTTGTGATCTAAACAGTTTCTTTTTGAGTGCCTGTGGAACACATCCAGCTGTGTATTAACTTGTGCGCTATTATCCAAAACTGTGTTACACTATTGTAGTCCAGATCATGAGGAGTTTTTTAATATTAAATCTTCTTTTTATACTTCAAGTCAGTAACGTTGCTTTATGTACTTTACACTGCAAGCTGCAACCTGAGCTTTCACCAGATCTTATATTCATGACAATTTATTTGATGAATATAAAATTAATTAACCATTACCACAGCCAAGTCGTTTATAAACACCTTAGATTTTCAGGCACTTGTTTATAAGTAGCCTTACATATTTATATTTGTCACGATACATGTTTAATGCATATACAGAATTTGTTCTTAAACACCAAAAGGGAATAATATAACTTATTGAATGTGGGACACCCAGTATATATACTATTTCTTGTAGTTGAATCATAAACTTACAATATGATGTCAATATACTGTGAATGCATTGACTAATTTCACATTTCTGTGATGGAAGTGTTTAGTATTCAGTTTTTAACTATGATTGTCCTGCCATTTATGATGAAATCTTCATGGGGATGGTTTTAGCTATGCTTTCCTGCTGTATGCATGCAGCAAAAATGCATGTCGAGCTAGTGATTATGGCTACATATACATTTGTCAAATCTCCTGCTCCTTTTCAAGTTACTTGTTTATTTATGTGTCCTGTATATCATATGACTGCCTTAATCCTTGACAGTGAATATTGCGGGGAGATTTTTTCTGTAACATTGTATTTGTTATTTCATCTTTTCAGAGTGGATGGTCATCACTTATGAGGGCATCCAGGAATGGCCATGAAGGAGTTGTAAGGATGTTATTGTCAGCAGGTGCCAAAGTGGATGTACTTAATAAAGTAGGTACTACCAGCCAGTTATATCCTGCATAATATAAGGCTGTGCAGTACGTGGACTATGAAATATGTGAATACGTGTACCATACACAGTGTCTTCAATTCTATAGGATTGTAGTAGTGTATAGTCATTCAGTTTAGTTTTGATTACCAAAATTAAGACAATGACACACTGTCTTATCTAGAGCTCATAAACATGCATATCAGTATGTAATAAATCACATGCCTTAACCAAATGACACAGCCTCTGTGACATCATCATATGGACTGAAAATTTGATATACATGTGCAGTGTTTGTTGTATCATAATGGTCACACAAATAGCATGTACCAGAATTTTTGGGCATCTTCTGATGTGTTTGTTTAGCAGTTAGGTAACAGCAGAAAGTACTGGCTTGGTTGCAGAATCCTTCTCTGTACTGCATTCATCAATAATTTGCGTTCAGGATTCATGGTCCTTATATCATCGTCCATCTGCAACAAACTTTTTTGATAGTCCAATTGACCTCATTTGCTCGACTGTCTCAAAAGCCTCCCCATTCTAAGTCTTACGACTTTACTGCTTTTATGCCTTTTGTACGTATGTTGTATTACGTTATGTATTACTTACTTATGCATTGATAATAGCAGAACATGGCAGCTACAGAGCTCTCCGGTTAGTTTGTGGCACTTTGAATTACAAAATCCTTAATCGATCATTGGCCATTCCTGGCTCTATAATACTTTAATAAGTATTTTAACTATGATAACATTATAAATGGCATTAGATGCAATAGAACACTAACAATAAATGCATATTGGCATTCACATAACTGCAGCCATAATGAATGCACATTTCATCAGTACGCACAATCATCACTGATGTTGGCATCCAGGAATGGTCATAAAGAGGTTGTGAAGATACTGTTATCAGGTGGTGCTCAAGCTAATCTACCTAATCAGGTAAATACTGCAAGGCCCTGATGTGTGCTGCATTGTGTACTACTGTACAAGAAAATGTGAAAACAAAACAATTACGTTTATCATGGAATTCATACTGTATGGGTTTTAGTTAAGTATCGAGAGCTTTCAGTATGGATAGGCATTGGGAGAGTGCACTGGAGGTATTAGTCATTCTCACTTCATACAGTTTCCAATTAATGTGCATGCCTACATGGGGAAAACATTCAGAAATGATTGGCTGAGTTCATAAACTATGCCGATCATTGACTCCAGCTATGTGGCGTTTTTTGATTATAGACCGGACAAGTTTTAACGATTTCGTGCCGAATCACGCCAATCGGCGTTAAAACATATTACGCAGGCCCTGCTGAGTCACGGGTTGAATGAATGTGGAGGTTTTTGCTGAGTTTTGCTGCTGTACTCTTGTTTTGATGGAATTCCTTTGCAATCAAGATTTACACAGATATGTTTTTTACCAGGATAAACTCAGGCACCGTTGGATAACTTCAAAGGACACGCTCCATTTAATGCGCGTATGCTTTATGATTTGAAAAAATAAAACAAAACGTTCATTCTAGACAACGAGGCTTCCGAAGCTCATTGATAGTCAAGACATGACAAAGACAATCTTATAAATCTAATACTCGTATATGGATTTTGAAAAACTGAATCGGATCAAGAATGTGTTCTATATCTTGATCACCTTCATTTGGGATGGAGTTTAGAATTAGTGCATCACTTCATGAAACATCACTTTAAACATAATCCAATAGATAATTGCTACATTCAGGCGATAAAATGCAGCAGTGAATACATCTGCCTTTGATAGGTGGTAATTACAAAGTTCATCCTTTGCCATAAATCACGAATGTATATCAGTTACTGAAATCTTCTAACCAGTCATCCTATGAATTCCACTTTGTTGTGTCTATGACTTTCTTCATGATTAATGTACTGTGTGATGATGTTGGTATGACAATAAATTTATGTCTTCAGGATAGACAGACATCATTGATGTTGGCATCTGAGAATGGCCATGAAGAGATAGTGAGTATTTTGCTATCAGCTGGTGCTCAAGTAAATCTCCAGGATTATGTAAGTAGTATCTACATGTATCATATTGAAATTATAATTCTGCATTTGGGATTGTTTCCACAAAAAGGGACTTAGCGCATACATTATAACATTTCCAGTACGTGCGATAAAAATGTTACGCTTGCGTCGAAAAGTATGGCTAATTAAATATTCAGAGCCTTACAACTCCATGACAGATACTCCGATTTTCCGTGCGTAACAAGCAATATGTAGAGGACATTTCATACCTCTAGAATACGGAAAAATTGAAATCTTACAAAAGCATTTGTTACGTTTCTTTTCTCGAAAACGATCCTCCATTTACAACAAAAGTCCTAGCATGTAGAACAGAAGCAGATGTTGGAGGGTGGATTCTATGTTTTTCATACACTAATCCTGAAGCTAAGTCAATTTTTTTGTCTGTGATAGTCGAATACACTGTATGTTATTGCTTAACCTTTTACCATTTTCTATACAATGTTGCCATGGTACATTAAGTAGATACAATACGTGACCTAAAAATCAGTTCAAGCCGAATGGAAGCACTATAGAAATCAATTATGAGCTAGCAATCATGGCTGAAATAAATAGGAATTCGTGATGGCACACTCTAGTCACTGAGTCTTTATTCAACCTCTACAGAATATTATTATACCTGGGTGTACATATCAAAACATTTTAACTAATGCATATAAATGCATTAAAATGCCACCTCGAGCAAAATTTGTAGCGGATAAGCTTCATCTTGTTCATGGGTTCTCCCAATTGATACCCTTTTTATTGGTCTTCATACATACTTGCCAGCAGCACCCCTTCCATCATCTCTACCAGATATGATGCTCGTAATAACCACCGATAATATTTAGAGGGATTGGCAACGAGCGCAATCAACACCAATTAACGTGGTCTATCCGCTTTCTGATAGCGCAAACGGTCTTATAGATGATTTCGGTGAATTATTAATACGTGACTGCTGGCGTAACTTTCTTGGGGCATGAATACAATGAATAAATAATTTGGTTGACAAAAATGATATATGGCATGGTAGTGAGTTGCTGTGCAGTTGGCTGCATTAATCGTTACGGGGAGCGCCCAGGACTTGGATTCTATCGTTTTCCAACCAATCCAAAACGCAGAAGGCAAAAGTGGATATTAGCAGTGAACAGGAAAGGAACACACGCGGCTATGAGGGGAACATTTCGTGTCAGGTTGGTTAAACTGACAAAGACAAACTGCATGTGTCTATATACCACAATGAAGACCCGTCAGGAAGTCAAGTCATATAGACTACGTCCCCACCATATTAAGCGCGTTACACCGTCGTTAGAGTTACAGGTAGCGCGGATGAATAGATATTTTAAAAGACAACGTTAGCTCGAGGTCCAAGATAATCAAACTACCTGCTTGACCATCAAATGCTACATATAGTACAGTACTCTGCAAGGGAATGAGTCCAGCAAAGCCACAAAAATTGATAGCTCCAGTACAGATTCTGAATAGGCAGAACATTGAAGCCTTGGAGATGGTGTAGAATATGAGGCCAGGCTCGAGGCAGAAGTGTTAACCTTATCTACAGAAGCAGGCATCCAGGTATTGGGTTCCAGATCCGCATTCTGAAGATGTTGATGAGCATACTATTCCACTAAATAATTCAAAGCAGATATTTGATGCTGCAATGCAAACAATGGATTGTGTGTACCACTGTATTGGAACTCAGACTTCCTCTGAGTTACTATGTGCCCAAACTCAAACTAATGAAATCAGCTTAGAGATAAATGCTGCTTCTAGCCTTGTACAATGTCACCCACAGTTTGGTTTCAAATGTATTGAAGGAAATGATGAAGCAATAAAGTATTATACTGGCTCACAGGATGTGAAGTTTTTAATGATGCCTTAGTACTTATTATTTCTTCTCCTTGCCTAAAACTTAGGCATGGATATATATAATAACTGTCCCCTTATATGCTAACACCACAATACTCTTTACGTTTGTCATGCATGTTCACTATTTGATTATGCGTATGGCAATATTTTGCAGGAAGGTAATACAGCATTGCATATGGCTGCCCTAAGAAGTCATGGAGGCTGTGTGCAATGTCTCCTATCTATACCAGGCATTGATTATAACTTAGCAAACCATAATCGCCAAAAACCCATACAGTTGGCTACTAATGATGAAATGCCCTAAGAAGTCATGGAGGCTGTGTGCAATGTCTCCTATCTATACCAGGCATTGATTATAACTTAGCAAACCATAATCGCCAAAAACCCATACAGTTGGCTACTAATGATGAAATACTGATGATTCTTCAAAATTCCGGTAAGCAGACCATACAGGTAGCTATCCTGTCAGTATTTTGGGGTGTGATACCAGCATGGTGTGAACCAGTGTGGAGAGAGGGAATCATCACCAGTGTCGAGTGAGGGAGCATCCCAAGTGTGGGGTGAGAGAACCATCACCAGTGTAGAGTGAGGGAACCATCACCAGTGTGGAGTGAGGGAGCCATCACCAGTGTGAGCGAGGGAACCATCACCAGTGTGGAGTGAGGAAACCATCACCAGTGGGGAGTGAGGGAACCATCACCAGTGTAGAGTGAGGGAACCATCACCAGTGGGGAGTGAGGGAGCATCCCAAGTGTGGGGTGAGAGAACCATCACCAGTCAAGAGTGAGGGAACCATCACCAGTGGGGTAGGAACCATCACCAGTGTGGAGTGAGGGAGCCATCACCAGTGTGAGTGAGGGAACCATCACCAGTGTGGAGTGAGGAAACCATCACCAGTGGGGAGTGAGGGAACCATCACCAGTGTAGAGTGAGGGAACCATCACCAGTGGGGAGTGAGGGAGCATCCCAAGTGTGGGGTGAGAGAACCATCACCAGTCAAGAGTGAGGGAACCATCACCAGTGGGGTAGGAACCATCACCAGTGTGGAGTGAGGGAGCCATCACCAGTGTGAGTGAGGGAACCATCACCAGTGGGGAGTGAGGGAACCATCACCAGTGTGGAGTGGGGGAAGGGGGAACCATCACCAGTGTAGAGTGAGGGAACCATCACCAGTGGGGAGTGAGGGAACCATCACCAGTGTAGAGTGAGGGAACCATCACCAGTGTGGAGTGAGGGAGCCATCACCAGTGGGGAGTGAGGGAGCCATCACCAGTGTGGAGTGAGGGAACCATCACAGTGTGGAGTGAGGAACCATCACCAGTGTGAGTGAGGGAGCCATCACCAGTGTGGAGTGAGAGAACCATCACCAGTGTAGAGTGAGGGAACCATCACCAGTGTAGAATGTGGGAACCATCACCAGTGTGGGGTGAGGGAACCATCACCAGTGTGGAGTGAGGGAACCATCACCAGTGTGGATGAGGGAACCATCACCAGTGTGGGGTGAGGGAACCATCACCAGTGTGGAGTGAGGGAACCATCACCAGTGTAGAGTGAGGGAACCATCACCAGTGTAGAGTGAGGGAACCATCACCAGTGTGGGGTGAGGGAACCATCACCAGTGTCGAGTGAGAGAGCATTCCAAGTGTGGGGTGAGAGAACCATCACCAGTGTAGAGTGAGGGAACCATCACCGGTGTGGAGTGAGGGAGCCATCACCAGTGTGAGTGAGGGAGCCATCACCAGTGTGGAGTGAGGGAGCCATCACCAGTGTAGAGTGAGGAAACCATCACCAGTGTGGAGTGAGGGAACCATCACCAGTGTGGAGTGAGGGAACCATCACCAGTGTAGAGTGAGGGAACCATCACCAGTGTGGGGTGAGGGAACCATCACCAGTGTCGAGTGAGAGAGCATTCCAAGTGTGGGGTGAGAGAACCATCACCAGTGTAGAGTGAGGGAACCATCACCGGTGTGGAGTGAGGGAGCCATCACCAGTGTGAGTGAGGAAACCATCACCAATGTGGAGTAAGGGAACCATCACCAGTGGGGAGTGAGGGAGCATCCCAAGTGTGGGGTGAGAGAACCATCACCAGTCAAGAGTGAGGGAACCATCACCAGTGGGGTAGGAACCATCACCAGTGTAGAGTGAGGGAACCATCACCAGTATGGAGTGGGGGGTGGGGGAACCATCGCCAGTGTAGAGTGAGGGAACCATCACCAGTGGGGAGTGAGGGAACCATCACCAGTGTAGAGTGAGGAAACCATCACCAGTGTGGAGTGAGGGAGCCATCACCAGGGGGGAGTGAGGGAGCCATCACCAGTGTGAAGTGAGGGAACCATCACCAGTGTGGAGTGAGGGAACCATCACCAGTGTGAGTGAGGGAGCCATCACCAGTGTGGAGTGAGAGAACCATCACCAGTGTGAGTGAGGGAACCATCACCAGTGTAGAGTGAGGGAACCATCACCAGTGTAGAGTGAGGGAACCATCACCAGTGTGGGTGAGGGAACCATCACCAGTGTGAGTGAGGGAGCCATCACCAGTGTGGAGTGAGGGAACCATCACCAGTGTGAGTGAGGGAACCATCACCAGTGTAGAGTGAGGGAACCATCACCAGTGTAGAGTGAGGGAACCATCACCAGTGTGGGGTGAGGGAACCATCACCAGTGTGGAGTGAGGGAACCATCACCAGTGTGGAGTGAGGGAACCATCACCAGTGTGGAGTGAGGGTACCATCACCAATGTGGAGTGGGAGTGAGGGAATCATCACTAGTAAAGGAACCATCATTCTGTGTACCTGTACATGTATGCAGCTCTGGAGATGTCCATCAAAGTGCTAGAGAGTAAATTTCTGGAGGTTGTGCTAGCATTCCAAGTGGACTGTGAATGTGTGGACATCGGGAGGATAAAGACATTTGTAACACTCATCTCTGCAATGATGAAAAGTGAGCATAAATCGTTCCTGATGGAATGTGAGCCCATGCTGTACAAGCTAATAGTGTTATTGAAATATTCATCAAGCTGAATTCGTACTGGGACTTTATCAACTATGATATACTTGACCATCTGGTAGAGATATGTGGCCGCAATCAGACAAAGCAGTTAATGAAACAGTTTGTTAGAGATGTGAATGCCTTTATGGATAATACAAAGCTGGCAGATTTCATGCGTATTTGGAAGGGGAGGGAGGAGGTTCCTTCTGGCTTCAGCAAACTGATAATGCATCATCAGTTGAACCCTATGCAGATCACACTAAGTGATTTGGATGAATTCAGGAAAGCCTTCTGTCAACACTATTCTCTGTGTCAAGTGGTGCTGATGCTCAGGAGTATGCGATTTGGCTCTGTAGCAGTGGTGTGGCTGATCCCTTCCTGTGCGGTGGAGTATCTGTGTGCAGAAATGAAGAATCCTGACAAGGTGCTGCTGACGCAGTACAGTGTTCTGGAGGTACTGATTAATGGAATGTCAGTGTTTGTCAGTGCATCAGTGCAGGATAGGAAAGAAAAGGTAAAGACTCAGCATTGTTTTGACTATTTCTAATCACAGCATCTGTGCAGGTCCATGAAGAGGAGTCAAATGATGGTATTGTTATGTGTGTTTACATGTATATACAGCTGCATGTGTATGGCGTGTGTTGTGCATGTAATGCAAGCTATGTGAATGTCTTTGGTTCAGTTGAATGCACATATGGTATGTTCTGAAATTTAAAGTAAAATTTAACAGTTATTTGGAAAGCAATAAGATACGAAATATATATACAGGGATAATATACTACATTACACATATACATGACAAACAAAAGGACTAATATTACAATATAAGTTTTATGGATCTTCCACAGATAATCCTGCTCGAGACAGGAGTGCCCGTGCGTTGGCTCGCATCAAAGTCAGGCTAAGCCTGCCATACAATAGACAGGTAGCATGGGACTTGGAAGCAATTTCCCCTGGTGGCTAGGCGAGAGGCAAATAAAAATAAAACCTTTTCAATTTTATTTTTTATTGTATCAGTATTTGTCTGATGCACCTAGGTGTAAGTGTACTGGACAAAAACATTCACTGCATCACAATTCAGCCTTAATTTTCAGCATAAAGTAATACATTGTCCCTTCTTAAAGATCTCTTATCCACAATAGTAATCAACTAGCAAGCTATAAAATACTATTTTAAAAACATTTGGGACAGTTTCCGCGAAAATTGCCCCACCGTTAAAATGTTATAAAAATGCATCGCGTTTGAATCGCTATAACTTCCCACGTTATCAACTTCCTATTTTCAACCTTCATAGGAAAATGGTGGAGTATAAAGTGTTGAAAATTGGAAGTCGATAGCGTTATCCGTTGGGAAGTTATAGCGATTCAAACGCGATGCATTTTTATAACATTTTAACGGTGGGGCAATTATCGCGGAAACTGTCCCATTTGATGATAGCCAAAGACCCAAAAACAGATGCATTGTTTCTGCTTTAGGTGACCACAGAGATGCACTACAGTAGGTATTGGTTAGAGCCTAATTCACCAGTGTTTTGGAATCCTGAGCTAATGAACCCTGAGGTCCAGATTTAACCGAGGTACTTCTTATGGTATAGACGCCAAGCAAATATATTTATCACAAAGTGTAAGCAATTTTAAAATGATTTAAAAACACAGATCAATCACCGCCATGATTTAGTAGATTATGCCTTGTGCGTGCGAAATGTAAGAAATTAAATTCCCCTATGTAACTCAATCAAACTAATTGAATTGACACGGTTACCGACAAATCTACTGATATGCAAGCTATGTCCTAGTTATCAATAGCTTTTACAATTGGCACTTTTACAAATGGCCCTTAAATTCCTATGGAAGTCTTTACCAAGCCCTTCCTCAACCGTTGTCAACACAGTGAATACATTTAAATGTTAATGTTCATCTGAGTCTTTTTCAATTTGCGTTACTAGCATATATTTTTTGTATTTTCCAATAGCTTCATTGTACATTATTTAGGCAAAATTGGGGCATTTTACATGCAGACCTCCAATGTAAGGTGACCTCATTTAATTATATTGCTAAAGCCAGCGGCAGTATACAACGCTGGGCCAATATCTTTAATTCAGGCATGTGGCAGAGTCACGTGCATCTTATCAGCATCCAATGGGCGTGGCTCCGCCAGTTATGCCGGAATCATGTACCACTGGTGTTTATGAACAGACTCTATACAGGTATGTATTGTCCTTTAGGTTTTACCGGATTGGTCAACAATCCAGCACAACTGTCGGAGAGGATTATTCACTGAGAATGCTGCTTACAAACTTCACTTATTGCATGCATGTGCAACGAAGCGATAGAGAATAGTATACGCGTGCCTCTATGAGTGCCGCATTGCATTATAATTAGATGTAGCATGCACGACGGACAATTCGAAAATTACATTCATGCCGCACCGAGAATAAACTGTTCATGAATTATGAGCCAAATCATCGACATCATAGGTGTAGTCAGCACTGCGCATGTGCAACATAACTAGCAAGTTACACCTTTTAAGGTGAAGCTTCATTGTTGGACAGGATAAGTAACGTTGATCAATCATTAGATGGAGAAATCACAACCAACAAATGGTACATGTACGTGTGACGTATCCGGGAGCCACGCACGTCTGGGAAGTGTGCCTCTTAATTGGGTAATATGCATGTGGGTTGCACATGTATGTCTTTGTGTTGAAGTCATTTCCCTTTCCGTTGTATGGCAGGTGAGAACATGTTCCTATCACGGGATCCAATTCCAACGGACGAGTTGCTTGATTGTGCCTGCAAACAGCGGTTCGATGAAAAATCCTTTACGCCCTTCCTGAAAGAAAACTGCCACTTTTGGGTAGCAATCAATAAACAAATAGCCCGCTTTGGGTTATCCTTTGACAACAGCAAAGCTGATGAGTACTCGTACTTGGAAAACCTTACCCCGGAGCTATTCAGCAGCATGGTGGAAGTACTGCTACATTTTCAGCAGCAGCCGAGAGCTGGTACGTCGCACGAAGAAAACAAAGCGTCTATTCTCAATTACCATTTTGGATGGAAAACACAGGTACCGTTCCACCTGAAGATTCTTCCTCATTCACTTGAAGATTATCGTTCAACAATCTTCCATTATGTCCCAGATGCACCTAATATGTCCGACCCATCAATTTATACTGAGTACGAGGTGTACGAGAGCAAATTGAAGTTCATTAAAGAGAATATTAGTGACGGTGACGCCTTTCATGCCTTGGATGACACATGCGACGATGGCAGAAAGTGCACATTTTACATTAGCAGGGGAACGTACAGCATCGTGGCTGCGAATAGTATTGACATGAGTGGATGCGAACATCCGTACTGCGAAGCATACCACTATGCGCGCATGCTAGAGACTCGCTTCAAAAAAGACGTAGTGGGAGGGGTCAGCCTGGCCGTCGACCACAGCGGCAAGAAAATGTGGGTGTGGGCAGATTGTGACGAAGCTGCATTTGAAGGAGCAGTTCTAATCCCACACAAAGTAGAGAAAAAAGCAGCATTTCAGCCTTACATCGCGCACCTGCAACATAAACCAGATGGTTGCAAAGCAGTGCTGGTGATAAACAGGCTTGACTCACGCATTCAAAAGGAATATTTAGAGCAATTCTTTAGTAAATGTGGAAAGATAAAACGTATTAAAACCTACTTGTTTCCTTGCTTTTTACACCACCAATTGCCTTCAAATCCTATATCCCACCAACTTTCTCGTAGAGAATGTTTTTATTTACTTGTTTTCTTAATTTTTTTTTCACACCCAATGTCTAATTATACAAGACATAGGCTGATAGTCGATTGTGTATCAGAGTATAACATCGATTATTTATATAAAAGCGAGTCCTCCATCCGATTCTGAAGCTAGTGGTGAAATTCTGATCGCTTAAAAGTGTTCCTGTCCCGAGTTATGCGTTGCCAAGAAGGAGGAGGAGGAGGAGAAGAAGACGACCCGCCCCTTGTTCCGAGACTGGGTACGAGAACGGGCAGTACACTCTTGTTCTCTAAAACCACGCGGTTCTGCGACATGAAACAAAAACGAAAGTACTCATTTTTGACTTCTAGATCGATTGCTAAAACAAGCTACACGATCCGATCGTCGGGAGTGTTGTTACAGACGGGTCGCGTTTTTTAATGACATTCATAGTCGGGGTCAAATCCTCTATGGAAGTTTCTAACGAAACTTCCGATAGCTGCAGCCTACAACATTGTCTCCCCCCCTCTCTCCCCCCTCACAGACTCAAATCAAATGCCCCAACGTACATGTATGTATGCCAGTGTGCCCCATTGTATGTCCATTGCCAGGCTTAGGCCTGATACGTAGTACCTCGCCTTCCCATAAGTCTAGGGAGAAATAAAACTGATAAACTATACATAGCAAGCTAAATAAACTACGAAGGTGTTTAGTCCTGCACATAAACACATGCATAGGCACACACGAAGTGTTCTTGCATGGACTTGCTGCCATATCCAATGATATCCTCTGTAGAAGAGAGATTGCTCTGATTGCCATAGCTATCAGACCTGCAGGATATACATGGTTAGTCTGTGTACAGAGGTCTGGTATGTATGGGATCTGGCATAGATTGTATTGTGGATCTGGTACGTACAGAAAGTGGACTACGAAATGTTTCTTTATTATTAAAGTATGGTAACTATGTGTTAATGTTGTGAAGGAGGGGAAGGGGAGGGAGGGGGTGAATGTAACATAATGTGCCTTGCATCACACCTACCACTAGATGTGGCTGCATACGACAAACTGCTCAACTGCGGCAAGGCCACCCCAAAGTGTACTATATGGACAGGGATAGTCCTTGGGTTCATTACATATATTGCTATTGCAGAGGGCAGGAGTTTGCCCTTCATATGATACAGGGTGATGGATGTTCTGAATGGCATCATGAGGAATATGAACGATCCATACCGTAAAACACGTTGCATGGAAGTCAAAAGACATGTTTGGTATTGCAGAAATTGCAATACAGCATAACGTTTCTGGAAACTGAACAGTCAAGAAGCATTTGATTGAGAAGTGCAGCTGAAAACACAGTCATAACAACTATCAGATTTAGTTAATATCCACTAAATTGATCATCTTTTAATTTTATTATTCAGTATTGTGTGCTCACTCCTTTTCATCAGTTGTAGCTTTATAGTCCATTCTTTTCTTTCGGGGGCTGCATTATAAATGTACACATTATGCACCAGTTGTAATTATTACATACCGTGGGAGGGGAGGGGCTCCAAAACATTCATTCCTAAGTAAAATTTTTCATCATTCCTACAAGTGTATTTTAGTGATAAAAACAACCTTGGACAATTATTGGCATGGTAGGGTGAAATTGGCAGCCAAAAATTGTTAGGTCAATTTATGGCAGGGTGTGATAATAATTGTCAGCCAATTTTGCCTCCAGGAACTAAAATGTTTAATATAAATGGGGTAATTTTTTTAAAAAGAATTTAATGACAGAATATATACTGAACAAAAGATCCCGTTGCCGCAAGTGTAATCATTTTGGATTAGACAGTAATTATAGAGTAAAGCTTTTTGCTGTACATTATTAATAGCCCGTAATCTTGAATATTTTATTAAAATCGATCATGGAATGATAGAAACCAAAAAAAAACTGTACATTTTACAACTTTGGTGACCGCTCATTTCTTCATATGAAGAGAATTAAAAAAAAAAGACGATTTTACAAGAATTCTAGTCTTTTAAACAATAGCCACAAAGACAAATATGCTCAACTCGGTTCAAAGATTAATGATACAGCGTGGGTACACACGAATCGCATTTTTTGTTACAAATCCCGCCTTATTTTTCTTACAAAAATGTTGTTAAAGGAGTTTAAGAGGTTTTTTCAGTTCTTTTTGTTGTCGTTACGACGCTCGGGAGCGAGTAATTTAACCACTGAATATGTCAATACAGTGTGGCCATTTGGATTTAACAAGCTACGCATATCGTTTTATCATTTTACACCCCTTCCCTTCTTTACTGTAAAATCATAAGCATGCATAAACCATCTATATCAATGCAGCTCTTGGTTTCCCTGAAAATAAAAATTACGTGTGCATGCAGACTCGCAAAGCAGCGTGCAAAGCAGCAAAGTTAAACAGCATGCGGTAATGTATAGCGTTCTATAGACACGATAGCCTATGCAGTGAGATATTGAGATAGTGCTCCTTCATTATGCTTTTCAGCTTTAGTTTAGGATCCCTTATCCCAGAGTAAGTTCATGCTAAGGAGTTGAGTTTGGCATGAATTGATTCAGCTCCCTGCTCTCCCATTAAGCCACAGCCTGCTTGGTGTGTTGACATCCATGCACTTCACCATGTGATCTGCTAGGAGATGCATTTTTACAGTTCTCTTCATGCCCCCAAATGTGCTGTCCAGAGTTGCAAACAACATCTTGATGGCCTCATCCGTATTGTGTGATTTCCTGGGTACTGTGTATTAGAGGATAGTACACTTCTTTATTTAGAGATGTCAAAATATTTTAGGGCTTACTTTTAAAAGTGCTTCAGTCACAATATTTTAGAGCCATATTTTTTCGGATACGGAAAGCAGGGTTTTCAAAGCACATCTTTCACAATATCTAGGATTTGATGGCACATATAGGGAATGGTATTTTGAGAACTGTAGCAGTATGGTTCAGAACTTGGTATAGTTCTTGTGCAGCAGCCATGACTGATGTGTCTTCAGTAGTTGTTAAAACACAAGAGCTTTCACATTGGAGGGCTGAAAAGCATGACTCATACCGTCACATTGTAATTTGCCTGTTGTGCATGTATACCGGTACCTTCAGAATTGTGTGGACATGATTTCCAACAAAAATATCTCCACAGTAGTGTTGGGGACATACTCCCAATCTATTTAGGCACAATTGGATGCTCTTCATGCATGGTCCATCATCAACATTGAAGCCTTTGCTGATCTTCTGTTCTAGCAGTGGTTTTATTCTCCTTTTTTTTACAAAGGATATGAGTGATTATGAATGCGAATAACTCCGTATTTCACTCACCAGGAGTTCAACTTGTGTGTGGCAGGTACTGGATAGTTCCAGAAGACCAGTTGCAAGCAATTAATTGCTGCCATTAACAATTGTATATAGTATGTTACCACCTGCTGAGTCATCTCCTCTTCCTGCATCAAGCTATCTATTTCACATTTAGCAGCACTGACATTGCTTAACATGCTGGAAAAGGCCTCATATTCTGAACTGTGGAGTTTTCTTTCCAATGCATTGTCAGTTTTAGGTCCAACTGGTGATAGGCTTCTTCAAAGAGAGTGAAAAATCCCCTGCGTTATATGCAGCCTGGTAAGCAGACCTAAATTAATGTAGCATATGCAAAATAAATGTATACACATATTGACATACAAGTATAATGTGTTACAAACCTGTGATAGTGGTATGTTGAAAAAGGGGTACTCTATACAGTTGTTGAATAACTTGGCCTTCTTAAGATCCCTCTACCTTCTTCCATAAAATGTTGGTAGTCAAGAAGCATCCAACATGTGAGGAATACAAGGTCCTCTAGCTGCTGGTGACATCTGCAACTGCTCTTGGGTGATCAGGCATAATATGCATGGCTGCTTCCCTATAGTTAGGCAGAAGTTGCATTAGCCATGTTTGAAAATTGTTCTTACCACTTGCACCAGAATGTCCATGCATCTGAGAAAGGAACTCATAATCACAACTGAGGAATACTTTAAACTTGTAGTCCCTTGTATGTCAAATATCATGTAAATCATTGATACAAAAAAATGTTTTTCTTACTTCCACTTCATCGTACAGATATTGGCCACAAATGTTTTTCGGACAGAATTCGGTGCTGGGGTGTTGACAATCTGGAAATTCATTTTAAAATAGCCATCACCTTTGTCACCATCCAGCTTAAGCCATATCTCATCATCTGGAATAGTTCCATCATGCCAGGTGAGCTTGCCCTCCCTGTACATAGAATTTCTGCTAACGTTTAAGGACACGCTGCTTTCTCTCACTGCCTAGGTATACCCCAGCTGCTTCAACCACCTGTAAGGAAGTTAAGTGAAAGTTATTTATGTTCACATTCCTTTTGCTGCCGCATGTTGGTTAACCTGTTAAGAATCCTTAGCCTATACCAAGGGATACCAAGCATGGACTTAACGACAAGCCCTTGCTTTGGTGGAATTTTAATAGTGATCCCTGCATCATGGAGTACCTTTTCTTTCCTTTCCTTACTCAGGCACCTCAGTTCATCCCTCAAACAGGATGTCCGCATTCTCGACACCAGCACTCAGGAAGCATCTGAAGCTCATGAACATGGTGATTGCGTGTGCGAGCAATGAGTTCCAGGAGTGGTGCTCGCGGTGGATGCATGAACCATTGTCGAAGGCTGTATGACTAGTCCAGTGTTAAATTTAAAATGCTCTTTTACACCTATACTTACTTTCCCTCTTGTTGGAATCTGTATGCAGTTCACTTTACTAGCATTGAGCATCTAGTGCAGAACTGTACTAACAAATTGCATTTCCTGTTGTTGGACAGTAGTGCAACAATGTGAGTCGTAGCTGATGCTCTTGCATGTGCCACACACCATCATCACGCAGGAGTTACTGAATCAGGCTAGAAGCAGGATTGACATCCTTGCACTCCTGGGGTGTTGTGAAGTGACAGTGGGAACAGCATGCAGCACACAGGTGGATCCACTCTACCAGACAAGTGGCACACACTAGTTTGCCACATGGAAGCTGCATTGGTTGTGTGAGCACACCCAGACAGATAGAGCATTCCAGCTACTCATTACAGTGACAGTCTGGGGCTGCTAATGGTGGCTGTATTCAGCTAGGTTCTATATATTATTGGTGGTGGTGATACAGCCATAATGTGCTCCACAATTCCAGCAGGACTGTTATGGCCTGGGTTTGGGCCATCTATCCTTATAGAGAGTCATACAAACCTCAAGTGTGGTAAAAAGATAGCTACATGTATATGACAATTGCTAGATTTATCCATACTGGTACCTTGCACTCCTCAACACCCCATCTGAACCAATCATACAGCTTGAATAAGTCTTGTAAGGGCGCTTCACCTTGCTGCAACCTTCCTTAACACCAATTGGGACTTGCTGCAGAACGTTGGTGGGTGGATCTCAGGGCAGTCTTTGGATACGTCAAAATGGAAAGCGGTCAGAAATTCCTCGGTGAAGCTTGTACACTTGTATGCACTTGTGTGGGCTTTCTAGCTTAGATACTACCGCCTGCTTCCTCACCGCATTTGACCCATTGTTTAGCTTGCACCCACAGACCCGGCATAGGCGGCATATTCATTACGAACAGTTTGTGGTTTGTTTCGTTGTACAGCCTATACAGGCCGCGTGGTAGCCTGCGGTGTTCATTGCATGACTAAACCTCTTTGAAGTTCACTTCTTACCTTTTAACATGGAGTCTATAAGGTGAAAAGTGGCAGCCAAATCGTTCAATTTTAGACACAGAATAAGCGCAACTGTTAGTGTATTGTGAACCGATGTGCTTTTCTTTGCCCATAAGCTGTATTGGATTATTAAGTGGTTTTTTAATAGCTAGAACCAAAAGGATTTTGCATTATACTGTAACAGGTTTTGCATAAACTGCCTCAGCCTTCTTTATATGTTAATTTTATAATGAGCTTATATTTTGCCATACCGTAATTCGGTTTATGCAATCTAACTACAAAAAGAATGCACGATGTCATCTGCAGATTCTTAAAGTGTATCCAGGGGGGAATATACGTAACATCTACAACAGTCTTTATCTGAATAGTGCTAGAATCTGTTATTGGTCCTTGAACCGGTTGACACCACCCTCCTGGGGAACACTGGACAATTTCTTCCCCCAACACCCTAGGTAAGTATTCCTCGCGAGATGAAAGTGCAAAATCTACATGTATTGCTGGCCATGAGATGGGGATGGACGAATGCATATCTACTGTAATAAACGTATCTATGATGGATGCCACCAAATCAATCCCCTGGACAATAAATATCAAAGCTAACCATCCTAGCTGTATTGTGTGAGTGAGTGAGTGAGTGAGTGCATTACGATAAGTATATGGTTTTTGTATATAACAATATGGGACAGAAAATTGCCCCAACGGTTAAAATGTTATAAAAATGCATCGCGTTTGAATCGCTATAACTTCCCAACGGATAACGCTATCGACTTTCTATTTTCAATACTTCATACTACACCATTTCACTATGCAATGTTGAAACTAGGAAGTCGATAGCGTTATCCGTTGGGAAGTTATAGCGATTCAAACGCGATGCATTTTTATAACATTTTAACCGTGGGGCAATTTTCGCGGAAACTGTCCCATATTATTATTTTCCTAGAGAACTGAATTCTCCTGTACGTATTGCAAACATTGGACTAACTCATCGTTATGATTTTGGAAACATCAATTAGTTATTTGAATTGTGAGCTGAACTATGATGATATGAATTATAGTGAGCTATTTTATTTATACATGAAGGTGAAGGGTAATTTACCAAGCTATTAGCTATTAAAGATATTTCGATTCCGCGGCAAAAAGAAATTAAATACATTAAGGTTGGATACCTGTAGCGGCTTGTGTATAATAATGTTTCTTTAATAATAAATGAAAGAAAAATAGCGAGAATATCGCACAATCGCTTGACCACATTAGAGACAATCGACAATTGATATTTTTCCTCTGACATCACGCATTAATTAGCTATGTTTGACAAGATACAAGTACTTATAGAAACTCAACAAAGAGACACAGCGAACAGGAAATGCTATATATACTTAAATAACATACCCTACAGCAGTAGAATGGTAAACTGAGAAGTTACCGGTGTCATAGCGGATATTGTCCCCCCCTAAATTGTCCTCTCGAATAAATTCGCTAGAGAATTCGTCTAGGGGGACACGTTCTGTTAGCGGATTCTGTCCGGGGAGACACTATTCGCTAGCCCGTATTGTCCCCTCTTCACAGTATATGCCACCCCCCCCCCCCCCCCCCCCCCCCCCCCCCCCTTCCCGAAACAGCAAACTCTTTTACCCTGTTTTGGTCCGGCGGACTATAAAAGCCTCTGCCTAATTTGGTCCTAGAGCAGGCTATCTATATTTTATTGATCTTATACGCTGCTCATATTGGTCCTATAGGCTACATACTAAAATTACTAATGGAACGGAATGTTCACGGCTTTAACTACAATAATAGCTCAGTTTGCACAATAAGGAAAGCAACCATGTAGTTCTGAAAATGTAATTATCGTTCACGTTCATACCCCTATAGGCCGTGGTACATTTCAATTTTGTTATCAAAAGGATTAAATCAACCCGTTCACAATTCGTAAGTACCAAACCAGCAACTGAAAGCAACAATAGTAATGAAACTATAAGTATGTATCAATATGTATATATAAATGTCAAAGAAAGAGTGCAAAAGGACTCTGCTGCCTAGTCATGTTGGAGAGTGCCAAAGCATACATGTCTGGTAGTTGCATGTGGCGTATTCAGGACTAAACATACACATGTACCTATTGAAGGTATGAAAGATAAGCAAACAATAATGGTACATGCATGCAAATTTGCTACACTCTACAACTGTTAAATGCATAATTATATTGTAAGATCTGCAAACTCCTTTTAGTACGTTTCCTGTTCCAGGATTGTTTTGTAGCGTTGTACCAGATTATGCACGAACCATATGTTGAATCACGCAGCTCATAACATACCTACACAACCTATACACGAACTCCACTAAGACCCCCCCACCACACAGCGCATGCGCATACATGTCCCAGTCTACTACTACAGTTTAATCGATAGACACCTCGGTTTTCCCAAATTGTGTCTGTGCTGATGAGATACTCTGCTTGTCTGATCTGAAAAATAAATAAAATAAATCCTCCAAGAAAACACGAACAATAAGATTCATTTAGCTGAGTAAACTGTGTATCGCTTGTGTCACATTGTTGTGAAAATTCTATGTTTATGCACTTCAATCGCAAGGACTGCTTATCTGTTTCAGAAAAGAAGAATTTATTAACATCATACACTGTATGTGCCAGTGTTTATAAATTATATGCAAATATATAAAAATATCATTACTGCTTTACCTGCTGTACATCAGCTCAAATGGAGTGTGCATTGTTGATTTCTGTTTAGAGTCCGCACTCCAATAAATATAAAAAAAAAAAAAAAAGGGAAGGTGATCAACTTTCAACATTACTCATAAACTGTGGCAAAGAGAATAGATCATCATCCCAATCATTTTGCTTGTCATTAGAAAGTTATATTATAGGCTCAGCCTAAGGTTGTAAAATCAGCTTGCGTGCAGAGTAATGCAAAAGGTTACACAGTTGGTAATCGAACCACTAATTAGTGTGAACGTTTGATAACCGGGTCCCGATAAGTGGATTCCCATGCACTGCAGCCTATAGCTGATCATACTCTCATTTAAGGACTATATATATATAAGCACGAATGAAGGATTCGATCCTTTTCTTCTATTCCTCTAGGAACTCGAATAATTCTCATTCCTTTTCCTTTCTGTGGTTGTTTGCTTCCACCGTAAAGTTCGCTTTTGGTTCTTATAATTATCCAGCTGGGTATATACCAGACTCGAGAAAGCTGAAAAAACTCTCATAATTGTTATCATCCATAATGCTGACAAGCAGCTTCTTAGAACACATCACGTGCCACTTAAATAGGTGGAGGGGACAATATTAGTATTTGTAAAGGTGGAGCATCACCTATACAGATTGGCGGGGGCGGGGGCGGGGGCGTGGGCGTGGGGGGGGACAATTTCTGCCGAAGGCAAAATCTACTCTCGCCGGTAGCCTCACAAGTTGCCCCACCCTCCGCCCCCTGAAAGGAAAAAAATTATTTAAAAGCCATTAGTGAAGTGTTTAAACATATCTATCTTTCGCTGAGTTACAAAGGGCAATCGTTCATACCTTCATAACGAAAGAACAAATTTACAATTAAAGTTATAAGTTGCTCCGCTATCCCAGGCTAAATGTCCAATGGTCCCTTTTCTCTCCACAGGTTCTCCGATAATGGGCTGAGCATCTTCGTTAAAGCCTTGGTACCGAGCTTAGCAGGCCAGGGCAAGCGGAATAATGACCCGTTTATATAAAAAAAGCTTGCTTTAAACAACTGATATATTTTAAGCAGTTGCCTAGGCATTTTATCATATCTGGTGTAATGGTATTGCAATCATTGAGGGATTGAATATACAGTACTAGGTATGAAACTATGATAAGTGCAAAATATTACAATTTGAAGGCTGTCAGTGCTATTCATAAGTTGCTCTCTGTAACAGATGGCGCTACCCCTCTCCCTCCATAGTGGACAAGTCGATATGGAAGCAAGTACTGCTCTATCCAGCACTAGTGCGTGTCTTTCCGTGGAAGTTAGAGTTGCCCTCCTCAGCCAGTTCTCTGAACTCATCAAACCTTAACACCAGCTGAGCCCTACGAGAACTCTCACATCTGTTGTGGCACTCATCCCCAGTCCTCTGTGTGTTAGTCTGTACAATAAAGCCGTTGACGTAGTAGATACATGTACATACGTCGCGTTTTTCAGAACAACATATCTAGAAAAGGACCTATCTGGATCATCTTGCTAATATGTTATAATTGAATTGTAAACATGTTTAAAAATCAGTCTGCTTATAATATGTGTGCTTCATTATTAAGATCGTTTATCTAACATCAAGGCAACATTTTAATTTCTATCTTGTATGATTTATTCATAAACGAATTTATTTATCGACGAAAAATAGCAATAACTAATATTTCATAATGCATTAAGTCACGTTTTAATTCTGTTCACTAACTGGAACTCGCATATTAATCATTAATGATATGTTAATAATTGGTAGGGATTGGTAGGGATTTCCCCCTCTCACCCTCCTTATGGTAGCGAGAGTTCTGAACTTGGAGGTTGGTACAATAGAGTATTCGTTTAGGAACAGGTTTGGGATCGCTCAAACCTAACTTCAGTTTTCAAAGTTAGTTTTCACGTCCATATCAGTACTGAACTGAACGACGAGTGCCTACCAGCAGCTCGATATATGAAGCGCGTAGACACAACCACACCGACGCGTACGCACAAATGAAAAAAAAAATTGCGTGAAGAAGTGTACCACTGTGCTGCAAATCATAACTCAATTTGTCACAGTTGTATTTTAACAAACAATGGAATACTATAATTAGATCAGAAAAAATTTGATTTTGCCATGTCTATGGGAATCTATATTTCCGAACCGAAATGTTGGTATATATGTATGTTTGAAGTTTTTGCCTCAAACAACCTTCCTAAACACTTTTAAAAATGAAGTGGCAAAAGAAAGTCAAGTGGTTAGTTAATAAAATTCAAGAGTAGCCAATTACCTTACATTTAATTGGCTCTAATACTAACTACATTAGAAACATTACTACTTCAACACAAATCCAAATTACACTACCTCTATGTAATAGCAATGGAAGACATGCTATAGGATGTCCATTTAACACCATCACTTTACTGGTGACCGCCGATTTCTCTCCTCACGTAACGGTGGAGAAAAAAACAAAAGTGTTTATTGATCACGGTGCACAAATGAATAATTACGAAGTCACGTGACAACTTCACTTTCCATATTTGTTGTCATGTAGTTTATCAACTTTACACTGTAATCAGATTTGTGATATCGTTCACAAAACAAAAGCCAATGATATACTGAAAAAAAAAAATTATGCTCAAGTACCATGATTTCGACTGTACAGTTTTAATTTGTGAAATGATTATAATTATACAGTATACATGTGCAACATGCGATAATGTATCTATATTCCAATGTACAATGTCACATCCCGAGAACATCAATTACTATAAACA
Source organism: Ephydatia muelleri (assembly GCA_013339895.1). Classification (NCBI taxonomy): domain Eukaryota; kingdom Metazoa; phylum Porifera; class Demospongiae; order Spongillida; family Spongillidae; genus Ephydatia; species Ephydatia muelleri. The sequence goes on from JABACO010000001.1 coordinate 5,545,099, forward strand.
TATAATAGACTTCAAAATAAAATAAAAAGAATTCGGCATCAGTCAGAGATGATCGGGACCTTATCATGTGTGTCTCTGATCTTTGTCTATGAAGTATCTGAGGATCATCTTTGAATGTTTGAACAATTCGTCCTGCAGTTCCATGGCCTTGTCGACAGCTGCAGTATCTGCAAAATTGATGTCAGCTGCAGTACCATTTTTAACCCGGTAGATTATAATATCTGTTATCTCTCCGCATTGACTAAAGAATTGCTCTAAATATTTCTTTTGAATGCCTGAGGGAAACCTGTTTATCATCTGTACTGCTTTGCAACCATCAGGTTTAGGTTCCAGGTGCGCGATGTAAGGCTGAAATGCGGCTATTCTCTCTACTTTGTGTGGGATTAGAACTGCTTCTTCAAATGCAGCTTCTACACAATCTGCCCACGCCCACATTTTCTTGCTACTGTGGTCGACGGCCAGGCTGACCCCTCCCACTATGTCTATTTTAAAGCGAGTCTCTAGCATGCGCGCATAGTGGTATGCTTCGCAGTACGGATGTTCGCATCCACTCATGTCAATACTATTCATAGCCACGATGCTGTACGTTCCCCTGCTAATGTAAAATGTGCACTTTCTGCCATCGTCGCATGTGTCATCCAAGGCATGAAAGGCGTCACCGTCATGAATATTCCCTTTAATGAACTTCAATTTGCTCTCGTACACTTCGTACTCAGTACAAATTGATGGGTCGGACATATTAGGTGCATCTGGGACATAATGGAGGATTGTAGAACGAAAATCTTCCAGTGAATGAGGAAGAATCTTCAGGTGGAACGGTACCTGTGTTTTCCATCCAAAATGGTAATTGAGAATAGACGCTTTGTTTTCTTCGTGCGACGTACCAGCTCTCGGCTGCTGCTGAAAATGTATCAGTACTTCCACCATGCTGCTGAATAGCTCCGGGGTAAGGTTTTCCAAGTACGAGTACTCATCAGCTTTGCTGTTGTCAAAGGATAACCCAAAGCGGGCTATTTGTTTATTGATTGCTACCCAAAAGTGGCAGTTTTCTTTCAGGAAAGGCGTAAAGGATTTTTCATCGAACCGCTGTTTGCAGGCACAATCAAGCAACTTGTCCGTTAAAGTTGGATCCCGTGAAGTGGACATGTCCTCACCTGCCATACAACGGGAAGGGAAATAAATTCAACACAAAATACCTACTGACATACATGTACAATAAAAGCAACCCACGTGCATATTACCCAAGAGGCAGGCTCCCCCGGTTACGTCACACGTACAAATACCATTTTTGGTTGTGATTTCTAATGATTGATCAACTGAGACGGCGTTACTTATCCTGTCCAACTATGAAACTTCACCTTAAAAGGTGTAACTTGCTAGTTATGTTGCACATGCCAGAGATAATATATAGAGGGATTGGAAACAGGACCAATCAACACTAATTAACGCGGCCGATCCTAAGCACGAAGCCATACACATGACAGTAGCTTAGCCAGATACATGAATAGAGGAGATACTTAAACTACACAACAAAACATAACATTATTATGACAGTTGCTTTCTGAGGCCCTTAGACTTCTGCAAAGTCTTTTTGTTGTGAGCTTTGAATTCTTCAACCCACGCACTCGCCAGCGAAAACCTTCTGATTGTGATCCCCAAGTCAACAATCATGGTAAGTATCTTGTCAGCCACACCTTCTTCCCATGATGCTGTCAACATTGACCAGTAAAACAGAATATCATCATTGTCCACCAGCTTAGCCTTCAAACCATCAATCTCATATCCGGAAATTATGTATGTTAGCTCCATAGAAAGGAAGAGGTCGAAAGTAACATTGTTAATATGACAAAAGCCTCCACGGTCTATAGCTGAGATCCATTCTCCTGATGCTCTGGACTCATTGAAAAGAATAAATTGACACTTCTTGTGCCGAACACTCCATCTGCCAGGCACATGAGTATCCAAGTACCCAATTGCTCTACCTATTTTTAACTACAGAATAGTGAAAACAATCACTTAAAGTTATTTTTAACATACCACTGCCATTGTGTAGAGAAGTGCAATTTTTTCTTCCATGTTTCCACCAAACAAGTATCAGGATTACCCACACACATTTTAACCGATTCAAACAAATGTATCACAGCTAAAACATCTTCAACGCTATGGATGTACTGTGGCAAATGTGAAACAAACCTGGGATACAATGTACATGTATTTGAACCAATCGTAGTAACCCGTCCTTGAAGGAAACAGATAGGTCTACAGGGACAGATGGATGGCCATCATCTATGACACTGACTTTGCTCAATGTCAATGGGGCATCACAGGCTACAACCCACTGCGGTGGTAGAGAAATCATGGACAACCGATGAGCAAGTAAGGTAACTGATGGTACTGAACCCTTTAAGAAGGATGACACAGGAAGTGACACTGTTAGGTCAGAGACTGTGTCACTGTCACAGTGAAGTTGGGAGCTCATTGGTTGGGGAGAACATTGTACCAAACTAAGACCAGTAGATACTTGCACAGCCAGGTTGCAACATGGGATGGAAACCATGAGACTTAAGGGTTTTCTCTTTTTTTGGTCTGTGTACTTACGCCGCGTCGTCCAATTCTGATTTTCCTTCTACCCATCCTTAAAAAAAAAACGCATACATGTAGTATGAAGGGATGAAAGTAATAAAACAGCTACGAAAGCATGTGTCATCATAATGGATATTTTTTAATAGAATCGGCTATTACGACTATGGCTATACACAGCTGCACTTTTTGGGAAGCGCTATTTATAGTTACAACTTACTACCGGTATACTGCCATAATAGCGCGCTTTAGAGCCTTGCAGTTGCAACCATTACACTTTACAACCTTCCACGTTTATAGATCTTTAAACAGAGTACAGTTACATCGCGGAGTATTGTCAATATCCCGTGGGCAAATTAGGCGGTCAAGGCGCACGTATCTCTATAACCAATCAACCTATGAATTTTGTGTCTAGAACATTACACAATATCTCCCAAAAGAAGCATTTTAAGCACCGTAGCAAGTATATAGTCAGCGTAGTTCAAAACCAGTTGCGTGGGGGAAAAAAATCGGCCATTTTTTATGCTTAATCACATTCTTTTGACACCCACCCAACAAATAAAAAAAGTTGACTAATGCAAATGACATCTACATACATCAACTAATTTTTTGATAAGGACCTTTGAATTAATGGACTTACCTTCAGATACTTGTAAGTAAAATCCTCCCGATACCTCTGCAGATTTCCGCCCCTTTTCACAAGTTTAGAGGTGTGACTATCACTACCTCGCGCAACTGAATGGCGCACGTGATCCGTTTCCAATCCCTCTATATATTATCTCTGCACATGCGCAGTGCTAACTACACCAGTGATGTCGATGATTTGGCTCAATCCAATTTTAATTCATGAACAGTTTATTCTCGGTGCGGCATGAATGTAATTTTCGAATTGTCCGTCGTGCATGCTGCATCTAATTATAATGCAATACGGCACTCCTAGAAGCACGCACTAAGATACTATTCTCTATCGCTTCGTTGCACATGCATGCAATAAGTGAAGTTTGTACGCAGCATTCTCAGTGAATAATCCTGTCCGACGGTTGTGCTGGATTGCCAATCCGGTAAAACCTAAAGGACAATACATACCTGTATAGAGTCTGTTCATAAACACCAGTGGTACATGATTCCGGCATAACTGGTGGAGCCACGCCCATTGGATGCTGATAAGATGCACGTGACTCTGCCACATGCCTGAATTAAAGATATTGGCCCAGCGTTGTAAGCCGCCGCTGGCTTTAGCAATATAATTAAATGAGGTCACCTTACATTGGAGGTCTGCATGTAAAATGCCCCAATTTTGCCTAAATAATGTACAATGAAGCTATTGGAAAATACAAAAATATATGCTAGCAACGCAAATTGAAAAAGACTCAGTTGAACATTAACATTTAAATGTATTCACTGTGTTGACAACGGTTGAGGAAGGGCTTGGTAAAGACTTCCATAGGAATTTAAGGGCCATTTGTAAAAGTGCCAATTGTAAAAGCTATTGATAACTAGCACATAGCTTGCATATCAGTAGATTTGTCGGTAACCGTGTCAATTCAATTAGTTTGATTGAGTTACATAGGGGAATTTAATTTCTTACATTTCGCACGCACAAAGCATCATCTATTAAATCATGACGGTGATTGATCTGTGTTTTTAAATCATTTTAAAATTGCTTACACTTTGTGATAAATATATTTGCTTGGCGTCTATACCATAAGAAGTACCTCGGTTAAATCTGGATCTCAGGGTTCATTAGCTCAGGATTCCAAAACACTGGTGAATTAGGCTCTAACCAATACCTACTGTAGTGCATCTCTGTGGTCACCTAAAGCAGAAACAATGCATCTGTTTTTAGGTCTTTGGCACACTGGTGATGGTTCCCTCTTCCCTCACTCCACACTGGTGATGGTTCTCTCACTCCACACTGGTGATGGTTCTCTCACTCCACACTAGTGATGATTCCCTCTCTCCACACTGGTTCACACCATGCTGGTATCACACCCCAAAATACTGACAGGATAGTTAGCTACCTGTATGGTCTGCTTACCGGCATTTTGAAGAATCATCAGTATTTCATCATTAGTAGCCAACTGTATGGGTGTTTGGCGATTATGGTTTGTTAAGTTAAAATCAATGCCTGGTATAGATAGAAGACATCGCACACAGCCTCCATGACTTCTCAGGGCAGCCATATGCAATGCTGTATTACCTTCCTGCAAAGTATCGCCATACACATGATCAAATAGTGAACATGCATGACACACGTAAAGAGTATTGTGGTGTTAGCATATAAGATGAGGTTACTCTAGTGCACATTTATATCATGATCAAAATGCTGTTGTGTTCTAGAGTGCATATATATAGCTATAATCAATCACATGTAGCTTTAGTCGTATTAGATAAATGCTTAGTTAAAGCCATACGAATTGCTTTTTTGTGGCTTGCAATGCAGCTGGTTCTGAAGCAATCAATGTTATAAATTGAGCAGGTATATTAAAAGAAATAATATATATCCACGTCTAAGTTTTAGGCAACAAGAAGAAGAAATAATAAGTACTAAGACATCATTAAAAACTTCACATCCTGTGAGTCCAGTATAATACTTTATTGCTTCATCATTTCCTTGAATACATTTAAAACCAAACTATTGTAAAAGGCTAGAAGCAGCATTTATCTCTAAGCTGATTTCATTAGTTTGAGTTTGGGCACATAGTAACTCAGAGGAAGTCTGAGTTCCAGTACAGTGGTACTCACAATCCATTGTTTGCATTGCAGCATCAACTATCTGCTTTGAATAATTTAGTGGAATCGTATGCTCAACAACATTTTCAGAATGTGCATCTGGAAACTAATACCTGGATGCCTGCTTCTGTAGATAAGGTTAACACTTCTGCCTCGAGCCTGGCCTCATACACTGCACCATCTCCAAGGCTGCAATTTTCTGCCTATTCAGAATCTGTACTGGGGCTATAAATTTTTGTGGCCTCGCTGGACTCATTCCCTTGCAGAGTACTGTACTAAATGTAGCATTTGATGTCACGCAGGTAGTTTGATTATCTTGGACCTCGAGCAAATGTTGTCTTTTCAAATATTAATTCATCCGCGCTACCTGTGACTCAGACGACGGTGTGGACTTACGACTTGACTTCCTGACGGGTCTTCCTAGTGTGGTCTATAGACACATGCAGTTTGTCTTTGTCACCTGACACAAAATGTTCCCCGCATAGCCTGTTTGGAGTAATCCTTTCCTGTTCACTGCTAATATCCGCTTTTGCCTTCTGCGTTTTGGATTGGTTGGAAAACGATAGAATCCAAGTCCTGGGCGCTTCCCGTAACGATTTATGCAGCCACCAACTGCACATCTACTCACTACCATTCCATATATTGTTTTTGCCAACCAAATTATTTATTCATTGTATTCATGCCCCAAGAAAGTCACGCCAGCAGTAACGTGTTAATAATTCACCGAAATCATCTATAAGACCGTTTGCGCTAACAGAAAGCGGATAGTCCGCGTAAATTTGTGTTGATTGCACTCTTTGCCAATCCCTCTATATATAATCTCTGGTTATTACAAGCATCATATCTGGTAGAGAGATGGAAGGGCTGCTGCTGGCAAGTACGTATGAAGACAAATAAAAAGGGTATTAATTGGGAGAGCCCATGAGTTAACAAGATGAAGCTTATCCGCTATACAATTTGCTCGAGGTGGCTGGCATTTATATGCATTAATTAAAATGTTTTGATATGTACACACAGGTATATTTGTATAAAGACTCCCATCACGAATTCTTATTTATTTCAGCCATGATTGCTAGCTCATAATTGATTTCTATAGTCCTTACATTTGCTTCCATTCAGCTAAACTGATTTGTAGGTCACGTATTGTATCTATTTAATATACCATGGCAACATTGTATAGTAAATGGTAAAAGGTTAAGCAATAACATATAGTGTATTCGACTATCACAGAAAAAACATATTAGCACCGCTTCCGTGAAATTAGACGACTTTTTAGGCCCATTTTGTCGAACACCTAACAATACAAAATTAGTCTCATATAGTCTGTTTGTGCAATAACCTGCTGAGACTTGTCGAGCAACTCGACTTTTTGCGAGGCCGTACTGTGAACCGACCTTTACCTTCATGAGTTTAAAGTTGCGGGGTTTAGCCCGTAACTGAAATCAGTACAACTTTTTTCCTACGTCTTAGTCACATTCGAAAATGAACGCATTTAGTTGGATTCATTTGGAAATAGCCAAATTCGTCGTGTAGATATACGCGTGCTTGCGTTACACAAGTGTCTTACCTGCCAAAAGATTCATTCCATGGGGGAGTGGCGGCTCTTCGCTCGTACCCAGACTAACATACGTTAGCATCAACGTGTACGCCCAAATAAGTATGCATAATCAAATCTGTATCCATGCATGTGTTGCCTTATACGAAGTAAGAGACCCACTATTGTGATGGATTTTAAGTACGCCTGTAGCACTTGTTTATTCCGCTTTGATAGGTCCTTCAGCATCACACACCTTAGCCTTCTTCCTCCCAGAAACACCTGCATTACTAAAAGGTCTTCCAGGCTTGTAACTACCAGCAGATGATACCTGCATGTGGTTTGCAGGCAATACTTTTATACACTGCAAGTATTTTTCCTGAAAGTGGCAGCTCACTAAGCCTAATGGTCTTTGTCGTCATATAGACATGCACCAGCAGCTGAAATCTTTACTTTGCCGAGTTCTTTGTTTTCTCCTGCTCTCCAGCATTCACAGATTACAGTTGTCACACACTGGCTTTCTGTGTAGCACAAAAGTTGCATCCCGAAACCCGAACGAGTAGTATGCGTGCGCAAAGCGTAATTCGTCTCGTTCCCAGACACTGGTCTATCTACATGCAAGAAACATTGCGTCATGTTGTCTGGGTACGAGACGAAAACGATGGTCCGGGGACCGACGTTCATACTACAGATGCAAGTTATCACAGAAAGTGGCTAAATACGAGCTTGATACTACCTGGGTCCTTTATTCATGCAAAATGAAGTCTCATGGGCAAGCCAGATTCAAATACAATGGCCTAGAAAAAAAGGGTACTACGCAATGTTTTACCGCACTGAAAACGAGAACGATTCCACTATAGCTTACTACTGGAAATAGATGCAAACTTAGGAGATGCTCTTGACCGCTCAGCGAGAGATTAGCTTTCTAATGATATATTTTATATAGCAAATGGAATCAATGAGACGAATTTTCCGAATATTGAATTCAACGAAAAAAAAAGTAGTCTAATTTCACGGACACGGTGTTAGGAAAAATTGACTTAGCTTCTGGATTGGTGTATGAAAAACGTAGATTCCACCCTCCTACAACTGCTTCTGTTCTACATGTTAGGACTTTTGTTGTAAATGGTAAGTAGATAGGATCGTTTTCGCGAAAAGAAACGTAACACATGCTATTTTAAGATTTCAATTTTTCCGTATTGTAGAGGTCTGAAATGTCCTCTACATATTGCTTGTTACGCAAGGAAAATCGGAGTATCTGTCATGGAGTTGTAAGGCTCTGAATATTTAATTAGCCATACTTTTCGACGCAAGCGTAACATTTTTATCGCACGTACTGGAAATGTTATAATGTATACGCTAAGTCCCTTTTAATCCCAAATGCAGAATTATAATCTCACTATGATACATTTAGATACTACTTACATAATCCTGTAGATTTACTTGAGCACCAGCTGATAGCAAAATACTCACTATCTCTTCATGGCCATTCTCAGATGCCAACATCAATGATGTCTGTCTATCCTGAAGACATGAATACATAATTTGTTGCCATACCTACATCATCACACGGTACATTAATCATGAAGAAAGTCATAGACACAACAAAGTGGAAACTCATAGGATGACTGGTTAGAAAAAGTGATTGAAGATTTCAGTAACTGATATACATTCGTGATTTATGGCAACTTTGTAATTACCACCTATCAAAGGCAGATGTATTCACTGCTGCATTTTATCGACTGAATGTAGCAATTATCTATTGGAGTATGTTTAAAGTGATGCACTAATTCTAAACTCCATCCCAAATGAAGGTGATCAAGATATAGAACACATTCTTGATCCACAAAACACACATTATCTGATTCAGTTTTTCAAAGCTTCCATATACGAGTATTAGATTTATAAGATTGTCTTTGTGATGTCTTAATCATAAAGCATACGCGCATTAAATAGAGCGTGTCGTTTGAAGTTATACAACGGTGCCTGAGGTTATCCTGGTAAACAACACATCTGTGTAAATCTTGGTTGCAAAGGAATTCCATCAAAATAAGAGTACAGCAACAAAACTCAGCAAAAACCTCCACATTCATTCAACCTCAAGCATCTGACTCTGTGGAACTTGGCATCTCTGTGAATATTAACGACATCACCTGCATGCCAATTACGTGACTCAGCACGGCCTGCGTAATATGTTTTAACGCCGATTGGCGTGATTCGGCACGAAATCGTTAAAAACAACTAAAACTTGTCCGGTCTATAATCAAAGAACGCCACATAGCTGGAGTCAATGATCGGCATAGTTTATGAAATCAGCCAATCATTTCTGAATGTTTTCCCCATGTAGGCATGCACATTAATTGGAAACTGTATGAAGTGAGAATGACTAATACCTCCAGTGCACTCTCCCAATGCCTATCCATACTGAAAGCTCTCGATACTTAACTAAAACCCATACAGTATGAATTCCATGATAAACGTAATTGTTTTGTTTTCACATTTTCTTGTACAGTAGTACACAATGCAGCACACATCAGGGCCTTGCAGTATTTACCTGATTAGGTAGATTAACTTGAGCACCACCTGATAACAGTATCTTCACAACCTCTTTATGACCATTCCTGGATGCCAACATCAGTGATGATTGTGCGTACTGAAGAAATGTGCATTCATTATGGCTGCAGTTATGTGAATGCCAATATGCATTTATAGTTAGTGTTCTATTGCATCTAATGCCATTTATAATGTTATCATAGTTAAAATTCTTATTAAAGTATTATAGAGCCAGGAATGGCCAATGATCGATTAAGGATTTTGTAATTCAAAGTGCCACAAACTAACCGGAGAGCTCTGTAGCTGCCATGTTCTGCTATTATCAATGCATAAGTAAGTAATACATAACGTAATACAACATACGTACAAAAGCCATAAAAGCAGTACAGTCGTAAGACTTAGAATGGGGAGGCTTTTGAGACAGTCGAGCAAATGAAGTCAATTGGACTATCAAAAAAGTTTGTTGCAGAAGGACGATGATATAAGGACCATGAATTCTGAACGCAAACTATTGATGAATGCAGTACAGAGAAGGATTCTGCAACCAAGCCAGTACTTTCTGCTGTTACCTAACTGCTAAACAAACACATCAGAAGATGCCCAAAAATTCATGTACATGCTATTTGTGTGACCATTATGATACAACAAACACTGCACATGTATATCAAATTTTCAGTCCATATGATGATGTCACAATTTGGTTAAGGCATGTGATTTATTACATACTGATATGCATGTTTATGAGCTCTAGATAAGACAGTGTACGTTGTCTTAATTTTCGTACAAAACTGAACTGAATGACTATACACTACTACAATCCTATAGAATTGAAGACACTGTGTATGGTACACGTATTCACATATTTCATAGTCCACGTACTGCACAGCCTTATATTATGCAGGATATAACTGGCTGGTAGTACCTACTTTATTAAGTACATCCACTTTGGCACCTGCTGACAATAACATCCTTAAAACTCCTTCATGGCCATTCCTGGATGCCCTCATAAGTGATGACAATCCACTCTGAAAAGATGAAACAACAAATACAATGTTACAGAAAAAATCTCCCTGCAATATTCACTGTCAAGGATTAAGGCAGTCATATGATATACAGGACACATAAATAAACAAGTAACTTGAAAAGGGGCAGGAGATTTGACAAATGTATATGTAGCCATAATCACTAGCTCGACATGCATTTTTGCTGCATGCATACAGCAGGAAAGCATAGTTAAAACTATCCCCATGAAGATTTCATCATAAATGGCAGGACAATCATTGTTAAAAACTGAATACTAAACACTTCCATCACAGAAATGTGAAATTAGTCAATGCATTCACAGTATATTAACATCATATTGTAAGTTTATGATTCAACTACAAGAAATAGTATATATACTGGCTGTCCCACATTGAATAAGTTATATTATTCCCTTTTGGTGTTTAAGAACAAATTCTGTACATGCATTAAACATGTATCGTGACAAATATAAATATGTAAGGCTACTTATAAACAAGTGCCTGAAAATCTAAGGTGTTTATAAACGACTTGGCTGTGGTAATGGTTAATTAATTTATATTCATCAAATAAATTGTCATGAATATAAGATCTGGTGAAAGCTCAGGTTGCAGCTTGCAGTGTAAAGTACATAAAGCAACGTTACTGACTTGAAGTATAAAAAGAAGATTTAATATAAAAAAACTCCTCATGATCTGGACTACAATAGTGTAACACAGTTTTGGATAATAGCGCACAAGTTAATACACAGCTGGATGTGTTCCACAGGCACTCAAAAAGAAACTGTTTAGATCACAACTCCACAATACGGTTGCCTGGGAACAAGAGAACAGTAACATACTCTTTGTCATGATTGTAGATCGTGGATCACACCATTCATGAGTTTAGTCTAGCAAGTGCCTGGATAGAAGAAATGTATTAAAACAAAATGGGCCCAAAAGACAAAAGGACTATGAAAACATCTTAAAGAACGACACATTGTGTCACAGAGTGACACACACACATTCGACGTTTTGCACAGGTATAAAAGCAGCTTCCTGGCAGGAGAAAACCTTACTCACATGACGCGCTTGGAGAGAGAAGTTTCCGACTGTTGTGAAGAACACACTACTTATACCACGCACGATGCATGCCTATTTTGCCTGTTAGCTTGGGACAAAAGTATGCGTTCAAAGCCTTTAAAATATAACGACTAGAAAACAACGTAGGCTCCTTCCTTGACAAACAAAAGCATGCGTGTGCTCTCCTAACAGACCTTTGCCTTGGAGGGTAAGCCTACTGCAACTGATTTTGGGGTTTAGCGGTGATGTCACTGAAATATCAAAGGCAGCTGGTTTGCCAAGGGCCCAGTTGGGTAGCATAATGTCTGCAGGGCATGATTGGTCATGCTTGGACGTAAGATTGCTACCTCTCCACCTTTACGCTCAAGTGGGCTCAATTGGGCTCTACGGCAAGTCTCCGCCAACACATTGCGCAGCTGGTTGTGGTGGGTGACTACATTTCCTCCTTTTTTGCATGTTGTAGCATGATGACCAGGGATCTAATGCATTGTTCGGGCATAGGGCACACAGGGAACCATTAGAGGTGTCAAAACCAAGCCACCACTTGATTGCTACCTGGAATACTGAGGGCTCAAGATGAAGGCCGAGACCTTCAGAAGGGACTACAGTCAGCCATGAAGAAGAAAGTGGGGACAATTAGTTATAATAAACTGGGTAAATACATCTATATGTCATGATTTCATTCTACGTTTTTATAGTAATTGAAAGTGAGTTAGCACTCTGCATGATTAGCTCAATTTCATGTCATGCTCGGCAAAAGAAGACATACTGAATTTCTCCTCTACCAATGTTGATGCTTTACACATCACATATCTAACATGCTCATACACACGTGCATGAAACAAGAAACTTACTAATTACTTCATTCTGCTGATTAACTTGAGCACGAGCTGCCAACAATATCCTCACGACATCTTCATGGCCGCTCTCAGATGCCAACATCAATGATGTCTGAGCATACTGAGACAATGAAAATATGATACATGCAATTGGTATACAAGTATTGCATGAACAAAATTTTCTTTACAAGTACAAGTATCGCACATTACACAACCACTAATGAACAAAGCGATTACGAAGGACAACTGGCTCTGTTATGAAAAGAAGTTTAGATAATAAAGCAATTTGTCTAGGTAATGGAAAGTGCATTGTTTAAAATGTACTTTTATAAAAGAGTAACTGCATATACACCACCAATCCCCATAGTGTGAATGTAGCTGATAATGTGTTGCTGATAAATAAATATAGGATTGCAATAATTAGCTCATCCCAGCCGTGTAGCGATATTTAAAAAGTGAGATGGAAAATGATTAGTTATGAGGAATAATCGTGCTAACTGGTTAATCTTAATATCTCAATAGGCCACCATCAACAGAGTATAAAAAAGCAATGCGCATACTACCAAATGGAGAAAGACCTAAAGTTGTACAGAAAGAGGAGGCTGTGGTGCACTATTGATTCTGAACTAGGGTTATTGCATACACTGCACATTTACCTCCATTCAGATGCTTCAGAAAGCTAATATTCATCTCTAAACTGATCATACACTAACCAACCACGCCATAATTTTGCAAACACATGCATAAGTAACATTTAAAGAAACCCCACACATACAAGGACTTGGAAATAAGGTCTGCCCTTTCACAACAGATATAGATCACCTTGTCCCGTAAATTGACTTTGGCACTGGCTGATAACAGAATCCTCACAACCTCCTCCAATGCCAACATCAGTATGATCGGCCATTCTGAAGTGATTAATACATAATATGGCAATTGAAGAAATTCTCTACCAAATACATCATTAGAATAGCCCTGCTATAAATGGCCCCTGGGACCCATTGCTTAGTTGGTCCAGAGGGTTACATTTATTCTTTTAATGGGCCAATTTGCCCCCACTATTTAATATGGAAGTGTACAGTATTTCTGTGAAATATGTATTAAAGAACCCCTTCCCCGTATTTGTGTTATGGACAACTCATAATCTTTGCACAGACGTAGCTTTAAGTTATGCTTAGGTTAGGGTTAAGGCATGATCATCTTTACAGATAGTCAAGGGGGGAACAAATCTTGCAAGGGTACAGAACAATCGGTTCTCTCTGAACAATGTTTCATCAACATCAATTGGCTAAACCACGATTAACAGGGGACCTCACTGTTAAAGATAGGACGCACAAATGAACAAGAACATATTCATATGGTACCTAGGATATCTGATTTAAGGACGAAAGGGAAGCAGATTGAGATAGGGCAACAATGCATGTGAAGGGATAGGGGAATTAATGGTCATGATAGATAGTCACAATTAATAAATATAACTATAATTACCACAACACCACATGTATATGTACATGTACATGTATGTTTACATGCCGCAAATACTGTATATGAATGCACTATGCACAATCCTGAAGTGACAGACTTGTATGTTTCATGCAACACCGAAGGAAATGCATGTGCACTAACTCTCAGTTTTCAAAATCGCCCCATGGCACAGATTTCATAGCAATTAACAGGTCAATCAGAGCTGAACATACAATGCTTCATGTACATCCATTAGCCAGTGACTGCATACACTAAACTCTGAGCACAGCAGATACACATTAAAATTTATTAGACTACAGTCACACGAAAACCCAATGTCAAAAACATTCAACTACAAAAAGAACCTTATTATTTTGTCACCCCTTTCCCCCTCAACTCCCCAAAAGGACAGCATTTATGTTGTGCAAGATAACAGCCACCATGAGGTTATAGTGCATGTTGCTAGTACATTGTACTTACCCCCATACTCACAACCTCTTCAAGACCATTTTCGGATGCCAAAAGTAGTGATGATCGTCCATCCTGGGGTGAAACCAATGAACAATTGAAACACTAGAAAACCAAACAAAATGAGAACAGACCCAAAGTAAAACTAGGAGGATTATACATGTAGGTGTTTACTTCCCTCTTCTCACTCCCCCTTAAACTACGATTGGATAGAAAGCGACCTGATGGTGTGTGAATAGTCTCTTGGAAGTGTGGCCAACTTCTAGTGTGGGATGCAACGTGTCCAGATACATCTTACTCTGCGATTGCTGCAAAACAAGTTGGAGCAGTTGCACAACAGGTGGAAGAAACACCTTGACTCATGCCACTTTTTTCACTCCAGTGGCAATAGAGACGACTGGAGTGTTTGGACAAAGGACAACTGAGTTCCTTAAAGAGTTGGGCCATCGGTTGAGGCAAGTGTCTGGTGAAGCTAACTCCTATGCTTACCTTACCCAGAGACTATCAGTTGCCGTCCAACGGGGCAATGCAGCTTCCATGTCGGGGACAATGATGGTGGACAGTGAAGATAAAGAGTTTTTTTTGTACAAGTTTGGTTGTATTGCGTATTGTATTGAAATACAAAAGTATTATGATTATTATTGGATCAGGGCAATATCATTATTAAAGTAATATGACATCAATGCCTAATTACCTATCTATATACAAATCTTTACATGACACAACCCACAGAGCTACGAATTATACACCTTCCATGGTGGAAACCACAATTGTGAGTACAAAATGCTGCCTACAGCCACACATTTGTGAACGCAAAAGGGTCATTGGGTGATGTTGATACTACTTACTGCATCCTGATGATTAACCTCTGCACCAGCTGATAACAGCTTCTTCACAATCTCTCCATGACCATTCCCAGATGCCAACATCAGTGATGACAGTCCATCCTAATGGATGGACAGAATCAGCATGGTTGTACTAACAACTATTTCATGTTTTATGGCACCACAGATGTATAATTCAGAGATGACAAACTCAAAGAAAACCATGCAACAAAAAACCAAAACCATAACTGCACAGTACACATCTTTACAAACAAACCCAAACACAACTACAAACTAATGCAAGAGCATTCCCAGATCAAGGTTTTGTGTGCAAATGTCTGGCCTTTGGGCTTGACTGGTATAGGTATTGTCTACATTTACCTTATTAATTTTTACATGATCACATGTTACACCAGGGGAATGTTTGTACAAGAGGTACAACACAGGAGTTTGAAAAACAGGCATCAAAAGTTGAAATAAGCAATGAAATACTAATAAAGGAAGAACAAGGGATACCAGGCCCAATGAGGAAGCTAGGTTAGATGCAAGAAAGCAGTGTCATGTAGAAGAGACAATGATCAAAAGACATTTATAATGAACAATAGCAGCTGTACTATTGAATATTTAATGAGTAGTACACTATCACATCAATGTACATTCAGATCCAGTTATACATGTAGCTTATACTGTGTCAATAATTTGGCGTGTCCAATAAGAGGACTATATTCAAATGTTCCTTTTTCACCTATTACATGGTGGTTAATGAGTGTGCCAAATAATTCACAATGTCATATAACTTCGTTGATGTTGATTGTGAGAAAATGATTGTTAGCACTGCTCATTTGGGTTAAGACAAAATTAATCTACTACTTAATTTTAGCAACCATGCATAGTGGAATTAAAATGGCTCATAAAACAGATGCACAAGACTGTTACAGTGCTACATACTGTCAGCAAATATGAGAACAATATCTTAATGCTAACTAGCTATCAGCTTGTGTATGATTTTATTCTCAGAATGCTTTGGTGATATAATTGGTGGTGAGTTGTTATTTACAATTGCCAAAGAAAAAAGACTTTTGGACCTTGCACATTGTAATGAATTTGCAATGCTACAGTTAAAAATTGCGGACTCTACCAAACTAATCCCCTAGGTGCCCTTTCTATTGACAGCACTCCTCCAACACAATATGAAGAAGGTACCAAGATAGAATGCAAAGTTACAAACCATAACCACAGTGGTAAGTTTACACAGACATACCTTAGCAAGCTAGTAACAATTTCATTATTCTGCTGTTGCCAGACTCCCAAACGCTCTTACAGGTGAAACTTAGAGTGCTAGATGATGAGTTTAACTGAGGGGAAAAGTATACTTTAGAGAAGACTACAAGCAACAATGCAGAGGAAAACCACAGTGAGTACGAAAGCAGGTACAGAAATTGAGAATAGAATAAGTTGCTACTTCTTAATCTGTTCATCGAATAGAACGCGCTGTGCAGAGGAAACGTTCAGAGAGGCAGACCTTACACTTGAATGTATCAGTTTGGATGTACCATCATTATTAGAGTGCATTATAATGTTGCCATATGTGTCAAGGTGCATAAGTGTTGTGTTTATGTGTGTGTGTGTGTGTATGTGTGTGTGTGTGCAAGTGATGTGCTCAAGAATTGTATAGTGCTATTTGCACAACGTATACACATGCATAAGGGTGTGTCAACAAGTATGAGGGCACTCCATATGGTGTGGGCAAAAAGAGACTTGAAGTCAGCATATATATAAGCAGCAATAGTTGAGGCATAAAGAATGATGAGAAGTTGAGCAAGTTGAGCAAGGGTTATGCGAAATAAGAAAGCTTTATTACACACTTCTCTACTAGAGAAAGATTATGTGAGTGCATAAGAATATATAGTGTTATTCTTTTCACATGCATGTATACAGTGATGTACAGTGTATGCAAACACAAAGGACCAATCCAATGGGACACAGAGGATCAATATACAGGGACAAAATGTACGTACAAACGACCAATCATATGGGCCTATGGGGACACAATGCATGTATAAAAGAACAATCCTATAGGAACACGAGGTCCCTGTGTGTACAAAGGACCAGCCCTACGGGGATCAGATGTACAAATAGAGGACCAATCCTATGAGCACACGATGCACGTACAGTCGTCCAATCCTATGGGACGCTGCATGTACATGTAGCTACACATACTTATGTACATGTGAGAGCTCTATGTCAGGTATGAAGAACCATTTATATGGGAAACCCAGCCTGCACAAAGAGGAGTTGTTATAAGGAATGCTTCGGCAACAATGCAGGGGAAAACTAAGAGAGTGGTACAGAAGCTCAGTACATAAACCCACTCAAAAATGCACACAGTTAAATAGAATAGATCCCGTGCATGTGACAAAGTGTGATGTGAGAGTGTGTCTTCATCATCAACTGCTTTATTGTGTGCCACATGTACTGTACGTGAGTGTGGGTGTTGTGCATAAGAATATGTCATACAATGGTGTACAGGTTTATATACGCAACAATTCAAGTGTGTGCACAAGTGTATGAGGCTGTATGAGCCAGCATGGGTGCATGTTCATGTATTATGCGTGAGCTGAAAATTGTAAATAAAAGACCGATATCATTGCGTAGCTGAGTGGGCGTGACAAGAATTTTAGCGAGGGCTATACTAATAGCAAATTGGAAGCTTTAGAACATGACTAGAGGATGATGCAAGTCCGTAGCAAATAGCTTTACTCACGCCGTGTTGAATACTGCCACCCCGCGACGTGGGAGTGCAAGAATCCTGCAACGATTCATTCAGATTCATCAATTTGGCACGATTGTTTTGCGAAGCGAGAAGTGTTCGTTATTTAATTCACCGCTGCCTGGGTGAGGCAAAATTGTTGCGAACGGCTAGCTGCAGAGAATGGACGGAACAAAGAAGTTATCGAAATTTATTGTGGATTGGGAGAATGGAACGCTGGTTGCATACAATAATGCCGCTCATCAAGCAGGAAATGTGCATTAACTTTGCACAGTTGTATCTCCGTAACGGATAACATAAAAATTAGCGAACTGAAAATATCAATAGTGACAGGACCCCTCTATAAATTTGAAACGAGTTGGATGCTCCTACCTGAAGATGTGGAAGTTTCGAACCCCATGGTAATCAGGTCTCATAACGTCGGCACGGAGCTTGTGTACGACACGAAACTATAGATCTACATACAGAAATGGTGTGCTATGAAGTGTTGAAGATAGAAAGTCGAGTGAAAGTCATTATTGCGCGTAGTGGAAATTTTAATGTCTCTTTACACGGAAGCGATCCCGATAATCGAAATAACTGTCGTTAAGGTTTCTGTTGTTAAGGAGTTAATTAGATACAAATGAACTATGATTCCTAAGTAACAATGCTATTGGTCAGACAGCAGGTGGCAGGTGGTAGCCACGGGGAAGGGGGGGGGGGGGGGGGGGGGGGTAGTATTGAAGGAGTTGAGGGGGCGTAGCAATTCAGTCTATACATTAGTGTACAACTGTGAACTTTTCCCAGGGGTGTGTTGTGTTTCACAGGAAACTGAGCTTGGCATTCCTTGACTAGAGAGCATATCGTGAAGAGAGGTAGCCATGCCATCGTCGCATGTGTCATCCAAGGCATGAAAGGCGTCACCGTCATGAATATTCTCTTTAATGAACTTCAATTTGCTCTCGTACACTTCGTACTCAGTATAAATTGATGGGTTGGACATATTAAGTGCATCTGGGACATAATGGAGGATTGTAGAACGAAAATCTTCCAGTGAATGAGGAATAATTTTCAGGTGGAATGGTTTCTGTGTTTTCCATCGAAAATGGTAATTGAGAATAAACGCTTTGTTTTCTTCGTGCGACGTACCAGCTCTCGGCTGCTGCTGAAAATGTAGCAGTACTTCCACCATGCTGCTGAATAGCTCCGGGGTAAGGTTTTCCAAGTACGAGTACTCATCAGCTTTGCTGTTGTTAAAGGATAACCCCAAGCGGGCTATTTGTTTGTCGGTTGCTTCCCAAAAGTGGCAGTTTTCTTTCAGGAAGGGAGTAAATGTTGCTTCATCGAACCGCTGTTTGCAGGCACAATCAAGCAACTCGTCCGTTGAAGCTGGATCCCGTGAAGTGGACATGTCCTCACCTGCCATACAACGGGAAGGGAAATGACTTTCGGAACACAAAGTACCTACTGACATACATGTACATGTACAATAAAAGCAACCCACATACATATTACCCAAGAGGCACACTTCCCAGACGTGCATGGCTCCCGGATATACGTCACACGTACATGTACCATTTGTTGGTTGTGATTTAGCCATCTAACGATTGCTGTCCAACTATGAAGCTTCACCTTAAAAGGTGTAACTTGCTAGTTATGTTGTACATGCACAGTGCTGACTACACCAGTGATGTCGATGATTTGGCTCAATCCTATTTTAATTCATGAACAGTTTATTCTCGGTGCGGCATGTATGTAAATTTTGAATTGCCCGTCGTGCATGCTGCATATAATTATAATGCAATACGGCACTCATAGAGGCACGCGCTAAGATACTATTCTCTATCGCTTCGTTGCACATGCATGCGTTTGTATGCAGCATTCTCAGTGAATAATCCTGTCCAACGGTTGTGCTGGATTGTTGGCCAATCCGGTGTCGCAGGAAATTCTGTCGCTAGGAAATATTGTCGCGGCGACAGTATTTCCTAAGGAAATTGTGTCGTTTTAATTAAACGTAGCGACCGTATTTCCTAAGGAAATTCTGTCGCTCCCAGGAAATTCTGTCGCGCATGCTCAATGTTCTAACGATTCCTCGTGGTTCTCACTTCTAAGCATGGAGCAGAGTGAATATGACACATTGCTAGCATTTTGTTGCGATTGCAAATACCCACCCGAGTGTTCAAAGAACGAAAAGGATTGTATTCGGAGAAGAGCGAAGAACTTCACAGTGGGGACAAAAAGCCCTATTGATATGTAAATCTAGCTGTTAGTTTTTTAAGCGTGACATAATGGAGCTGTGCAACCCACTCTAATGAAATACGCAAGATGAGTGCACTCTTTTAGGTAAAATTGATCTGAAGCACAGAACTGTGTTGCATATAGCAGCAGAGATGGGTCAAGAAGAAAATGTAAAGGCTATCATAGAAATGTAAGAATAAGACAATTACCAATGCGGTTCTTTTTCCATTTACCTTTGGAACCTAAGGGGTGGAGACGTTATGAGACGTGATATGTACCGCGAGACCTCCATGAACACTATGGAGTGGTAAAATGCATCCTCGGGCCACCTCATGGATCGGCTCAAAACTGAAGCCAACCAGACCCCAGCCAGAAAATTTCATTCTCGAACAACTCGAGGCAAATATTAATTTTGAATGTTTTAGTAACAAATTGACATTTGCTCTCCATTTATATCTTACATAGGGATTAACATCAAATGCAGTCGACGATCCATTCGAAGTGTTCAATCTGAAAAAAGTTGATTTATTGGAGTGTGCTATACAATCTGGCAACTATGTCAAAACTAATAGGACCATATGGAGTGGTCACCAAAGTTATAAAAGTTAAAGTTACATTTTTAAAAATGAGATTTCATTCTGTTGTGCATATTTAGAAAGACTTTTTTTTGTAAATTATCCGTGATTCGTTTTTTCAAGAATAAAGGCTTCAAATAATGTATACAGCAAAAACCTATACTTGATAATAACTAACTAGCCCAAGATGATACTTCACTTGCGGCAACGGAAGTTTGTTGCACATATCCTCTGTCATCAAATTCTAAAAAGAAAAAACCAAAAAAAAAAAAACGTTTCGGTTCCTGGAGGCAAAATAGTGCTTTCCGTTAACAAGTACATAAAATGCTGACCTCATTAAAAATCTTAATTCGTGATGGAATTTCACTCGTAGTAGCAGATTCTGGTCCACTCTACACCAGTGCATGTAATATTTTACTGTGTGAAAACATATTTTTGGCCTTACGCCACTTGGTTCCTGGAGGATTTGTGTCATTGGTGCTCATGATTCAATGATGAGTGGTCAATACCATATACATACATTCCTTTTGTACAAACATACAACAAATAAAATGCAACTGAATCAGATTTATGTTAATTGACTCTTTGAACGCCAAGTGCATATATACGTACATTCTCGCACAACCATATAATCATCTGTGCGAAGCATGTCAGTGTTGTGTTTATTACAAAGAATTGCTTTGAGTACCATGTTGTACAATTTATACACATGCAATTCACTGACATGCATGTAAACCAGCCATGTAGATGCTGAATTCAAACCCAGAACGGGGCACTGGGATGTTACGAACATCTTGTGTGTCCATCATTACCTCGCACAAACAGTTGTAACAAACCATACTTATTATGAACTGCAGATGGAGATGGAGTGAACTGGCATTTTAAACATGTTGTACTACATTAATGTGGGATACACATTCCTGTAGAGGGAGTAAATAGCATTAGTGAAGTCATCTGAACACTGTGTTCTTCAGAAGAAACATAATTACTGCAGTTGTAAAGTAACCGAGCATGTCATGTACTTATAAGGTCACAAGTGCAGCAAACATTTGCATGCATGCATGCATCATGAAGTTGTGATCTGAACATGTATTACCTACACTGTCATGTAGAATTCATAATGGTCGTGCGTATATGTATGAATAAGCATGGCGTCCAAGGAGTTAATCTAACAATATTTGTTTTGCAGGTTCGGAATGATCGTGTAGGTTAGAAAAATATATAGCTTCAGTTCTCTGCTAATCTTCGTGTATAATGGTACAGTTCCAAACATTTTCACGTCAGTGGCCTGCATTTTGAGTGACAGGAGAAGTAAAAACACACGTTCCCTTTTTGGTATTCCTGAAATTTGGGGAGATCATATAATTGAAAGAAAAGAATTCAGGATAAAATCCACCTTGTTCTACAAGTGAACTGCAAGTAAATTAGCTCATTGAATGGAATGCTAAAATATGGCAAGGTTAAATATGAAACTTTGAGTGACCCACACCATCCTAACTGTATGTATGTATGTAATGTATGTATGTATGTATGTATGTATGTATGTATGTATGTATGTATGTATGTATGTATGTATGTAATGTATGTATGTATGTATGTAATGTATGTATGTATGTATGTATGTATGTATGTATGTATGTATGTATGTATGTATGTATGTATGTATGTATGTATGTATGTATGTATGTATGTATGTATGTATGTATGTATGTATGTATGTATGTATGTATGTATGTATGTATGTATGTATGTATGTATGTATGTATGTATGTAATGTATGTATGTATGTATGTCTGTGTGTCTGTGTATGGAATGTTATTCGTGCCAAAATGATCACAACGTCCTCTGTAGAAACACCGCAACACCACAAGACCACAGCGTTGTGCGCAGTGCCGGATTAACCATAAGGCAAAGTAGGCAATTGCCTACAGGCCCCGCGCCTTTAGGGGCCCCGCAGCCCTGGGCAGCGAAAAATAATAATACATGTAAGATTCGCGGGGCCGGGCCAGAATCCCTACAAGCCTAGGCAATCATGAAGTAATAGTTCTAAATATAGACCTTCTGCACAGCGCGTCCTACGTCATTGTTTATTGCTAAATTACGCGCGCTTCCTACGTGCTACGTCATTTTATGTTGCTAAATTGAGCGTTACGTCATTGTATGTTGCTAAATTGCATGACGTCATCGCCCAATTGTTAGATACGTCAGAATGTCGGACGGTGAAGTAGTAGAACGCTTTCTCACTTTCATCGCAATTGAAAGCCACACAGGAGAAGCTCTTGCTACGGCCGTCTTAAAATTCCTAACCTGCTGTGACATTGATGTAAAACATCTACGAGGACTATCTTACGACAATGCTGCAAACATGTCGGGTTGTTACAATGGTCTCCAAGCACAAATTTGCCAAATAAATCCACTTGCGTACTATATTCCCTGCGCAGCACATTCACTAAACTTGGTAGGAGTTTCTGCTGCAGAAAGCTGTGTTAATGCTATCTCTTTTTTTGGACTTGTTCAAACGTTGTTTAATTTCTTCTCGCATCCACTCACCGTTGGGCGGTTATGTGCGAATGTCTTCAGCAACAAGCGGTATCTGCACTCGTTTTAAAGAGAGCGACTGGAACAAGGTGGTGTGCGCGGGCAGATGCGACCAAAGCGCTCTATAATGGTTACAGCAGCTTCCAGAAGGCTTTATCAGTCATGGCTAGTGATGCAAAACAAAAGCCAGAGACCATTCACGAAGCTAAATGCCTGTTAAAAGATCTGTCCAAAAAAGAAACCGCTGTTATGTCTGTTTTCTGGGCTGTAATCTTGGAAAGAATAAACGCTGTTAGTAAATCATTACAGAACGAAACAATAGAACTCAAAGTGGCTATAAATCTGCTGAAATCACTGTCAGAGTTTTTAAAATCACAGAGAGATCTTTCTGATGAATACGAAGAGAAGGCCAGCAGGATAGTTGATGAAACACAATACTCTGATAAGTTAAATCGTGTGCGCAAGAGAAAACGGCATGACGACGATAGTGGCGCAGAAGAAGTTGTACTTCTTGGAAAAGACAAGTTCAGGATTGAAACCTATATTCCGATATTGGATAGTCTATCTGCAGAGCTTAACCGTCGCGTACAGGCATACGACAAAATTGAGTTGTTGTTTGGGTTTTTAGTTGAATTTCCATCCAAATCAGATGATGAATTAAGATTGGCAACAGAGACATTTAGAGAGAATTATCCTGATGATGTCGATATCGACTTTCAGGAAGAAATGGTTCATTTTAAGTATTTTGCACCACAGTTGGAAGATCGTGGTGATACAATACCGGCATCGCAATCGTACGAACTGATTTCTGAAAACATGGTGCAGTCAACTTTTCCAAACGTATTGACTGCGCTAAGAATTTACAGATGCATGAGGTGCTTAATGATTACAAACGCGACTGGCGAACGAACTTTTTCTAAGTTGAAAATTCTGAAAAACTGTCATAGAGCTTCCATGATGCAAGAAAGATTAAATTCGCTTGCGATAATGGCCACTGAATACGACGTTTTGGAAAATTTAGACTTCCAGAATATTTTAGAAGACTTTATTAGTACGAAATTAAGAAAGAAGAATTTTTAAACGTTTGTACTTTATGCTGTAAATGTGTTTTCATGAATTAAATTTGCCGCTGCATGGCCTGATGATGCATTATATATTCTGCATGGACGCTATTATGAAGTAGGGCTGGGGACTGGGGGCCCCAAAAATCAGACTGCCTATAGGCCTCCACTTGCTTAATCCGGCACTGGTTGTGCGCTTCATTGCTCGTGCGTGCTGCGCGGAATTTCTGACTTACCGCATATCCATTTATACATATCTGACCACAGCCTGTGCTGCGCGCAATTTCTGATCTTACCGCATATCCGACGCATGTTTATTAATTCAATAATATTTTTTTAAAAACGACATTTTAAAAATATTACCAAGGTATGTTTATACTTTATAGTGCTCTACAAAGAGAATACGCAACAGTTTTAGAACTTGCGTGTCTACTTTCAGACCATCGATACCAGCATGGATTGTTTTAACATAAGTTTCTGCTACGGTTACTAGTACTGTCCTTTTTTGGCGCTAAAGAATGCTATTTCTGGTAAGGAAAGACCAGCCCTACGCAAAAATATATTGTTCATACAATATATTGCAATATATTGTCTACAATATATTGTATTGTAGTAGTTAACAATACCAATATATTGTATTGTAGTAGTTAACAATACCAATATATTGTATTGTAGTAGTTAACAATACCAATATATTGTATTGTAGTAGTTAGCAATAACAATATATTGTATTGTATTGGTTGACAAAAAGGTGTTTAATCAGACTGAACTTAGTCTCATATATATACGTGTCAAACCACATCAATCTTGTATTGTGCAGTAGGGCTGTGGTAAATAAATTTCAAAATGTTTCAAACGACGCGCACCACAACACCGCCCACTTTTCAAGCAGCTGGTAGACATGAAACGGCTGGAAAAAAGCAAAAATAAATATTACTAACCATTCATAGTGACACTGAGAGCGCTTACCAAACTAAAGAGAAGTCAGGACGTCGAGAAAGTGAACATAGCCACCGCTAGAGGCCGGCCATACGATACTCGAAAATGGACCAATACGCACGGAAAAGAGTTCCAGACAAAAACGGGCGTAGTGTAAGCACTTTTCGACTCAATTTGAGAAAATCACCACCATCGTGTGTAAAGCATGCATTTTTAGAGCAGGTACTGCACAATGTGTAAGATGCTAGTGAAATGCATAGAATGATGGGACCTGCATGGTGGTTTAATTAAAACATTGCAATATTGTATTGCAATATATTGTATTGTTATAATGGAATATTGCAATGTATTGTATTGTTACAATGGAATATTGCAATATATTGTATTGTTACAATGGAATATTGCAATATATTGTATTGTTATAGTATTGCAATATATTGTATTGTTGTAATGGAATATTGCAATATATTTATTGCTGAATATCAGTACAACCAATACAATAACAATATTATTGTGCCTAGCGCTGGGAAAGACCACCCCCCTTTTCCCATATTTCCAATCCAGTTCTGTGCTGCCATCTCCTACTGATACCGGGCTTTATTTCTCGCAGCTACCATTGATATCGAAGGATCTCACCAGGTTGTGGGGACGGGTACAGCCGGATTTATCGAATAGGTCTACCACTCGTTTGTCTCCACGCTTCTGGCACCACGGAACGGAAACCAACTGTTTCTACTAGTCATACCTGACATTATTCATTCGGTCTGCCATTGTTCACTGTCTATAGTCCCTGCTGAAGGCGACTCTGTGAACAAAATGAGGAGGTAACCGCAGGGGCTTACTTCACAGCAATTTGCTCTCCATACTGCCTCTTCTATCTGTCTCCCATCCCTTTCGTTCGCTCACTACCTCCTTAGATCCATTGCAGTCCTTTGTACTAGACCACACTGATGTCATTCTAAGGGCTCCTGCATTTCACCCTTATGGCAGTCAGCAGTAACCGTCAAGAGCTGCTCCCAAGCTTGTATATAGTGGAGCACCAACAGCTGCAGGCTCTTCACAAGGAGTTTTGTCAGCAGCTGGTTGGCACCAGATACTTGGGTCAGTATGCCAATGCAGCTATCCACAACAGATGTATGACATATCACACGATGACAGAGGGAAGAGGAGAACTTGATCAGCAGGTGAGCCAAACAAATAGATTACAAAAATTCCCTCCTCTTTTTCTTCCCACCTCCCCTTCTATGCTCCCCTAATCCCAGGGCTGGGGGGGTTGAAGGGGTCAAAAACTCCCCTACCGTTATGAAGGTCACAAGTGACGTGACCTGCTTATGTTCCAATAATGAATTGTTATTAGGCGCATGTTTTGAATGGTACTACTGACTGTTTTAATAGTACAATTTGTCTGCATTTAGAATAGGGTCCCTCTAAGTATGCTGGCTCACACACATCCGACCTCCTCCCCCCTCGTAAATCTTGCTATGGCCCTGTATCCTCCTCCCCCTTCTCTCCTTCCTCTATCCCTCCTACTTTGCTGGTGAACAGCCTCGTAACAGTACATACCACTCTTCTCTCTTCCTCCATACCTCAGGCCACTCCCTCATCATTTAACATGCTAGCTGAACTGGAAGCCATTCGACACAAGAGGGACAAAGCAGCACAGCAAAATGAAGCCCCAGTCGCTGGATCAGTTGACGGCTAATCAGTGCCTGTAAAAATCGAGACACTGGTGGGAAAAGTGGTCTAGTTAAAACTGTGCAACCGTACTGGCGGCAACAGCCCTGTGTATGTTAGCGGTGTCATTGCAATGTTTAGACCTACCATCCAAACGACAGACTGGTCACTTCTCCAGTTATCATTTTCTTTGTATGTGCAAGTGTGCGCATGTGTGTATGTGTGTGTGTGTCTGCTCAGTCCACTGGTCAGTTTATCACAATCTCTTTGCATATGCATATGTCTGTGAAGTGTGTGTGTTGTCATTGGGAGTGTTTGTTTATAAGGTGTGCTATTCAGTTAAATTGATAGTTTTTACCTCTCATCTGTAGAGCAATCCAACTGATCTAAGTTGATCTCTTTGTACATGTATCTGCACCTTTTGGTTTTGGATTTTAAAAAAATTAAATGGTACATGTTGATGTGCCCAGCCTCTGTGTGTGTGTGTGTGTGTGTGTGTGTGTGTGTGTGTGTGTGTGTGTGTATATATATGTGTGTGTGTGTGTGTGTGTATGTGTGTGTGTGTGTGCCTGTGTGTGTGTGTGTGTATGTGTGTGTGTGTGTGTGTGTCTATGTGTGTGTGCGCGTGCAAGGAGCTAGAAGTGTGCATAAGGTACCATTGAGAGCTCTTTGGTATCTTTGTTTTTCGGGTTAAACAATCATTTGGAATCATGAAGGTCTTTAAGAGCCAGAACCTAGATGGATTCTTTGTTGAAGGCCAGTGCTGCAGCCTTTGCTGAAATTGCAGGCACTAATAACTGGAATTGAGAGGATTTAATCAGACATGTTGAACACTTGAAGGCATTTTTTTATCACATTACTGTTCCGCTAGTGATTGGAGTAAATGTACTCTCAGTTGTTTTATTTTGTGGATGTTGTTTATCGCACACAAAAAAAAAATTTTGTTTAGCTTGCATGCTTTGTAGCTCCTGGTAGATTTTAAACAAGAGATTGTTTTACAGTATATCTATGCTTTTACAATTATCATAAGCATGATGCCTATTAATAACAGAGTGTTAAAATGCAGAAAATAACATACTCGATAACAAATGAAATGCACTCTTGAAATCAAATCCATTGTTTCCTATAACATATCATTGCCTCAGTTCCATTTCGCAAGTTGAAGCCGGCTGTTGGGAATGATATGAATGGCACCTTGTCAAATTCCACCATCCCTGTGAAGAAATGTAAAATGGATTGGGTCAAATGCCCATGTAATGTGAAGACAAAAAGAAAAAAATAATAATTCCTAGCATGAGCAATACAAGATGGGACTAACCTCCACAAACTTTGCAACATGCGTAAACAAAATATTGTTTCAATCTGTTGTGGGTGAAATGTGACAGAACAATGCACACGTAATGTTTTAAATCTCTCTATGAATTGATCCATAGCCATAGCTACTTTAAATTTAAAGTACAATAATAGTCCTGCAGTAATGCTCTTATGTTGTGGCATCTTGCTATTTCCAATCTCAAATAGTGCATTCGCCGCATAATCAGCACCCTATTAGTAATTATGTGCAGGTTACGTAAAGCTACTGGTTTAGCTACTTCACGTACAATACCATGTGACTCATTTTTCTACTACCTTCTGTATAAATTATCAGGAATATCACAAACATCAACAGTAATGTTATGTTTGTAAACAAACCTTAGCTTGCACAATTCACATTGCAGAGTTTACACCTCGATAATAAAACTGCTGTGCCTGCATTCATGCCAGTAAGGACACCATTAATTATTTGCATGTGCATGAAGAAGTACATATGTTGACCTCCTAAAGTACAGCACAATACATATTTGTATAATACCTTAAGCAGCCTAGAAGGATCAAAGCTACTTTTATTTGCTTCCTGGCATCATTGAAAACAATTTTTAGCCTAATTGCAATTCTCAGTGATTCCAAAGAAGATAGATTAGCTTAAAACAATTTCATCAACAATATATATTAATACTGATGCATTGAGACAAATGTTTTTAAAACAAACAACACAAAAAGCATAGTACTTCACTGATCTAGACATAAATAACACTATAATTATGGTTATATCTAAACAGGTAAATCCTCTAGTTGGTAAAAAATGAAATACAATGAAAACATATAGTAACCTTTTTTGCAGACACAATATCCTTCACTAAATCAATGTCAGAAGAATTCTGGGTTGAAATAAAAATAAAAATAAAGTTTAGGTCCTCTACTGCACCATAGCCCATCTACACATATATACCTTGTTTGCAGGCACGCGCACACAGAATCATTATGTCCTCTTGAAGTCAAAAACACTATCCTAATTTGTATGCAAATGTTTCAAATCAGTCAATCACAACTGAAAACATATTCACCTTCTCCTCAGATACATTTCCCTAAGACTATAAGGTAAATAAATAGACTTTGTCTAACTATACCGTTCACAAATAAGGACCTCCTTTCGTGGCTATAAGTGCTACAGCTGTCATATAACGCATGCCATTACAAAACATGAAATTATGCAAGCATATTTATTGCATCAGTGCTTTTGTCATCCCTCAGTTAGTCAATTGGAAAAACTGTACTTGGAATGGCGAATTGGGCTTGGAGAGACGATATGTACCTTTAGACAAGACTTCATGAATAAGATAGGGGCCTGTCCAATTAGGCTCCATCTTGGACCCTTTTTTGGAAAGCTTCTTGCTATTCTTTATCAACACAAGAGTTCCAACTTTATACTTTTCCCTGTCTTTGCAGTGTACTTGGTCGTAATAGACCTTTTGCGTCCCTTTTGCTTTCATAATGTTTTCCAAAGCTTTCTTCCGCACATCTACCATTGTCTAAATATAAGTAACAAATTAGATTACTATCTATTATACATTAGAATTAATTACCTTGATGTTACACTCAATTATTGTTTGTTGTAGTCCAACTACACCGCTCACTGGCACCAGGACACTTCATAGTAAACTCAATTGGTAAACGAGGTTGGCGACCATACACAAGATAAAAGGGTGAATGCTTGGTAGAATCCTGGCAAGATACTCGATACGAAAAGAGTATTGCATCCAAAAATTGATCCCAGCTGTTTTGCTCGGATTCGACAAACTTCAATAACTGTCGTTGCAGTGTTTGATTGAACCTTTCATCAAGCCCATTGCTTTGTGGATGGTATGCACTTGTCATATTACACTGGATGCCACAAAGACGACAAAGCTCATCGTTCACCTAAAATAAAATACAATTACATCACCACAACATAATTGTACTTGTCATTTACTTGATTTACAAACTCTCGACCTTGATCAGAAATTTTAACCTTACAACAGCCATGTCTTGTGAAGCACAAAAAAAGAAACTCTGCCACTCCTGTTGCTGTTTTATCAGGGAGAGCAGTTGCCTCTGGCCACTTGGAAAACAGACAGGAGACTGTCATGATGTATTTGTTTCCCTTCTGTGTCTCAGTTAAAGGCCCAATCAAATCAACACCAATGGTGTGCCACACTTCATCCTTGACTGGAATAGGATGCAGCTCCGCAGAAAACTTGTCAAATTTTAGTACATTCATTATAAAAATGTGACCATGTGTTTATAATTTGCAAAGGCATGAATACTGGCTTACCGATTAGCTTTCTGACACTTTTCACATGTTTTGCAATATTCTTTTACGTCATTAACCATTCCAATCCAGTAGAATCGCTCAGATATCTTCAACAGTGTTTTGTCTCGACCAAAGTGCCATCCGCCTAGCTCTGCACTATGACAGCAGTCCAGAACTTTCATTTTTTCTTTCTTCGTGACAACCTAGCGCGTTTAGATATACCGGTATATCATTCGAAGCATACGTACGTACGAAGCTTACCCGGTATTCCTTGTTGTGTTTGTCTCGATAAATAACAAACCTTCCTTAATGTGGGATATGCAACGTGCGAGCTGCTACTGTTTTGGAAATTTTATAATGTGTGCCTTAGGTCCCTTTTCGCAGAAACGATCCCGTATATAACTGTCATCTTCGATATATTTTGGCAAGCTTGCAATCACCCCCTATTCACGCCCAACACCGGATGATGAGGAATTGTGTTAGCTAGCTACTCTTTAAAGTGATTGAAATTCATAGTGATTCTCTTATCGGCTTTGGATTCAGTGTACAGAATCTTTGTGAAGGAGGAGGAGAAGGAGGAGGAGGAGGAGGAGGAGGAGGAGGAGGGAGGAGGAGGAGGAGGAGGAGGAGGAGGAGGAGGAGGAGGAGGAGGAGAGGAGGGGAACGAGAGTTGGGGGTTGGGAACGAGAGTTGGAGGTTGGGAGCAAGAGTTGGGATTGGGAACGAGAGTTGGGGGTTGGGAACGACCCCGTGACTTCAGCCATACCGTATCGTGAACGATCGTTTCAAGATTTTCTTGTTTAATTAATGCGGTAGTATATTCTATACGTCGAGTGTACAACATGGCCAATGTAACGCAAACATAGGTCTATAGATTTTAACCGCTTAACGCCGAGAGAGGTCAAAGATGTAACCAAAGACTTCTTCCAGACCCTTTGAAACATTACACCAATTAGAAGTTATTCACGTTCACGGCTTCAGTTTATATTGTTGAAACCCTCCTTCTTGCTACCTAACATTCCCTCATTTAGCTGATTTTGGACAACTCTACTGTAAGCTAAACAAGAAATATTTCGGCGTTAATCGGTTAATACATTTTTAATGTTTTCAACGCAATTAAACTACATTACTTTGATGTTACATGTACAACTTGTTAATTGGAGACAGGCATCATTGATTTGATTCATGGTTTTGTTAGTGGGCTCTTCCCTTGGTGTCGTACTACGGTGCTTATCCAGTGCGCAGCCCCCGCCACAACAGCTCTCAGTTGCTGATTGTGCACCATCCCACCCCTCCCCTTCAACTCTCCTTCCCTTTCCACCTGCACGTTTTATTGTTTAGACAAGTTGTGACATTTTACATGCAGACCTCCAATACAAGGTCACCTCATTTAATTATATTGCTAAAGCCAGCGGCGGCTTACGACGCTGGGCCAATAAATTCAGTAGACAGGTTGAGGTGCATATGGCAGAGTCACGTGCATGTTATTAGCGCGCAATGGGCGTGGCTCCGCCAGTCATGCCGGAAACGTGTACCACTGGTGTTTAAGTTACTCCTTTTAAGGTAAGCTTCATAGTTGGACCGGATACGTAAGGGCTCAGTTGATCAATAATTAGCAGATGGAGAAATTACAACCAACAAATGGTATATGGACGTGTGACGTATCCGGGAGCCATGCACGTCTACATGTATGTGTCAGTAGGTAATTTGTTTTGAAGTAATTTCCCTTCCCCTTGTATGGCAGGTGAGGACATGTCCACTTCAACTGTAACGGACGAGTTGCTTGATTGTGCCTGCAAACAGCAGTTCGATGAAGAAACCTTTACTCCCTTCCTGAAAGAAAACTGTCACTTTTGGGTAGCAATCGACAAAAAAATAGCCCGCTTTGGGTTAACCTTTAACACGTGCAAAGCTGATGAGTACTCGTACTTGGAAAACCTTACCCCGGAGCTATTCAGCAGCATGGTGGAAGTACTGATACATTTTCAGCAGCAGCCGAGAGCTGGTACGTCGCACGAAGAAAACAAAGCGTTTATTCTCAATTACCATTTTGGATGGAAAACACAGGTACCGTTCCACCTGAAGATTCTTCCTCATTCACTGGAAGATTTTCGTTCTACAATCCTCCATTATGTCCCAGATGCACCTAATATGTCCGACCCATCCTCAATTTATACTGAGTACGAGGTGTACGAGAGCAAATTGAAGTTCATTAAAGGGAATATTCATGACGGTGACGCCTTTCATGCCTTGGATGACACATGCGACGATGGCAGAAAGTGCACATTTTACATTAGCAGGGGAACGTACAGCATCGTGGCTATGAATAGTATTGACATGAGTGGATGCGAACATCCGTACTGCGAAGCATACCACTATGCGCGCATGCTAGAGACTCGCTTCAAAATAGACATAGTGGGAGGGGTCAGCCTGGCCGTCGACCACAGTAGCAAGAAAATGTGGGCGTGGGCAGATTGTGTAGAAGCTGCATTTGAAGAAGCAGTTCTAATCCCACACAAAGTAGAGAGAATAGCCGCATTTCAGCCTTACATCGCGCACCTGGAACCTAAACCTGATGGTTGCAAAGCAGTACAGATGATAAACAGGTTTCCCTCAGGCATTCAAAAGAAATATTTAGAGCAATTCTTTAGTCAATGCGGAGAGATAACAGATATTAAAATCTACCGGGTTAAATATGGTACTGCAGCTGACATCAATTTTGCAGATACTGCAGCTGTCGACAAGGCCATGGAACTGCGGGACGAATTGTTCAAACAAGTGCATGGTAAAGTCATACAATCTATTAAACTATTTGGCAAACACATGCTACTGTAGACCTATTCATGTCAGTTGAAAACACAGACACAAAGGTCTACAGTAGCATGTGTTTGCCAAATAGTTTAATAGATTGTATGACTTTACCATGCACTGTAGATATCAATAGTAACCATCTAACACTAACCACTGAGACCAGACATCACCATTAATAACTCACCCCACATCACCTACAATCACGTACTCCACTTACAATCATCCAACAACACTCCATTCACGTTCTCGCTAAATGCATATGAAACTTCCCATTAGTAGGATTGCGTAATGCTCTCTAATTCCTATACATACTCAAACAGAGCGCGTATACTTACTTGAAGTGGGTGAGAAGTCTGTCATTCTATTTCACTCGCTAGCGCAATACTCAGATATGTTCACTTCGTACCACTGTACAATAAAACAATGCAATACCGGTACATTAATTTATTGCTACTACATATAAACACAACTCGTGGCATATACTAATGAAATTTAACTTTATTGAAGACGACGATAAAAGCATATGTTGTATCTATCAACTTCTTCCGATGTCGTCCCACATTGAATGTATGTATAAATAGTAAAAACTACAGTGACGTATGTTATATACATGTAATAACTCTAATTATGAAATACTCATTTGATATCGGTATAAAAAGGTATTCGAATAATGGGCGAATTGTCGATGCTGACGACGAATACCTAAGTACCTCCGAATGGAGAAACATAAACCGGTTATTCCGAATAGATAAAATTTACTAATCGATTATAATGCTAAATTGCTATTCGAACGGATAGGTTTTTGCGAATATCCGAATAACCTGCAAGATAACCGGTTACACACCCTACTGCCTTTGGCACAGTTCTAAATCATTTTTAAAAATATTCAATACAGCATCATCTAAATTTGAAACTCACATCTTTCTTGGATCGAACTTCTTCCGTCTGCAAACTCTTTTTAGTACTTTCCCTGTTCCAGGATTGTTTAATTGATGGACAACCTCAGTTTCCCCAAATTGCGTGTCTGTTACTGCGCCACAGCATTTAGTGTGCAGAGTTGTGCAGAGTCTGCATACCAACTAAGGCTTGAAACCTGTTAGTGTATAAAAAACCGTTTGTAAGAGGTTATTTAAATTTTAACA
Source organism: Ephydatia muelleri (assembly GCA_013339895.1). NCBI lineage: Eukaryota > Metazoa > Porifera > Demospongiae > Spongillida > Spongillidae > Ephydatia > Ephydatia muelleri. The sequence continues at coordinate 5,579,512 of JABACO010000001.1, forward strand.
ACCGGTCGGTTAAGGTGATTGTTTTTAAAAAAATAACCGGTCGGTTGCGGTTGTTCTTATTAAAGCAGGAGTTGCCGTATAAAAGGAGCTTGGATCCTCAACCGGCCGTGCGGCTGTTTTAGATTAAAAATGGTGGCTTCATATTCATAGAGCTACAGGCTTGGCAACAACAGTTACAGCGTACAAGTTCAAGCACGCATGCATGTTTTGAATGCCATTTCATGCAACAATACCATTTCTGAAGTTAATAACACTAAGTTAACAAACTGGATCACATTTTCGTATAATGGCGACCTCTTCACCAGAAGATACGTACTCTAGGTTTAGACTGCATCTGCAAGGGTCCTTTTCCTCTCAAGAGGAAAAGGAAACTTTTCTGCGTAGATTTGAGGCAGCGAAGCAACTACTTGCACCCGGTTGCAAGCGGAACGCTACTATCAGCGTGTTGAATACTTTGCTGGACCGTGTATTGACACAACCCGAGAATGTTCAGGCCTCAAATAGCAGAACATCCTATTCTAGGAATGAAGATCTTGGATTCTGCAGGTTAGTTGGATGGATATATACATGTACGTTCGGTTATACAAAAATGGGTTTACTATAACTTACTTAGGGATCTATACGGGAGACGAAGACGCCAGTGACCAAGACCTCCTTGTGGTCGAGCGTAAGACCTTCAAGAGTCTTTGTTCGGGCCTTGTCCAGCAGTATGGCTGTCTCTCCAACCCATCTTGGACTATAGCTTCTTTCATAAAGGTATGAGTACCGTAAGTAATTCTGTTCAATTCTCTGTATAAAACTCATTTACTACTCACTTAGAAGGGACATGTAGCTAGGGTCCAGTTTGTTTGCCCACACTGCAAGCAGTCACGTGTCTGGGCTAGTTGCAGAGTGCTGTCTGGTCATTACCTTGCTAATCAGAAGTAAGAGTACCATTTGGATTTAGTAATATCAATGTAAATGTGATTCTTTTTGCAGACTGGTCCATGCTGTCACCTGTGCTGGCATGTTGCCTTGCCAATACATGAATTTCGCTTTATTTGCTGGTGTGGGTGTAGTGAAGCAGAAATACATCAGTTCAGGTGGGGGCTGAGATGATCGATTTATATTATTTTACATCCTGTTCTAATCCATGTTCATTTAGTTTATCTAAACCAATTTTACCAGCAAGTGGTGGCAGATGTAGCAGAAGAGTCCATGAAAGCTGCTGTTGAACGTGTGAAGGAAAGCCCTCACCATGCTACAAGTGGAGAGGTTAGAGTGCCAGAAAGTTTAATATAGTGGGTTATAACTGATGCACGTCACGATTCTACGTCAAATGCATACCACTCAACGGTACCTTGTCTGGCTGGAAGGTATGCACATAAGTTCTAAATGCCCATGTTTATCAGCATATCGTCCATTTCAGTACACACAGGATTGTTGGAATTTCCACTCTTTCCAGACAGCAGCACAGAGTTGCTCAGACCAGGGAGGTGGCATGCACTAAGATAGTCTTGCCTCAAGTTATTGCCCGAGGTTTGCTCTTGTGTCCCAACTTTTTATAATTTCACATTTTCTTTCTAACAAAGGGTTAAACATCACAGAGGTAGCCCATGACTACCAGGCTACTATAAAGCTGTATGTACGTCAACTCGGGATGGTCAATTCCTACGACACTTGGCATGGTAAGGTATCGATTGGTTTTCAGTGGTGAATTGATTGGAGTTATTGTAGGCACTAAGAATGTGGCGAAGCAGTTGCGTCATATCTGTGCCGGTACGGTCCGTACAAGGGATAGGACGTGGTTCACTGAACTTTCTGATAAGGGTATGTACTTTTTGGATATATTGATTAAAAATGGAATATCTGGCTATTCAGCAAGGTGCACCAAGGTGCACTTGTATTGGTGCATGAGGAACTGTGGTGGCAACCCTGACCGTCTGCATGCAATGATCATGAACATCAGCAAGCACTTTCAGGTTTGTATTTACATATTGGGTGGGTGTGCATGTGTGTATGTCTGTGTATGTGATGTGAATGTGTGTGATTGTGTGTCTTTTATGTGCATTAGTGCATTCCATATGTGATATGCATCCCTGTCTGTGATTCAGGGTGATCACCAAAGTTGCTATTCTGAGAGTCCCTGTCAACAGCCAGGTTACGTTCCACAAAGGAGCCTCTCACTATGCCGGCAGCCATTAATGCATATGAGGCTGCACTATGAAAAACCGTCATCTACAAAAACGCTGATTCATGCCATCTGGTATGTAACATGAACAACATATCGTGTGAATGTACATATTTGTGTTCTTCCAGTGTCGGGATACCTACTGGGTTGAGTCGTTTAACCATCAACTGCTCACCTACCTCCCAAAGAGAATTCACTTCCACACCAAGACATTTGAAATGCGTATGAACTTGGCTGTGATGGATTGGGTGAGTGTTCTGCTTGTTCTGTATGTGTGATGAGATTATGCAACCACATCAATCAGAATGAAAACTGTCAAAGGATGGCAACAAGTCACCACGAATACACAGATGTTCGCCGACCAGACCATCACTCCACATACAATGTGTTGGTCAAGAAAACATATCGTTTTGTAAACAACATCTGGAGTATGTACGTTCTCAGGAACATCACGTCTCAACAATATGTGAGGATCAGTGATGCCTAATAATTGTTGTAAGACAAGTACTTTTTAAGATACTTCAGGATGATGAAGATGATGATGATATGGTGTTGCCATATGATGCAGCTATGTATGATGGAGACTATGTGGACAGTGAGGATGATGACTATGTTTTTTCAGAGGATGGTGGGGATGACGAGGAAGAAGATAACTGAAGTTCTGTGGCTGTAGGTGATTTACTATCTTTATGCCCAGATGTCTTTTGTCAGCCACAGGTCTCATTTTCTGAATTGATATCCCTGTCTTTATCTCAAAACAGTTCTTTTTAGAACTACCAGTACGAACAACAGATTTACTTTGTCAGATCTGCATCTGACAGCCAATGATGTATGTAAATTATGAAAGCAAATCAATTTCGTCTCATTTTCCTTGCAGATCTTGAACCATGGCTGCAGCTGGCACTTGATGGACTTGTGTGACTACTAAACTACATGTACATCCTTCCACGTTGTGGTGGTCCATGACCTGCCTGAGGACAACCCCGAAGCCTGCACATAGACACTTGGAACTTGGTGAATGTGTGTCTTGAATGGACTGGAGGCTACTAGTGATGCCCTTTGTAAGCCTAAACATGGGATTGATAAGGCTTGGCAAAGTCATATCTCTCATCTGCATGAAATACTGTAGGAAAGCAAATGTACATGTTTTCTATATTGATTGAGCTATTTCAGCTAAAACAGTATTGGAAACCATTCAGTTCATTCATTTCCACAACTTTCCCATAGCATGGATGAATGCCCCCTCGTGCTATCTGTGCATAATGCGATAATCAAATGAACAGGCAGCAATATGAATACGCACACATTCATGAGTCAGAGGTACTGGTCAGCAACACTAAATAACTTGTTACAAAAATGATGATCTGTAGTTAGTGTAAGGAATGCCCACTGGATTTGGATACCTGCTTCTGATTTCCTATGTAGCAAAGAGATTATAAGTACACTTTCTAATACGAAGGTTGGATCATTCACATTTTGTACACATTTTGGCATTATCTCTCTTCTGTCCAATGGGTGCGTCACCAATCCCTTCCTCGCCAGGTATGTTGGGTGGTCCCACAACCCCAGGTCTTTCAAAAGCTTCCAGAATTGCTGGTAAAGTTTGTACCGCTTTCTGTCATTGGCTAAGGATGGGACAGCTCTCCCAGTGAGGAACACAGGTGGCCGACGGATTATGCAAGGCCCAAACAGGCATTGTGGACAATAAGGTTCATTTGGAGTGGCATTCAGCACTGGTGGGTCTTCTCCTGGGTAACCTGATGGAGGAAGCCCACAAAGTGTATAGCTGGGGTATTGTTGCTATGACAACCAAGCAATTTACCTCGTGGGCACTGCACTGTACAAGTTTCTGAACTGGCTGGCATATCTTGGAGCCCTGTACAACTGGAGTTGGTGGCTGGCACTTGACAGGTATCTTGGCATGTTATTTCTATGCATACATTATCCACCCCTCCTGCGTTGTGATGGTCTATGACTTGTCTTAGGTCAGCCACAAAGGTCGCAGCAGGCATCCAGTGGTACAACCTTGCATAAATGAGTGTGTAGGAATGTGGGTGATCACTGGTACAATTGAACTACAGATGAGTAGGGATGTGGCTGATTCTGGCTTGTGTATGTCTATATATGTACAGTACTGGCTTGTTTACTAATTGCATTGCTCTATATTACCTGTGTTACTTATTTGACTAATTCGTTTTGCTGAATCGTGTGCCTGACAACATAACCTTACCTTTATTCTAGGAACGGCGCTAGGTTCGGACTACATATTTCACAGAAAACCTCCAGCTAAAAATTTCAGCACGTGGAGATGTGGTTTTTGATTTCCAGTAAATGAGACAGCTGGAATCAGGGCTTTCAATTGTTTTGTTTGCTCACGCAAATGCTCATATTTTGTTTTGCTCACGCAAATGCTCATGCAGCCACGCTCACCTTTGAAACTCACGTAAAGCCTCGCAGAGCTTGTAACAGTTATCAATGCACTCTCCAGTATAAACTGAAACACAATGCGAGTCTGTTTCGAGAACAAATAAACGCGCGCGATAGAGTACTAAGAAGTACGTGATCTGCCCGTCTTAACAACGTAAAAACGATGTAGCCAGCAAGTGTGGGTGAGAATCCTAACAGCTTACAAAACTACGCCATTCTGAGGATGTTGAGCTCACGTGATTTCCGGTTGGATCCAAGCGCCTTTTATACGGGAGTTTGAGCACGGCCTGCGCCACTATTTACGTGGCGTCTCCTCCTTCAAAACAACCGGTTCTTTCCGGTTTAACAGTTAATTGATTATCAATTATTAAAAGCAAAATCGATATCTCGATGGAACCAAAAGCTAAGCCAGCATAACCTCGGGCTTTGCCACATGGCAAAAAAGATGGCCCGCGGCGTACCCTTAAGCATGTCGCAGATCCCGCCGCGTACAAAGACATCTACTAACTTTGTAGAGGATATAATTGCCGAGCGAATGTCAAAAAAGCGCAAAGAATGTCTCGTGCGATGGAAAGGGTTTAGCCATGAGGATGATACTTGGGAGCCGCTTGAACATTTAAGCGGTTGTGAGCAGTACATATAGCTCGTTCTGAGGAAGAGCGTGACCGAAAACAAGCTGAAGATGATGATGCACGGGGTCCTGTCGGGGACAGAAAAGGAAGAGACGCGATGATGACGAGGTACATCACAAGAACTTGCATCAATATTGGGTTGGAACTGACTCTATCACCCTAATGCTGAGTCCACGCACACTGTCTGAACGAGACGCGGTGCGCGGACTCACTATTAGAGGTGTTGCAAGAGCGTCTTGATTACTATAGTAATAGTAGTAGTATAATAATAGTATGTTGCTATAATTAAATAACAAAGTTGCTATAAATATCACCAGCCTTCTCTCCGTTATTCGCTCTCGTCGCTGATTGTTTTCTCGTGCCCGGCATTATTGCTAGATGCAATAAACACCACTGCAAATCCACTATATCAACCGGTCGGTTGTAAAATTTTAACAACCGGTTAAAGCGGTTATTTTGCTGAAAAATAACCAGTTGAGGCGGTTATTTGATTCTCGCAATTGGTTAACCGTCGGTTAACCGGTTAACCGGAGCTCCGGCACAACCAGTTTCAAGCCTTAATACCAACTATATGCTGATGAGTATCATTGAAGTGAAGACGTCTGCTATGGCACTTCAATGATACCCATCTGCATGCATATGGTCGCAGTTGAGATAGTAATTTCCTCTGAGAAAACACATTCTTTTGAACACTTGTTCAATGTTCATGTAGCCCTGATCAAAAGGTTCATTTAAATTCACGCCGATCCAAGAACAAACTGTTCATGAACTGCTCATGAATTAATAAAGATAAAAAAATGATTATGAAACCAAGAAGAAAGAGAAAGAGAAGAAAGGTTAGGAAAAGCGGAACACAATTACCCACTTATGGGACAACACTTCATGAGTTATAAACTAAAGTGAACACACCGCAAATGAGCATGAGATGAATGTCCGTCACCTGTACCATAGTGTTTTACAACTAGTTGATGACCTAAATGATCAATCCGATTCAAAACACCAGCAAATAATCCAATTGGTAAATAATCAGCTAGAAATCAGCAAACTATCAATGGCTACATTGCTAAATGTATATCAATACCTTACCCCAATTTACCTTAGACCTTGAGAAAGGTCACAGCTGATGTATCAAGAACAGCAGTGATTCATATGGACAAATGGAGTGTGAAGCTTGCTGTTGCCCATTTCTGTTCTACGATCAGCTACGATGGGCTGCACTGGAGAATATCAAAGATGTTTGTGTACTTTCTGATGCACTCGTTACATTACATCAATGTGAAAGACGCACTTTCGGATACATGTCCCATGTTGTGCATTATGTGCAACAACAGTACCTAATGAAACAGGCTAGAAACAATATGGCAGCAGATACGGCATATATCATTTTTGATTTTAAGCAGAAATTTTGGGCTCGTGGTTTCAGAGAAGATGGTGAAGATTACTATGGAAAAAAGGGTATGCTATGGTTCGGAATGGGTGCATATGTGAAACCAGTAGACTTATGTTTGGAAAAGGATGCAGTCAGGATGAGTTACTCAACAACCATCCTAGTGGAAACATTGTGGAGTTGCATGATGACGAAGAGTACTATGAAGAAGAGTTTCAAGAACGATGTGAAGAGAGAGTACCATGGAGAAGAAGAATGATATGAAGTATCTGAAGAAAAGCTTGGGAATGTGCCTGGTGAAGAAATAGAACAATAAATGGATGAAATGTCCACAGTGAAATGTGTGGAATTGTCTGATGAAAGTTTCAAACAGAGAAAGAGCTTGGAAATGTGTTTGAAAAATTTCTGGACCAGCAGAGTTTGAGGCAGAGTGGGATGAAGAGTGTAGGGAAGAAATGTGTGAAATGAATGCAGCCAAAAAGGATGCATCTTTGGAGGATGGTTCTTGTATAGAGATTGGCGAAAATAAATGCGTTTTCACTTTGTGGAGTGCATTGTACCTAATGATGATAAGAGTGATGCTTTTATCACCATTTCATGTATTGATTGCTCTTGCTCTAAGCACAAGATGTGTTAAGAATACCGGCAACTGTTCTTCTAGTGAAACCAAATCCATTCATGGCTCCCGTACAATGTTCTATATGGTTATTCATGAAGTATACTAAGCACTAGAGACTCACAATAGATGGGCAGGCAAGAGCAATGAAACAAATCCTGGAACTTCAACGCATGCATCGTTTGAGGCAAATTTCATTGTTGGTTGGGCACACTGTCAGAAGAACCAACACCCTGAGCTCAGCATAAGAGTGCAGGACTTCATTGCACAGTGCTGGCGCACTGGTGAAGAAAGCAATGTTGAAGCGTCTGCTGTGAAAAGTCGCCTTAAAGTATCTGCTGAGGCTGTGCAAGCCAAACTTGCTTCACAGTATACAGATGGGCTGCTGTTGCTTTCTGAAGTCCCTGTGGTCAGTCAAATTCGAGCAGTGTACCAAACGCAACAGAGCATGAATCGAGTAGAATCATTAGAAATGTGAGCCTTCACATGAAGCGGTCAAAGGGTACTTTATCAATGGATGAGATTGACTGGGCTGCAGAGGATCTTAGTCATCACAGCTTCAGTATTACTTGAAAGAGCACAATTTGAAAGACATCAGGTTATAAGAAGCACTTGATTAAGAGGATAAAAGACTTTCAAAAGCTTGGGCACAAAATATATGTATACAACATGTTTTTAGTTCACTGCCTTGGTTTATGAGCAACGAAATGTTTGTAGATGTAATACGTATCAGTCTTAGGCACACGCGCATGCGTAACAGTTGGCATTCACGGGGATCGGTAAGTGCGATACGACACCAGACGTTAAACACCATAGCTAGAAGTATTATAATGACTACACCAAAGTGAGATAGAACACACCAGAATGAAATGATATGCTTTAATTCACACTCAGAAAAAATGTGCACATTTTGTTCCACTCCGCAAGACCGCTTAACTTTGGGAGATTGTACACGGCTATCCAAGAGCCTATAAAATAAAAGAGAAATGCACAGGTTGTTCAAAATCATTGCACAATGGGACAGTTATTTTTAAAAGTCATGCGCTTTATCACCGACACATTTCCACTTAAGGGTAATTCCAAGAAACTTAAAAAGCACCGTTTCTCATGAAACGGGTGTTTAGAATATAATGACATGCAGAGGATACAGAGCAGCAAGATTCCGTTAACGTTGCTGCAAGTGAAGTATCATCATGGATTAGTTAGTAATAGCTTTTTGCTGTACATTTTTAAAAACCCTTAAACGAATCACGGATAATTGACAAAAATACGTCTTTCTACAACAGAATGGAATCGATGGAACTTTTATAACTTTGGTGACCACTCCATATGGTCCAATTTGTTTGGACATATAGTACACCAACCAATAGAGCTACCATGCCGTGCCTAGGTTTGCAGACAATCTCTTGCTAAATTTGGATCACTGTACGACTCGAGTGCCCCTGCTGCTATTCAATCACCATGCAGCCTACAGCCGGCTGAGCTCAAACAGCTTCTAGAGCTTGTAATTCGGTTGCTTGAGGACATAATGATGAATTGCACATCCTGTGGGACAGATGTTGCATGTGGCTGAAGCTACAATACACACCAGTGTTGTCAACACAACCAGCCACAGTTGAGATACCTATTGGAGTAGCATGTAGTACACACACACACACATGCACACACACACATGCACACACACACATGCACACACACACGCACGCACACACACACACACACACACACACACAGCGCACACACACACACACACACACACACACACACACACACACACACACACACACACAGTTACAGGGTCATATCTATATTTAATTACCTCAGCCTTTGACTCTTATGGGATAACGCAGGTAAATATGGCTTGATCTATTTGTAGTCATAAACTCTCCAGCATACATTAGTTGAAAGGCTAACCAAATAACATGCACCGGCCGAACACACTGAAGTGTATCAGGAAAGGCATGGAGTCACATGCAAAATAATTTAACAATATTCTGAAGGCTTGCATCTTCTAGTAGAATACGCTGAACCTCCAATTCACATTGAAATATGAAGAAAAAACTTATAACGACTTTACGCTGTTACAATTGGGACAGTTTCCGCGAAAATTGCCCCACGGATATATTATAAAATGTTATAAAAATGCATCGCGGGTGAATCGCTATAACTTCCCAACGGTTAACGCTATCGACTTCCTATTTTCAACACTTCATACTACACCATTTCACTACGGGGAAACTTATTTTGGGGCCTTGCACTAGTTCCTTGCTGATGCTACGATGTCCGATACCCCATGGGGTTCAAAACCGTCACATCTTCAGCTAGGAGAGTTTAAATCGCTTCAAATTCCGTATGTACGTACAGGGGTCCTGTTGCTATTGATGTGTTCAGTTCGTTAATTTTTACTCTATCCGTCACGGAGATACAGCTGTGCAAAGTTAATGCACATTTCCCGCTCGATTGCACCATTTTTGCATGCAACCCGTGTTCCATTCTCCCAATCCACAATAAATTTTGATAACTTCTTTGTTCCGCCCATTTCTCCCTTAAACTAAGCTAGCCGTTCCCAACTGTTTTTGTCTCACTCAGGCAGTGAGTTTATGCGGGAAAGTTAAAAGAAGAAGAACGCTGCTCAGTTCCAGACGATCGTACCAAATTAACGGACCCCAAGTGAATATAACCTTGCGCCTCCCACGTCGCCGGCAGTATTCAAAACGGCACGCGTAAGGCTATTTGCTAAGCACTCACATCATCCTCTAGTCGTGTAATAAAGCTTTCCTATTTGCCATCATCTTGCTAAAATCATCGTCTTATATCTGCCACGCCCACTCGGCTACGATTTCGGTCTCACACAATTAACTTTCAGCTCACACATACTCATGCTGGCTCCCACTTGTGCACACACTTGCATTGTTACGTACATGGCCCTGTACACTATCGTATGGCATATTTTCTTATACACAACCACACACACACACACACACACACACACACACACACACACACACACACACACACACACACACACACACACACACACACACACACACACACACACACACACACACACACACACACACACACACACACACACACACACACACACACACACACACACACACACACACACACACACACACACACACACACACACACACACACTCATGTACAGCGTACTTGCACACACCAGTTATACATGTGGCAAACAATACACCTGTCTGATGATGGTACAAACACTCCCACTCACAAACATTGTCACATGCACATGTATTCTATTCAATTCAACTGTACTTGTGCATGCCTGTACAGACCACTGATTCTATGTAAATTTGTGTACCAAGCTTTCTCTACATGTATCGTGTCTCCAAGGATTGAATACATTGTGTCCCCATCTGGTACTCTAAATGTACACAAACATTGCATACTTGCACACACACACCACTGTATAAATGTGGCAATACACATGCAAAACGCTCACACACAACATATAGATACACAGACACACACATGACGTACACCCACAAACACACACACACATACGGACACGGACACACAGGTACACATGGACACACACACAACACACAGACACACACACACAGACACACACACACAGACACACACATAGACACACACACAACATACACACACACACACACACAGACACACACACAGACACATACACAGACGCACACACACACAGACACACAGACACACACACATAGACACACACAACATACACACAGACACACACACACAGGCACACACAGACACACATGCACACACACAGACACACACACACAGACACTCACACAGACACATACACACAGACACATACACACAGACACATGCAGGCATGCACAGACACACACACACAGACACACACACAGACACACACACACAGGCACGCATAGACCCACACAACACACTCTGACACGACAGACACATACACAGACACAGACACACACAGACATGCACAGAGACACACACAGACATGCACATGAAATACACAGACACACACACGACATACACACAGACTCACACACACGACAGACACACAGACGCGGGCACACATGGACACACAAGCATAGACACACACACATGCAGACGCACACACATGCACAGACACACACACGCACACACAAGATACACACATGCCATACACACACAACAGACACAGACACACAAGCACACAAAGACACACACATGAAATACACAAACACACCTACAGACACACACATGAAATACACAGATACGCACACAGATACGCACACAGACATACATGCACACAGACTCATACAAAAAAATACATATAGACACACACACGAAATACACATAGACACACACATGCAGACACACACAGAGACACACATGCACACACATGGACACACAGATACACACACGACATGGACACACAGATACACACACGACATACACACAGACACACACATATACAGACACACATGTAGCTACATGTACCTGTGTGTATGTACCGTCTCTAAAGTGCGAGCTCTATGTCATATATTGGTCCTCAGCCCCCATAGGATTGGTGTCCAGTACCACTGTATGCATGTGGCAAAGTATATCACTGTATTCACCACAGCACTGGGCCCCATGGTACAATATTAAAAAGTGTGTGTGTGTGTGTGTGTGGGGGGGTGGCTGATTTCTTTGGAGCAAAATGAATAATTAAATATACAAGTTTACATGTAGAGATGCACGAATTTATTTTTAATCATGAAGCGTATGATGTTGTCATCGAAAAAGTTGTTGTCGGCTATCATTCCTTGATGAGATTTACACAGTTGGCCAAAAATTGTGGTGTGTGTGTGGAGGGTCCCTGCAGCAACGTGCATAAGACTTTAAGTTCTTACACACTCACATCCATCTTTTTGTAGTTAAGTACAATTGTGTAATAAAGCTTTCTTGTTTGGCAAAATTCTTGATCCTTGAACAACTTCTTATCATTCTTTCTGCCTCCACTACTCAGCTAGGTGGCTTGTGTACCAGTTGCAGAGACTTGAGTCTCTCTTTGCCCATACAATATTTAGCTCACACAGAGCACATGAACATGCCCTCATGTTGGTTCACACACCCTGATGCATGTGTATATGTTGTGCAAATGCGTCTGTACATCCTGAGCGCACACACACACACACACACACACACACACACACACACACACACACACACACACACACACACATCAATCTCTGTGTGTTTCCTTTGTATTGTTGCAAGCAGACGTATACTCTTCTCTCATCTAGCACTCTGTACAAGTGCTCGTCTGACCTGTAAAAAAAGCATTTTCGGAGTACAGTATAATGAATATCGTTACTAGCTTGCTATCGATATGTCTGTGTAAACTTACCTGACCTCCCACGATCTGCAACGATAAGGGAGGTACCATCGCAGGTCTCACAGGCCTACTGTTTTCATCAGCACAATGTTGTGTGTCCCGTGTCGTACTAATTGAATGCAGCGAATTAAACGAGTGTCTACATGAACTCAGATTGCTGTTCCTCACCATAAGTACAAAGTATGTAGTGCCTTCTACGAGTAGTCATTTAATTTACGCTAGTACAGTGTGCTGCCTTAGTCTCGTACCCAGACCCAGATTCCCAACAGCTGCGGGTGGCGCAGCTGTTGGGAATCTGGGTCTGGGTACGAGACTAGTGCTGCCTCTTCTAGAAGGATGTACCACGCAGTTTTTTATGAAGGGCGATGGTTCTGCCTGGCGATGTCATTGCTGATTGCGGTAGGTCAGGGCCCGTGGTAAGTTTACACAGACACAATGGATAGCAATATTCATCATTCCACAAGCACTCAGAAGCCTTGAGCTTGTTAGCAAACCATGGCATATCCTTACATGCATGACTTGTCCCTTGTGTCAGGGGACAGTTCTATAAGGACACAATGTATGCATAAAGGACCACTCCAATGACACTACATGTGTAGACATGTCTCATGGTCTCATGAGCTGTTCAATAGATAGATCAAAAATGCATGTGCAGAGAAGGCATTCAGTGAGAGAAAATTTGTGTACCATCATTATCAGAGAGCACTACTGTTTTTTTCCACATGAACAACAGTGTGTGCTTTGTGTAACACGTGTCTGTGCACATGTGCGAGTCTGTGTGTGCGTCTGTATATCTGTATGTGTGTATCTGTGAGTGTGTGTCTGTTGTGTCTGTGCATGTGTGTCTATATGTATTTTGTGTGTGCGAGTCTGTGTGCAAGTCTGCGTGTCTGTGTGTTTCTGTGTGTGTGTCTGTGTATTTCGTGTGTGTATATATTTCGTGTGTGTGTCTGTGTGTGCTTGTGTGTCCGTGTGTGTGTGTGTGTGTGTGTGTGTGTGTCTGTCATGTGTGTATGTTCCTCTGTGTGTCGGTGCATGTGTGTCTCTGAGTGTTTTGTGTGACTGTCTCGTGTGTGTGTCTGTGTATTTTGTGTGTGCCTGTGTATGCATGTGTGTTTGTGTGTATTTCCATGTGTGTGTGTGTGCATGTGTGTGTGTGTTTGTATATGTGTGTGTCGTGTGTTTTGTGTGTCCATGTGTGTGTCTGTGTATCTGTGTGTGTGTGTTTGTATGCGTCTGTGTGTATGTCATGTGTGCGTTAGTGTGTGTGTGTGTGTTTGTATGTGTCTGTGTATGCCATGTGTGCGTTTGTGTGTGCGTTTGTGTGTGTGTGCGTTAGTGTGTCTGTGTGTGTGTGTTTGTATGCATCTGTGTGTATGCATGTGTGTCTGTGTGTGCCTGTGTGTGCATGTGTGTGCTAGTGTGTATTTCAGCATGTGTGTCTGCATGTGTGTCTGTGTGTGCTAGTGTGTATTTCCATGTGTGTGTGTACGTGTGTGTGTGCGTGTGTGTGTTTGTCATATGTGTGTCGTGTGTTTTGTGTGTCCATGTGTGTGTCTGTGTATCTGTGTGTGTGTGTTTGTATGCGTCAGTGTGTATGTCATGTGTGTGTCTGTGTGTGTGTGTGCGTTAGTGTGTCTGTGTGTGTATGTCATGTGTCTGTGTGTGTCTGTGTGAGTGTGTGCGCGTTAGTGTGTCTGTGTGCGTGTTTGTATGCGTCTGTGTGTACAGTGTATGTCATGTGTGTGCGTTTGTGTGTGTGTGTGTCTGTGTGTGCATTTGTGTGTCTGTGTGTGTATGTCATGTGTCTGTGCCTGTGTGTGTGTGTGTGTGCACTAGTGTGTCTGTGTGTGCATTTGTGTGTCTGTGTGTGCATTTGTGTGTCTGTGTGTGTGTGCGTTAGTGTGTCTGTGTGTGCATTTGTGTGTGTATGTCATGTGTGTGTGCCTGTGCGTGTGCATGTGTGTGTTTGGTACACAAATTGTAATGCAGTCTGTGTGTGTATGTCATGTGTGTGTGTTAGTGTGTCTGTGTGTGTATGTCATGTCTGTCTGTGTGTGCATGTGTGTGCTAGTGTGTATTTCATGCATGTGTGTGCGCATGTGTGTCTGTGTGTGCTAGTGTGTATTTCTATGTGTGTATGTGTACGTGTGTGTGTGTGCGTGTGTGTGTTTGTCATATGTGTGTCGTGTGTTTTGTATGTCCATGTGTGTGTCTGTGTATCTGTGTGTGTGTGTTTGTATGCGTCTGTGTGTATGTCATGTGTGTGTCTGTGTGCGTTAGTGTGTGTGTGCGTTAGTGTGTGTGTGTGTGTATGTGTATATGTCATGTGTGCGTGTGTGTTTGTGTGTGTGTGCGTTAGTGTGTCTGTGTGTGTGTGTTTGAATGCATCTGTGTGTATGTAGTGTGTCTGTGTGTGCTAGTGTGTATTTCATGCATGTGTGTGTGCATGTGTGTCTGTGTGCTAGTGTGTATTTCCATGTGTGTGTGTACGTGTGTGTGTGTGTGCGTGTGTGTGTGTTTGTCATATGTGTGTCGTGTTTTTTGTGTGTCCATGTGTGTCTGTGTATCTGTGTGCATGTGTTTGTATGCGTCTGTGTGTATGTCATGTGTGTGTCTGTGTGCGTTAGTGTGTGTGTGTGCATTAGTGTGTGTGTGTTTGTATGCGTCTGTGTGTATGTCATGTGTGTGTGTCTGTGTGCGTTTGTGTGTGTGTGTGTGTGTTAGTGTGTCTGTGTGTGCATTTGTGTCTGTGTGTGCCTGTGTGTGTGTCTGTGTGAGTGTGTGTGTGTGCGTTAGTGTGTCTGTGTGTGTTTGTATGCGTCTGTGTGTATGTCATGTGTGTATGTGTGTGTGCGAAAGTGTGTCTGTGTGTGCATTTGTGTGTCTGTGTGTGTATTCATGTGTTAGTGTGTCTGTGTGTGCATTTGTGTGTCTGTGTGTGTATGTCATGTGTGTGTGTGTGTGCCTGTGCATGTGTGTTTTATGCAAGCTTGGTACACAAATTAAAATGCAATCAGCTGAATTGAATACAATACATGTACTTGTGCATGTGACAATGTGAGTGAGAGTGTTTGTACTATCATCAGACAGGTGTATTGTTTGCCACATGTATAACTGGTGCGTGCAAGTACGCTGTACATGAGTGTGTGTGTGTGTGTGTGTGTGTGTGTGTGTGTATGTGTGTGTGTGTGTATGTGTGTGTGTGTGTGTGTGTGTATGTGTGTGTGTGTGTGTGTGTGTGCGGTTGTGTATAAGAAAATATGCCATACGATAGTGTACAGGGCCATGTACGTAACAATGCAAGTGTGTGCACAAGTGGGAGCCAGCATGAGTATGTGTGAGCTGAAAGTTAATTGTGTGAGACCGAAATCGTAGCCGAGTGGGCGTGGCAGATATAAGACGATGATTTTAGCAAGATGATGGCAAATAGGAAAGCTTTATTACACGACTAGAGGATGATGTGAGTGCTTAGCAAATAGCCTTACGCGTGCCGTTTTGAATACTGCCGGCGACGTGGGAGGCGCAAGGTTATATTCACTTGGGGTCCGTTAATTTGGTACGATCGTCTGGAACTGAGCAGCGTTCTTCTTCTTTTAACTTTCCCGCATAAACTCACTGCCTGAGTGAGACAAAAACAGTTGGGAACGGCTAGCTTAGTTTAAGGGAGAAATGGGCGGAACAAAGAAGTTATCAAAATTTATTGTGGATTGGGAGAATGGAACACGGGTTGCATGCAAAAATGGTGCAATCGAGCGGGAAATGTGCATTAACTTTGCACAGCTGTATCTCCGTGACGGATAGAGTAAAAATTAACGAACTGAACACATCAATAGCAACAGGACCCCTGTACGTACATACGGAATTTGAAACGATTTAAACTCTCCTAGCTGAAGATGTGACGGTTTTGAACCCCATGGGGTATCGGACATCGTAGCATCAGCAAGGAACTAGTGCAAGGCCCCAAAATAAGTTTCCCCGTAGTGAAATGGTGTAGTATGAAGTGTTGAAAATAGGAAGTCGATAGCGTTAACCGTTGGGAAGTTATAGCGATTCACCCGCGATGCATTTTTATAACATTTTATAATATATCCGTGGGGCAATTTTCGCGGAAACTGTCCCAATTTCAATGTAGTGTATAAGGGCGGAAACTTTGGCAGGGTGACGTTTGTCCTCTTAGGTCGAGAATCGATCGCACTCAGGATTGGCCAAGCGTATATGACATCCAGGATTGAAAGATAGCGACAGAGATTCACATCATTAATATGACCATAGAAAGCTCTGGCACTGTATCGAAACACTTTATGTAAATAAATAAATAAATAAAATTAAAAAATTAAATAGAAAGGCCATGCATCCACATGAACGGGTGTGTTGCTAGGGTCGTAATTACGTTCGTTTCTATCTTGCGATGAAAATTTAACAATC
Source organism: Ephydatia muelleri (assembly GCA_013339895.1). NCBI lineage: Eukaryota > Metazoa > Porifera > Demospongiae > Spongillida > Spongillidae > Ephydatia > Ephydatia muelleri. The sequence goes on from JABACO010000001.1 coordinate 5,596,528, forward strand.
TCACAGTATACATACATATCTATGCTGAGCACCTTTGAAGAACACTCCAGGTATTAAATAACGCATGCATGTGCATCAATTTATTTGCAAGGTGTTATGTAAAGACGAAACTTCCTGCAGTCGTTATTTAATGTAGACATCGTTGGAAGGGTAAATACCTGGGGAAGTCCCTACCCGACTTCCGCCGAAATCGGACTGCACGTGCACACTGCCATCTACACACATTTATAGGCAAACAAGTACAGCAGATTCAGTTCGACATAGCAAATAATTGAAGACAGATGGAGAAGACGTGCTACGATGACGGTTTCACGTTTCCTATTGAATGTCCAAGCGGAGGGAGGGCGCTACGTTCCGTTGCAATCGTCCATGGTGTGCCAGAGATACGCTTTGATCAAGGTCCTCTCCGTTCTGAAATCACTCCGGAAACCCACTTAGGACCGTTGAGTAGATTCCGAACCTTTACATTTTGACCCACCACAAATTCTCTTCCTCTTGCATGTTTATCATGAATTAGTTTCTGATGAGCTTGTTGATCTAAAACCATCCGTTGCAGGTCTGGCTTCAGCATGTCCAACCGGGTTCGCATTGATCGTTTCAAAAACAATTCACAAGGAGCAACATCAGTAGTCGTGTGTGGAGAGCTGCGATATTTCAACAGAAATTGACAAAGCCGATACTTCAAGTCACACCCTTCCCGGTCTCCAGCCAACATTGCCTTTTTGAATGTTTGGATGAATCTTTCTGCCAATCCATTGGATGAAGGGTGGTAAGGAGCACATCGGATATGTTTGATACCATTGTTTCTCATGAATGTTTCAAACTCTGCAGAGACAAATTGTGGTCCATTGTCTGATACTACTTGTTCTGAAAGGCCATATGATGAGAACAACTCTCGTAATACTTCTATTGTCCTTTGTGATGTTGTGGATTGCATCATTTTCACTTCAGGCCATTTTGAATGTGCATCTATGACGACCAGGAACATATGGCTCTTGAATGGTCCTGCGAAGTCAATATGCACCCTCTTCCATGGTTGGGTAGGCCAAATCCAGGGATGGAGTGGGGCCACAGGAGGATTGTTCTTCACTTCTTGACAACTGAGGCAACTCTTGGCTTTCTCTTCCAAACATTTGTCAAGCCCTGGCCACCATAAATAACTTCTTGCAAGTGCCTTCATTCTTGATGCTCCGGGGTGTTCTTTGTGTAACTCCTGTAGCACATGCTCTTGTAATTTAGCAGGCACCACAACCCTAATCCCCACATTAAGCAATCTCCCTCCACTGTCAGCTCATTCCTGCGTGTCCAATAAGGTTTCAGGTTCTCAGGAACTATACTTGGCCAACCATTCCTTGTAAAAGTAACCACTTTGCTCAAAATGGGATCTTGACGAGTAACCTTTCGCAATTGCATGGCAGTCACTGGAAGAGCCTCGATCTGACCTACATTGAAAACATCACTGTCTGAAGTAGCTGTCCCTGCATCGGCTATGATAGAGAGAGGTAACCTGGACAAACCATCAGCATTTGCATGCTGTGCTGTAGGTCTTAATTCCAAATCATACTCATAAGCTGATAATAAAAGAGCCCATCTCTGTAACCGCGCTGCAGCCAATGGGGGTACACCGGTCTTTGGGCCTAGAATTGTCGTCAAAGGCTTATGATCTGTAAGCAGTGTGAACCGACGCCCATAAAGGTACTCGTGAAACTTCTTAACCCCAAATATGAGAGAGAGAGCCTCTTTTTCTAGCTGGGCATAGTTCCGTTCACTAGCATTTAAAGTTCGTGATGCGAAAGCGATAGGCCGTTCACTTCCATCAGGCAGTGTGTGAGAAATTACAGCCCCAATGCCATACGCAGAAGCATCTCCAGCCAACTTAATGGGTAAGGTAGGATCATAATGTACTAACACATTGGGTGATGTCAGACACTGTTTAGCTTGCTTAAATGCCTGCTCACGCTGATCAGTCCATTTCCACTGAACATTCTTTCTGAGCAGCTCATTAAGAGGATTAAGAAGTGTTGCCAGGTTTGGAATGAATTTTGAGTAATAATTTATCATCCCCAAAAATGACCGAAGTTGAGGCACACTACTGGGTACTGGGGCCATCAAAACGGCGTCTAACTTCTCTCCAGTAGCATGGATTCCATTGGCATCAATCCTGTGACCCAGATATTGCACAGATGTAGTAAGAAAACAACATTTTTCTTTGTTCACTCTCAACCCTTCATTCTGTAAACGCTTCAGCACCTCCTCTACGGTAGCGAGATGTTCCTCTTTGTTCTTTCCTACTATCAATGTGTCATCTAAGTAGCATAACACCCCCGACATTCCTTGAAGAATTGTATCCATGGCTCGTTGAAAAATTGCAGGAGCTGAAGCAATTCCAAATGGTAAGCGTGTGTACCGGTAAAGCCCACGATGTGTGTTAATGGCAACAAACACTGCGCCACAGCATTTAGTATGCAGAGCTGTGCAGAGTCTGCATATCAACCATATGCAGATGAGTATCTTTGAAGTGTTCATATGCAGACGTCTGCATATGAACACTTCAACGATACTCATCTGCATATGGTTGATATGCAGACTCTGCACAGCTCTGCATACTAAATGCTGTGGCGCAGTGAAATTGCCGAGATACCTCATCAAGCTCCATCTGTGTATAGGCTTGAGCTAAATCCAGTTTGGTAAACCACTTGCCACCTGAAAGAGCAGCAAACAAATCACTGGGCTTAGGCAGAGGATACTGGTCTACCATCAACTCAAGGGACTTAAGGTCAGTATTCAATTATTTAACGCGCGTAATTGATATTACAGAATACCCCTTTCTTTACCTCAGGGAACAGTTTCATACCGAAAGATGAATACAGACATGTTACCAAGCAAAAGGAGATTATAAATAACGATTTTCTATTTATACTTCTAGGTTCAGTGATAAATACTAACTCACCAAAGAATGAGTACTTGAAAATGCTGTTTCGTAAAAGGCGGAGAACTTGCCGTGCCTGGACTGGCACAAATTTGGTGTCAAAATGTCATACTAAGCATATTGTTGTCACTTTTATACACTGCGTGTTTTAAAGCGTTTTACTGTAAAGTTAAACTTCAAAAACAAGGTACACGGATCGTTTAATTGGTGACAATAACGTCTTCGCGGTATCGCAACGGTCGGAAAAAGTAATTGTAGCGAAAGCAGGACTTATAATCCTGTAGTTCATACTATACTCGCTATTTTATAAATTTATCTAGACGATACGAACCCTTTTTGCACTCCGCCTTTCTCGTCGAAGAAAGGACCCCACATTCATGCGGCCATATTGAAGTTAATTGCACAAATTATTAGTAGCCGCATGCAATAAACGCGGGTAACGCCCGCTGTTTTGGGCCTATAGGCATTCGCTCTTCGGTGTTCATCGCGTACAGTGTGACTACTTGTTATAGCTCGTCAAGTTTAGTTCGTTTAATTCATCCATTCAAATTCAAGGTACTACCGGCAAATGTATTGCAAACAAATAGCATTCCACAAAACATATGCACGCAGGAATTGTGCTGGCCATCAACTGATCGGTGCTGTGGAAAAGAAAGATTTAGTTCGTGTGAATAAAGTAACAAAGGTGCAGAAGAACATCCGCAAGGTAGTGTACAAAAAAAATACTATGAATACAAATCCCAAATCCCACATTGTTCGTGCCTATATATAGGCATCCGCTCTTCGGTGTTCATCGCGTATACAGTGTGACTACTTGTTACAGCTCGTCGAGTTTAGTTCTTTGAATTCATCCATTCAAATTCAAGGTACTACCGGTAAATGTAAACAAATAGCATTCATATCAATCCATGCACGCAGGAATTGTGCTGGCCATCAACTGATTGGTGCTGTGGAAAAGAAAGATTTAGTTGGTGTGAATAAAGTAACAAAGGTGCCGAAGAACATCCGTAAGGTACTGTACAAAAAAAAATACTATGAATACAAATACCAAATCCCACATTGTTCGTGCCAATAGGCATTCGCTCTTCGGTGTTCATCGCGTATTACAGTCTTCTTGTTACAGCTCGTCGAGTTTAGTTCTTTGAATTCATCCATTCAAATTCAAGGTACTACCGGTAAATGCATTGGAAACAAATAGCATTCATATCAGTCCACAAAACATATGCACACAGGAATTGTGCTGGCCATCAACTGATTGGTGCTGTGGAAAAGAAAGATTTAGTTGGTGTGAATAAAGTAACAAAGGTGCTGAAGAACATCCGTAAGGTAGAGTACAAAAAATACATGTCTGTGTAAACTATCAAATCCCACATTGTTCGTGCCTATAAGCATTTGCTCTTACAAATAGCATTCATATCAATCCATGCACGCAGGAATTGTGTTGGCCATCAATTGACGGGTGCTGTGGAAAAGAAAGATTTAGTTGGTGTGAATAAGGTAACAAAGGTGCTGAAGAACATCCGTAAGGTAGTGAATACAAATCGCACATTACGGCTGCACTTATTAGGCCTCTGAGTGTGAATAACTGCAGGCTGCAGGAAGATAAGGATTAATTGACATCGCACTACTCCATCTGCTAAAACACCTCAAATGGACAAAATATCATTAAAAGTGAGAATGAGACAGAGTTATTTCAGCAAGCACTACAACTGGATGATTCCTATTTTGAAAGTTATCATGGACAAAAGCTCCCTTGCAAGTTCAAAATCCATGCCAAAGAAATCTAACATGCATTCTCTAAAAGGTGGCATCCACAAAAAGACAAAAAATGGTATGAAAGTATATTCTCATTGCAACGGTGGAACTTTTTACAAACAACAGAAAAACAGTTACATTCATTAGAAAAATGTAATGCTTGTTTCAACCAGTTCTATGCTGAACAAAAAACATTTCCGTTGAAACCAATTTACACTCCACAGCATGATATTTCAATGACTATGCCAAAAGATGTTTCAGAAGGTACATATGTGGCAATTGCAATTGAAAAGCTTGACAAAGACTGTGAACAGCGGTTTGGTAAACAATTTGTAGAAACCCTTGTAAAATGTAAAATAGTAGAAAAATCAAAAAGCCAATCTGAAAAGCTTTCAGAAAAAAGGAAAATGCTAAAAAAATGTAGAGACACAATCTACGAAGGTTTTAAAAAAACAATACCTGAAATGATATTGAAAGAAAATGAGTCAATCAAAGCGTACACAAGAAAAAGAAAGGCACAATACTTTGCTCATAACCCAGCAAAAAAAAAGAAATCACACTCACCCACATTTGATAATATCTCATGGGACACAGCTACCGTACTGGATGATTTGAAAAAGGCTGAAACTCTTGGACAGAAAATTACATGGTCATCATTTGCAAGAGAGCATGGTGTGTGTGAAAAAAATGGTGGACAAATAATAAAAGAGTTTGCAGAAAGTCACAACATCAACACAGCAGGCCTGAGTAAGCATGCATCTCATGGTGATAGAGTACGAGCATCAAAACTAAAGTTCCCTGGGAAGCAAGTAGCTATTGCAGTCCCCCCACCCCCTGCTACAGTTAGAGAGGTGTGGAAAACACAAGTGGAGTCAGGCGAACTAAAACTAGGGGTGATGTGTACACCATACACTATATCAAGGTTTTCAACAACACATGGCAAACTAAATGTAGAAGAAATAAAGGTGCAGGGGAGGAAGATTCCTCTGAAGCAATTGAGAGCAAGGATGCTACTGAAACATGAAAAATATATGCACTTATATTCAGATGAAAAAATTAAGGGGATGACAAATGAAGAAATAAGAGCTAGTATTGCAAAATACAAACCAAATTTAGAAGAAACATTAACAAGGGAGGAATTAAGTGACATTCTCAAGGCACAGCAACGTACACGACATCTAGCAATTTGGCATGACCATGCAACAGTACTAAGCAAAGGATACATATTCATAACTATACACACACTATATGACCCAGCTGTACACATTGAAGACATGGAAGAAAAAGCATCAGTGCAAACCTTGGTAGAGGAACCTCAGTTATATATGTATGCTTTGAATTCTTCATCTGTGGAAGATCAAGCAGCTATAATTCCTGATAGAGTTGAGTGTCTACAAGACCTTGATGAACCTGTGTACACTTCAGAAGGAGTACCTGTGAATGATGTTATGAAATATTTCGTAGGAGATCACCCAGCACAACAGTTTGAGAGGGGAACTCAAGTTGGTGGAAATTACAAATGTGGTGGATGTGGATGCAGATCCCAACTCATGGATGACCAAGCACATGCCTTGAGGTGCACAGTACGTTCACTACAAGACATACAAAGTATTGCACTTGATGGTGTGTTTGGTAAGGTTCCAAAGTCAATCAAACCACTATATCTACCAGACTTGAGCATAAATGAAATACGCAAAGAACTTGCTGCTAGAGGAAGAAGTGTAACCAAAAAAATCAGGTCAGACATGCAGCAAGAGCTGCAGGATATACTGCAAGGAATTCAAAGAGTGCCATCATTGCTAATTCTCCAACCAGAGCAAAACATAAGTAATCTTCATCTGCAAAGATATGCTATACTGGATTGTGAACCTATGCACGATATTAAAGGACACATCCTAAATCTACTCCAAGAACTACCAGCAATCCTACCGCCATATATTCTTTCAACATGCAACACAAGAATTAAACAATGTTTATCAAAAGAAAAAAAAAGTGCTGCTGACTTAAGAACAGCACTCATCCATATCTATCTTATACTAACATCAGTGCAGGGTATTGCTTGGGAACTACAGACTTTAGTACAATCACTGCTAATTATATCTGAGATATTCTATTCGAGCAGTAGCCAACGTTCACCAAAGCTAGTACTACAATTATACAACAATGTATGGCTGCATCATCAATTGTGCTATGATATTTTCCAGACACCTACCTCAAGAACCTCTCTGTTTGGTCTCTACTTACATGCAATAAGTTGTCATGCTCCAAAGCAATTTGAGCTTGTGTGCTTGAAGTCTGTTAATTCTGAAAATCAGGAAAGAATGTTCGGACAGTGCCGTCAAATTGCTGAGCATGCAACAAATAGACATCCTGAAAACATCATTGTCAATGTAGTACTTCGCATGCAGAAAAAAACTATATATCAAACTAATACAGACACAATTGTGAGCAAGGCTGCAGAAAGTCTGCCAGCATTTGATCGAACACATTTCCCAGCTAATTTCATTAACAAATACAAAGACAGTTGGCAGGCTCATCTAGAACAAATAAGTCCGTATTTACTTTGTGGAGAAAATGAATGGTGGAGAAAAACTGAGAATGGATTTCTTTTCATGATGGAGCACAAGACCCTCCATATCAATCCTGTGGGCCTAACCTACTTCACTTCAGAGATGCAAATGAAGCTGATGTAAAAAGACGGCATTCTCAGTGCTGGAAACAGGTTCTAGAAAACAATATTCCATTGCCTACTACTGAAATCAAAACATATACACAGGATGGGCACTACATCTCTACACAACAGTACACAAATGCTACACCACAACCACAACTGATAGCAAACCCAATGGAGAACTCTCACCACACAGTATGTTCATCCCATGCAATCACAAATCATCCAGTTGAAGCCGAAGAGACTATGGATTCATGTTCAGACTCGATCTCATATTCTTTAAAATACCCAACTCATCATGCACATCAACTTGAGGGTAGACAAACAGAAGAACAGTTACCATCTAGTACTAAAAAAAGAGGAACAGTTATAGGCAATCCCAATGAAAACTGTGACTACATTACAGAATGCACCACAGAAGGTTTGAAGACGACAATGTGTAGATCTATTGCACAATGTACTGGGGTAAGAAAAGAAGTAATTCAGCTTGACAAACTAAGGCAACATCTAAAAGAGCAAAAACAGAGCAATAAAACCCTGAGGCATGAAGACATCCATAATTATGAAACTGTTCTATCAAAAGTTAAAACAATTGTATCACATCTAAAAACAAGCAGCATGGACAAAATTAGTGACATTGAAAAGCAATTCTATGCCCAGCATGGAAGAATTCCAGTCTCTACCAATGATTCAGAATTATGGGCAATAGAAAACAAAAAAAAGACGTATGCCGCGAAGCTGCTGCAAGCATGGGACGAAAATAAAATGAAGTAGGGTGTTTTGTAGAACAGCTGTGTACTGCATTTTGTTTCACTAAATGTTGTCAAAATAATCTCAGTAATGACAGATGTGTCCATGCTCTGCGCTGAATAGTTAGTATATGCTGTTCTGCAATGCGCGCTTTAAGAGAGAACACTACCTGTTGCTCTTAAAAGCGAAATAATGTTGACTGAAACAAATAACCTGAAATGGTGGCTCGATCATTCATTTAACCAGAATAGCTCCTTACCAGGGGGTATGGTAGGAAGATCGAGGTGACCACTTCGAATTTTAATAATTACTTCTGACACATACAATAACATGTATTGGTATGCATGTATGTGCTGCTATATTGTCTAAACTGTTGAAACTTCATTGTTATATCAAAAGGATTCCTTCTGGCCTTAATAACTGTTCTTGCAGAGATAAAATTATTGTAATTAGCATTGCAGTAGATAAACCTACATGCATGCACACACCAGCTGATCTAGAAAAAAAAAGTGCAGAATTGATTAGCTTCTGTATTGTATTGTACCATACTGAGAAAACGATGAGGTAAATCTTACCTAAAAGAGAAATAACTATATATACACTGAAGGGATAAACAGTGCCATTCACTATTCATTGTAAATGGACACATGTCCATGACATGTAAACAACAGTGTCCATGTAGGGCATGCAGATGGCACAGCACAGCTTGATACAACCTACAAACCATGCAACCACTGGCATGAGTAATACATATTTACACTCAAGATCATTAACAAAACTAAACCTACATTGCTATGGCAATGCTTTGATACAAAGGAGGTGTTTCACACATGTACATATAAGGTTTGAGAACCACACCTGATATCAGAGCATTCTCAGATTCACATAAACCTTGGAATTATCCCAATGATCACTCCTAACACAGTGCAGCATTCATGCATCTAATAATTGTTCAAATACAAGGGCAGACTGAAACCGCCACACCTAAACCAGGAGTTATTCTAATTTAAAGACAACTGAACAACACATGTACACACCATAATACCAGGCTAACCTGATGTCGGATAACTTTCTAAATCACACACTCTGTGGGGGAGGTTACAGTCATTGCTCCAACACAAGGGCAGTCTGAAGCCACACCCACAACCAGATGTTATTCTAATTCAAAGACTACAATGAACACCATGCACCCCATGGTACCAGGCTAACCTGAAGTCGAATAACGTTCGTATTCACACCCTGTGTGGACAAGGTCACAGCCATTGTTCCAAAATATGGCCAGTCCAATCCGTAGCCACAATGACACCTATAGGTATGCGCAGCCACCAATTTACACACTCCTCCACGGTACTGGAGTACACAGATCCACGTGTAATTAAACCCAGAAACAATCAATTTGTTACAAAGATACTACGTGATGGGCACACAAATATATCTTTCCGATATATTTCTGAGCACACACGCATGCAGATTCTTGCATGCATGGGTACGAGGGAAGCACACATGTATAGTTATAGTTAGTTCCGGAGAACGGAGACGGGGGCGACTCGATCGGGGCACAGCCGTTACAACTTCAGTTCCTGTGAGGGAAAAACATATCAGGGATTACGCTTGCCGAGGCTTATATACCAGGATCGCTCCGCGGTCCTGGAAATCTCATGCCTGCGGCGCTCGTAGCCCCGGTGTTCATGGCTTCGCTTCGCTCGCTGAATCCTGCGAGATCACGAGGATCGGCATTCACTTTCTCAGCTTCGCGGACACCCACTAACCTCGATAGTGCAATGACTCCACTTCAACCACAAATAAAGATGAAGATCGTTCAAAGTACTAAACGATGAATGAATGATCAGAGTTATCAATAACGCACAAACGTCTATCATCGCTAGCGCTCTGTCCTCACAGGTACTTTATTTCAATTTTTCAAAAGTTAACTCATGCGCTTATTAAAAATGGTTACAAGCAACTTAAGAAAATTAACTGTCTAAACTTTTTTTTCTCCATACGTTGAAGAAGGGGTGGCTCGATCAGAAACCCAGGAACAATGTGAGCTACTTATAACCAATAGACCTCATGTGCAGCACGAGGTTTAGGTGGTGGCGATGTCGTGTTGATTGTAGGCTACCACAAGGGACTAAAACTGTATATGAACTTAGGCCATGCCTCTGATATAGTTATTCAACTGATGGCCATGTCAGGAAAACGGTCAGGACCAATCTCCCAATGTGCCTGAAGCTTTGTGAGTTGGTACCAGTGTTGTTGCCATGACGGCTTTGTATTTAAAGGCCAAAACCCTTTCCGTAGTGTAAGGACTGGGGACCCAAAGTCAGTGTAAATACCTTCCTGTATCGAATTAGGGGTGACACAGAGACACAGGTACAATGTGACTTAGTTCCAACCTGTAGCCCACATGTACTGAAAGAGTTTTAGGTGATTGCGATGTTGTGTTGATTGTAGGCTACCACAAGGCACTAAACACTGTATATGAACTTAGGTCATGCCTCTGGTGTAGTTATTGTATTGATGGCATTGTCAGGAAATTGGTCAGGACCAATCTCCCAATGTCCCTGAAGCTTTATGAGTTGGTACCAGTGTTGTTGCCATGACGGCTTTGTATTTAAAGGCCAAAACACTTTCCGTAGTGTAAGGACTGGGGACCCAAAGTCAGTGTAAATACCTTCCTGTATCGAACTAGGAGTGACTCAGAGACCTAGGTGCAATGTGACTTAGTTCCAACATACAGCCCTCATGTACTGAAAAAGTTTTAGGTCGTGGCGATGTCATGTTGACTGTAGGCTACCACAAGGGACTAAAACTGTCTAAGAACTTAGGCCATGCCTCTGATATAGTTATTAAACTGATGGCCATGTCAGGAAATTGGTCAGGACCAATCTCCCAATGTCCCTGAAGCTTTATGAGTTGGTACCAGTGTTGTTGCCATGACGGCTTTGTATTTAAAGGCCAAAACCCTTTCCGTAGTGTAAGGACTGGGGACCCAAAGTCAGTGTAAATACCTTCCTGTATCGAATTAGGGGTGACACAGAGACATAGGTACAATGTGACTTAGTTCCAACCTGTAGCCCACATGTACTGAAAGAGTTTTAGGTGATTGCGATGTTGTGTTGATTGTAGGCTACCACAAGGCACTAAACACTGTATATGAACTTAGGTCATGCCTCTGGTGTAGTTATTGTATTGATGGCATTGTCAGGAAATTGGTCAGGACCAATCTCCCAATGTCCCTGAAGCTTTATGAGTTGGTACCAGTGTTGTTGCCATGACGGCTTTGTATTTAAAGGCCAAAACCCTTTCCATAGTGTAAGGACTGGGGACCCAAAGTCAGTGTAAATACCTTCCTGTATCGAACTAGGAGTGACTCAGAGATCTAGGTGCAATGTGACTTAGTTCCAACCTGTAGCCCACATGTACTGAAAGAGTTTTAGGTGATTGCGATGTTGTGTTGATTGTAGGCTACCACAAGGCACTAAACACTGTATATGAACTTAGGCCATGCCCCTGGTGTAGTTATTGTATTGATGGCATTGTCAGGAAATTGGTCAGGACCAATCTCCCAATGTCCCTGAAGCTTTATGAGTTGGTACCAGTGTTGTTGCCATGACGGCTTTGTATTTAAAGGCCAAAACCCTTTCCATAGTGTAAGGACTGGGGACCCAAAGTCAGTGTAAATACCTTCCTGTATCGAACTAGGAGTGACTCAGAGACCTAGGTGCAATGTGACTTAGTTCCAACATACAGCCCTCATGTACTGAAAAAGTTTTAGGTCGTGGCGATGTCATGTTGACTGTAGGCTACCACAAGGGACTAAAACTGTCTAAGAACTTAGGCCATGCCTCTGATATAGTTATTAAACTGATGGCCATGTCAGGTAAAAGGTCAGGACCAATCTCCCAATGTGCCTGAAGCTTTGTGAGTTGGTACCAGTGTTGTTGCCATGACGGCTTTGTATTTAAAGGCCAAAACCCTTTCCGTAGTGTAAGGACTGGGGACCCAAAGTCAGTGTAAATACCTTCCTGTATCGAATTAGGGGTGACACAGAGACACAGGTACAATGTGACTTAGTTCCAACCTGTAGCCCACATGTACTGAAAGAGTTTTAGGTGATTGCGATGTTGTGTTGATTGTAGGCTACCACAAGGCACTAAACACTGTATATGAACTTAGGTCATGCCCCTGGTGTAGTTATTGCATTGATGGCATTGTCAGGAAATTGGTCAGGACCAATCTCCCAATGTCCCTGAAGCTTTATGAGTTGGTACCAGTGTTTTTGCCATGACGGCTTTGTATTTAAAGGCCAAAACCCTTTCCATAGTGTAAGGACTGGGGACCCAAAGTCAGTGTAAATACCTTCCTGTATCGAATTAGGGGTGACACAGAGACACAGGTACAATGTGATTTAGTTCCAACCTGTAGCCCACATGTACTGAAAGAGTTTTAGGTGATTGCGATGTTGTGTTGATTGTAGGCTACCACAAGGCACTAAACACTGTATATGAACTTAGGTCATGCCTCTGGTGTAGTTATTGTATTGATGGCATTGTCAGGAAATTGGTCAGGACCAATCTCCCAATGTCCCTGAAGCTTTATGAGTTGGTACCAGTGTTGTTGCCATGACGGCTTTGTATTTAAAGGCCAAAACCCTTTCCATAGTGTAAGGACTGGGGACCCAAAGTCAGTGTAAATACCTTCCTGTATCGAACTAGGAGTGACTCAGAGACCTAGGTGCAATGTGACTTAGTTCCAACATACAGCCCTCATGTACTGAAAAAGTTTTAGGTCGTGGCGATGTCATGTTGACTGTAGGCTACCACAAGGGACTAAAACTGTCTAAGAACTTAGGCCATGCCTCTGATATAGTTATTAAACTGATGGCCATGTCAGGAAAACGGTCAGGACCAATCTCCCAATGTGCCTGAAGCTTTGTGAGTTGGTACCAGTGTTGTTGCCATGACGGCTTTGTATTTAAAGGCCAAAACCCTTTCCGTAGTGTAAGGACTGGGGACCCAAAGTCAGTGTAAATACCTTCCTGTATCGAATTAGGGGTGACACAGAGACACAGGTACAATGTGACTTAGTTCCAACCTGTAGCTCACATGTACTGAAAGAGTTTTAGGTGATTGCGATGTTGTGTTGATTGTAGGCTACCACAAGGCACTAAACACTGTATATGAACTTAGGTCATGCCCCTGGTGTAGTTATTGCATTGATGGCATTGTCAGGAAATTGGTCAGGACCAATCTCCCAATGTCCCTGAAGCTTTATGAGTTGGTACCAGTGTTGTTGCCATGACGGCTTTGTATTTAAAGGCCAAAACCCTTTCCATAGTGTAAGGACTGGGGACCCAAAGTCAGTGTAAATACCTTCCTGTATCGAATTAGGGGTGACACAGAGACACAGGTACAATGTGACTTAGTTCCAACCTGTAGCCCACATGTACTGAAAGAGTTTTAGGTGATTGCGATGTTGTGTTGATTGTAGGCTACTACAAGGCACTAAACACTGTATATGAACTTAGGCCATGCCCCTGGTGTAGTTATTGTATTGATGGCATTGTCAGGAAATTGGTCAGGACCAATCTCCCAATGTGCCTGAAGCTTTGTGAGTTGGTACCAGTATTGTTGCCATGACGGCTTTGTATTTAAAGGCCAAAACCCTTTCCATAGTGTAAGGACTGGGGACCCAAAGTCAGTGTAAATACCTTCCTGTATCGAACTAGGAGTGACTCAGAGACCTAGGTGCAATGTGACTTAGTTCCAACATACAGCCCTCATGTACTGAAAAAGTTTTAGGTCGTGGCGATGTCATGTTGACTGTAGGCTACCACAAGGGACGAAAACTGTCTAAGAACTTAGGCCATGCCTCTGATATAGTTATTAAACTGATGGCCATGTCAGGAAAACGGTCAGGACCAATCTCCCAATGTGCCTGAAGCTTTATGAGTTGGTACCAGTGTTGTTGCCATGACGACTTTGTATTTAAAGGCCAAAACCCTTTCCGTAGTGTAAGGACTGGGGACCCAAAGTCAGTGTAAATACCTTCCTGTATCGAATTAGGGGTGACACAGAGACACAGGTACAATGTGATTTAGTTCCAACCTGTAGCCCACATGTACTGAAAGAGTTTTAGGTGATTGCGATGTTGTGTTGATTGTAGGCTACCACAAGGCACTAAACACTGTATATGAACTTAGGTCATGCCTCTGGTGTAGTTATTGTATTGATGGCATTGTCAGGAAATTGGTCAGGACCAATCTCCCAATGTCCCTGAAGCTTTATGAGTTGGTACCAGTGTTGTTGCCATGAGGCTTTGTATTTAAAGGCCAAAACCCTTTCCATAGTGTAAGGACTGGGGACCCAAAGTCAGTGTAAATACCTTCCTGTATCGAACTAGGAGTGACTCAGAGACCTAGGTGCAATGTGACTTAGTTCCAACATACAGCCCTCATGTACTGAAAAAGTTTTAGGTCGTGGCGATGTCATGTTGACTGTAGGCTACCACAAGGGACTAAAACTGTCTAAGAACTTAGGCCATGCCTCTGATATAGTTATTAAACTGATGGCCATGTCAGGAAAACGGTTAGGACCAATCTCCCAATGTGCCTGAAGCTTTGTGAGCTGGTACCAGTGTTATTGCCATGACGGCTTTGTATTTAAAAGCCAAAACCCTTTCCGTAGTGTAAGGACTGGGGACCCAAAGTCAGTGTAAATACCTTCCTGTATCGAATTAGGGGTGACACAGAGACACAGGTACAATGTGATTTAGTTCCAACCTGTAGCCCACATGTACTGAAAGAGTTTTAGGAGATTGCGATGTTGTGTTGATTGTAGGCTACCACAAGGCACTAAACACTGTATATGAACTTAGGTCATGCCTCTGGTGTAGTTATTGTATTGATGGCATTGTCAGGAAATTGGTCAGGACCAATCTCCCAATGTCCCTGAAGCTTTATGAGTTGGTACCAGTGTTGTTGCCATGACGGCTTTGTATTTAAAGGCCAAAACCCTTTCCATAGTGTAAGGACTGGGGACCCAAAGTCAGTGTAAATACCTTCCTGTATCGAACTAGGAGTGACTCAGAGACCTAGGTGCAATGTGACTTAGTTCCAACAT
The DNA here is from genome assembly GCA_013339895.1 of Ephydatia muelleri. NCBI lineage: Eukaryota > Metazoa > Porifera > Demospongiae > Spongillida > Spongillidae > Ephydatia > Ephydatia muelleri. The sequence continues at coordinate 5,611,757 of JABACO010000001.1, forward strand.
ACAGCCCTCATGTACTGAAAAAGTTTTAGGTCGTGGCGATGTCATGTTGACTGTAGGCTACCACAAGGGACTAAAACTGTCTAAGAACTTAGGCCATGCCTCTGATATAGTTATTAAACTGATGGCCATGTCAGGAAAACGGTCAGGACCAATCTCCCAATGTGCCTGAAGCTTTGTGAGTTGGTACCAGTGTTGTTGCCATGACGGCTTTGTATTTAAAGGCCAAAACCCTTTCCGTAGTGTAAGGACTGGGGACCCAAAGTCAGTGTAAATACCTTCCTGTATCGAATTAGGGGTGACACAGAGACACAGGTACAATGTGACTTAGTTCCAACCTGTAGCCCACATGTACTGAAAGAGTTTTAGGTGATTGCGATGTTGTGTTGATTGTAGGCTACCACAAGGCACTAAACACTGTATATGAACTTAGGTCATGCCTCTGGTGTAGTTATTGTATTGATGGCATTGTCAGGAAATTGGTCAGGACCAATCTCCCAATGTCCCTGAAGCTTTATGAGTTGGTACCAGTGTTGTTGCCATGACGGCTTTGTATTTAAAGGCCAAAACCCTTTCCATAGTGTAAGGACTGGGGACCCAAAGTCAGTGTAAATACCTTCCTGTATCGAATTAGGGGTGACACAGAGACACAGGTACAATGTGACTTAGTTCCAACCTGTAGCCCACATGTACTGAAAGAGTTTTAGGTGATTGCGATGTTGTGTTGATTGTAGGCTACCACAAGGCACTAAACACTGTATATGAACTTAGGTCATGCCTCTGGTGTAGTTATTGTATTGATGGCAATGTCAGGAAAAGGATCAGGACCAATCTCCCAATGTGCCTGAAGCTTTGTGAGTTGGTACCAGTGTTGTTGCCATGACGGCTTTGTATTTAAAGGCCAAAACCCTTTCCATAGTGTAAGGACTGGGGACCCAAAGTCAGTGTAAATACCTTCCTGTATCGAATTAGGGGTGACACAGAGACACAGGTACAATGTGACTTAGTTCCAACCTGTAGCCCACATGTACTGAAAGAGTTTTAGGTGATTGCGATGTTGTGTTGATTGTAGGCTACTACAAGGCACTAAACACTGTATATGAACTTAGGCCATGCCCCTGGTGTAGTGATTGTATTGATGGCATTGTCAGGAAATTGGTCAGGACCAATTTCCCAATGTGCCTGAAGCTTTGTGAGTTGGTACCAGTATTGTTGCCATGACGGCTTTGTATTTAAAGGCCAAAACCCTGGTACCAGTATTGTTGCCATGACGGCTTTGTATTTAAAGGCCAAAACCCTTTCCATAGTGTAAGGACTGGGGACCCAAAGTCAGTGTAAATACCTTCCTGTATCGAACTAGGAGTGACTCAGAGACCTAGGTGCAATGTGACTTAGTTCCAACATACAGCCCTCATGTACTGAAAAAGTTTTAGGTCGTGGCGATGTCATGTTGACTGTAGGCTACCACAAGGGACTAAAACTGTCTAAGAACTTAGGCCATGCCTCTGATATAGTTATTAAACTGATGGCCATGTCAGGAAAACGGTCAGGACCAATCTCCCAATGTGCCTGAAGCTTTGTGAGTTGGTACCAGTGTTGTTGCCATGACGGCTTTGTATTTAAAGGCCAAAACCCTTTCCGTAGTGTAAGGACTGGGGACCCAAAGTCAGTGTAAATACCTTCCTGTATCGAATTAGGGGTGACACAGAGACACAGGTACAATGTGACTTAGTTCCAACCTGTAGCCCACATGTACTGAAAGAGTTTTAGGTGATTGCGATGTTGTGTTGATTGTAGGCTACCACAAGGCACTAAACACTGTATATGAACTTAGGTCATGCCTCTGGTGTAGTTATTGTATTGATGGCATTGTCAGGAAATTGGTCAGGACCAATCTCCCAATGTCCCTGAAGCTTTATGAGTTGGTACCAGTGTTGTTGCCATGACGGCTTTGTATTTAAAGGCCAAAACCCTTTCCATAGTGTAAGGACTGGGGACCCAAAGTCAGTGTAAATACCTTCCTGTATCGAATTAGGGGTGACACAGAGACACAGGTACAATGTGACTTAGTTCCAACCTGTAGCCCACATGTACTGAAAGAGTTTTAGGTGATTGCGATGTTGTGTTGATTGTAGGCTACCACAAGGACTGTATATGAACTTAGGTCATGCCTCTGGTGTAGTTATTGTATTGATGGCAATGTCAGGAAAAGGGTCAGGACCAATCTCCCAATGTGCCTGAAGCTTTGTGAGTTGGTACCAGTGTTGTTGCCATGACGGCTTTGTATTTAAAGGCCAAAACCCTTTCCATAGTGTAAGGACTGGGGACCCAAAGTCAGTGTAAATACCTTCCTGTATCGAATTAGGGGTGACACAGAGACACAGGTACAATGTGACTTAGTTCCAACCTGTAGCCCACATGTACTGAAAGAGTTTTAGGTGATTGCGATGTTGTGTTGATTGTAGGCTACTACAAGGCACTAAACACTGTATATGAACTTAGGCCATGCCCCTGGTGTAGTGATTGTATTGATGGCATTGTCAGGAAATTGGTCAGGACCAATTTCCCAATGTGCCTGAAGCTTTGTGAGTTGGTACCAGTATTGTTGCCATGACGGCTTTGTATTTAAAGGCCAAAACCCTGGTACCAGTATTGTTGCCATGACGGCTTTGTATTTAAAGGCCAAAACCCTTTCCATAGTGTAAGGACTGGGGACCCAAAGTCAGTGTAAATACCTTCCTGTATCGAACTAGGAGTGACTCAGAGACCTAGGTGCAATGTGACTTAGTTCCAACATACAGCCCTCATGTACTGAAAAAGTTTTAGGTCGTGGCGATGTCATGTTGACTGTAGGCTACCACAAGGGACTAAAACTGTCTAAGAACTTAGGCCATGCCTCTGATATAGTTATTAAACTGATGGCCATGTCAGGAAAACGGTCAGGACCAATCTCCCAATGTGCCTGAAGCTTTGTGAGCTGGTACCAGTGTTGTTGCCATGACGGCTTTGTATTTAAAAGCCAAAACCCTTTCCATAGTGTAAGGACTGGGGACCCAAAGTCAGTGTAAATACCTTCCTGTATCGAATTAGGGGTGACACAGAGACACAGGTACAATGTGATTTAGTTCCAACCTGTAGCCCACATGTACTGAAAGAGTTTTAGGAGATTGCGATGTTGTGTTGATTGTAGGCTACCACAAGGCACTAAACACTGTATATGAACTTAGGTCATGCCTCTGGTGTAGTTATTGTATTGATGGCATTGTCAGGAAATTGGTCAGGACCAATCTCCCAATGTCCCTGAAGCTTTATGAGTTGGTACCAGTGTTGTTGCCATGACGGCTTTGTATTTAAAGGCCAAAACCCTTTCCATAGTGTAAGGACTGGGGACCCAAAGTCAGTGTAAATACCTTCCTGTATCGAACTAGGAGTGACTCAGAGACCTAGGTGCAATGTGACTTAGTTCCAACCTGTAGCCCTCATGTACTGAAAAAGTTTTAGGTCGTGGCGATGTCATGTTGACTGTAGGCTACCACAAGGGACTAAAACTGTCTAAGAACTTAGGCCATGCCTCTGATATAGTTATTAAACTGATGGCCATGTCAGGAAAACGGTCAGGACCAATCTCCCAATGTGCCTGAAGCTTTGTGAGTTGGTACCAGTGTTGTTGCCATGACGGCTTTGTATTTAAAGGCCAAAACCCTTTCCGTAGTGTAAGGACTGGGGACCCAAAGTCAGTGTAAATACCTTCCTGTATCGAATTAGGGGTGACACAGAGACACAGGTACAATGTGACTTAGTTCCAACCTGTAGCCCACATGTACTGAAAGAGTTTTAGGTGATTGCGATGTTGTGTTGATTGTAGGCTACCACAAGGCACTAAACACTGTATATGAACTTAGGTCATGCCTCTGGTGTAGTTATTGTATTGATGGCAATGTCAGGAAAAGGGTCAGGACCAATCTCCCAATGTCCCTGAAGCTTTGTGAGTTGGTACCAGTGTTGTTGCCATGACGGCTTTGTATTTAAAGGCCAAAACCCTGCGGCGCCCGTAACCCCGGCGTTCCTGGTTAGCTTCGCTCACGCTAGCCTGCGACGCTCATAGGATCAGGGCCTGTGGCGCTCTTTCTACACATGGGTTCTGGATGGTCTACTATCGAAATAATTTTACCCATGCCTTAACTAAAGGAAGGTAAAAGGAACACAAGTGTACGACTCTTATAAAAGGTGACAAGTTATTACGTCATCTCATGCGCGCGCCGCGTGAAAACATGAAACATTGCATGGCGTGCGCGCGCCTGAAAAAGATACTGTCCTTAACTCCCTTGAGAATGCCTGATTCATGGACACTTTATAATCACCACACAGTCGCACTGTACCATTCTTCTTAGGTACGACTACTACAGGAGCTGCCCACTCACAATGTGTTACTTTTTCAATGACGCCAGCCTCCTCAAGTCAATCTAGTTCCCTCTCCACTGCTTCCTTTAGAGCAAAAGGGACAGGCCTTGGTCGATGAAATTTCGGCTGTACATCTGGTAGCAACTTCAGGGTAGCTTTGAAATGCCTCATCTTGCCTAGATCATTGCGAAACAAGTCACTGTATCATTGAATTAAGCTTTCTACAAGAGAACCCAGCACCTGACTGGGCACTTGGTGAATTGCCAAGCGTGAATCCCGACACAGTGTCTTCCAATCTATCTCCATCCGACGTATCCACTCTCTGCCCATCAAACTTGGCCCATCTCCCTTAACCACAATTAGTCTAAGTTTCAGTGGCTGTCCTTTATATTGCACTTCAACATCAGCTTCTCCTAACACAACCAAAGGTTCTGCAGAATATGTTCTCAAAAATACTCGGGACTTTTTCAATGTAACAGAACGCAGACCTCTATACGTGCACTCTGATACAATTGACACTGCTGCCCCAGTATCTACTTCCATTCGTATCCAGGAACCATTAATACAAACCTTAGCCACCATTGCTGGAGAATGACTCTTCCCAACACAAGATATCACATAACTTTGCTCAACCCCTGGGTCCTCCTCTGCACCCACCCATTTAGCCTGGCTTCTATTCTTACATACCCGAGCTATATGCCCTTTCTCACCGCATTTGTGACAAGTACAATCCTTCAACCGGCATTGATCTGGAGGATGATTTTCTTCGTCCACAATGAGTGCATTGCTCTCTTGTATCCTTTTCAGAAAGCCTTGTTCTTGATAGTTTATGAACGCCTATGTCAGGGTCCTTAAATTGCTTAGCCTGTAACTCTGCTGCTTCCTGTGCCTTGGCTAATTCTAAGGCACCAGCGAATGTAAGCTTTGCCTCTGTCAGTAATCCCCTTTGTATGGCCTCGTTCTGTAATCCACACACCAAGCGATCCCGCAAAGCTTCGTCCAGAAAGTCTCCAAATTGGCAGTTTCTCGCTAGACGTCGTAGCTCTGCCACAAAATCCGCTACACTTTCCCCTACCAATTGACTACGGCGGTAAAAACTAAACCGCTCAGCAATAACAATAAGTTTCGGCTCAAAATGGCGTATTAACACCTCTGTCACTTCGCTGAACTTCTTCTCTTGTGGCCTAGAAGGCGCCAGAAGATTCCTCAGCACCCCGTACGTCTTGGGTCCAATTACGCTAAGTAGTATCGCTAGCTTTTTGTCCTCACCGATACCATTAGCAGAGAAATACAGTTCCACACGCTCGAGATAAGCGGTGATAGGTTCCAGGTCCGTATCGAACTCCTGAAGATGGCCGAATTTCGCCATCCCACCCTCGTCGCCAGTATAATATAGTAAGTTCAGGAGGACATAATCGTACAACTCTGGCCTAAGGAACTGCACAATACTAGTCGCACACTGCGCATGCGCGCAGGCACTAAATAGGAATATACACAACTATACTACACGGTTAACCCGAGCTCCGGCGAAACCGGCTACAAGCCTTACCTCTAGCAATACTGATATAAAAAGCATCGTGCTTTAAGGATACATTCGCATGTTAAATTGATGTTGGTGTGCTTCCCATGTTTCAGACCGGTGGGTCTCTATCCCTCCTTCACGCCAGAATTATGTTTATTGCAAGACCTCCTTTCTCTGGCATACTTATGCAGCTTTTCCAGCCTAATCTGACATAATGATGTCGGATGGGGCATGCGAGAGAACTAATTTCTCTTGGCCTCATCATTGTGCTTCTCCACGCCTGAAAAGACTGTTAGACGTTTTTTTACTATTACGGTATAATTTACCTTGACAAGAAGACTGCTTCATACTTCCATGCTGCCATATTGTGTTTGGAACATGATACACCACTGCATCTGCATGCCTGTGTTGGTGACCATTCTATTTGATGCTCAATACATACACTGTATGACAGTATTGTATGGTATACATAGTAACGCTTCTTCTGATGAATGTCATCTGCAGCATTTAGTGGTGATCACTCACCGGATATCATTGTGTACAACTCTTCAAAATTCTGTTTTAACATTCAATATAGAACCCACTCAATAATGATGTCATTTTATTCTCCACTCCCCTAGCATATACCTTCCCCAGTTTAACAATAGTTGGCAGCAATGTATTTGGTATCTTTCAGTTTTGGAGGAAGTAGCTATAGTGTAAGTTGGATGCAATGTTTGTACATAGTACCTTTACTTTCTTTACACCTACACAAGTTAAGGATGTCCAATCAAATCTGCCACTACTTGACTCAGATTCCCAAACATTGAACGAAACACTGCAACTTATAATGCATGCCACCGGTTGATATAGATGTAAGTTAGTATCAAGACGAAGCTGATTATCCATTGACTTTGTAATCATTTTAAGATTACGGATTCCATAGCATCACAACATAAATGCTTAACAACAGTAATTCATCAAGCATCATATGATCAACTGGTATAGAGGTGAGTGGCTGATGTATTGAGCCTTTGCGTTGGATTGTAGTTTGCCATTGATAGCAAAGCCATGTCTTCAAGGTTGCAGTTAGGACAATAGAAATTTATATATTTTTCTCACCTAAGAGTAGCAAGTGTTCTCACAACAGTGTTGATATAGTGCGCTTCTGGCTTTGACATGTCCCATCTTGAGAAAGGCATTATGTACCACATTTCACTGTAACAGGCTTAGTAAATTCAAACAAGCTATCATGGTGGACCATGCAAAATGGGCAAGCATATATAGAATTTGCTCCATTTAGATCCAATATCAGAAGCATAAACTAAAAGTCAGAACATAAAAAGATCTTGCATAGGGTTGCTCCTTAAACCAGACAACACCGACCTTCAAGTCTGAACTCAGAAAGAGTTGAATAGGGTAAAGGTTATCATTGACATTGACAAAGCCTGTCTGCTGTTCAAAGGTCACAGAAAACGCTGCGGAGATTGTTTCATAGTCTTCCATACCTTTCACTACTGCAATAGTATGGTTGCCTGCATGTACCAAGTATTATGAACAATCAACACAACTGCATGAGAGGTCTATTCGCTTTCTTTACCTAGTCCGGATAAGTATTGCCCAATCGAAGGTTCCAGGATAGCATATGATAACAGTATGAAATTAGACGTTCTTAAGAACTTAGTGCCATCCCCAGAAATCTTGATTTTAAATTTATTTACCAGATGCAAACACTGCTGAGTTCTTCGATATCTGAATTAAGAGGAACAGAATTTACAATTTATTACATTGTAAATTATACTATTACCAATACTGACAAGTGTTCGCACTAAGTACTTTCAATCGGTCGCGATTGATAGGCGCTTTTTTTTTCATATCTCTCGATGAGGTTGAGTCCAGTTCGATGCGTGCTTATTTTACGGCATTAGACCTTGGAAGCTCTGAGAGAAGCATTGAAAGTTCTTGGTAAAACTTCTCCCTCACTCCGAATCTATGTAGCAAGTACAAACCCCTTATATAGATTTGTATCAATGATATCAGTTGTTCCTGATCACAGAGGTACAGTTACAATTTTTCCAGCAGTGGTGTGACATGTAAGTGAGTCTGGAGTAATTCCGCATGATGGCAGGAATTCCAACGCTCTGCTTGAGCCTATAACTGCATCTTGTACTTCCCTTCGAGCGGTACTGCTGCTTGCATCATCTATTTTACGTCCTTCGTTACAATACTGCGAAACAAGCGTTTCATGTGCTTCAGTCAGCTCGGGCGTCACTAAAATTAGCTGATCCTGCAAGTCTTCTATCATAGCATCTTCAGTTAATAATTCGTTTGCAGTGTATAAATGCATCACGTGCGAGAGCATTCGTTGCATCAACCACCATCCCATATTGTCAGTGCGTCATAGTGGGAGAGGCGGTTTGAGAGTAGTCATTAGTAGTGGAGAGGCTGTTGGAATGAGGCTGTTGGAATGTAGTGCAATTGATCGACACCCGTTGTACTCCAAAATACACATGGTCTGGTAATTGACAGCAGTCGGGTTCAGCTATGTTGCTGGTAATTTGTTGTGGGGGACCGAATTTTAGTACGTTGATAAATAAATGGTGCTTAACACGGGCCAGGGTCTGATCCAATGGGAATTTTTCTCTCAATCCTGCAGAAATAAGTTATGCACATTCATTTTAGGTGCGCTCTTTTGTGAATCATATGTAGAACCAGTAAAGTGATGGTGTTAAAAGGAGGTCTGGTACATTCTTTTCATCCAGCAGAGGCAAGGCAGTGTTGCATGTCGCACTAGCTGTATTAGGGCATTAAACAAATAGCTTCTTCACCAAACCGGTCAAGTCATACCACATCAGAGGTCATTCTTGTATCCTGCAATCAAAATGTTAACCCAATCACACATTTTGGGCACACTTTTTCACTGAACGTGTGCGATCCCCATATGGAACCACGTACCTCAAGATGTTGTCTCTTCATTGAAGATTTTTCGTTCCCGACTCAGTAATATTGACCTTTCATTCTTTTGTGTTTTGTATCCCTTTTTGTAGGCCTGTAGGCAATTTGTGTATACAACATGCCATTACTACTTGCCTTCTGCTGTACATTTGAATTGCCTATATCAGTGTATGGGAAATTGAATAGAATTGAGAATATTAAATAAAACTACTCCTACAGAAGGGTATTGCAATAGCATGATGTGAAGCACAATGCGTACTTATTGTAAGAGGGCTGGGAACAGCAATCTGATGACTACATGTACACTTGTTTAATACCCTGCATGCAACTAAATGCGACATGGGTTGTGCTGCTGATGAAAAAGCATGCAGATCTGTAGAACCTCTGTTGCCCAATGGCAATGAACTTACCCTATTATTGCAGTGTACTGTATAGGTCAGGGCCCTGTAGTAAATTTAGTCTGGTGGCAATCAGCACAGCTGAATGCCTGTTATCTGGTCCCCAGACGAATACCGAAACAAGCTAGTAAGAATTTCATATGATATCGCTCTATCAGGAGTCCAACAAACTAAAAACTGGTTCGAACCTTTTTAGCTAGGTGAAGCCTACGTGGCTACTGGAAAGTACTATCTTTGAAGGCGAGGACTGTATAGGCATACCAAATCGCCATTTTGTGCATACACGTCAGCGTGGTTGTGACATTGGCACTCGTTCAGTTCAGTACTGATATGGACAACTTTATAAAATGGAGTTAGGTTTGAGCGATACCAATCCTAAGTTCAGAACTCTCGTTACGATAAGGAGGGTGAGAGGGAGAGGGGAGGGTGAATCACCGCCAATCCTACAAATTATTAGCATATCATTAATGATCAATTCGCGAGTTCCAGTTAGTGAACTTGACCTAATGCACTATTACTATTACAATAAATTTCGTTGATACAGTAAATTAATTCAAATATTGTCTTGATTGTAGTTGAACAATACTTAATACTAATGTAATGAAGTACGTTCTATACGAAAATGGGTCTTGTGGATTTTAATTTATTACATACAATTTAAATCGATATATCTACCGAAATAGTAACGCTGTCGGGTTCCTATTGTTAACACAACATACCACACCATTACTATATGTGAAAATCTATTTTGGTGTCTTACACATGCGGGGTACAAGGTCCGATACCCCGTAGGGTTCAAAACGGCCACATCTTCAATTAGGAGTGTCCAAATCGGTTCAAAATAGGTACCTATGTAGAAGGGTCCTACCGCTATTGATTTGTTCTGTTCGTTATTTATTGCGTTATCCGTTATGGAGATACAAGTGTGCAAAGTAATTGCATATTACCCGGGCGTTACGCGCCATTAAAGGACGTCCACGAAGCCAGTCGTAATACGTTAATGGCGCGTAACGCCCGGGAAATATGCAATTTCTTTGCACACTTGTATCTCCATAACGGATTAAGAAAAAATTTAACGAACAAAACAAATCAATAGCAGAACCCTTCTACATAGGGAACCGATTCGGACACTTCTACCTGAAGATGTGGCCGTTTTAATCCCTACGGGGTATCGAAGCTTGTAACGTTGGTACCCCGCATGCGTAAGACACTAAAATGGAATTTCACATATAGTAATGGTGTGGTATGTTGTGTTAAAAATAGGAACCCGATAGCGTTAATATTTCGGATATATCGATTTAAATTTTATGTTACAATCTAAAATTCACAAGACCCATTTTCGTATAGAACGTTCCATATTATAATCACACCGATTTTTAGTGCATAGTAAACCTCAATTTAAAAATAACAAGATGACCCGCTATGTATGGGCCATTTCTGTATGTAGCCGGTACAGATATAGACACACACACACACACACATACACACACACACACACACACACACACACACACACACACACACACACACACACACACACACACACACACACACACACACACACACACATGCATGCACGCGCACAGACACACACGCATACACAAACATACACAGATACATGCGCGAATGCATGTGCACGAAAAACTAAGTACGGTCTGGCTTGTGATATAATAACATCGATATCATGATGCAGTTAAATACATGTACCACTATATACATGCATGATATGCATATAGATCTAGCAGCGTTATAAGGTAATTTATTCAGTTCAGCACGCAATAAAGAAAACGTCCATGCAATGCAATAGTAAAAATTTCATTCAGTATAATTCGCTGTACCCTGACCGCTTGAGCCACGGTCGCCACCTTTTGCACGCCATTCTCCCAAAGATTACGAGTGTAACAACAAGGGCGAAAACCGCCACTCCGGCTGCTCCAACAGAGACCCAAGCCATGATCCCTGATTGGTTGGCCACGTCAGGTTGATTTTGACCATCTGTGACCGCTGATGTAGCAGTGGCATTTGGAAATTTCATAGTAGGCGCTGCAATATCCGTTGGGGGTGTGCTGGAACTTTCGAAAGTGTACTCCGAGTAGTTAACTCCGGTGTTCAAAATCTCAATTACAGAAATACCGTCTGATGGACCGTACTTGTTGTTTAGCCATTGATTATCCTTTCCCTTGGTCCAGATCTCTCCATTAGCGCTGTGCACGTATGCGTTTGTGGCGTTTGCAGAGAACGGCATTTTTCTGAACGGGGGGAGCTTGATTGGATTGAGAGCTAGAGCCATCTGGCTGAGAACCCCAGTTTTCACGCAATAATCTATTTCACAGTCTTCGTCCAACGCCACGACGTGTTGGCTGTACCCCTGTGGGCATTGATGCGGCCATTTGGCTATGTCCATACGGATGGAAGCTGATGCTGCTAAGGGATTTCCAATTACGCAGCTGTCGAATCCGCCAAACGGAAGGGAATACGGGTATCCCAATTCATGATCGGCAGTGGCGCATACTGTGACATTGGCGGCCATGCGAAGTGGAATGAAGTAATTCGGACAACTCATTGCATGCACCTGTGACGGGATTCGGCCCGTAAGAAGAGAAAACTCCACCGAAAAGGAACCCGCTGTCTTGTCCAACATTGCTGAGGGGAGCACACCAATATGCCTGATACGTCGCAGCGCTCACGTATACGACTTGGACGCTCTGACATTGACAGCACTGGCGGAACCATCCGCATTTGTGGCAAACGTTATTGCATACGGTATCGTAGCTTATGCTTTGCACAGTGCCGTTGTGCAAGTTCACGGCCGTGTAGCCCGTTGGGCAGCTGTAGTCACCCGTCAGAGGGTTTGTCTGGACGTAGCTGGGACACAGGTCTACTGTGTTGTGGTTACGATCAACCATGCATGTTTGAAACACCCCATCAAAGGCGAAGTTAGTTGACGATGCCTTGCATGAGCCGTCGTCAATGTTGGCCTGAAAGTTGAAGTTTGGTGAGCTTGGGTCCGCCGCACAGCCGAATACAGTGTTCATCTTGTAATATCGATTGATAGCTTTGTACACGAGATTAGCGACCTCCATTACGGTTGTAGGCGGGAGATCTGGCAGTGTGGTAGGGTTAATGCAGATATATAGCGGGTCCCCAGATCGATCTATGGCCACAAGAGCGTTAGGGACTCCGGCTTCCCATTCATTTAGCGTCATGTTGGTTCTGTATAGCGGTCCCCCAATACTGGTGATTTGAGAGGATGTTCGGGCATTGCTGTAGTCGCTTTTCTGCTCATTGTTGACGTCGTAGGCCACATCAATGGACAGCTTGCCTAGAAAATCGGAGCTTGCAGAAGCTGTTAACTTGTTAGAAGCTTGAGATGTGGACTGTACAAACGAACTCGAAATGTGATCCGTTTGCATGAGTACGGCACCGGCCTCTACGCTGTTTACGTAATGTGTGCCGTATTCTCGCACCAGAAGCTCTGCCAGGTAGCTCGCCATTGCCATGTTTTGATTGAGAATGTTTCGCGCTATATCCACCAGTCGAGATTTGAAAGTCGGGTGAAGCTGACTATCCGGTTGCTGTTTAATGGTGTACAGCCTATTTCTGACTTGAACACGTGTTGTCTTGGAGTTGCTGTTCACTTGCTGAGATTTGACTGTGTTGTACTCATCAGAAAACTTTCCGTTGATTTTCGCAAATCCAACGTTGAGGTTAATGCTGAAGGCCGTAGTGGAAGTATAGTTATCCCAGTGATTAAAATATTCTGAAAGAGATCTACTTTGCTTTGCAGAATTGGTAGAAGAAAGACGCTATCAGGGAGGAGGTACTTCTCGTCGTTGGAAACACTGCAAGTGCTGTAGTTATAGAAAAACACTTGCCCCATGTCGATGTTGCGCATGTTATCAAAGCCTGTTCCGGGAAGTACAGTCATGCGGTTCAAAAGAACGTTTGAGTTTCCTGGTTGCGATATCGGACAATTCCGCACATCGCCAAACGGATAGCTCGTTGTCTGAAGTTGGGCGCTGCAGGACAGCACAATCGCCAGGTTCAAAAAGCTTGCTGATGTTACTCTGATCATCATCAGTTTACACCTTACTGTACTGTAGAAATATGCCACACAAGCATGAGTGTTTGAGGCTGCTATATATAGTGTTCCGATTGCTTGATTGGCCTCCCAACTCCCACTATGGATTCCTTAGTGTGTCCCATGACTGATGTGTGATGCACAAATAATGCCGACACAGGAATAGTCCCATGGTTTCCTGAATGATGAATATAATTTAACATCACTGAATATGGTGCTGCTATTTGGGTCCTTGAGGCAAATGCCCTCAATATACATGATAACAAGACGACTGTTTTATGTAAATCATTATAGAATGAATCCCCGATTTATATTCAACATTGACAGCGGGTTCTACTTTTTGTAAACTGTACCTAATTTGGTGATGAAGGTGTTCCACACCGGAGCAAGCTAATTTCAGTGTCTGGTGACACCTACCGCATGCGATAATCGGTAACGTGCAGTATGTTTGGGTATATGTACGATGTGGGGGGGGGGGGGGGGGGGGGGATGAGGGACCTCTTCAAGCATTAAATGTTACAATTCGAACGATTTCGTGAATTTCATTATGTTTTTTAAAGCGTTTTATTTTGGAGCTCTGCCCATAATCGACTGTGCCACACAGCCATAAAAGTTTCGTGCACAGTGTGGCCATGAATTGGTCACAGGCTCACAGACTAGTACATCAGAAAGGGAAGACGCACATATGACATGCATACGTTTTCCAGTCAAATAGGAAGCTCAGAGGTCATCCAGTTTCACTCTCAAATCATGTGCTATAATTGCAACAATTGTGCCTCGAAATGGATATATCCTCCACAATTACATACAATGTACGCTTTTAACAGGGCATCTCAATTTCCTCAGTCTTTTTGATCAGCGACCATGGTAGAGTATAGCCTAACCCGATCCGATTGGAATTTTGGAACCTTTACAGAGTGTCAGCTATGCCGAATATTCCGCCATGGGTGTCCACTGGGAATTCGAAGCCAATGTAGGAGAGTGTTGGAGAGCTGACTTTTTCCTCGTGACCATGGTTCTGCATGATGTTTTGGACATGCTACATGTGTGCATATGGGGCTTGAGCGCTTGCCTTCTAAGGCTTCAAAGAATAGCAGCTACTACTAACTGACAGTTAAATGATATGCCCGCACATTCTTGTAACCCGTGACAGTCAGTAGTTGTGGACCCATTGATGTGTCAGGGAATGGCATGATTCACGCGTGACATCGATATCCAGCGCATTAATGGCGGATCATGCGATTCCATGCATGGAGAGCGATGGCCCAATGCATGGAATCAATTGTGCGGCAGCCAAACTGACCTTTTTGAACTAGTCCGGTACTCATCTATAGTCACTAGTGTCCTGCATGTGTATTTCATGCAGCATCTTTGCTTGCCAATAACCACGCTGGTCAGACTTTGTCCATCAGATGCTGAGAGCTTGGACAGCGTTCGTGAGCACAGAAGGCATCTTAGGGAACTCATAAATAGGGTTATTGGAATAATTATGCACATGACCCGGGATCTGGTAGTAGCCGCGCACGAGTCTATCTTGGAGAAAACGCCTAGTTTGATCTCAAATTCTCAACCCACTTTGATGGCAAGCAAGAACGCGTTCTGCTTGTAATCAAAGTGGTTTGTGAACTTTTGGAAGTGGGGCACTGGATACAAGTCAGGCGACTGTATATAGTTCCCACATGCAATGATGGGCTTTTTCGATAAATGGATACAGAACTTTGAGCTGGGATGAAGGGTGAGTTGCTACGTTGAAAGCAGCTCAGTACTGTATATAATATGTTCATGTACGTGCAGAGAGCTCTGAAAAGTGTAAACCTATAGGAGTTGCATCACACCGTTGTTAGTCCAAACCTTGGGGCTGCACTACTCCCAGATCGCCCGAGCTTAATTGCTATAGCAGAGGTGGCCCCATTTAAGAGCAAAGCCACAATGGAGGAGGGAAAGGGATCCATACCCAGCTCTTTGTCATATCAGCATCGGTGATTTCGATGTAGCTATATTTGCACATCAAAGAATGCCTTATAAATCCACTGTTCAAATCCTGCATCCAAACCACACTGAAAGAAGTATGGTATGCTTGGAAGGGGCACGTGTGTGTGTGTGGGAATGTCCATTGGTCAGTGATCACGTCATGTCTTCTGTAAGCATTGGTATTGCGATGTATTGAATATGTGGCCGTTCGGCGTCGAGGATTGGACATTGGAGCATGGAATTCCCCCTTAGGAGTAAGGGAGGGGAGAAAAGATTTGTGAGGTTAAATTTGGAGAGCACCGGTCAAATTTTGTGACAGTGACTGTGTGCGTATGTGCAATTGTTCAATAAAGGAGTCACGTTAACCGTTATTGTGATTCAAACGTGATGCAATTTTATAACAGGACAGTTTCCGGGGAAATTGCACTTTGGAACACAGCTGTTGCACGCACACACACACACACACACACACACACACACACACACACACACACAATATATATATATACCCATGCAACACCTTTCCACCCACCCACCCACACGCACACATGCACCATACTCACACACACACTACATGTACTGACCTTGGATTGGTTCTTATAGTATGTGGCACACTTGCAGAGAAGTGCATTGCTCTGGCTAGCTTTGTCAAGGTCATGTACGAGGCCAATAATCCTTTGAGTAGGGGGAGAGGGGGAGAGGGGGGAGGGGGGACAGAGGAGTACAACTGGTGTGACCACCTAGCAATGTCAGATGTCTTACCTGTGCACCCAGCATTTCTATCCCACGATGTCCACAGCTTTGAGGTACTCGCCGGCAGCTACATACATGTCACTGTGTTTTGTGGGTCCATGTGTGTGTGTGTGTGTGCGTGCGTGCATGTGTGTGTGTGCGTGTGTGCCAGCGTGCGTGCATGCGTGCGTGTGTGTGTGGTGTGTGTGGTGGTGGTATGTGTGTGTGTGTGTGAGTGTGATGCATGAATGTGCATGAGAAATGGAGCCTATATAATGTCATTGCTAAGCTATCGCCCACTTACGCATGTAATCAGACATGTGTGCATGATGAAGAGCAACCTGCATCTAATGAACAGTATGTACTACATACTTTGAAGCATGCTACGTGTCTATTATATTACATGTGATTTGTTATATTTTTATTGCCAGCCATTGTTTGACCATATGCAAGGCCATCATGTGATAAAATCTTGAATGATACATAAACTTGTAATTTCTCACTCCACTCCTACCTCTCCCCTTCCTGTTCTCCTGTACATACATATAGGACCTTCTTTCCATGCGCTATCGTTGCTTCACCACCAACCAACTGTTCAACACTGCTGGTGCTATCTGTACAAACTGCAGGCATTCACCTTTACAGTTTCCTTTGGTAAGTACTATAGTGTTGCTGTGCGGTGAAAAATTATAGTTTCTTGTCTCCTTCAGTATACATGTAGAACTAAAGTCCTACATTTTAGCTGATGCATACATTCCCTGTCTTAAACCCTAATTGCACTGTTTAGTTGCATGCATTAATATTATCACACAAATTCCACTGTCCTTGTAATTTACATAATCTGATTTTTAATTAGCTTTACATCATTAGTAACAAATACAGCATCATCCTCTCAACTGTCTTTGCTTGGATCCACCACTCCTACCTCACACTTTCCCATATACCACTCGCAGAAATTTGGAGTCCAATTTCGTTACAGTGCAATATTAATTTTGGAATTCCGGTGTCACAGCATATATTATCCCCCCCCCCCCCCCCCCCCCCCCCCCCCCCCCCAATGGACACCAGGCCCTGTTTTTTATACCCTAGGAATTTAATACAAAACCCCAAATGTATATGTAAGCATAGTTTAATTACTTGTATTTTTTTGCATCAGAACATTACATGACTGTGTAAATCAAAACATGTGTACATGTAAAAACTACTTGAGCAGTGTTTGGTTCAAAAAGCACGTTTTCAAGCACGTTTTCGCCTCATCCCAGGTTATTGCATAGCTATCCATAATAACAGCTGTGATTATCCACATAATGAAAGGGAAATCACTTGAAAAAAATACATTAAATCACTTACTTCTGGCCACACAATAAATTTACTGAGTTGGGAAAGTGTCATTGATGCCCGTTTCCCCACATCACCCTGAACACCTACAAGGTAGAGCTCTATCTCGTGTACCTAACAGTACATATCAGTGAGGCGCGTAGCATAATACACACCAATATGGATTGTCTTTTCTGAATGCTTTGATACTGGAGGTGTTATTTGCAAATTATGATGTATGCCTTCCAGTTAAAATCTGTTGTATTAGTGGCTGTAAGTAAATTGTTATCTTACATGCATTAAAAATTCCTGCATGCATGCATGCATGCTTCAAGCACCTCCGTCTTCTTCACCACTTGTCTAATAAAATGGTGATTGGCTTCTTCGTAATGGTGATAGAGCTGAAGTTACATGTGTTGCACACATTTTTTGTGTTACAATTCTGCTTTTCTTTTCAAAAGATTAGATGGGAAATATCTGACGTAATGTTTTCTTCCCCACCTCGAGGCACCAAGGTCATCAGGGTCCAGACCAGGATTTTCATACTCAGGCACCAAGAAGTCATTTGAATCAGTATCAGAATTCAAAGAAAGCGCTTCCACTTTCTACGTCATCATCATCTTCTTCATTCACACTAAGATGTTCCATCACATCTGAAAAAGTTGACAATTACATATGCATGCATACTATAATGGATTTTTTTAACCTTAAATTGCATCATCTGCCTTCTGCAGTGGATGCAGTGCACCAATGGACAATTCATGTGCCATTTGCTTCCTGAATCGACTCATCATGTTCTGTGGATATGCTTTTTATTATGCCTAGCTACAGTGCTTAGTGTTTACTTGTGTGTATATGCAGTCTTGACTTTCAACTTGCAATCGTGCTGCCTATGTAATGTTATGCATGGTAAAATAATGTATTAATGGAAACTTACAAGACATACAAAAACGACAGTCCATATGAGTTGCTCTGCCTTGGTGAATTGCTGATCTACATGTGCATTGTTAAAAAAAGCAATTGTGTATTTATTAAAAGGTACATTAAAACTCGTCAGTGCTGGGAATTAGCATACTTCCAGCCAGAATCACAGAGATGCACCTCTGCTCTATGCTGCATTTCATTGCAAAGATACAGCCTACATGTATAGCATATAGAAATTTCATGCACATATTATCATAAGTTAGTTTTATAAAATCACTTACCAAATCCAGTTAACTGCATCATCATCAGAGCAGTGCATTGAATCAATGCTTTGAATGAATTGTGCTTGTGGATAGACTACCTAGTATTTCCATCGTATAATCGATGATTCATACGGTATAATCTCCTAATCAAATTATGTACCGATCTTCAATTTACCAGTAGACTCCAATGATTTGGTTTGTGTACAAGAAAGAGCAATTTCTCATAGCTGCATACATTATCACCCTAGAGTAGAAAAATGCAATGCAATATGCCATCAAGTACATTCACTGATGCCGGATAATTCACTTTTGAGTGCCTTCTGACTGATAAGTAGCCACGGCGCTTTCAGCAGAGGAATAAATGTTGGGTCAAAGGTCATGATTTTTTTCCCATTCTGTTGAAAAATCTATAATGTGTAAAACATGTGCGTTGTAATCAAGTAAACCTTAGTAGCAGCCTCTTGCAATAGTTCCATATAGGCAGCTCAGAAATGATCTAAATGGATTGCGATATAAATTTTCTTCAGGAACTAATCACTTACAATTACCATACCTTTGAGTCAAGTTGATCATCAAACAGTAGTTTCTGTAAGTCACTCTTTTCAAGTTGGAACACTTGCATTGGTACTGGAACTTTATGGCACAACTTTAAGAATACAATCATACTATATGTAATGTGGGAAAGCATTATTCTCATACTACCTCAGCTTCTATCTGTGGTGGTAGGCTGCTGTAGTTCTGGTTTGGGCATTTCAGGATACTGTTATGTTATGAATTTTAACTCACAAGTATTCCGAGGGGGGGGGGGGGGGGGGGGGGGGGGGGGGGGGGTTGAACAAATAACTGTCTTTGAAGAAATGACTGCAGATCTATTATTAATTAGAACTATACCAGATGACATATTTACCCCCTTACCTTCGTCATTGATGTTGTGTTAATTGCAAGACATACATTTTCCTAAAAGTTGGAAGGCTATATTTTCACACTGCTGTAGCTGTAACACTACAACCTCAACTAATCAAAATCGGTAGCTGTTATTATGCTTATCATTGAATCATCATAGTGGATCCACTCATTTCTGCTTTTCATATTACATGTATCTGTGAATTAAATCGGATCTATGGCCATTTAATGAACAATCATTATTCATCGCTTAGTTTGGTCACAAGGTTGCACTTTGTCACTCTCACAGGTTGTGACATAGCCACGGTCCTCAGAGGGGTGGATCACACCCGTGACACATGCACAGATGTGTGACACAGACCTCAGGAGATGCTATTGTGGTGCAGGATTCCTAGAACATCGCTTAGTTAGGTCACCCTGTCACTCTCACAGACCTGTGTGACATAGCCATGGTGCTCAGAGGGTGGGTCACACCCATGACACATGCACAGATGTGTGACACAGACCTCAGGAGATGCTATTGTGGTGCAGGATACGCTTAGTTTCGTTCCCAGACCAATATGACGCAATGTTTATCGCATAATGTCACGCTCCATATACGCAACGTATAGGGTCTGGGGACGAAACTAGAATATACGAACATACCGGCGAAAGAAATTAGTTGAAATTCATCACGACGAACAGTTGTCGCAGTGCTGCCTTTTATGCCTTGGATTACATCAATTATGGCGTACGTAGAAACCCAGGGGAACCTAAATCATCGTGAAGGGTTTCAAAGTTTCAGACACTTCATGCATAGACCAGCTAAGAGCAGACGATGTGATCCAATTCCCATGGACCGGCTAATGTCGAGTTGTAGTAAATGTATATGTATATGTATTTTTATAACCAGAGGGATTCAGTACTTGATTCCAAAAGGGCATCTTACGTGACACGCCCAAGTCTGTTGCCAAGTTCCTCAAGGAGCAGAGTGGCTCAGCAAGATGAAGATCGGAGAGTTCATTGTGGAGTGATACGAGTTCAACATGGTGGTGCTCGAGTATGTGTGCAGAATGAACCTTTTGATCAGAGCTACATGTACATTGAACAAGTGTTCAAAAGAATGTGTTTTTGTCAGAGGAAACTAATATCTCAACAGCACACACTGCGCCACAGCATTTAGTATGTAGCGTTGTGCAGAGTCTGCATACCGACCATGTGCAGATGGGTCTCATTGAAGTATCCATATGCAGACGTCTGCATATTATGGACACTTCAATGATACTCATCTGCATAAGGTTGGTATGCAGACTCTGCACAACGCTGCATACTAAATGCTGTGGAGCAGTGACAGACTTGTAATTTGGGAAAACTGAGGTGACCATCAATTAAACAATCCTGGAACAGGGAAAGTACTAAAAAGAGTTTGCAGACTGAAGAAGCTCCATCCAAGAAAGATGTGAGTTTCAAATTTAGATGATGCTGTATTGAATATTAAAAAAAAAGATGTAAAACTGTGCCAAAGGCACCTAAATTCACAATCCCTATTTTAGCTGGCTCCACTATAGTCCATTCCACCAGCCTCTCCATCAGCCCTCCACTACAGCCCATTCCACCAGTCACTCCACCACAGTCCATTCCATATGTTTCTCCACTAAAGTCTAGTTTAGGTAAATTGCATGGTTCATATAAGTGTTAGGGTCACATTTAATTTCATTCATGCAGGTTCTGCCCCATAAAGCATACAAATGTTTTATTTTTATAAATGCATTATAATTCTTTGTCCCTCTTTAGTGAGTTCCAGTTTTTCATACGGTTTTAGCTGGTCTCTTTCTTGCATCGAATGTTTAGAAACATTACTACTTAGAATATCAACACAAATTCAAATTACACTACCTCTGTAATAGCAATGGAAGACATGCTATAGGACGTTGTTTTAACACCATCACTTTACTGGTGACCGCCGATTTCTGCATATGATACCTCACGTAACGGTGGAGAAAATAACAAAAGAAAGTGTTTATTGATCACGGTGCAAAAATGCACGATCACGAAGTCACGTGACAACTTCACTTTCCATATTTGTTGTTACGTAGTTGATCAACTTTACACTGTAATCAGATTTGTGATATCGTTCACAAAACAAAAGCCAATGATATACTGAAAAAAAAATATGCCGGCTCAAGTACCATGATTTCGACTGTATAGTTTTAATTTGTGATATGATTATAATTATACAGTATACATGTGCAATATTATGTGCGATAATGTATTGTATATTTAATGTACAATGGTCTGCATCACATACCTAGAACATCAGTTGGGACAGTTTCCGCGAAAATTGCCCCACGGTTAAAATGTTATAAAAATGCATCGCGTTTGAATCGCTATAACTTCCCAACGGATAACGCTATCGACTTCCTATTTTCAACACTTCACACTACACCATTTCACTATGAAGTGATGAAAATAGGAAGTCGATATCCGTTGGGAAGTTATAGCGATTCAAACGCGATGCATTTTTATACCATTATAACCGTGGGGCAATTTTCGCGGAAACTGTCCCAAATACTATAATCATATAATAGACTTCAAAATAAGAATTTGGCATCAGTCAGAGATGATCGGGACCTTATCATGTGTGTGTGATCTTTGTCTATGAAGTATCTGAGGATCATCTTTGAATCTTTGAACAATTCGTCCCGCAGTTCCATGGCCTTGTCGACAGCTGCAGTATCTGTAAAATGGATGTCAGCTGCAGTACCATATTTAACCCGGTAGATTTTAATATCTGTTATCTCTCCGCATTGATTAAAGAATTGCTCTGTGCTGCAAATCATAATGAAGGGTGGTATGTGTGTTGCATGTGTGTGTGTGTATGTTATGGAGAGGTTGCTGCCTCTCCTATACGCAAGACCTGGCGAAATGCATCCTTGGCTGTATTTGATTCTGTGTGGGTGTTCTTGTTCAGGTGTGTGTGTGTATATTTATATGTATGTGTGTGTGTGTGAGTGTGTGTATGTGTGTGTGTGTTATGGAGAGGTGCTGCCTCAATTTCAAGCTTGGCTAATTGGTGCATGGTGCTCTGTATATACATATACATTTGCAAATGTACAAATGTACATATAAAGATAGTTTGGGTATGCTGTATACACCCATCCTAGCTCCAAACACTCAGGGTCATTGATTTTATGCTTTTGGGTCTCAGCCTCGTCTGCTGCAGCCCCTTCAGACAGGTTTGCTGCTGTTAGGATTGAAGGGATTAAGGGAGATGTCACTGTGATGTCAAAGGCAGCAAGTTTCCTTCTCCCCCAATTGAGGACAAGTACATCAGCTGGCCGGATATTGCTTAGGTCAGATTGTAAGCCCGCTGCCCAACTCTACCCTCACTCCAAGGTGGGAATGATGGCAGAACTGAACAGACACATTAGACAATTGTGGCGAGTGACGACACCTGTTTTACAGGACAAGCGGGAGGAAAGTAACTAACCACTGAATTCGTACTCAGCTCACAATAATTTTTCACACTGCCAATCAAACATTATACTGTACATGTATGTACTACATTTCATAATTGCATTAATCTTAAAACCACAGTGGTTGGAAAGCAACTGATGATATGGGTACATGTAACCAGCTCAGCAAAAGGTCATGGATGCAGTCACTCTTAGAAAAGCCTACAAGTATAAGATCTGCAAATCTCTACCACATACACATGCACATGGCTCTATGTATATATAGCTGCATGGCTACAACATTGTCTGCCCCCCTGTCCCCCCCTCGCACACTCTAATCGTATGCCCCAACATATGTATGCCAGTGTGTCCCATTGTATGCGCCCATTGCCAGGCTTAGGCCTAATTCATTGTACCTTCCCTTCCATAAGTCTAGGGAGAAAGAAAACTGCTATATTATGCATAGCAAGCTAAAAAAACTACGAAGGTGTTTAGTCCTGCAACATAACAAATGGATAGGCACACATGAGGTGTTCTTGCTTGCTGCCATATCCAAAGACATCCTCTGTAGAGAGAGATAATTCTGATTGCCATAGCTATCAGACCTGCAGGATACACATGTTTTAGTCTGTGTACAGAGGTCTGGTATGTATGGGATCTGGCATAGGTTGTAGTGTGGATCTGGTATGTGGACTATGAAATGTTATTAAAAGTATGGTAACTATGTGTTAATGTTGTGAAGGAGGGGGAGAGGGGGGGGGGGTGAATGCAGCTTAATGTGCCTTGCATCACACCATACCACTAGATGTGGCTGCATACGGCAAACTGCTCATTCGGAGGCAAGGTTTAATACTGCGGCAAGGCCACCCCAAAGTGTACTACGGACAGGACAGTCCTTGGCTTCATTACATATATTGCTATTGCAGAGGGCAGGAGTTTGCCCTTCATATGATGCAGGGTGATGGATGTTCTGAATGACATCATGAGGAATGTGAACGATCCGTACTGACATGTTTCGTATTGCAGAAATTGCAATACAGCATAACGTTTCTGGAAATTGACTCAGCAGGTGGCAACATACTATACTCAATTGTTAATGGCAGCAATTAATTGCTTGCAACTGGTCTTCTGGAACTATCCAGTACCTGCCACACACAAGTTGAACTCCTGGTGAGTGTTATTCGCATTCATAATCATTCATATCCTTTGTAACAATAAAGGAGAATAAAACCACTGCACTAGAACAGAAGATCAGCAAA
The DNA here is from genome assembly GCA_013339895.1 of Ephydatia muelleri. Classification (NCBI taxonomy): domain Eukaryota; kingdom Metazoa; phylum Porifera; class Demospongiae; order Spongillida; family Spongillidae; genus Ephydatia; species Ephydatia muelleri. Next base: position 5,635,893 of record JABACO010000001.1, read on the forward strand.
GGCTTTAATGTTGATGATGGACCGTGCATGGAGAGCATCCAATTGTGCCTAAATAGATTGGGAGTGTTTCACCAACACTACTGTTGGAAATCATGTCCACACAATTCTGAAGGTACTGGTATACATGCACAACAGGCAAATTACATGTGATGGTATGAGTCATGCATTTCAGCCCTCCAATGCAAAGCTCTTGTGGTGTTTTAACAACTACTCAAGACACATCAGTCATTTCTGAACCATACTGCTACAGTTCTAAAAATGTAATTCTCTATATGATTGCAACACCATTACACCAGATATGACAAGTAAATAAAAATTCTGTATGAGAAAGTTGGTGGGATATAGGATTTGAAGGCAATTGGTGGTGTAAAAAGCAAGGAAACAAGGTCTTATCAGAAGGGAAAATGTAATAGTCCTATAATTAGCACATTTAAAGGGCGTATGTTGTTTGTGTGCTAAATATAGGACTATTACATTTTCCCTTCTAATAAGACCTTGTTTCCTTGCTTTTTACACCACCAATTGTCTTCAAATCCTATATCCCACCAACTTTCTCGTAGAGAATGTTTTTATTTACTTGTTTTCTTAATTTTTTTATCACACCCAATGTCTAATTATACAAGACAGAGGCTGAGAGTCGATTGTGTATCAGAGTATAACATCAATTATTTATATAAAAGCGAGTCCTCCATCTGATTCTGAAGCTAGTGGTGAAATTTTGATCGCTAAAAGTGTTCCTGTCCTGAGTTATGCGTTGCCAAGAAGGAGGAGGAGAAGAAGACGACCCGCCCCTTGTTCCGAGACTGGGTACGAGAACGGGCAGTACACTCTTGTTCTCTACAACCACGCGGTTCTGCGACATGAAACAAAACCAAACTACTCATTTTTGACTTCTAGATCGATTGCTAAAACAAGCTACACGATCCGATAGTCGGGAGTGTTGTTACAGACGGGGCGCGTTTTTTTAATGACTTCATAGTCGGGGTCAAATCCTATATGGAAGTTTCTAACGAAACTTCCGATAAAGTGCCTAGGCAAGTGCTTATTTTGTTGGAAATAATGTCCACACAATTCTGAAGGTACCGGTATACATGCACAACAGGCAATTAAAATGTGATGGTATGAGTCATGCTTTTCAGCCCTCCAATGTGAAAGCTCTTGTGTTTAACAACTACTCAAGACACATCAGTCATGGCTGCTGCACAAGAACTACACACCAAGTTCTGAACCATATTGCTACAGTTCTCAAAATGCCATTCTCTATATGATTGCAACACCATTACACAGATATGATAAAGTGCCTAGGTAAGTGCTTATAATATCAGTTGTTTAAAGCAAGCTTCTTTTATACATGTATAGATGAGGCCATCAAGATGTTGTTTGCAACTCTGGACAGCACATTTGGGGACATGAAGAGAACTGTAAAAATGCATCTCCTAGCAGATCACATGGTGGAGTGGATGTGAACACACCAAGCTTAATGAGAGAGCAGGAAGCTGAATCAATTCATGCCAAACTCAACTCCTCCTTAGCATGACCTTACTCTGGGATAAGGGATCCCAAACTAAAGCTGAAAAGCATAATGAAGGATCGAGTACTATCTCAATGTCTCACCACATATATCAACTGCAGTGCCGCCGTCAGTAAGAAGGCCAATTAAGAAAAGATAAAAATATCCAAATGGCGGCACTGTATTGACATATTCAGTGGTTAAATTACTCATACACGAGCTTGGTAGCTTAATGATAACAAAAACAACTAAAAAACATCTTAAACTCCTATAGCAACACCTTTGAAGAACAAATAAGGCGGGATTTGTAGCAAAACAAATGCGATTCGTGGGTACCCACGCTGTATCATTAATCTTTGAACCGGATGGCTCTTTTTAGAATAAATAAACAGGCAATGAAATTGATATCATTGTATTTCAAACGCTTCGCTGCACATAGTTGTGCCATCAAATCCTAGATATTGTTAAAGATGTACTTCGAAAACCCGTATCCGTAAAAATACGACTCTAAAATATTGTAACTCAAACACTTTTAAAAGCAAGCCCTAAAATTATTTTGCCATCACTAAATAAAGAAGTGTACTATCCTCTAATACACAGTCCCATAAAATCACAATCTAATCTGATTGAGTGATTGAATATACAGTACTAGGTATGAAAAACTACATTTTGTGTATATTTCTATGAAAAGTGCTGTTTTGTCAAAATATTACAATTTGAAGGCTGTCAGTGCTTTTCATAATTTGCTCTCTGTAACAGATGATTTAAAACAATCTTCATGTTCCGCTATCTCTCCCCCTCCTTAGTGGACAAGTCGATATGGAAGCAAGTACTCTGCTATTCAGCACTAGTGCAGTGTGTCACGTGTCTTTTCATGGAAGTTAGAGTTGCACTCAAGGAAGTCCTCAGCCAGTTCTCTGAACTCATCAAACCTTAACACCAGGTGAGCCCTACGAGAACCCTCCCACATCTGTTCTGGCACTCATCCCCAGTCCTCTGTTTGTACAATTTGATCGATAAAGCCGTTGACATAGTAGATACATACCGGGTGTCCACGAAAGAACGCAATCTATCAAATGTTATTCCCGTTCAAAAGCATTGCGTTCTTTCGTGGACACCCGGTATATGTCGCAGAACAACATATCTAGACTGAAAAGAGTTATACCTATCTGATCATCTTGCTAATAGAATTGTAAACATGTTCTAAAATCCGTCTGATTAAATATGTGTGCTTCATTATATTAAGATCGTTTATCTATCTAAAATCAAGACAACATTTTAATTTCCATCTTGTATAATTTATTCATAAACGAATTTATTTGTCGACGAATGTATTGAAAAACAGCAATGACTAATATTTCATAATGCATTAGGTCACGTTTTAATTCTGTTCACGAACTGGAACTCGCAAATTAATCATTAATGATATTTTTATAATTGGTAGGGATTGGTAGGGATTCCCCCTCTCACCCTCCTTATGGTAGCGAGAGTTCTGAACTTGGAGGGTTGGTAAATTAGAGTATTCGTTTAGGAACAGGTCTGGGATCGCTCAAACCTAACTTCAGTTTATAAAATTAGTTTTCACGTCCATATCAGTACTGAACTGAACGGTACCAGCAGCTCGATATATATCCAAATACCGACTCACGGCGAACCA